>CP136060.1:133870445-134522855 GCA_032464435.1 Aegilops umbellulata | reverse complement strand
ACTGAAGGTAGACAAGCTGGAGGAGGAGAACCTCGAGATCCCGAGAATGCGTCAGGAACTGAAAAGCAGCAGGACCATGTCTCATGCCAAGGACGTTGAGATCCAGAAGCTCAAGGAACAACTTCAGGACATACAGGGTCGTCACAAGAAACTCCGCATCGACAGGGAAAATCTAGCAGAAAAATTGGAGGAGATCAAGTCCACACAGAAGAAGCCCCAGTGGGGACAATGATCAAGTTCCCGATAAATTAGCTTAGTAGTAGCCCACCCTAGAGAAATAAAGATGAACGCTTTCTGATTTAAGTATCTGACCATACCAACTTATGTGGGTGGCGATACTATAGAATTGATTGAATAAATGAATGCTTGGTTGCTATTATTTTCTGTGTTTATTGAATGGTTGGATAGATGCGATATTTGTAGGCTTGTTATGTCAACCTTGAGAGACGTAAGCTACGGAGGAATGGTAGAAGGCCTTCATATGGGAAAAGCATCAGGAATTGGAAACTCTCGAAGCATTGAAGACCTGGAGAAATAAAGACTTAGAAACGAAACCATAGTAGAACGGCATCACAAACGATACTTTTTTTTTCTTTTGAGCTAGGATTTGTTTGTTGATGGGTGGGTATTTTCTTCCTCTTTCTATCTCAACCAGACCCCGAAACCTCGAACCCATGGACAGCTGAACACCAAACTTTTCTAGAAAGACAATAAAAAAAAATCCCCATGGAGATACACTCTTTGTTCTGAGTACCCCTCTTATCCTACACATGCAGATGACAACCCTTTATGAGTCTTTCCTTAAGGCCCTGAAACGATCATGACCCTGACAAGTGATCATGATTACCCAAAGATCCTGAAGGACATGATGAAGCATATTCACCTTGAAGGAGATGCAGTCTACAAAGGCTACCCCTTCATGCAAAAGGGAGTGGAACTTTGGTATGTGGAGGTACACCTCCACCGTATGAAAGGAGTTTGCCCAAAGACGATGGGGCAGTACTTTTCCATCTCACGTGTACCACAAGCAACTTTTTTCGACGCTGTTCGTGAAGCAGCCATGAAGCCATACGCCAGATCGGAGAAATACTTGAAGCAAGACTTCGTTATACTCAGGAATACCTAAGAGAAGTGCATGGAGAGATGATGGAGATGAAGCTCAAGCCACCACGATGAAACAGAAGATTGAAGATTTCAAGGCGCATGTCGCACATTCCAGTGGGACTAAAGAATCCTCAAGGAGGAAGAATGAATAAAGTTGGAAGTAATGCCTGACCATACCGAACCATGTGGGTGGCAGCATTTGTATGAAGTACTTTTTGGAATTGGATTTACGAAAAATGGTTAAGGATGTAATAAAAGATTGATATGAAATAATGTGATTTATGGATAACTAGTGCATTTTTTGGTATGGTAGTACTCCATAAGGCCACAGGATCAATGAAGAAAGAAATGTGTTATTCAGGACGGTCCATAGAAGGGAGCTGGACCAAATAAGTTGGAGTTTTGTATGATCGTCACCACAAGGGTATGAAGGAAGAAGTACTATTGCATTTACAGGAGATGTAATGTTGGCATATGGAATGATAATCCTCGGAAGGATGAGTTAAACTTGTACAAGAGTTGAAGTGGACCATAACCCACAGGCCCAGGAGTTAATAAGAAGCAAGCACACTCTTGCTGAAGGAAGATATTCCGAAGAAAACTCTGAGTTAATCAGCCAACATTTTTAGGAGGATACGAAAACCCGAGAGTTGTGAAGAAACCTTCGATGCCTTGTTCAGCTTGCAGAAACAATGGATTTATTCGAACTCAGTTCGTTGACAAGAGAAATTCTGCAATGCTTGTGAGTATGCCCAAGTGTTAGAATACGTGATTCGATGTCTGCATATGTAGTAATGGTTCAAGTACGGGATGGATTGGCCCCCATACCGGAGACTTCTATCATGAACTATCATATGTTGATGGAAAATCAGAGAGACTTGAAAATATTAGAAGAGTGTCGACGCGATAAGCCATAAAACCATAGGATGGTAGGACGATGGAACCCTTTATAGGCAACCGTTGCCAATCGTAGGTTATACGGTGAGATTCAACCCCGCCATTTTTTTTCCTGCAGGAGAAACCATGAATTGTCGACCACCATGAGATTTTTGATAGTTGTTTAGTATTGGCGACAGACCCGTCAGATATGAAGACGCAGTCTCGGAAGAACTCACCATGATTGAGAGGACAAAAGATTTTGAGAACAGGTCATGCCCCGACCGGAAGAGCACCCATGAAAGAGCTATTCCGGAGTATATGAGAACACCGACACCAGCAACACAAAAGGATGGAGTACATGAGTTTCGTCAGAACCATAACCCTGCTTTTAAGTGTGGTAGCACCCCAGACCATTCAGACCGATGGAGTTGCTGGAAGACCCGAAACCTAATATTTTTTTTCCTAGCCTCTTCGATCTCGGGGACGAGATTCATTTTAAGTGTGGTAGTTTGTAACATCCCAAAATTCTAAATTTTGGAATGTTATATTAAATTAGCCACCTCGCGCATCCATTCCCACCCCTAGTCCCTCCTCTCCTCGCCCCACATCGCCGAGCCGCCTCGCCGGAGTTCGCCGGACCACCTTCGCCATTGCCGCCCCGTCCCGCCACCACCGGACGCCCCGCCGCCACCCGCCGGCCGCCCTCGACGAGCTGCCCCCGTCCGTCCCCTCGCCTCGCCCGGAGGACCACCGGAGCCACCCGCCCGAGCCCCTCGCCGGAACAGGTACAGCAATCCGACCTGCTTTTTTTTTTCGTTCTGTTTTTAAAACAGAATAGTTTCAATCTTGTAAAATCCATAGTTATTATCTACGAGGTATTTTTGAGTGATTCCAACTGCCTTGGATCACAAATTTTATGAAGTTTCTGTTAGTTCAATTTTATTTCACATTTGAGCTGTTTAAATTTGTGTTTGTATGAATTTTCTCAAATCACTAGATTTGAGCTATTTTGAGTTAGGAATATTATTTTTGACCGATTCTTTTTGCCCCTGGTCTCTAGGACCTCTGTTTATCCAGTAGTATTTAGTGTTTTATTTCTAGGTTAATTTAAATTAGGTTTTTAGCAAAACAGGACTGTTTTACTTATAGTTTTGTTTTAGTCTTTTCTTTATTGTTTTTATTAGTTTTAAATTATTTCTTTTTGTCACGTTTGACAAACTTAGTTTTGTTTCTGTTAGTCAACCAAAGTTTTTTTATTATTATTAAAAATATATTTTATTTAGTTTTGTATGAAAACTTGTTTTGGTCATAGTTAGTGTTTCATAAAAGCTTTTTATTTGTTTCTTTTTTTTTTGCAAATAAAATTTTGTGAAAAATACTTTCTGTTAAATTAGTTATTTTCTGTTAATTTATCAGTTTAGTGTTTTAATTGTTGTTATGTTTTTACTTAGGACAAAACTATTTTGTGTTATGTCTTCGAGTTCTCTTTAGTAGTTTTGTGGTATAGTTTTCCTTTTTATTTGGTGTCCCTTGATGATTTGCATTTTTTTTATTTGTTGATTTTATTATGAGTGTTAGAATTGCTTGCTTATATGAATGCCATGTTTGACTATATAGATTTACATCGGAGTGACGAATAGTTTTATCAAGTTTCTGAGAGCGTTTATATCTTCATCAACATACCAGGCAAGTTCACTTTGACCATATTTTTCATACCAATGTTTTTATTGCATTTAGTGGCACCACTATTTCAATCCCTCCAGTAGTGATATTGAATTCTTGTAGTTGAGTAGAATGCATGAGGTAGGAACCCATCTTCCTGTTACCAAGCCCGGGACGTTGTTTACTTTTAAAGCTACGCTATAGTAGACGGGGTTGGTATGAGTGCTCGGGAGTGGTGTGAGAATGGAGGATTTTACGTCAAAGACGACAACTTCCTGATGGCACCTGCGAGGACAGCATCTTCGAGACCTCAAGACTTCAAGACTCGAGACAAGACTTCAATACACACTACTGGGTGGACTGGTTGTGAGGCACCCTGGAGTACCCAGTGGATTTGCCTAGTGAGCTGGGTTTTGGCCAGTACTCATGAGGAAAGTTCCACCCAGACTCAAAGAGACGGAAGAATACTTCATGACCAGAAGCTTACCTGTGCAACCGCAAGTCACTATGGGCTCTGGCTTGGTTGACCTTAGTTGTGACTCTGGCTGGGACGGTGCTAGCAGATGTAGAACGACGGTAGGATTGGATGAGCACCGGACAGTAGTCAGAGGAACTCTTCGGAAGACCATGTTTCGGTCGTCTTGTTCTCAAACACCCTGAAGTGCGAGAACGTAAAGAGAGGGATCGAATCTTGCGGGTAAAGTGTACAAACCTCTGCAGAGGATTAAAACCTAATCGATTAGCCGTGTCCCCGGTTACGGACAATTTGAGCCTCTGGACTTGGATCTATCTCGGAAATCTCAACACCGGATTGATAACTTAATGGTGGGCAACTTATGATGATTTTGGGCTATAAGACATCGCTTGGCGGAACCATGTCATGGTAGAAAACTCCATAGTACAGACTTCATTTATTCCTTTGATGTAGGGAAAATAAAACCAGCATTTACGCAAAAACAACAGACATAGAGCCACAAAGCCATATTGCATATAGAATAGTTTTATCATCTGCTTTCTCATATTGTGATCTTGCCGGTACATTCAATGTACTGACCTACACGGCTGCAACATATCATGTTGCAGATATTTTCTTCGACGAGTAAGAGTTACGATACAGGGTTACGGTCTACACTCAACCTGCCGATGGCGTTGATGGGACTCCACACCCGATTGATTGTTTCCGCTGTGACTTATGAGGTATATATCAGTTTTTCGTTATTTATACATGTGATTGCACTCTGATATATACATTGATGTACTGTGTGTGCCAGCATACTGATCCAGGGATGGCATAGAAACACAGAGGCTTGACCGTCTGAGGTCGGGTCGCTACACTTCTCCTTCTCCTTCTTCTCCTTCTCCTTCTTCTCCTTCTCCTTCTTCTCCTTCTCCTTCTTCTCCTTCTCCTTCTTCTCCTTCTCCTTCTTCTCCTTCTCCTTTCTTCTCCTTCTTCTTCTCCTTCTTCTTCTTCTTCTTCTTCTCCTTCTTCTTCTTCTTCTTCTTCTTCTTCTTCTTCTTCTTCTTCTTCTTCTTTCTTCTTCTTCTTCTTCTTCTTCTTCTTCTTCTTCTTCTTCTTCTTCTTCTTCTTCTTCTTCTTCTTCTTCTTCTTCTTTCTTCTTCTTCTTCTTCTTCTTCTTCTTCTTCTTCTTCTTTCTTCTTCTTCTTCTTCTTCTTCTTCTTCTTCTTCTTCTTCTTCTTCTTCTTCTTCTTCTTCTTCTTCTTCTTCTTCTTCTTCTTCTTCTTCTTCTTCTTCTTCTTCTTCTTCTTCTTCTTCTTCTTCTTCTTCTTCTTCTTCTTCTTCTTCTTCTTCTTCTTCTTCTTCTTCTTCTTCTTCTTCTTCTTCTTCTTCTTCTTCTTCTTCTTCTTCTTCTTCTTCTTCTTCTTCTTCTTCTTCTTCTTCTTCTTCTTCTTCTTCTTCTTCTTCTTCTTCTTCTTCTTCTTCTTCTTCTTCTTCTTCTTCTTCTTCTTCTTCTTCTTCTTCTTCTTCTTCTTCTTCTTCTTCTTCTTCTTCTTCTTCTTCTTCTTCTTCTTCTTCTTCTTCTTCTTCTTCTTCTTCTTCTTCTTCTTCTTCTTCTTCTTCTTCTTCTTCTTCTTCTTCTTCTTCTGCTTCTGCTTCTTCTTCTTCTGCTTCTTCTTCTTCTTCTTCTTCTTCTGCTTCTGCTTCTGCTTCTGCTTCTTCTGCTTCTTCTGCTTCTTCTTCTTCTTCTTCTTCTGCTTCTTCTTCTTCTTCTTCTTCTTCTTCTTCTTCTTCTTCTTCTTCTTCTTCTTCTTCTTCTTCTTCTTCTTCTTCTTCTTCTTCTTCTTCTTCTTCTTCTTCTTCTTCTTCTTCTTCTTCTTCTTCTTCTTCTCCTTCTCCTTCTGCTCCTTCTCCTTCTTCTCCTTCTCCTTCTTCTCCTTCTCCTGCTTCTCCTTTTTCTCCTTCTTCTCCTTCTCCTGCTTCTCCTTTTTCTCCTTCTTCTTCTTCTTCTCCTTCTCGGTAATTGCCTGGATATTGTCATGATTATTTGAAGTTTTATCAATTACCCAACAGTAATTCTTTTACCCATCATTTGCTATTTTTCTTGAGATAAGCAACTAGTGAAACCTATGGCCCCCGGGTCTCTTCTTTATTATATTTGCCTTCACGATCTATTTTTATTTGCTTTTATTTTCATATCTATTAAACCAAAAATACAAAAATACCTTGCTGCAATTTATTCTTATTTATTTTATCTCGCGTTCCCGCGAGCTCTATTTATCCAATCTATCATATTTTTATCCCGTCTACTTGCCAATTTCCGGCGCTGTTGCCCGAAAGGGATTGACAACCCCTTAATATGTTGGGTTGCGAGTATTTGTTATTTGTGTGCAGGTGCCGTTCACGTAGTGTTGCATGGTTCTCCTACTGGTTCGATAACCTTGGTCTCATCATTGAGAGAAATACATGCCGTTGTTGTGCTGCATCATCCCTTCCTCTATGGGGAAATACCGACGTAGTTTAAGCAAACATCACTCCATAGGTGGCCGTGGTTTCCCACGACATCATTGGCGCACTAGGTAGGGGGCAGCTCTTGCGCGGACCCGAGAATCATATGTAGCACATCATATTCGTCATCGTTTTCTTCATCAATGGCTCCATCTTCCATGGCGCCCAAGAGAAGTCAGGTGCCACAGCCCAGCCGTCCTCCTCGAAGGCCCCACCGCACGCGACCACCGACGCCACGGGGGCTACTGGGACGCCTGGGGATGTGGACGCTGTGGGGGACGTGGTCTACGCAGGCGGCGTCGTCACCACCTCCCTTGTGGATGATGAAGGAGGCACCAGAGAAGGACAACATCAACAGCATCCCATCGGCCACACTCCACGAGGTACGGGTGGAGAGATTGTCCCGTCTGCACCTCTCCACCCGGCCGAGGGGCGAATCGCAATCCTCCGGCCACCCCCGCTACGAGCGGGACCATGGGACATGCCCCTCCCCCGGAGCAAGCTGACACAACCAATGCACCAGGCGGAGCCGACTGGTCCACAAGCGCCTCCACCTCGTCACCACGCCATCCTGGCGACTGGCTCACGACGACGAGAGCACGGCACAACCACTACCGGGACCATTAGGAGCCTGGAAATATTACGATCTTCATCGTGATCCATGCCAAGCACCGCTTCGGAGGCCATGGCGTGGAGCCAACTGCTGTTGAGATTTCCACCCATAGCTGGTCAGATGTATGAGTGGAGTGCCACCATTCAGAACCTGATTGGTTTCACTGAGGTGGGAGGATCGCAACGAACTGGCCTGGCACAGCCTCCCCAGGCAATGACAACGGCCCACGTTGCTAGCCACGCGGAAGGGGCCACCCCCACGATGCAGTCCCCTCCATGGCAGCCAGCGCGGGAGCCCCGCAATCTAGAACTTGAAGACGTCTCGATGGTTTCATCCGAACCTTGAACGCGCCAAGGCCAACGGCGGGTCCTGGAGGACAGGCAAAGGGAAGGCACACGCGTTACCATCGAGCGATGCCGCGACACCCATCGCCAGTCCGACAGGCGTGATGGCCCTAACGTCCATGAGCCCGCGCTCGGCGAAGGCGAGTACCTACCTTTTGAGGCTGGGTTCCCTACCTTCACCCGTGAGTTACGGCAAGTTTGTTGGCCATCCGCCCACACGTTCAAGCCAGAGATACCTGGGAAGTATGACGGGAGACTGAACCCTGCAGAGTTCTTGAGCATCTACAACATCACTGTTCAAGCTACCGGGGGAAGAGATGAGAAGGTGTTCGCCAACTACTTCCCTTTGGCGCTCAAGCTAAATGTGAGGTCTTGGCTGATGCACCTGCTAGACAACCCCATTTCGTCCTGGGCTGACCTATGCCATGAGTTCGTTGGCGCCTTTACGGGCGGCCAACAAGAACCAGGGCAGCCCAGCGACTTGCAGCTCCTCCCGCAGAAAGAAGGAGAGACTCTGTGGAACTACATGCAGAGATTCAACCAAGTCCACAAAAATATTCCAGACATCCACCCGGCAGTTGTGATAGCTGCGTTCTAGTCTAATGTACGCAATCGTCGGACCCATTCCAAGATGAACGTTCAATTGCCCAAAACTGTGAAGGAGCTTTACACTCTGGTGGACAAGTGTGCTCGAGTAGAGGAGGGGAGACGGCTCCCAGAGAAGAGGATGGTGTCGACATCGACTCAGAGGATGATGACGAGTCAACTAGTCAGAAGGAGAAGAACAAGAAGCGCAAGGATAAGGCAGTGATGACCGTTGAAGGATCGGGCATGCCTAGTACCGGCAAGAAGGCCAAGGCCAAGGAACCCTGCAAGGAAGTCGTGCACTGCTTGTTGGGAGGCCGCGGCTGCCGAGAAGGTTGGGAAAGGTGATGGGCCGTACTGCAAGATTCATCGGACCAAGGGCCACAATCTCCAGGAGTGTCATCAGGTTGAGCAGCTCGTCAAGAAGCAGAGAGCTAAGTATGAGAAGCGTGATAGGAGAAAGGTTAGAATGGCGCTGGCGGGAAGGGCCGAGGCGGCGGAGCAAGCCGGCATGACAAGGCACCTCAGAATCAAGGAAAACCCGTCAGGGGCCGTGAGAAGGAGGATTGCAATGATGAGAGTGATGGAGGAGATGAAGAGGAAACCAGGGAGCTGGAATTCCAGAAAGCCATTGACGCCATGTGCATTGACGGGGGTGCATCCCTGCACTCCTCTCACCGCCAACTTAAACAGTGGACATCTGAAATCAATGCCATGGAGCCAACAACAGATTCTCGGAGGCCGCTCAAGTGGTCCCGCACGCCCATCATCTTCGACATAGAGGATCGCCCTGACCACACCACTACGGTAGGGTGCTTGCCGTTGTTGGTCTCACGGACAACCCGCAACACTACTGCAGGATACTGCTAACGCGACACTACGATTAGAGACCTTTTGACGAAACTGTGTGCAATGCATTAATCGCAACCGGTGGTGTAAAAAACCCTCAAAAAGTTGCAGGGCACACGGTTAATCCATCAGACATGGTTCATATTTTAGTTGTGTGTGCGATGGCGGAGCCATCAGACACGGTTCAGATTTTAGTTGTGTGTGCGATGGCGGAGCCATCAGACACGGTTCAGACACGGTTCAGATTTTAGTTGTGTGTGCGATGTAGGGCACACGGTTAATCCATTCAAACTATTTGCGATGAGGCAGAACAACAGAAACGGGCAACCATATCATCGTGTGTGCGATATACGGCATACGGTTCACTCGGACGAACTATTTTTGATTAGGGAACACAACAGAAACGGTTCAACTTAACAAGATGTGTGTGATATGCGGCATACAGTTCACATGGATGAACTGTTTGCGATGAGCCAAAAGAACACAAACAAGTCGTGTAAACAAGATGTGTGTGATATGTGGCAAACAGCCGACTCGGATGAACTATTTGCGATGAGAAATTACAACACAGACGGTTAATACAGTTAGTTCGTGTGCGATTCTGTGTGTATAAAAAACTTTGAAAAATGCAAACTAGTTGCTTGCGGTGGCCAGGAGTATCACACACCTGCTAGTACTCGTGTGCGATGATAAGTAAGTTACACATATGTTCCTTATGTTAACATGTGTGTGAATTTGCAATATGGACAGCTAATATGCAAATGCCTTCTGGACATCGGGCACACGCTTAAACTCAATAAACTGTGTACGATACTAATAGTTTCCATGAAAATTTAAGAACTTGGGTAACATCATTTGAGTAACATATATATAGTGGTTTCACTATTTGACGAAAGGAGGATCTTCGTAACACGGTTTTGACAACCATATGGTCCATATCTACATACTTAACATAGTAGAAACTATCACATTTTAAGAGGCTAAGGGCCAACAACCATATGGTCCATATCTACATACTTAACATAGTAACAACTAGCACCTATTAAGAGGCTGAGGGCCAACAACCACAACTATCCGCTGGAAGCAACTTGATCATGGCGACTCGACATCTCATCAATGAAAAGGAAGAGCCCTCCTGTGCCTTGGTAGAGCATGAGTTGAACAATGTCTCCAATTTTCCAATATGGATGCATTGCCACGACAAGCGAGAACTTGTTAATTTGAATGGTTCCATTTCTACGAGAAATGCAATACCTTGCAATCACTTTGGCGTTATTAGCAGGCACAAGTGTAATTCGACCACGCCGGTAAATTGATCCAGGAACTGCTATAGTGGGGAGTTTCTGTTGACATGTAGAATAAAAACCAATTGTAACATATCGTTGAAGATATATATAGTTTATGAGCATCAACATTAAAATAAGACTTTTTACCAGCGTTTTGTGCACACAATTGGTCTTGTTCAATGTGTGCACCATAGGTCTAATTAATCCCATCCAAAATCCAGCGTTCAGACGCTTTGCTATCTCTGTCTGGTTATCAAAAAAGTTTATGACATGCTTCAAGTCCTTCTAGTGAAATTTGGTACGCTTAGTAACATACAGATCATTCACTATGCATCCAACATATCCTGCTTAAAAGGTGGAAAGTTATTATTTATTCAGAACATGGCAGAAGAATATATAGTGCACATAAATTGGTAAATAGAATTTGTTACTGCCTAGGAACAGAGTCAGAAAATAAAATCACAATTGGTTGCCTAAATAGTGATCAATTAGTCAGAACAAATACCCCGATTTTGCTAAGTAATATGGCAGCATGGAGAAAGTTGAAAGGACACTAACCTCGATCAGACTTTGATCGGCTGATGACGTTGGGGAAGTAAATATCGATGGTAATTAGACCAGGCTGTGGTACACGCACTAGAATTTTATTGCCAGCTTTCAGTTCATAACACTTAGACATTTTTCTCCAAAGGTCCGCATTAAAATAGGAGTGACCATCTTTATAAAGTATTACGGTAACCATAATTGTAAATCCATGCTACGTTCTCAATATGACATCCTGGGAGTCATCAACAAAGTAAAGCCCAAGATTTCCTTCTACTCCTGTTCTTGCAAAGCAAGGGATGTACTGCTTGAAATGAAAATTAAGATCGTAAATTAGATATATTGAGATAATAGAGCAAGATGCAAATATGGGAGCAACTGATAGAACAGATCATTATATAGATGAAAGCAAAATACAAAAATATAGAATTAAAAATATATAGTGTAACAAAGATTTGATGCAAATATATAGATAATGTAGCAATAGACGGTATATGTTCGCAAATTTAGGCCAAGCCGACTGTGGTAGGTTGAGATTGAACATACTGAGCGATCCCTGAAGTCATCTGGAATGGTGAGATAGAACTTCGTTTCCGACTGGCCACGACCAGACTTGCTCGATTTGTGCTCGCACTATGGACACATGAATGAACAACCACGAATCAGCTAGAACAAAAATGATTCCATGATAATTTCCGTCGGTTGATTAACAGCAACAGAAAGAAAGCAATAAGAGATGAGTGAATATTTCCCTAAGTTGATTACCTTCTCCATGAGTAAAATCCCCAGCCCAATCCCGCAGAAAACCCAGTCGACCAGAGTCTAGAATGTCAGTGCAGATAGGCAGCGGAAAGTGGTAGGGGCGAAATCCCGTGCTATTTGGAGCGCGATCTATGCCCGCCGACAAGAGTCGCCGAGCTTAGGGTGGCCGCCGCGATAGAAGTGGATGAGGTGCAGAGTTGCGGAGGAGTCCGCGGCGAGTGGGTGGGGACGAAGTGGACGAGGGTTTTCTTGTTTGTCTTTTGCATTTGTGATTGAACACACACGGTTCGCAGAGGCGACGGAATAAATCGTGTGCGATAGTAAATCACCGAGATTGAATAGGAGTCCAAATTTCCTTTGTCCTTCATCGATGAGTTTTTTTCTACGATGAACATAAACCCTGTTAATCACCATGTTCTAATTTGGCACTTTTCTGGGTTCATTTACAATATTTAGGGGATTATGTGCATTGTTTAGGCATTAACACACATAACTCATTTTCAAACAATCGGTGCTTGAAAAGGTGCACAAGAACGATCTGGAAAAACCATACTCGTGGTATTTAGTAAATTCTCAAGCCTTTTACAAGGATTGGGCAGAGATTTCAAGGGAATGGGTGGCCATAGTCAACCACCAACGCGTCATTTACTGGGTTATCAACTATAGAAAAATGAAATACATGCTTGAAGAACATGACGCCTGGCATGGTGCCATCGTATGGCCTCACCGTGCCCTAGTTAAAAGCTGAGAAGGTTTGATTTATGTTGTCATGCACACCCTTCATAAATCGAACAATCATCGAGGAAGTTCCATGCTTTCGAGAGGGAAATCACTAAGATTGAAGGGGAATCCAAATTTCTGTCCTAGTTTGTCATTCAGTTTTTTTCCAATGATCAACATACGCCTCAAATGCAACATGTTCAAATTTGACATTTTTCCGGGCTCATTTACCATATTTAGGGGATTATGTGCATTTTCTAGGCATTAATTATGCACATAATTCAAATTCGAACAATCGGTGCATGAAAAGGTGCACAAGAACGGTCCGGAAAACCATGCTCTTGCTATTTAGTACATTCTCATGCCCTTTAAAAGAATTGGCCGATATTTCAAGGAAATGTGTGGCAATAGTCAACCATAAACGCATCATTTACTGGGGTTAACAACTATAAAAAAACGGAATACATGCTTGGAAACATGACGCCTGGTGTGGTGCCATGGTATCTTCTCACCGTGCTCTGGTAAAAATTTGAGAATGTTTTCCTTATGTCATCATGCACGCCTTTCATAAATCGAACCATCACCGAGGAATTTTCTTGGTTTCGAGGGGAAATCACCTAGATTGAAGGGGGATCCAAATTTCCTTTGTCCTTGTCCAAGAGTTTTTTCTACGATGAACATACACCCTGCAAATCACCGTGTTCAAATTTGGCACTTTTCCGGGTTCATTTACTATATTTAAGGGATTATGCGCATTTCCTAGGCATTAATACACATAATTCAAGTTCAAACTGTCGGTGCATGAAAGGGTGCACAAGAAGGGCCTAGAAAACCATGCTCGTGCCATTTAGAAAATTCCCATGCCTTTTATAAGGAATGGACAGATATTTCGATGAAATGTGTGGCAATAGTCAACCACAAACGTTTGTTTATAGGGTTTTCAACTATACAAAAAATGAAATAAATTCTTGAAAAACATTATGCCTGGCATGGTGCCATGGTATGATCTCACCATGCCTTGGTAAAAATTTGAGAAGGTTTGGCTTATGTCATCATGCACGCCCTTCATAAATCAAACCATCACCGAGAAAGTTCCATGCTTTCGAGAGGGAAATCACCAAGATTGAAGAGGGAATCCAAATTTACGTCCTAGTTTGTCAATCTGTTTTTTCCAACGATCAACATACCGCCTCAAATGCAACGTGTTCAAATTTGACATTTTTCCGAGCTCATTTACCATATTTAGGGGATTATCTGCATTTTCTAGGCATTAATGCACATAATTCAAATTCGAACAATCGGTGCATGAAAAGGTGCACAAGAACGGTCTGGAAAACCAAGCTCGTGCTATTTAGTACATTCCCATGGCTTTTACAAGGAATGGGCAGATATTTCAAGGAAATGTGTGACAATAGTTAACCATAAACGCGTCGTTTACTGGGTTAACAACTATACAATAGCTTGGAAAACATGACGCCTAGCGTGGTTGTAGCGACCAGACCTCAAACAGTCTGATCTCTATGCATCAGTGTCATCCCTGTATCGTTAATGCTGACACGCACAGTACTTGAGGATTTACAACAGAGTAGCAATCACACACTTATTACATCGAATGTCTCAAAAGAGAACTTATTACAGTAAATATGGCTTAAGGCCATCTAATACGATAACAACAGAAGGCTTGGAAGATAAAATGAGTCCATCAACTCCAACGACATCACTGAGTGAAATACAACGACCTATGGCTCCTTACTCATCGTCTGAAAAGTCTGCAACATGAACGTTGCAGCCCGAAATAGGTAAGCACATGGAATATGCTGGCAATGTAACACATAGAGTAATGAACAGAATAATTGCTATCACTACATGCATATTTGGCTGGTGGAGGCTGTATGGTTAATATGTTTTGTGAAAAGCCAATTTTCCCTAAAACAAAGGAATATATTTTATTTAACTATCATGGTGGTTGTTAAAAATTGAGAAGGTTCCTCCAACTCAATCCCAATTAAACATCATCATTAAACCCAACCAAATTATATTAAGAGTGATGAAATCAACATGGTAATCCAAGTCCTAGATACTCAAAATGACCATAACCGGAGACACGGCTAACCATGATTAGTTTATACACTCTACAGAGGTTTGCGCACTTTTCCCCACAAGACTCGAATACATCCATGGTCGGAGATTCGAGACACAGTCTTTCTGAAGCATTAACTCTCTACTCTGGATACACAGTACCACCTAGAACCCACTACATCTGCTAGTCTACCTCTTCAAGAGCTTCACGCAACTTACTCAACTATGCTAGAGCCCATATTGGCTTCACTACAAAAAATACACTTTCGTGATGATACGTGTTTGTCATAGTAGGTCGCTTTTTTTGTCATGCATGTACATCCATGACAAATTTATGACAGAATCAAGATAGTCATACCTGTGCTGCCGTAGAAGTGTTCCATCACATTACCAAAATTATCATCATGGAAGTGTCCACTTCCATGACGATAAATCACGCGTCAGAGAAGTGCTTTCGTCAAGGGTGACCGACGCGTGGCATCCATCATAACGGAACGCCGTTAAGCTATCGGGTCGGGTTTTGGATCTGATAACCTGTTAACAGCCCCGACCAATGGGAAATTTCCACGTGAAAAATTCTTATTGGCCGGACGAAACACGTGTCAGCTCGTCAGTGGGTCAGATAGGCGCCTATGATACGTCGACACGTGGCACGGCCCAACAGAGGCCCATTCCTGTGAAAAGGCCGGCCCGTTTGACTTGGTCAAAAGCTGGCGGGCCGGCCCATGGAAAGCCTATTAACGGCCTAATCGCATATATCCCATTTACAGCCTGCTAACCCAAGGCCCGTTACGCCCTATCAGAATTAGGCCCAATAGCGTCATCTGGGCCATCCAATATGATTCTAGCCCGTTTTCACTTTTGGACCATGTATGGCCCATGACGTCTTTCAGCCCATATGAGGCCCTATGTAACTCTTGGCCTATTAACGGCCCGTGGTGAAACTGGCCCGTAATGAACAGTGTATCACTTTACACCCATTGACGGCCCGTGGTGAAACTTTCCCGTAATGAACATTGTATCACTTTATACCCATTAAAGGCCCGTTATTCCGTTGGGCCATTTCCAGCCCATGTTATCTTTCGGCCTTCTCATAGCCCATTTATTCTTGGGCTCATTTCTATTATTCGTTTACTTACGGCCCGTTACTGTCATTTTCTGCTTGTGGGCCAAATTCAGCCCGTGGTTACAGTCGGCCCGTTTGTGGTCCATTAATACGTTGGGCCGTTTCCATAGCGTCATCAAATACGGCCTATTAACGATGGCCCGTTATGGTCAGCCCATGAACGGATGATTCCAACTCTAGACCGTTTACGGCCATAATGCGGCCTGTTATTGGCCCATGTTTGGCCAATCGATCATACGGCCCATATAAGGCCCATTGATGATACGCCCCGTAGAAAGCCCATTGTTTCTACGGCCCGTAGAAGGCCTACTGTTTCTACGGCCCGTAAAAGGCCCACTGTTTCTACGGCCCGTAGGAGGCCCAGTGTCAGTACAATAAATATTATCCCATGGTTATTGTGGCCTAGTTTTAAACAATAGGTTATTGCAGCCACTAGTTAACCACGGAAAAAGAACTGCAATGACTACAAGCAAACAAATAAACAAGACAACAAGGAAATAAATAAGCAAGCAACTAACGCTAGGCTATCATGGCTATTACACATATTACATCCACTGGGCATCAAAGTTCGCCACCAGTGAAAATATAGGGAACAAAGCAGCATATCATATACACTGGCCGTCAAAATTGGCCACCAGTGCAAATAAACGTGGCAGCAAAACAAGAGCATAACTGAAAATACTTCAGAAGAGCTCAAGAAACGTTATCCTGGGTATCCACCATTCTGGCAATAAGCTTAGCAAGCTGATTAGCTTTGTCCTATTTGGCGCTAAAATCCTCCAACGCTTGCTGTTGCACCAGAAAGTATGCATCTGAATGCTCTAGGGACTTCCGCAGTCCTTCCGCTTATTGTCGCAACACAGCTGATCGATGTCTTTCAGCTTGTAGTTGAGACTCAACAAACCGAACTAATTCAGACAGTGAGTTTAAATAGCTTGTGCAAGCGGTAGT
The DNA here is from genome assembly GCA_032464435.1 of Aegilops umbellulata. Lineage (NCBI taxonomy): Eukaryota > Viridiplantae > Streptophyta > Magnoliopsida > Poales > Poaceae > Aegilops > Aegilops umbellulata. The sequence continues at coordinate 134,506,387 of CP136060.1, read as the reverse complement.
GGCCAGTAACTCCAACACTAAACCAAGACAGGATGTGTCACTATCCTGAACCTTATCTGCATTACTTTCTTTACCGTTGCTTAATAAGGCACTCTTAACCAATATTTTCTGTCAGCATTCTAAAAGAAGAAACAAGCAGACACATAACAAGTTTAGCATGTACTAGTATATGAAACTCATTTCGGTGAACCAGTTCATTAGTAAGGTGGACAGGATTAAACTACCAAGTCTTCTATTGCCAAGTACTAGTACATAATAAATGCATCAAACAAACGTATATCTATGTCCTATGGTAGCAATGGAATCTTAAATTAGAACAGTTGTTCTTCAGGTTTAGGCACTTGTTCTACATGAACAGAGTATAGTAAGACACAAGAATATAATACTTAAAAATAGAAAATGAGCTCATAGACCTTACCACATTCTTGGTTCGGGACCAGTACAGAACAAGGCGTTCCCAGTCATCGTCCAGTAAATGTGTCTCAGGAGAACGCAAGGGAATTTGATGAGTTTCTTTACCGGTGAAGTACGTTTTCTTCAGGTAATTCCAATATTGCCACCAAGCATTCTTGAAGATAGCAGAGGTATCAGCACAGGTTACCTCATCCTGAGTTTCCAAATCGGTCCTTCTCTATAGAGAAAATTAGGAAATTTTGCTGTATTATAACCATCATGGAGGTAGGATGTATGGGACAAAGCAAAGTAATTGCCATGAATAACATTACTTACACATAACTCCTAGACAAACACCTGCAACTGGCATTTTCCTTCATCTTCAGTATAATATTTCCAAGATCGGACGATACGCACATACGATTTAACAACATCAAATGCGATAGATGCTAAACTACGACTAGCTGGTTGTGCTTCCTCCACAGGAATAGGCGTACTAACTGGTGGAGTTGGGGTTCGTCGTGATAGTACTGGCCCTTTGGGCACCGGAGCTGCCTTACTAACTGCTCTTGTTTGGGAGCTCTGTGGTGGAGATGGTGTTGTGTCAACAGGAACTGGGTTACTATCGGCTGGGGTTGGGGTTAGATTGGGTGAAGCTGGTTCTTTGTCCATCATAGTAGGGGTACAATCTGCGAGAGTTTGGGTTATGTGTGGTAGGGCTAGTTCTTGTGCATGTACAACCGGGGTGCTATCTCCACCAAGAGGTAGCACTGTTTTATTTGAAGACCGTGTTTTTAGTCCGCTAGATACCGGCATCACCCACTCCAATTCAAATGGCTGATAAACAAGAAACATAGTTGAATGTACATACATGGTATGAGAGACAGATGCAATAGATAGTGTGGAAAAAAGAGGGCATTAAATAGTTGACATGTATATTGTTTAACTAAAACGGATAGCATGACATAATTTCACATATATGATGTCTATCTAAACTGCATAGCATAGCATAACATAACTCAAAGATATGATGAATAACTAAACAGGATCGCCTGACATAATTCACCTACATGTTATCTAAGTAATCAGGATCGCATCATTTAATTCACATATATGATTTATATGCTAAACAGAGGGCATTCGATATGATGTCTGAACTAAGAACATGGTGTTGAATATTGTGTATATGATGTCTAAACTATGCAATGCAAGACACCGTATGCATGATATGAGCAGTATAACCGTGCCAAGTTAGAGCATACACCTCAGTGGGGGAATAGGACTGGTCATCTGTCTCTGAATCCATCTCCGAGCAGCTATCGGGACCCAACAAGAGATCTGCTTCGACAGGTAGCACTCTCTGCTCTGAAGGCCTTGTTTTCACTCCAGATTTTTCCATCTCCCACCCAAATGGCTGATTCACAGGAAGAGTAGTTTAATGTACAAACATTGTCGACAAATGGAAATGTAATGAAGAAAAGGATGGGCAAGATATCATTCAAATATGTGATGCCTGGTTAAACAGGATGGCATTGCACATTTCACATATATTATGGCTGGGTAAAAGACATGAGACTGCATAATTCCCATATATGATATAGAAACTAAACATGTGGCATTACAAAACATGTCTAAACTAAGCAGATGACATATATCATGTCAAAAGTAGGCACTGCAAGGCAACATATGCATGATATGACTAACATCATCATGCCAAGGTAGATCAAACACCTTAGGGGGTAAATAGGAGTGGTCAGCGGCGTCCGAATCCGCCTCAGAACAGATATCTTCCTCTGGATTACAATCTGGAGTGGGGTGGGGAGGGTTTGCCATTGAACCCACCATGGAGTGATGTCTGCATGACATTGTATTGCCGCGCAAAACTCTTCTCTTTTTCTCTACATGTTCAGCATGACCGTGTACAATATCTGACATGCATATGAAAAAAATATGGTGAGATTATGTAAGGAGAGCATGCAGAAATTTAGAGTGATGGTAACAACCAGTGGATCGATGTTTTTCTGTTGAACCAAAATAGCCCTAATGGATCGACGTGAATGTATAGTAATAAGTGATGCAACAAGTGTACAACCTCTTTGCCGTAGCCGTGTCGACCTCAGCATCATTGGGTTGGTCACTGAAGCAGTTGAGGCAGAGGTGGCTGTTGGAGGTGTGGAGGAAGATCTGAGGAATCTGTAGACGGCGTCCAGGGCACTGCTCTGTTGTGATGGATCGTTCTGTCGTTGGAGCAGCTCCGGTGAGCCGTAAGACGTCAAGGCTGAAGCAGCACAAGACAAACATCGTCAATCTCAAGTGGGATTCTAATAGCATTTTCAATAGATGTTGTAAAGTGGATGTAAAATTAACATCACCAAAAGCCACCTGACTAAAACATATGAGGTAAAAACTGTTGACCCTAAACTTAACTGTCGAAACTGAAATTTACTGTGGAATCTGAATGCTACTGTCGAAACTGAACGCAATGGTAGCAGAGAGGCACTTGACATGTAGTTTAGGGAGGGCCTATAGTTCATCTTCAACCTGCACCCCACTAAGACGCCAGCCACAACCGGCCGAACCGCCGGCCCCAGTGCCGCCTCGCCGCCCCGAAACAACTCGCCACCGCCGCCCCAGCCAGCCCTCTAGGCCCCCGCCCCCACCCTGAACCCTAAGATAGATAGCGGGGTACCTCTCCGGCGAGCCCCCGTCCCCGCTGCGGGTGGTTCTTCCTTAACTCCGGCGAGCCCCCCAACCCCTGAAAATTGACTGACCCAAAAGTCGATTCAGTCGACTGAAGTGTGGCTTAATCAGAGCAGAGCAGCAGCACGAGCGAGGGGGAGAGCAGCAGCAGCAGCTGGGCGAGCGAGCGATGAAGCGAGAGCCGGAGCAGCAGCGGCACATCCGGCTGGTATGGACGCCGCCGCCGAAGGGGCCTCACACTGGGGGAGAGCCGCCGTGCAGATGTCGCCCGCGGCGCCGACTTCAAGGTAGCCACTCCATGGGGGTGTGGGATGGACCACCGTCGGCTGCGGGAGGTCGAGTTAAGGAGAAGGTGCGATGCGATGAGTGTACAACCTCTTTGGTGGCGCCGAGTAGGCTTTGGCTTCGTCTGAGGAGTCGGTGAGGATGCTGCGGTTCCGGTGGAGCAGGTTAAGGCGGCGCTGTGGGGATGGAGCAGCCGCGATAGACGAGGCGATCGTCGGAGCAGCTCCTTGGAGGTGGAGGACGGGGCAGCTGAACCGGCGGGACGGCGAGATGGACGAGGATCCTCATCCGGGGAGGTGGACGAGGGACGTCGAGCTGTTGCGGTGGACGACGTGGCAGCGGTGACGTGGCGGACGGAGGAGGGTGGGGTTTCATGGCTGGAGCGGAGAGGTTATGGCGGCCTAGGATTTCGAATGGCCAAAAGGGGGTGATGGGAGGGGGTGAAGCATGACTTAGGAACGTGCTTGTCCAAAATGTAGGGTGTGTTACAAAAGTACCTCCCACCGATTTTAACTAGCGGCGCTTTCGGCTCAGGGTTAGAAGGGGGATTTCGCGTGTCGGGATTTGGCAGCTGGAGGGAGTTTTCGCGCACGTTGCAATATCGGGATATCAAGGCGCGGGTTGTGAAGGCGCCAGTTTTGGGAGCACGATATCTGAATTTTCGGGATATAACAAGACGCGGGTTGAATTTCAGGGACAAGCCTAACGTGTCGTAATATTGTACTTGTACGTACCAAATCAATTCGCACTTCCCTCAACCAGAAAGAAAACAAAAAAAATAAAACTATTCACACCACATGAAGAGAGAGTCTTGCCCCGTTTTACTATACAAATGCTATTCAAAGCTACTCCCTCCTTCCATCTATATAGGGCCTAATGCGTTTTTCGATGCTAACTTTGACCAAATATTAGAGCAATGATATATGACATGCAACTTACACAAAGCACACTGTTAAATTCGTCTGTGAAAGGTTCTTTCAATGATATAATTTTCACATTGTGCATGTCATGTACTATTAATCTTGTCAATAGTAAAAGGCGGTCTTAAAAATCTCATTACGCCCTATGTAGATGGAAGGAGGGAGTATGAATCCATGTTATGTCCGATTAAATTTTTTCGCTTGCTGTATAATGCATGTAACCTACTCATACCAACATTTTAGTGCATTCCAAATGTCTATACTACTGCTGCAATTCGAACTAAATTTGAATTCGTTTCTCTATTTCAATAAGAATCTACAATCATGATTGTTGCCAACTTCAACCATCATAGTTTCCTTGCTATCCGCCAGATATAAATCAGACAGCCTATAATGCAGGATGGCAGGCACACCATCATCAACAACTCCATTTTTTTATAAGAGTAGAGATAAAATATATTAAATTTAGTATACCATGTTCATAACCACACCATGTGTATCACCGTTATATATATTCACATATCCGTCGGTTTGAAACACTATGATAAATTCTTCAAATATCCAAATTCGCTTGTTATAATGAAGTATATATGATCTCTATTTGTCTTTTATACCCACACAACCTTCTTATCTTTGTAGCTAGCGCTAACTTTCTCTTGTGCATGCACACACCCGCATCCCTCTCACCCTCCCTCAGCATTCTCTAGCTCCATCGCGCAAATTCGTCTTTTCACTTTAGGTCGTTCACCCACGGTGTGTGTAGGCCCCCCAGCTCCTTCTTTACGGCACACATCGATCGATATGCCTCTCTAGCCAGGTGTGCCTAGCACAAACACAAGCTTCCCCTCTTCTCTTGTCACCGTCCATGCCTCACTCCCACCACTCTTTTCATCGTTCTCGTACTCGCACACTCCTCCCCCTCGATATAGTATGCCTCTCGTACCACCTCCTACATGCATCCCTCTCTCTCTATCCTTCTCCTCGTGCCTCATTTGCTTCTAACACACACATGCATCTATACCGATCGATCTCCCAACATATACCTAGATCGACTTTAACTAGCCCCCCCATCGATCGACGTACCTCACAAGTTATGTCTCTCCTTTCTCTTACAAAGGGCGATTGATCTTCCTACGAAGTTACGTCTGCTTACCACAGCCACATCGTCCCCCTCATCATTCGTGCATGCCTCCTGACCCGTCTCTCACACGCACGTGCACAGACAACAAGCAGCCACCTCCTCTCTTATTGACATTGCGGGCATGCCCTCCGTTTGTCTAGCAAGCCTATCCCACCATTTGTTAGAAGCAACTCCACTACCCCCCCCCCTCCAACACTCTAGCTCTATCTCTCTCCCAACCTTATTCATCTCATGCACATATGCATGGATGCCGATCGATCTCCCTTAATACATGAGGCAGATCGATCTCCTTAATACATGAGGTAGGCCTCTCTCCTCCTCCACACATATACCAGCCATTGTACCTCTATAGTTAATTGGGCCTCCCTCTTCCCCCACCACACACCGATAGTCGAGCGCTGCAGGTAGGTATCCATGCCACAGAGACAAACTCCACATGTCCCATCTCACATTCCAGTAGGCCAGCCACTCTATATCTTTGACATGGGCACACACTAATTCGATGGCACTCTTTATCGATCGCGCGCGCGCACACACACACACATCATCCCTCTCTTCGATTCTATAGACACCTCAAGCCGATGATACCTCGACTCTCTTCTCGTGGATCGCCCCTCTATATATATGTTATATCCAGGACTCTATTTCACACACATTGCATATGTTAAATTTTTTGATTGAACACCCCCCCCAAAAAAAACTCTCAAGAACCCACACACTATATCTCTCTAGGTTTGTATCTCTCTCACACAACCCCGCGTAGGTGGTGTACGTATACAAGAAGATAATAGGTGCACCGTGCATGTACTCACGCTTCGTGCCCAGCCACACCTGCGCGGGTACGCGGTGGAGCTCATTTCTTTACGAAATGGCAGCCCACGTGCTAATTTGAACGCCTGTAGCGGTTGTTTACCTAGGGAGGTCGTGTACCATGCGTGCACAAAACAAATTTCAACTTGCCGCGTTGCCGCATTATTTTTAAATAAAGTTATAGTGCTCAATGGCACGTACACAGAATATAAAACGATTTTTATGGAGGAAAAGGTAGTCCTCTCTTCAGAGTGTCTCACACAAGGCTCCGGTGGCCTCTTTCTCTCTCTCTCACAGTTGGTCACTGATCCGGCCGCATCCCGTACGCCGGAGAAAGGGAGTGCGATGGCCTCTCTCTCTCACCGCTGGTCACTGATCCGGTCGCATCCCGTCCGCCGGGGGAAAGGGAGTGCGGTGGCCTCTCTCTCTCTCTCACCGTTGGTCACTGATTCGGCCGCATCCCATCCGCCGGGGGAAAGGAAGGAAGTGCATCGTTTCTCCGTTCGACGGCGCCGAGGCAACACATCCCGGTCTGCGATACACGCCTTTCTCTCTGACCAAGCTCCGACGCGGCAGGGCCTACGCCACCTGCTCGCAGATTCTGCCGGCCGCCGCTCACCTAGTTACATCCCGACGACCTCCAGGTATCCCCTCCGAACTTGCTCCACTGCCCGTTTTCCCACGTCGCTGCATGTGGATCTTCCATAGTTCTTTGCCCAAAACGTAGCTCGTCCGGCGTACTTTCCATATTGCATTCTCGTCCTCACACCATTTTAGATAAACACAACCGTGTTGTTATCTTCCCTTAGGACAAGGAATATGCTTCTTTTTTGTCGTCGCATGTGTCATCAACTGTTATTGGCCAGTAATTGTTTCCTTTCTACCTATTTTTTGCAAACATGGCTATTCATTTCACCTCGTTGCTATTGCGACCTTTTGGTGAACTGCACAAATCACTTTTTTCTTAAGAGCATTTTGTGCAGTTGTACTAAAATGTCACACGGGCAACGTCTCTACATTTCAGTGCGACTGCACAAAGGGAGATTGGTTTTGCTCTATCCTCCTCATCCAACTCCGAGCCTAATCTTCTCCAACTAGTTAGTCTTAAGAGAGACCGCAAAGGTGACCGGCTTCTATTTGTGTGTTTATTGTTTCATTAGCAGTCCTATATTATCGTAATCACACTTGATATCTTTGGAACAGGGACGCTCAGCTCTATTTTAGTGGAACTGCACAAAATGATCGGAATGTTGCATGCCCCAGACAGCTAATTTTTTTCCCAACATGCCTTGTTGATTTAGACAAAGCTGGGGGGGACGTTGCTGCCAATGAAAGCATGGATCAATTTTAATTTAACACCTTCTCACAACTTTGTCTTCAGTTGTGTGTAATTATTAGCTCTGATGTGCTAATAATTGACATGCATTAGCAAGGAAGTTAGTTTTTTATTGTTTCCCAAAGAGCATCGATGGCAAGACACGCGAAACAAAAGCTGAAAGCTCACACCATTGTACAATTTCATGTTGCTGGAAAATTATTTGTATAGTACGTCAATTATGTAAACAAATGATGGAAGCTTTATAGCATTGCCAGAAGCCTCTTCATCATTCGGGTCCATGTGCCATGCACGAAATTATACTCCTTCGTTCCTAAATATTTGTCTTTTTACAAATTTCAAACGGGCATATTTTAGAGTGTAGATTCACTCATTTTGCTTCGTATGTGTACTCCCTCCGTTCCTAAATATTCTATTTGTCTTAATAGAGATTTCAACATATTTTAGAGAGACAAATACTCCGGAGTATATTTAAGAACCGAGGGGGTAGTGCACAACCGCATGGGAGACTCAGCCTGGTCGTTGCGCCACATTAATAGTGAGTAATGAGCAGTCAAATCATAAGACCCACCTTTCCCACTGTAAGTTGCTCTGAAGAAGCAACCATCAATACACTCTTCTTTGAATCCGCTCATACTACTCCATCCGTCACTGTTTATACAACGCGCTTCGGAAAAAAGAAAAAAATCTATGGGACCAAGGTGACTAGTTATCGGCCTAAAAAATAGCATTGGTAGTTATAGCACGGCGTCTATTACTAGAGGGAATAATGCGTACACACATGCATGCAGTGCTTCCACCCCGGGTACACACATGCATGCACTCCATAGTAGTACAGTACATGGAGAGAAAATTGTGGACTTGATTGCGGTTACCACGCCCTAATTAATTGAGCATTAAACCAAACACGTCTAAAGTCTCTCTGGTGGTAGAAATGCATTGAGAGAAATGCATCATAATGAAGCGCGGCTTGTAAACTGTGACAGAGGGTGGAGTAGTATGAAGGTGCAAGACCAAGTACGCGTACTAGTACTGCGATTGGCTCTTCACCCCTTCGTGAAGTCGAACAATGATGGTACACCGCATGTTGGGTACTACAATGTATGCCTCTGACAATCTGACACCGAATGGACTGACGCATGTCCATCGAGGGTAGGTTGCATTAGTGAAAAGGCGTAAGCGAGCTTCACCTTGTCCTGCAAGCTTCTCCTCGTTCTGCGAGTTGATGGGACACACCAAAAAGTAGTGCTAGTCCATACTCCCTCCTTTCCGGTTAATATGGATTAATCTTTTTTGTAGGTAAATGAGAGAGCTTTATTCATATATAAGCTTTCTTAGGACGATCAGCCAAGACACTGGTCACTAGGAAGCCAAAAAAAGAAGTAGGAAGCGAGGTGTTTCATCAAGCCAGCTCTCGGCCACATTCAAAGTGCAGCAAGCACGGTTCACATGAAGATGCGCCGCAAGGTTTGCTGACCTGTTTACATGCTGAATAACAAAAAAAGAGGAAATATTACTGAGCGCTACTATTTGTAACAGGATATGAGCCAAAATTAAGAGAGAATTGTGGCGAGTGTTCATTGCAATCAACTTCCATTATCACATGCGAGAACCCTCGAAGAGAACTAAATGTGTTGAAGATTGCATTATCACATTTTAAAATTATAATAAGAGTGCAGACGATCCTCCATCCGGTTCCTAGTAGTATAGTGTAGTATGCTGCTGGCAATCTGACATCGAATTAACTATTGCACGTCCACCGCCTGAGCGACGGAGAGCTTGCATTAGTCAAAAGTTTCTCCTTGTCCTGCGAGCCACCGCACGCAAGCTTCTCCCGTCCTGCAACCTTCTCCTCGTTCGGCAAGTTGACGGGACACAACAAAGTAATGCTAGTCCATGCTGCCTCCTCTCCGGTTAACATGGCTTAATTTCAAACGAGATAAATACATTGTCTGTCACTGTATATTTGTAAAAATACGGCCAGTGGACTTCATAATACGCTCATTGCGCTCAATATATATATTTTCCGGTGTTCATACGGTCACTAGCTCACCCTGACTGAGTATGTGTGTGCATGCACTTGTAGGTTGAGCACTTGAGCGTCACCGTGTGTGTTCCGTTGTGTGCTCGGACATGCATGCATTAGGGCGTCGCGCGCGTTTTTGCATCCATGTTTACGTGTGACTATTGCATACACGTAGGGGGAGTACGTGTAGGGGCCACTAAGGAGCAGTCAAATCACACAGTAAGTTAGTCGGAAGAAGCAACCATCATTTCACTCTTGAATGACACGTACGCAATATAAAATGGTTGATACGGAGAGAAAAAGAAAACCACTGTACTCCCTCCTTTCCGGTTTATAAGGCTCAATTCAAAATTCTCACTAACCAAGGTAGATGGTGAGTGGTGGAATACTTTTTGTAGTTTGCAAAAGCACCCAATTAATGCTCTTGTTTTCCTCAAAAAAGTATGTTTACCAATGCATGCATGCATAAATTACATGCATTGGTCAATTTTCTCTTAGTACTTGCATGCAATGATTTAATGCACCTTGGAATCTGAACATGTGATGGAAAACTACCAAATTGAGCCTTATAAAATGGAAAAACTAAAATTTTGAGATAAGCCCTATAAAACGGAAAGGAGGGAGTATATACACTTGCAGGGTGAGTGTGAGAGATGGGTCAGGAGGTGAATGACACGTGGCCCCAGGGGGTGGGTGGCCCACCTATCATACAGCCAAAGGCAGGTGCAGTAGAGGGCCGAGGAATAGTACAAAATCCTACGCACCTACGCACGCTAACCAAGGGATGAGTGATCACTCGAATCGCAAGATCATTTGACTAGAAGCTACGCTAGACCCATCGAGGCAATGAGCGCAAGCATCAGCCGGCTGTGCCAGATGGTCCACGACGCCGGCCTGCGGCCCGGCAGGTAGTATTGCTTGAGGCCGCCAGGGCGAGGGGCCGCTTGGACGACAGCTTCATCTCCTTGTTCAACGAGGTCCTCGTCGGTTTCCTCGACAAGTTCACCGTCGTCAAGAAGCTTGCGGACGACTTTGACGTAAGCCTCCAGCCGACGCGCCCAGGCTCTGCGATGCCCACCACCCTCAACGGACACTATGGTAACAACCTCTTTGACGCATTAGTGGCCCTGTGACTGCCCGCCGTCGCACCGGAGAATGTCCACTTCAAGGTCGCGCTCGCCGCGCAGCGCCTGGCGCAGCAAGACACCATCGACATAATCACCCACGTCTAGGCGCAAATCGTCCACAAGGACTAGTACATGCAAGAGGAGGACGATAGGACGCTGGCCTTCTTGGAGCGCAGGGCAACCTTGGACGGCACTGTTCAGAAGCACGTTGAGCTCGCCGCCAACGCCGCTGCTCCTCACACGTCGGTTGGTGACCCGACGCACTAGGGCGTGAGGATGTCGTTGAACGTTGATGGATCCGTATGTATTTTTATCCTTCCGTCAAATCCATGTAGTAGTATATGATACTACAGTAATTATCTTACCTTTCGCATCAACTTCATATTTTCATACGTACTCCATGCATGAATGGTGCCAGAAGCAAACTTCTCATTACTCTAGGAAAAATCGATATTTTCTATCTATCGGTCGCGCCATGGAGCAGAACCAAATTTTACAAGTTACGAGTTCAAAAGGAAAAGCCTGTCGTGTTCACGTCGCACCCTCACACGGTTGGTCCGGCACGCCGCTCAAGCGGGAATGCGTGCGGTGTTGCATTTTCACTTACAAGTGGGACCGCAGTTGAGCAAACCGACTATCGGCAAACCCCCACCCCGCCCACGCGCGATGGCTGATAAAAGAGGACAGGAGGGAGAAGAGATGGTTGTAGCACGGACTCCAAGAAAATTGGTGTCGGATGGGACTCGTGTGGGTGGCGTGTGCCGTACTGCTAGATGTAAATGCTCGTTATGGCCCATGCCACCCCACTATATCGAGCCTATATCGAGGTATGTAGAACTAATTTCCTGCAGTCCGTGCTCAGCCCTCCTCTATCTCTCTTCTCAGCCAGCCAGCGGACGCGTGGAGCCCATCGTCTGTTTGCTCACATGCAGCCCCACATGTCAGTGAAAACGCAAGAGGACCAACTGAACCTGCACATCTTTCACCTCGACGTGCTGGTGATGAAAAACAAATCCAATAAAGATCTTCGGTGGCCGCTTTTGGAGTTACTAAAGAGTAGTAAGATTCTGTTTATAGTTTAACCCAAGATGCACATCTCGTGGCTTCAACTACCACTCTATTTTCTTTCATGATTCGACCTGGATGCTGGTGTTCCACGTGTCGGCAAAAGGAGGAAGAACCCGACCAAATCTTCGGTTCTGCTCTCGGATTAGACTAGTTGTGCTAACTTAAAAAATTTATTGTGTACTCCCTCCGTTCCAAAATACTTGACTTCCATTTGTCCAAAAATGGATGTACCTATATACTAAGACATGTCTACATACATATATATTTTGACAAATAGAAGGCATTTATTGTGCAACGGAGGGAGTAGAATGGATGTACCTATATACTAAGACATGTCTAGATACATATATATTTTGACAAATAGAAGGCATGTAGTATTGTGCAAAGGAGGGAGTAGAACGGATGCAAGTTTTTATATTGATAGAGCGCAATTTAGTAGATGTTCTATCACTTTTAGCTAGTATAGAATAGAGGCTAGACATGGGACTAGATGCGAGGAAGCAACATCTACTTCTTTACACTCGAAGAAGAAAGAAGCACGCAAGATCGAGCGTCCGCAGATCAACAATGAATGCATTGAGAAGGCACTAATCCAACTTACTACAGGAGTAGTCAAATGTATTCTTGTGGTTGTTGTTTTCTTTGGTCTTGCTTTTCTAGTCAAAATTATCGTTGGAGTTCGTGCAAAACGGAGGTCCGTTTGGGGTCGTGCGTTGGAGTTGGCCTTACAAGTGGGACCACAGTTAAGGAAACCGACTATCGGCAAACCCCCACCTCGCCCGCCGCGCGATGGCTGAAGTTAGAGAAACGAGACGGCCCTGTTTGGATACTCTAACTCAGTTCGAGGTTAGAGTTAGATTCTAACCCTGAACTAACCCTAAACTAACTCGAGCCAAAGAGGTGTTTGGATGGCAGGGTTAGATGGAACGCGGATACGGCGAGGCGCCTTCACGGGCGATGCGAGAGGGAGGGAGGGAAAGGACGAGAAGCTTCGAGGAAGGGGAGAGGGATCTGCTACGGGGAGAGCGAGAGAAAAAAATGTGTTTTTTAATGATCCCAAGAAGAACTAACCCAAACTAACACCTCTTGGATGGGTTAGATTTTTTGGATGGTTTAGATGCATCTAACCCAAACTAACCCTCCTGTTTGGATACTTTTGAGTTAGTTGAGTACAAACTAACTCAAACTAACTCTAACCCATGGATCCAAACAGGGCCGCGAGGTTGAAGAGATTGCTCTCGCACGGACTTCAAGAAATAATATGGTGTCAGATGGATGTTGTGGTGGTGGCGTGTGCCGTACTCCTGGACGTGAATGCTTGTTCTGACCCATGCCACCCTACTACTCGTACTATATACTATACTACTAGTATATCGAGGATTCGAGGTGCTGGTTACGTACAACGAACACATTAACATATGGCTACAGTAAAAACACCCGCCCGACGCGCGAAGCATGTGAAGCTAGTACAAATAGTGTACTACTATTGTTGATTGGCCTCATCCGATAACCTGTTGCAATGCACATACAATTATGTATTCGGAAAATATTTTTTTGCCTCGTCGCACCACTCACTCAGAGAAGCGACTCGAAAGCCATTCATAAATTTAGTACAGTAAGTTTATCACAGGCATATCATTTTGTTACATAGAACAACAGTTCATCAACCCACATCGACAACGAGGATACATTATAAATACTAAAGTTTTCACCACACAACAAATAACAAGCCATCAAATGAACTTCAACTCAACCATTCTGCGGCATTGGAAACGCTTGCATTGAACCACAAGTGATTCTCTGGGATGGGCCATCCGTTGTCGATCTGGACACCAACGCAAGACTGATCATCCAGGCTAAAGTGGTCTACTATATCAGTATCAGGGTAGGGAACCACCCAAATGTCCGAGGTATAGACACAGTTGCTTCTCATAAATGTGTCAACAACAGTTGGATCACCTTTCACCATCATCGGATAGTTTTGTCCAAGGAAGAGCGAGTTTTCTCCAAGACTATCAATTCTGTGCCAGGGAGAAGGAGTTGGTGCTAGCACACTAGTATCCATCCCGAATACCATGCAACGGGTGTTGGAATAGGTCCGGAGAGTGCGACCATGGGAGACTACACCTGCTTCCTTAGCAGTAACATCATCAGTGGGCTGTATACACACAAGAAGAGGTGATCCATCGGAATTAGTTGCTAGGCGCCACAGAGTATATTGGTGCTTCTCGTACTCATGCTCGTGATCATCACCATCGTCATCTCCCCCTTGGTTATAAAAATATTCAAGTACAGGTGGTGGGATGTTCACAGGACCTTGGAAACACAAGAAGAAGGTTAATTGGTAAATGGAAACTTGCTAACCCGCATGCATGTGGATGAAACAATTATAATTACGGTGGAAGATAAACGTATCGAAACAACGAGGATGCCATGCATAAAGAGTGCCACGAGTGGTGGCAGCAAACACAAGGCCCTCGTATTGAATTGCATCACAGTACTCCTTCGTGCACAGAAACTGATTTTTGAGCAATATCCATCGAGTGAAACCATCAAGGACGGCAACAAGCTTGTCGAAGATAGCAACAACATCATAGTTTTTGTAATTCCAAGAGCGGTTGGGAACTCAACAAATTGCTATCTTCCGTAGAAGACACTCACCATGATCATATTTGAACGTGCGTACATTTCCGGTGTGCTCAACCTCTGGGCAGTGTGCTGAGATTTTTGGAAGTGGAACCCAGTGACGAGTGTACAAATTCACAAGTTCCCACTCGCAGTTGTACCCAATGTAAACAACCCAATCTCCATTTGCGCCAGCCCAAACCTTGCCCTCAAGCGATGGCATCTTCACATCACACGTATCATTATCAAGCGGCATGAACTTGCACAGGGCGAGGTCTCCGTCGTCCCGGCGCCAGTCATCAGGGTCAGGGCGAAGAAGATAGGGGAGATCAAACCACTCCTTGACCCTTTGTTTCCTTGCAATGATGTTATTAGTTGAGTCGAGAATGGGCTTGAACAAACCTGCCATGCTAGACGAGGTGATGACGTCGCACCGATCAATGAGTTCCTCCACCACGTCATCTTTTAGATCGGGGCAAGAATAATGGGGTCGTTTCCGGCCTGTTCCCTCCATGGAGAAGACGATCGAACAATGGCAGAAGAAAGGGTGAAGGGCTGAAGGAAAATGGAGGAGGGAGAGGAAGAGCGTGCGACAACAGTTCCAAATCGAGAGGGAAAGGCGAAGAGTCGGTGGACGGTTGCGAGTTTGCCACGGTTCACGAAGAGGCGCCCCGGCCTACACATCCGTTCGGAAATACTCCTACTACTCGCCGTCGTCTCACTGATATGTTGGAACGGGACCACATGTCAACGAAACATGGTGTGTAATTTCTCGTGCAAAATGCGGTCTGGCCGCGTTGGCCCGAGGTGCCGCATTAGTTATCGACCTTTATTTTTTTAATGGCATGACGATCGGTTTTGTAGCACGACTAACTGGTATTGTACGTAGAGAAAATATAAACTACTCCACCACTCCCCCACCTCCAGTACTAGTAGTATAAAAAAGATATATAGGCTGGAGCTTCAACGCTTTCTTGCTAAGGGCTCCCCACTTGCTTCTCACACTACCACCCTCTCTCCAGATCTAAAAAAGACGGCCCCTCTCTCCCTCCTCACCGGTGGTCATAGATCCGCTGGGGAAGAGAAGGACGTGTAGCGTTGACGCACTCGTCGTCGGCGAGCGAGGTCACGCACTGACGACAAGGTCGTCCTCTCAAACCTAGCGCCTGCGCGGGATGGCCTCCGTCCCCAAGCTCACTGCCGTAGTGTGTCCGGAGGACGACAACCACGAGCGAAGCCACTTCCCGCCGACCCTCAGGTATGCTACCTCTTTTCGAGCCATAACCTTGTTCTATTGCCCCATCTGCTAAGGGGAAATCAGTAGCTAAGGAACGAGTCTCGTGTATCTTGGTTGAAGAAGGGTAGAAAGGCATGACAACGCAATAGAGAATGACAAGGTCGATCGGTTTGTTGTCCTGGCATAGGAAAAAGGTGGCTAAAGAGAACAAAAATGGGACTGTAATCCACATATGCTGCCTGGATATTTGTTGCTCTGGGCAACCATACCTCCCTCACCACTCTGCGTCTGTGGAGGTACATCGTACTGGTGCCTCCCATGCTCTTATTGCCACTTTTTTTGTTGATAGTATAACGCCAGCAGTCAAGTCAAGCAATGCTACTGCTAAAGTGATGCCACATTTAACTAATGCCGCTCTCAGTCTAATGCCACCCATAAATTTAAGCAATGCCATTTAATGTCACTGGATTATTTCAGGGTTAGCTGTTGATTGTGGATGTATTAAAGATTTTTCTGCTATAAGGCATTCTAATGTTGTTGCACAGCCAGTATACCAACCATGAAACTTGTTACTCCCGTCAGATTTTTGCACTGTTAATGCTTTTAGATTAAATACCTCACTTTCATGAGATAAGTTAATTTTTTGTACAGTGTCACCTAAATGCCAAGGCGCTGATGTCATTTAATTTTGGTTAAACTACACAGACAATTATGAAGACAATAGGAAAGGTCAAGAGTGGGTGCCTCCTCCTCCGACTGTTCTCTTGAGGAGGTCTGCATGTTTGTCTCTAATGCCTGTCAACTACATATCAGACATCATGATGTAATGTTAAGTCATTTCCTTTTGTACAGTGTCACTGAATTTTCAAGGTGGTGATGGCATTTTATTTTAGTAGAACTCCACAAAATTTGCTTAAAAGAAGAGGAAAGGTCAGGAACGGCTCACTTTTCCAGAAAAAACTATGTAGGCCTTCCTCACATCAGCCGTTGTTGCTTTATTTATTCCTTCAAATAGGTGGTTAGAAATAGTCTTGCTACCTTTTCCCATTAAGTAATTGGAATGCTTATATTTGTGAGCCTATGCTTCAACTCGGGCCACTTTTAGAGTAATCACACTTTCAATATCTATGCAAACAGGGATGCTCGATTTTAGTGGAACTGCACAAAAAGTCCAACTGGTTCAACATTAGGAGCATGTTTTTTCCCAACCTTTATATCCAATTAGTGGCACTATGAGCTATTCATTACGAAGGTTCATGGTTTGCTACTATCTTGCTACTCTTTTTGTACTATCATTAGATAGTAATACTAGTGGTTTGCATGTGAATTTATTGGCAGGGTGGACCTACATTGGAGGTGCAGGACAGGATTCAATGATTGGATGCTCAATTTCGGTTGTATCGATTTCACCTCTTCCATCACTGTGAACATGGATATCCTTGGTCTGATGAAGAATAGGCGCTATATTTCTGCTCTGAACCAGCAAATCAATTAAGTATGAAATTGTCCAGGGCAAAACATAACTGTATCAGATTGTCCAGTGCAGAACATGACAGATGCTAAGCGGAAGAGACATGTTTAAACCGAAAATACAAGGTGTGGTATATGTTTACTAGCCGCTTGATATTTGTGCAGACAGAGATGTCTGCCCGTTGCTATTTGGCAAACCAACAAAGTGCCTGCAATTTTGGTTGAACTGCACAAGAGAATAGTATAGTCACTGCATGCAGTGCCATTTGAAAATAGACACAGAAAGATTGGATAGTCAGTTCATGGACTGCAGAAAAGTAGTACCGTACTATTTATTGGCCAACACTAGGTGCTTCATTGTTTTGGTTTGATTATACAATGGACATCATTTTGCCTAAGTTAAAGTTTGTATTCCGAAAATAGTCTCTCAGTGTGATCGAGGGAAGACCAAATCATATTGCAGTGCATGTTCCTCCATCATGTCTGGTTCATTCTCATGGTTCCAGCTGTTGGTGAAACCACTTATGTTTGCAAGAGGAATTGTAGATTTCGCAAACAAATTTGTCTTTCAGTCTGTACTGAATGTTGGCCAATAGAAGCATCCATGTTAGTAGGAAGAACAGATGCTTTTTCTAGATCTTTGCTTTTGGAGCTACATATTTGTATATGATCTGTGAGTCATTGAGATGCATTAACATGTTAATCTTATGTATGGCAATCGTACTAGTTAGTTTTAGTTGCGACGCAAGATCCGAAGTGGCTGATCTTTGCTTTTGGAGCTACATATTTGTATATGATCTGTGAATCATTGAGATGCATTAACAGTTACCTATTTCTGTTCGCTCAGTGTTTACAAGTTACTGATCGATCACTAGCTAGCCTACAAATGCGCTCCTGGCAGTTTTATTTGCGACGCAAGACGTGAAGTGTCAGTTTTTTGAATAAAATGCCTACCTCTGAAGAAACTGACAAGCTCGTACACAAGCAAGTGCCTCCTTATTTCAAGACAATAGAAAAAATGGCTCCTCCTAGTGGAATTCTGACATCTGGGTCCCATGCCATTGTCAACATAGTCAATAAACGAGAGAATTGCACAACGAGCGGCTGACACCAGGGACCAAGCTGCTCGCCCAGTTATTTTTTTTTGGTTTAATTTGATAAATGCCACTCCAAATCTGGTGTATCAGAGAAATGCCACTGCAATTTCCAAACTTTGAAAAATGCCATTTCATGCCATTTCTAGTGGCATTTTTCGAAGTCTGGAGTGGCGTTGTTCAAAGTTTGCAAACTGCGGTGGCGTTTTTCAAAGATTGCAAAAATTGCAGTGGAATTTTTCAAAGTTGGGAAATTGCAGTGGCATTTTTATGAATCGCCATAATTGGAGTGGCATTTATCTAATTTGTTTTTGAGACGGAAGCAGGGTGTCAACTAGGCTGCGCGAGACAATCTGGTCTGTCTAGACAGCCTTTTCTTTTATGTTTACCATAGACCAGCCCAGTAGTTTTTTTTCTTTATGAAAATGGCTAGCCCAGTTTTTTTTGTGATTTTTCAAGTAAGTCGCTTTATCAGGCCTGTTGGGCTGTAAATCTTTCAAGACGAGGAGAGCTTCATTCGGCTGGCCGAGAAAACGGCCTATCAGTAATGAGAAATGGGTTGTACATTTTTTAAACACATCAAACCGGCAATTATTTTCAAATATCTTTTTTTCATTTCGAGATTTTAAATTGCACTGATTTTTATGCGTGGACAATTTATTGGATTTTATATTGATATACATTTATTTTTAAAATCAGTCTGAATGTGACTCGAAATTTCGGGATTAAAAACAGTTCAGACCGCACCGACATATGCAAAATTTCGTATAATGTTTTAACCGTGGCCACAATATGGGTTGTAATGCTAACATAAAAAATATTGGCTCCAAAAAACCCGTAAGAATTAGCAAATGGGCTGTTAATTATTTGAAATAATGGCAGATGGCCTGTATGCTGTTTTCCACATATTTGAAGCTTTCCACAGATGGCCTGTATACTGTTGGATGTCCATCCAACGGCCGTCATGCTTCTTCAATCTCTGCTCTTCCTACTCCAGCCGCTCAAACAAGCGCCGGCGGGACTGCCTGCTCCCTCCTCCCCGCGGCCGGCTGTGCTGCCACGCAGGCCTCACCGCCCCACCATACTCCCATCGCTGGCCTAGCCATCCCTCTACTCACCCACACCTGCTGTTATTCTCCGGCGACGGCAGACGAACCAATAAACCCTCGTACATTCGTACTCCCCTCCGCGTGGGAAACAAAAACAACGGCTGAGTCTTCCCTGCCTCCGTGTCGTTCACTTCCTAGGCCGCACCGTCGTCCACCACCTTGGTGCTCTCGGCGTGGCGTGGTCAGCGTGGTCAACGACCGACATGCATCTGAAGTGGACTGTACGTGGAGAGGCTGACAGCTGGGTCCATGGCCGCGCTCAAGGAAATGCCTCCTTATTACACGCAAAATAATGATTTCCTCCACCTGACATCTGGGACCCACTGAAAGGGCCTCTGTATTTCACGAAAAAATGTTACCGCCACTGACAACTCATACCCACCAGCTATATCCTCACACGCAAGGAAGTGCCTCCTTATTACGCACAAAAAAAATGAATACTCCCCCTGCTAGCTGGGACCCAGTATAGTGGGCCTACTAAGTTGACGGGGATGAAGGGCTTTGTCAACTTAGTCAATCTGCACGATTCTAGCTCGACTGACCGTACGATGTCCGTCCAACGGCCGTAGTGCTTCTTCAACCTCTAGTCTTCTTGCTCCAGCCACCCAAACCAGCGCCGGTCATGCCGCTTGCTCCTGCCTCCCGTAGCCGGCTGTGCTGCCACGGAGGCCTCACCGCCCCCATTCTAATCCCACCGCTGGCCAGGCCATCCCTCCACTCCACTCACCCACACCCCCTGTTATTCTGCGGCGACGGGAGCGCAGCCGAACCAGTGAACCCTCGTACTCCTCTCCGCATGGGCATCCACTGTCGCGTCTTCCCCGGCTCCGCGTCGTCCCCTTCCTAGGCCTCGCCGTCGTCCACCGCCGTGGTCAATGTGGTCAACGACCAAATTCCATCAGAAGAATATTGTACGTGGAGAGGCTGACAGCTGGGTCCACGACAGCCGCAAGGAAGTGCCTCCTTATTACGCGGAAAATAATTATTCCTCCACCTAATAGCAGGGACCCACTGGACGCCCACCTGTATATCGTGAAAAAAACGTTTGCCCCTGACTGCTGGGACCCACCCAACGGGCCACCGTATTTCGTGAAAATAATGTTCCCCCTGCTGTCAGCTCGGACCCACTGGAAGTGGCTCCTTATTACGCACAAAAAAATGAATACCCCCCTGCTAGCTAGGACCCACCTTGGTGGGAGGCTGACTTGTGGGCCTACTAAGTTGACGGGGACGGAGGGCTTTGTCAACTTAGTCAATATGCACGATTCTAGCTCCATTGACCGTACGATGTCCATCCAACGGCCGTAGTGCTTCTTCAACCTCTGGTCTTCTTGCTCCAGCCGCCCAAAGCAGCACCGGTCATGCCGCCTACTCCTACCTCCCGTGGCCGGCTGTGCTGCTGCGGAGGCCTCACCGCCCCCTACTATTCCCACCGTTGGCCAGGCCCTGCGGCGACGGCGGCCTCACACCGCAGCCGAACGAGTGAACCCTCGTACTCCTCTCCGCGTGGGCATCCACTGCCGCGTCTTCATCGGCTCCTTGTCGTCCCCTTCCTAGGCCTCGCCGTCGTCCACCGCCCTGGTGCTCTCGGCGCGGCGTGGTCAACGTGGTCAAGGAACGACTTCCATCGGACGTGGACTGTACGTGGAGAGGCTGACAGCTGGGTCCACGGCGGCACCAAGGAAGTGCCTCCTTATTACGCGGAATGATTCCTCCACCTAACAGTAGGGACCCACCGGACGGGCCACCGTATTTCGTGAAAAAATGTTTCCCCCCTGAGTGCTGGTACCCATCAGCTACACCTTCGCACGCAAGGAAGTGCGTCTGGGCAAAAAAAAACGATTCGCCCCCCTGACTGCTGGGACCCACCAGCTACATCTTCGCAAGCAAGGAAGTGCCTGAGAGTCGGGACCCACCTGGTCGAAGCGTACGTAGCATTGTCATTCTGGTCGCGAACGTGTACGTACATATATACTGGTGGATGTAGAGGCACGCACGTGTCGTAGTAGAGGCGGCCAGGGTGCAAGAAAGAAAATACGGCCACGTAGGTGTACATATGGGCGGGGTCTCGAACGCCTACTCACGCATACGTATGGCGAGGGCTCGTTGACATGGCTGGGTCGGAACGGAGAAACAACGTCGTCTTCGTGTTCATGGGGAGGCAACGGAATGCGTCGTGTTCATCGGGAGGCAACGCGGCTAGGTCGGAACGGAATGCATGGTCGTGTTCATCGGGAGGGCTTGGACGGAATAGGCGATGGAAATGAGGCCTGGCGTACCGCAGAACGGAGGAAACGGCCTTGTGTTCGACCGGCCATGTTCGAAACGGGGGTCCTGTTGATCGGGAGGGGTGTGGCGTACCGCAAAATGGAGGAAACGGATCTCTTCCGGTCGAAACGGGGGTCCTGTTGATTGGGAGGGGTGCGGCGTACCGCAAAACGGAGGAAACAGACCTCCTACGGTCGAAACGGGGGTCCTGTTGATCGGGAGGGGTGTGGCGTACCGCAAAACGCGGGAAACAGACTTGTGTTGGAGCGCTACGGTCGAAATGGGGGTGCTGTTGATCGGGAGGGGTGTGGCGTACCGCAAAATAGAGGAAACAGACTTGTGTTGGAGCGCTACGGTCGAAGCGGGGGTCCTGTTGATAGGGAGGGGTGTGGCGTACCGCAAAACGGAGGAAATAGACTTGTGTTGGAGCGCTAGAAACGGGGGTCCTGTTCATCGAGAGGGGTGTGGCGTACCGCAAAACGGGACTCCACGGGATACTGTTCATCTCCACCGTCAACCCCCTCCAGCCTCCACGAGCTACTGTTCATCCACCCTCGAGCTCCTCCAGCTTCCACGGGCTCCGGTTCATCCAGCCTCCACCGCGCGCTACTCCCCCGGCTACTATTCAACCATCCCTCCACCGTCTACTATTCATCCAGCCCTCCACACCACGGGGTCCTGTTCAATAGGGCACCCCTCCATCGTCTACTGTTCATCCTTCCCTCCACACCACGGGGTCCTGTTCATCCACCCCTCCACGGGCACCCCTCCACTGTCTACTATTCATCCAGCCCTCCACCACACCACGGGGTCCTGTTCATCCAAAGGCAACGCCACCGCTCACTGTTCATCCACCCCCCCGCAACACTCACTGTTCATCCCATCGACCAGCTTCAGTTAGCAGCAGTAGCCAAGGAATCGCTCGATCGGGTTTAGTTAACAGCCATCGATCGATCGCTCGGATTCAGTAACGCGTAGCCTGCAGTGCAATCGCTCGGGTTCAGTTAGAGCCCAACGCCTCGCTCGGGTTTAGTTAGAGCCAACGCCTTGCACACACACGCGTACGTGTTCGAGAGAAACGCCCATCGCTCGGCCCCCGACCTCCCACCGTAACCGGGAACTCCCCAAAATTTTCCTCCCCCTCGCTTCTACCATGTTTTTTTCCATCATGGACGGACCAAAGAATGTCATGCAGCTGCGTCTCCGGCACGGCCAGGATGAAAAGGCCATTTTCTGTCATGATTTTTTGTCATAGAAGTAGCCCACCACATCTATGATGATACTGGGTTTTGTCACAATTATCGTCATAGAAGTGTCATATGTATGACAGAAAAAAAATTCGTTCGGCCCAAAATGTCACAGATGTGTCTTTTTTTTGTAGTGCTTGTGGCTGCACACGGAAGTTTCTAGCATGAATAATCTTATGATCCCTTTGAGGCTGGGTGGCGGACCGTAGGATGATCACACGGGTCGTCCGGGATATCCTAGGACAACATTGGATTCTCCAGGTGCCCACAAGCAATCCACCCAGATGTGTATTAAAGTTGCTACCTTAAGTTAAACCATTAATTAACAAACTCACATCTGTCATAGATAGACTCAAACCCAATCCACGTCTACGAGCATAGCATAGCAATATAAGCAACCTAGAAGTAACTCCCATAGGTTTGATAATAAGCAGGTAATAGGTACTACCTCTTCTACTTCCCAAAACCCACAAGTTAATCAGATCCTTACCATGCAATTATTTGAGGATTGATCTAATGCAATAAAACTGGGTAGTAAGAGGTATGATCAAAGTGTTACTTGCCTTGCTGATAATCCGTGTAACCTAGAGACTCGTAGTAGCACGCTTCGCACTCCGGGTACTCTATCTCAAACAAACAAGCATACACTAAGCACACAACTAGAAGCATGGGTAAAACTCAAATAAGAGATCTAACCAGAAAGTTTAACTTAAGAACTCCGGTTTGCAAAAAGAATCAAATCAAACGTAGCAACAAAACTCAAACTGCAAAAGAAACAAGATCTGTTTACTAATCTGGACTTAAGTCAAATCTTACAGTAGGAAAATCTTGTTCAAGTTGGTTAAACAGAAAGAGAACTTCGAAACGAAGATCTAGGCGCTTGAATCGCCTGATTCCGATAAACGAGCGAAAAGATAAACTAAAACGAGAAACAAGGCAGAAATCGCGATCGAAAATAATCACGAAAATCCTTGGAAAAAGAAAAGTTGACGAACAGGCTAACGAAAGAAAGTTCACTGTCTGCTATTAACGGGTGAAAACCATTCGTTAAAACGAACGTACAAACGAGCGTTCGCTAAATAACTAAACTGGAAAAAGCAAAACCGATCTAGAATAAAAATAACCGCGGGTTCTAAAAAAACAACCGTACTATTTTCCGGCAAAAACCGGCGGCAGCGGCGGCTACCTCGGGACGGGACGGCGGCGGCTCCGGCGGAAGTCCGGCGGCAGCGACGTGCAACTCTGGCGGGCGGCTGGATCGGCGGCGAGGCGGCGGGCGGCGGCGACGGCGTCTAGTGGCGGGGCGATGGGTGGCGGTGTGGGCGGCGGCGAAGTCCAGCGTCCGGTGGCACTGGCGGCGGCGGCGGCGGGTTAGGGTTTCGGCGGCGGGACGGGCTGGTGGGCTGCGGGGTCGGGGGCGCTGGTTATAAAGGCCCGCCGGGCGAGTCCTAGTCGGGCACGGCCCAACTAAGTCGTTGATTTTTTTTAATAATAATTCCACGCGAAAAAACAATGAAAAGAAATACTAAATGGACACCAAAAATCCTGAAACAAATTTTACCCGTCCTCTAAAAATATAGCGGACAAGGTGAACATTTATTTCGGCCTCTAATTCAATTTTGAAAAACACATATTTTTTTAATTCAAATAAAATAGCTATAAAAACTCCGAATAAAATCCTTATTTGATTTTAATATTAAATCTCCAATTTTTTTTGGGAAGTCATTTTATCCCCTCTCTTTTATTCTCATAAAATAAATATTTGAGGAGAAAATAATTAAAATCAAACGATCCTCTTTTCAAAATTTGAGAAAATTCAAATATGTAAATAACGAAATCCCCAACTCTCTCCATGAGTCCTTGAGTTGCATAGAATTTCTAGGATCAAGCCAAAATGCAATGAAAATATGATATGCAATGATGATCTAATGTATAACATTCCAAATTGAAAATTTGGGATGTTACAAACCTACCCCCCTTAAGATGAATCTTGCCCTCGAGATTCTGGTTGGCTATAATATAGGTGAGGGTCATCCTTCCGTAGGTCTTCCTCTCGTTCCCAGGTGGCTTCATCCTAGGTATGGTGGCTCCACTGAAATTTGCAGAACTTGATAACCTTACTACATGTGACTCGGCTGGCAAACTCGAGAATCTTCACTGGTTTCTCCTCGTAGTTCAAATCGCTATCCAACTGAATCGCTTCCAGTGGCACTGTATCTCTCAGAGGAATATCAGCCATCTCTGTGTGGCACTTCAACTTAGAAACGTGGAACACATGTGAACTCCTCACAATCATTCAGGCAATTCCAACTTGTAAGCAACTTCTCCCATACGTTCCAAAACCTTGTATGGTCCCACAAAACGTGGTGCTAACTTTCCCTTAATTCCAAAACGCTTAACTCCTCGAAGTGGGCACACACGAAGATACACTCTGTCTCCGGCTTCATAAACTGTCTCCATGCGTTTAGAATCCGCATATCTCTTCTGCCAGGACTGGGCTACCTTGAGTCTATCGCGAATCAGCTTAACCTTCTCTTCAGACTCTTTAATGAAATCTAGTCCAAACAACTGACGGTCTCCAACTTCATCCCACAACAACGGTGTCCTGCACCTCCTTCCAGACAATGCTTCGAAAGGGGCCATCTTCAAACTGGCTTGATAGCTGTTGTTGTAAGAGAACACTGCATATGGCAAATTGTCGTCCCAACTAGATCCATAGTCTAGCGCACAAGCTCTCAACATGTCCTCCAGAATCTGATTGACCCTCTCAGTCTGTCCATCTATCTGCGGGTGAAAAGTTGTACTGAACTCTAGCCTGGTTCCCACAGTCTCATGCAACTAATTCCAAAACTTTGAGGTAAACTGGGTTCCTTTATCTGATACAAAGGTCCTAGGAACTCCATGCAGACATACGATCCTGGTCATGTATATCTTTGCCAACCTAGCACTGGTGTAAGTGGTCTTAACTGGGATGAAATGAGCTACCTTCGTCAAACGATCGACTACAACCCATATCGAGTCATAGCCTGAACGAGTCCTGGGCAATCCTGTGATAAAGTCCATGCCTAGTTTATCCCACTTCCATTTGGGTATTGACAATGGCTCTAACAATCCAGCTGGCTTCTGATGTTCTTCCTTCACTCTCTGACATACATCACAAACTGCTACATACTCTACAATATCCTTCTTCATTCCGGTCCACCGGAAACTATACTTCAAATCCATATACATCTTGGTATTTCCGGCTGAATCGAATACGGTGAATCATGGGTCTCCTGCAGAATCATCTTTCTGATCTCGGGGTCATTAGGCACATATGCGATGTCCTCAAACCATAAGGTATTGTCCTCATCCTCATGAAATGCTTTAGCCTTTCCTTTGCTCATTCTTTCCTTTA
Source organism: Aegilops umbellulata (assembly GCA_032464435.1). Taxonomy (NCBI): domain Eukaryota; kingdom Viridiplantae; phylum Streptophyta; class Magnoliopsida; order Poales; family Poaceae; genus Aegilops; species Aegilops umbellulata. The sequence continues at coordinate 134,480,134 of CP136060.1, read as the reverse complement.
TCTTTGCAATCTCCTTGTCCGTCTTCTGAGCTTCTCGGATCTTATCCATCAAAGTAGACTGAATCCCCAATGCTAACTCCTCGGAACTATTTCCAAACATAGCTCACGAAGATCCTCTGCTAACTCCTTGGGTAATCCTCCGGTCATGAGTGTGTTGACATGACTCTTGCGACTCAACGCATCAGCTACTATGTTAGCCTTTCCGGGATGATAATGCAACTTCATATCATAATCCTTAATAAGCTCCAACCATCTCCTCTGCCTGATATTCAACTCCTTCTTCGTGAAGATATACTTTAAACTCTTGTGATCATGTACACTTGACAATGGTTTCTGATGACAAAATGTCTCCATGTATTCAACGCATGCACTACGGCTGCTAACTCCAAATCATGGGTAGCATAATTCAACTCATTGGGTTTAAGCTGTCGTGAGGCATATGAGACAACTCTTCCCTCCTGCATAAGTACTGCTCCAAGTCCTCGACGATTAGCGTCGCAATACACCTGGTAATCCTTGCGTTGATGTGGAAGAATCAACACTGGAGCTGTAACCAGACGTTTCTTCAACTCCTGAAAACTGGCCTCACATTCATCTGTCCATTTGAACTTGGTGTCCTTCTTCAACAACTCCGTCATGGGCTTTGCAATCTTCGAGATATTCTCAATGAACCTCCGGTAGTATCCTACGAGTCCAAGAAAACTCTGGATCTCTCCAACTGACGTGGGTGCTTCCCAATTTGGCACAGTAACAACCTTGGTAGGGTCTACTGCTATTCCTTATCCAGATATAACATGTCGGAGGAATCCAACTTCCTTCAACCAAAACTCACACTTGCTGAACTTGGCGTATAACTAATGTTCTCTGAGCTTTCCAAGTACCGAATGCAAATGCTCTTTATGCTCCTCTTCATTCTTTGAGTAGACCAAAATATCATCAATGAACACCACGACTAACTTATTCAAAAACTCCACAAACACCTTGTTCATCATGTTCATAAAATAGGCAGGTGCGTTAGTCAGACCAAATGACATCACGGTATACTCATATTGCCCGTACCTTGTGGTAAAAGTTGTCTTAGGTATATCCTGCTCTCGAATCTTCAGTTGGTGGTACCCTGATCGCAGATCGATCTTGGAAAACACTCTAGCTCCTTGCAGCTGGTCAAACAAATCATTGACCATCGGCACTGGGTACTTGTTCTTGATCGTAACCTCATTCAATCCACGATAATCAACAACCATCCTCAACGATCCATACTTCTTCTCCACTAGAAGCACTGGTGATCCCCAAGGTGACGAGCTTGGGCGAATATAGCCTTTATCCAGTAACTCCTTAATCTGCTTCTTCATTTTCTCTAAATCCTTTGTGGGCATCCTGTACGGTCTCTTAGATATTGGCCCTGTGCCTAGTAAAAGCTCAATCAAAAGCTCAATGTCTCTATCCGGTGGCATGCCTGGCAACTCTTCTGGAAATACATCGAGGTAATCCTCCACTACCGGCACTTCCTCCTGAACAACTTCAGAGAGAGAATTTAGTTGAGTCCTCCTAGGCGTATGCCTAGATACATACTTGATCCTTTTTCCCTCCAGGGTGGTGAGTAGAATTGATCTGCTAGCACAGTCAATGTTTCCTCCATACTTCGATGACCAATTCATTCCTAGTATCACATCCAATCCTTGTGACTCCAAAATTACTAGGTCTTAGGGGAAAACATGACTTCCAATGGTCAAGGGTATCCGATGGGTTTAGATGGGAGAGATTAGAATATAAAGGAGGTCTAGGGGAAAAAACTACCCATATGCACATGAGACAAACACAAACATATCACGTCAATCAATTCAAACAAGGGCATACAATCGGTCTAACTATCATTACAGAAGTGCTCGGACTAAGCTATATACATTGGGGAATACTACTACAGATATGGTGGTCGACTAGAAAAATTGATCGGTGGAAGATTCCATAATATCTGCTCCAGCTTCATCAACAAAGTCATCATCGCTATCGTCAGGGTCCGAGTCGGTGTCGTCGATGATGATGTAGTTCTCCGGGCAAGTGGAATCGTTGTCTTCTCCTCCTGGTGCGGGGTCTCCCATGATACTCCTAGCTTCCTTGTCAGATTGTCATTCTTCTCCACGAGTATCGTCATTTCCTCCTCGTATCCATCATGTGTAGAGTCGAGTTCTTCCTCCAGCTCGGTGATCCTAGTCATTGCCTTCTTCAGATCTATCATGCCTGCGCACATCTGGTTCTCCTGGCGACGAATGTGCTGGTTTAACTCCTGGATGAAAGCTGCAATAGATCTATCCTTCCTGGTGCTGATCATCTCCCATTGCTCATCTCGTCGACCACAGATCTGGTAGATAGTATCCTTGAGATCCTTGTGGTAAACTTCTCCAATGCGTCCCATGGTGATGTGGGCTGCCATGCTCTTTCCTAGACTCCAGGTTGGTGCATCAAAGGAAAACTCTATGGGCTCAGTGACTGGCATGAATGTCCTTCCCGGAACTTGAACTCGAATCATCCAACGCTCCTCTTCTGGTAAAGTGGCGGCGTAGGTCCCGGTGAAGCTTGGTATTCCGATGTTTAGGTATCTAGTAACTTCCTTCAAGTGTCGTCCAAAAGGTGTATCTTCATCCGGTTGTGCAAACTTGTTCCTCGAGTCCGCCATCCTAAAGAGTAGAAAATGGAGAAGAGTCAGAAATGACAAGAGAGTAGTGATATTGGGTTTTAGCTTAGTGGTCGTGTCCTACAGTCAGCGTGTGCTCTGATACCATCTTGTAGCGACCAGACCTCAAACAGTCTGATCTCTGTGCATCAGTGTCAACCCTGGATCGGTAATGCTGACACACATAGTACTTGAGGATTTATAACAGAGTAGCAATCACACACTTATTACATCGAATGTCTCAAAAGAGAACTTATTACAGTAAATATGGATTAAGGACATCTAATACGATAACAGCGGAAGGCTTGGAAGATAAAATGAGTCCATCAACTCCAACGGCATCACTGAGTGAAAGACAACGACCTATGGCTCCTTACTCATCGTCTGAAAAGTCTGCAACATGAACGTTGCAGCCCGAAACTGGTCACACTACTAGAAAAAGGGCTACTAATGGCGCACCTAATTTGGCCATTAATGGCGCATTAGTGGTGCGCCATTAGTAGCACGCCATTAGTAATATTTACTAATGGCGCACCACCGGTGCGCCATTAGTATCTGGTATACTAATGGCGCACCACGAGTGCGCCATTAGTATGGGGCACGGTGCGCCATTAGTATGCCTACCAGCACCATGTATAGCCAGGTGCTTTGGTATACTAATGGCGCACCTCTGGGTGATGCGCCATTAGTAACCTAGGCATACTAATGGCGCACTTGTTGGGGATGCGCCATTAGTATCCTCTGGAATACTAATGGCGCACTTTTGTGTGATGCGCCATTAGTATGAATATTAGGTTTTTTTTTATTTTTTAGTTTTCTGTTTTTTTGCACAGGTTACAAAATGTATAATTGGACAAAATATAAACAGCACACATCAACAACAGATTCATCGAATACAATAAAAGATTAGTCTCTGAATACAATTCATCATATTAGTCTCCGAATACAATTCATCATATTAGTCTCCGAATACAATTCATCATATTAGTCTCCGAATACAATTCATCATATTAGTCTCCGAATTGAAAAGACCGAACAAAGATAGAACATTATATTACAAGTCTCGAGACCGCGAGTAGCGAGTTTGTCTTCACATTACAAGTCGATATCGATCATCTAAACTACCATCACATAGAAGAGAGCTGCGGTCATCACGATGAGCATCATCACGATGGAACTCGTCTTCATCCGGTTCCTCCAACGCTCCCTCCCCTCTCCCGCTAGATAGCGCGCGTATCTAGATTCGGCCTCGGCCCTAGTGGTGTACCCTTTGTAACTGTTTCCGCTGAATCGGTGAACCTATCTCCGACACTCCTCCCAGTCGTCGTAGACTCCGGGAACCTTACCCTTGTAGACGACATACGATGGCATCGCTATGCACTAGCCAAACGTTAGTACCAATTCACAAACAATACATAAGCAATATATAAGTATGCAACAGAACGATCGGAAGAGAAAAGCAAGACATTAATAGCATCGATTACATCTAAGTTTAACGACTCTCGAAACCAAAGAGACATACTACAAGTTCATTAAAGTTTAATTACAAGGAGCGACTCTCGACTCAAGGGACCGGAGCGTGGATGAAGCCGCCGTCTATCGTGGGAGTCATGAAATTACGGGTGTTGTCAGCCTGCATTTGTAGCATTCCGTCTATCTCACTGTTGGACGGTTGATTTTTGAGGTAGAACTGCCCCCGGTCCGAAGGACATCTTGATGGATGATTTCCGCAAACTCCGACTGGATGCGAAAGAATTCTTGTCTGATGTCCGCGTCCTGGATTGCCGACACGCTCGCGGCCCAATCTTTGAGTTTACTCGGTAGCAGAAGTTGATGATGGTCCCGTACGATCGCCCGCATGTGATGGATGGCGTAGTAGGCACCATTCTGACCGCCAGTCGGCTGCTTGACGCAGCAGAACGTCGTATTGTGCGAGAACACGTGCTTGCCGTACTTACGAATAGGCCTGTTGAAGGTGCCTCCAGATTGGGCGTAGCCGGGGAGAACATCATCAAGAACCTTCTTGACATTTGTGTAGTCTACGTTCGACTGACGGTCCGGGTCGAAATACGTGGCCATGGAATATTTGGGGCTTAGGAGGATGAGCGTGCAATGTGTGTCACTGCAGAAAACACGGAATGTTAAAAAAAACGATCGAAATCTAAGAATTCGTATGTTAGGGGCGGTTGAGGGGAGGACTTACTCGGGAAAGTAAGGCACGAGGAAGTTATCCTTATCTGGGTTTGCCAGAATGACGCCTTCGAGGTAAGAACTCGCGACTTGCCGGTCCCCAACGCTGCCCAAGATCTTGGCACGCATGTAGAAGGGGTCGACTATCACGATGTCCGGGGTCTTGTCGCGAATGATCCGCATCTCCATACTCAGCGAAAATAGCCGAACGAAGGTGTAGTGCAGCGGATGAAGGTTCAACATAGCGTGGATGTCATCAAACCGCAGGACGATCGTACCCCCGATGGAGTTATCCACAAAGCCCTTGCCCTCTGGCACCTTGGCCACGAAAACCGGGTATGCCACATCCTTCTCTCTGAGACGCCGCTTCTCCAAAGCAAGAACACTGTCATGCAGACTCCGCATAGAACCGGTTGCAACATCGAGCATATTTCTCGGTAGCATCGGCCTATCGGCCACATGCACCCTCCTCATTAAATCCTCAGGTGAAGGTGGCCCGTACTGAGCACGGATCGTACTCGTTGCCGGCTGGCCCGCACCCTTGTTTGTCTTTCTTTTGCGTGCCTTCTTCTTCTCCTGTAATGGGACCGAGTTCTGCTCACAGACCGCCTTCTTGAGTGTGTTGGGGCTGAGAATATTTCGCACCTCGCCTATCTGAGGCTCGGTGAAGTCGGCAGCTGGAGGCGTCTCCTGAGAGCTGAACGGCAGACGACGCCTGTTGCAACTTGGCTTCCCCGCGGTACCAGCTACATCACGCACGTCTTTTGTTGGGTTGGGTTCTTGAGAAGCAGGCCCCATGAAGTCGCCATCGTACCCATGATCGGCAAAGTACCGATCGACGTTGACAAATGTATCGTCGTCGTCGTCGTTCTGATCCTGTGCCATATGCATGTTTGGATCCAGTGGCATAGGGATGTCCGGCACCGTTGCGGCGGTCTTGCCATGGGGCCGACTTGGCGCCGGCACGACTGGCGGTGTTGTCTTTGGGGTGATGTCCCCCGCCCCCAAACGAATCTGGCTCTTCGGCCAAAGCAGGGGCCAGCCGATCAGGCAGGCGCTGAGGGTCATCACGTCATCATCGTCGGCCCCGACAGGTCGAATCGGAGGTAGCAACTCATCGCAGCCTGGCAGCACCCGAACCAGTTGAACCCTAAACAAGTTGGGTGGCATCTGCGTACCGTGGAAGAAGGGGTTGCCCGGTTGAACGATTTTGCCCTTGGCGACATCGACCAACTCATTGTTCACGAAGTGCAGGAGAGTGCACGGAACGTCGGCGGCGCCCTGCGAAAACATGTAGGGCGTCAGGGATGCCCAGTCAAAGGCAAGGAGATGAAGTCCTCGGCCGAGAGAGGCTTAATTAGTTACCGTGATGATGGCGTCGAGCTCGGCTAATGTCGAGGCACCGCCAACGGCGGGCGTGCAGTTGACGGAGGGGCCGCTTGCTGCAGAGGTGCCGGCCGGCGTACACCCGGGTGCATTAAGATCCCGTGCCGGCGTCGGAGACACCAATGCCGCCTCCGCCGGAGACCCCAATGGCCCCGCCATCGCGTTCTGCGAGTTGCTGGCCGTGAAGCTAGGAATCGGGGGCGGCCCCTGTTGGCCGCCCGCAATCCACGCACTCAACCCCTGCATCAAGGTAGGCACAATGGCGGTGATCGTCGCTCCGAGTTGTTGTTGCACTTGCTCTTGGACAATCTCCGGAATCCGCGCCACCTGTGCCCTGAGTTCTTGAACCTCGCGCGCCTGGCTTTCCGAGCTGGTCTTTTTCTCCTTTCGTCCACCAGTGTTATAGTATGACCCCCATTTTGTCGACAAGCCTTTGCCGGTCACACGACCAGCTGACGTCGGCTTACTGAGCTTATCCTTGTTCTTCATTACATTCAACGCCCTATTTAGAGTGGTGTCCCAAGGGTTGCTCTTAGTCGAACCCGCGCTACTGCTTTCACTCGCCTGCGGAAGGAATGTGAACCATTTAGAAATTCGGCTTCATTAATTAGAATGCAACCATATGGAGCTAATTACGCGGGGGTGTATTCCTTACCAGAACAAGCTCAAGCGCCCTGGTCTTCGGATCCGTGGTAAGCTCCTTTGTTTTCGGGTCCTTCTTGTACCGGGCCCTGACATAGTTCCTGGTCTGCTTGTCACCGTATTTATCGAAGAGGGGCGGTAGGCCTTGCTCGGCACGGTCCGCCTCCTCCTTGTCCCATATAGGCTCCGCCACTCTATAACCGCCGGGACCGAGTGTGTGTTCCCCTAAGTTCAGCTCCCGCATTTCTTTCCCCCACTGACTTGATTGGGAGTGTGCGGTGCTCGAGCAATTGATCTTGAAGTCATTGTAGTCATCTTCGGTGATCGAAGGATTTTTCTCCTTGATCTTCTCATAACTCTCACCTTTCTCGATCATTCTCTTCACATTGCTTTTCCAAGTAGACAGGGCCTTGCTCATCTTCGTGAGGGCAGCATTGTTCACTTTATTCCCTTTGAGGCTTGTGTTTTCAAATTCAGCGGGGAACTTGTATCGTTCGTGCAGCTTCGTGAAGAGGAGGTTGCGCAAATTCCCTCGGTCAGGATGCCTCAGGTTCTCGGTGTTGATCGAGACGGTGCTCCGGAGAATGCACCCGAGCTGAAGCGAGTACCCCTTGACTATTCGTGCGGGCGCCGTTGGATTCCCGTCGGAGTCCACTTCAGTAACTTCCTCCTTGAGGGTGCGGAGCACGGTCGGGCGCCGGTCCTTCCGTTGCCTCTTCTGGCTGCCATCTGTGCGTGCGCCGCCATCATCAGTGGTGGCATCCTCGGCGGCACCATCAGTGGTGGCATCAGTGGGGTCATCCTCGGCGGCACCATCAGTGGTCTCAGGATCGGTGGGGAAGGCGGTGTCCTCATACAAGTGAGGTTGTTCCTCCATCTCCTGGGACAGCTCCCAGAATGACTTGCCGCCCGAACCCCCTGCCTCATCGTTGTTTGCCATGTTTCTCTCTAAATAGAAACAAAGTTTGGTCAAAAAGTTGGTTATTATCAAGGAAAAAGATCATGGTCTCATCATTTAGGGTTTGTCGACACCGAGGCATCCTAAAATCTAAGCTTGTATCATTGAGGGTTTTTCGACGCCGAGGCACCCTAAAAGCCTAAGCTTTCATCATTTCGGTTTTTATCGACACCGAGGCACCCTAAAAGCCAAGGTTGTATAATTAATGGTTTGTCGACACCGAGGCATCCTAAAAGCTAAGCTGGGAAGGATAATTCTAAGTTGGGCCTATTGCCGCCTATGGTTTAATGCAGCTAGAATAAAGAGGCACTTGATCCTACTTAATTAACTACTAAGATACCCCGGCCCATGCATTAGTCACAAGTACCCCATATGTCCCATTTTTAGCAAAGTCATGCTAAAATTCACGGAAAATTTCAGCATGACCTTTGCTGAAAATAGGACATCTGGAGTACCCGAATTTGCCGGAACGGAAGTTAATCGACATTCCAGCAGACTCAAGGGCCTCTCGGGTGGACAAGGAAAAAAGGCCTCCATCACAACATGGAAATATATATACCAGCAAACTCAAGGGCTTTTGCTTTTGCTTTTCAGTGCCAAATTCTAGCTAGTACCAGCAAATTAACATGGCAGGCAAAGTCAAATGACATACTCAACACAAACCCCATGTCAAATGCACACAGCTTCAGGTTCCTTACAAAGTCAAATGCCAATGGGCAAAAAAAGTAAGTAGCTAGTTAATTGCCTTATTTTCTAGCGTCCAACTAGATTGGCATCAAGCTTGGAACGTAGGGGATTATATCATAGTCATAGACAAAATTTTGCATTATATATGTAAAAGAAATACTCATGTTAGTATGTTAGCCCTGACGACCACACACCAAAAGGCAACAAAACTAACAGTTCAAAACTATACTGTAGGTTTTCAGCAGAGTACAAAGAACTGGTGGTTGTTTTCTTAGAAAGCAATATGTATATGTGATTTGCTTTGATTTGTTATCAAGATTGATTGGGTTGCTCAGATCAAATTGGCTGAATTGCAACCAGAAAAATTGGGTTGAATGCAGGAATTCTCATATAGGTAATATTTGTACATTTAGCTTGCATTTTATAAGTTATTATGGCCAAACCTTAACTCAGAATAAAAGAGGGCCTAATAAACCCAAACGGAGCATAGTGGCTAGCTAATTCAAATAACATTATTCTCCTTGCTTTCATCCAGCAAACAAATTATGGTTCTTACATCACTATTCCAGCAACAAACCATGCCAAAAAGAGAAAGTCACATCCATCTTTCTAGTGATAAAAAGTTGACCACTTTTCAGAGAAAAGGTGGGCATTTCTAGTTTGTCAACTACAACAATTCCAGTTCAAGGTACCATTTTGTTATTAATTAATGTGGAAAAAATGTAAATTAAAGTATAGCAAACAGCATGTCTTTGAAAAGTTTGATTAGCCCAGATTAACATTAAATGCCAGGACATCAGATTGCTAAGCAAAATAGAGGTTCCCAAAGAATGACTAGTCAATGATGTAATTGCCTCAAAACAAGTGTTTTTATAGGCATAATACAGCAGCATAGCCCCATAATGATACCACGGGCCCCCTGTCTCATTGTAAATAGACAAGTAGTACTGTCCATCATGTATTATCTCTGTCCAATTTATAGGGTTTGACCTGTCAAATTGCCTACTTCTATGTCAGCTAGCATGATTAATGGAGGAGGTTAATTTTGTAAGTACTGTAGACCAATCATCATGATTCTGGCATGCCTATGTCCCAGAATCCCTATGCCTTTGGTGGTAATAATAATGTTGGACTCCTGCTTAGCTTACATGCCTATTCATCACTATCATCTCAAAATAATAATTCATCTTTTGTGCCGAAAAAAGAGTACCTAATAATCTGCATTGCAACATCCAACACTTGAGTAACTAACTAGGTGTCTGAAAGCTGCAGAATTTACAATTCCTTCATTTCAATGAAGGGATCAGATAATTTGAGATAAACACATTTGAACAAACCATGGACCATATGCCATGACTTTGCCAACCTATAGGGCTTGATGAATAATAATATGCAGCACAATTTCTCTGTCATCCTCTGCTTTAAAGGTTCTTTCCATTCAAGTCTGAAGTTTCTGGTGTTCTTTTCTGTTACATGAGCATTATTAACCTAATTTGTCTCATTTGGGATTAATCATACAAATACTAGGATACATGATTGGAAAATATACGGCAGTAAGTAATGTGCACATATTAGTGCCTCCGACTTCTAGTTGACTCAGAACCACCCTGACCATACACACCTCCCCTCATGTAATACTAACAGTATAGTGAATGAAGCTGCAACAATTTTGTGAGGTACACCTATCGCAAGTATCTTGAAATTCAACTTGGAACAACAACATCCATATGTAAAAATCATCATCGCATTTCATTATTTCAGGAGCACATCTTGAGCTAGTCTAACAGCACCAACAACATCTCATGGCTCGATAATACAGTTAATTTGAAGAGTTGTAGTTCCTAGATTAATTTGAAGTGGTGTAGTTCCTAGATTATCAGGATTCAGGAGCATGCATACCTCGGCGATGGACCAGCTGATGACCAGGGAGCTCACCAGGATGTCTGTCCTCGTCTGCAAAGCCGTACAAGAAAACAGAGCAAGGAAAACAGAGGATGAGGTATGCACGCAGCAAGAAGTACAGAGAAGGACGTCGTGGAGAAGAAGACCGCACCTCGGGGAAGCTCCAGAGGATGCCCCAGGTGACAAAGAGGCGCGACCCAATCTGCGGCAGCGTGGCCGACACCGGCGACCTCACCAGCCCGACGAGCCCGTGCAGGATCTGGCAGGCACACACAGGATGCAGAGTTCAGATCGAGAGAAAGAAGCAAGATCCAGCGGGTTGGCCGGCGGGCGCGGGCGGCGTACCTCGAGGACGGCGTCGAGGGGGAGGAGAATCCCCTCTGCTTGCGTCGAGGCAGTGGTTGGAGAAGTCGGGCGTCGAGGCACAGGGGCGCAGGGGCAAGTGGCGGCGTCGAGGCGTCGGGGCAAGGGGCGGCGTCGAGGCGTCGGGGGGCGTCGCGGCGTCGGAGCGGCAGGGCAGCGGCGTCGGGAGAGGAGAGGGGAAGGGGATCGAGGGCGAGGGCGAGGGAGAGAGAGGGGATCGATAGGTTTGGGCCGGGACGAAGTAGGGGCGACACAATACTAATGGCGCACCACCCCTCGGTGCGCCATAAGTACATCCATGCTAATGGCGCACCTCACCCTGGTGCGCCATTAGTATTTTTTTTGATTTCTGCTCGAGCCAACAGGTTATCTACCACCTGACCTGATCCACATCAAGTCCCCTCTACTAGCTCGACTGGTCAACAGCCAGTTCTCACACTAGGAGGTCCTGGGTTCGATTCCCATGCTCCACAAATTTTTTTATGCATTTAAAATGTTGTTTGATACTTATTTGTGTTTAAATATGTTCAAACTTGTTTAAATCATAACAGTAATATTTTTTTTATAAGACAGTAATAATTTTTTAAAAAATATCACCAAACAATAATGCCGGTGGAGCGGGGGAGGGTGCGGGGGGTCGGCGGCGGCGGTTGAGTAGGGGAATCGAGGGTGCGGGGGGTCGGCGGCGGCGGCCGGTGGACCGGGGGGTGCTCGGCGGTGAGGGGGACCGTATCTGGCGATCGAGATGGAGGGGGATCGAGATCGAGTGTCCATGAAATTTAAAAATATTCATGATAGTTCAAAAAGTGCCCATGAAGTCTACGATTTAAATACAATCGATCTTAGCTAGCTAGCTATCTGTTAACAATCTTCTTGCCCTTCTTTTTCGCAAATGGAGTTCTTCTGTGGAACGGACGTCCTTTAGGTAGGGTGGTCCTGCTTCTTCTTGTGGTGTATGCTGCTACTTCATCATCGTCGTCATGTTCGATCCTCGGGTCGCCGTACTTGTCGAAGTCTTGCTCATTGGCTACGCCATCCATTCCGATGATCTTCCTTTTGCCTCTCCTCACGACAACACGGCTGGTCTTTGATGGGTCGGTAATGAAGAAGCATTGGTCCACTTGGGAAGCCAGTACCCATGGCTCATTTTTCGCGGTGACGTTTGCGCCCGCGGTCTTGGATTTGGCTTCGGGTATAACCATGGTGGTGAAATACCGGTCTTCTTTTAGGACGCTCTTGGCCCATCTGACATGGAACATCGGGACCTTCTCTCCAGCGTAGCTCAGCTCCCAGATCTCCTCGATCCTTCCGTAGTATCTGTCCTTGTCGTTACCGGTGTAGGATTCCATCGTTACCCCGGAGTTCTGATAACCATCGCTCTTCATGTCCTTGGCCTCAGTGTAGAATGTGTAGCCGTTGATATCGTACGCCTCATAGGTCATCAGGTTGTGCTCGGCGCCCTGTGACAAGGCGAATATGAGTTGTTCTTCCGCGGAAGAATCCTCATGTAAAGGGTACGACAGAAGCTTCTGCTTGAACCAACGCGTGAAACATGAGTTGTGCTCTTTGAGTATATCTCCGTCCGTCCTCTGTTGGCCTCGGTCATTGTACGTCTTCTTAATAAAGGTTTTGTGCTCTACCACCCAAGGATCGACCACGTCTATGTGTTGTAGCGCGACTAGGTTTGCTCTTTCAAAGTCGGCGAGTCGACCCTCGAAGTCGACATGCATTTCGCGGCGACCCTCACGGTGACCCCATCCAGCGAGCCTGCCGAGGTGCCTATTGACGGGCAGACCAACGGGGTTCTCGATGCCTAGATAATTCGTGCAGTACGAGATGCACTCTTCGGTTAGAAAGCCCCTGGCTATGCTTCCCTCTGGACGTGACATGTTACGAACGTATCCTTTGATGACACCATTCATCCTTTCGAACGGCATCATGCTGTGCAGGAACGTCGGCCCGAGTTGGATGATATCCTCCACTATATGGACCAGCAGATGCACCATAACGTCGAAGAATGCGGGCGGGAAGTACATCTCAAGCTCGCATAGTATCACCACGATCTCTTCCTGTAGCCTTCTGAGTTGCCTCACGCCAATCGACTTCCGAGAGATGACGTCGAAGAAGTTGCATAGGCCAAATAGCGTTTCACGGACGTGAGCGTCCATGATCCCACGGATTGCAACTGGAAGTATCTGCGTCATCAGCACATGACAGTCGTGAGACTTCATCCCGCTGAACTTCTGCTTCGCTGGGTCTAGGTATCTGCTTATCTTCCCCGCGTAACCGTAAGGAAGTTTTACTCCTAGGAGGCAGGTGAAAAACTGCTCGATCTCCTCCTGACTTAGAGTGAAGCACGCGGGAGGGTAGTCATTTCCGGTCTTCTTGGCCTTTTTGCCTTTGCGACGACATTCTGTGTCCTGCTTCGCCTCATCATCATCATCATCATCATCATCATCATCATCATATATAGCGTGAAGCTCCTGCCTGATGCCCATTGATTTCAAGTCTGCCCTTGCTTTCGGCCCATCTTTGGTCCTCTCTGGCATGTTGAGCAGGGTACTAAGCAGACTCTCGCACACGTTCTTCGTGATATGCATGACATCAAGGCTGTGAGGCACACGGTGGATCTTCCAGTACGGCAAGTCCCAGAAAACAGACCTCGTTTTCCATACCTTCAGTAGCGGCTCTGGCGCCTTTCGCTTCTTTCCCGGCTCTGATGCCTTTTGCTTCTTTCCTGGCAGTGGGCAGTCTTTCCAATTTTTCAACAGCTTGTCTATTTCCTCGCCGCTCCTCGTACACGGGCGTTTTCGGGGTTCGGTTTCACCATCGAACAGATCCTTGCGTTTCCTCCACGGGTCATCGTCGCGAAGCCACCTTCGATGTCCCATGAACACGGTTTTCGAAGACCCAGGATCTCTATCTAGCTGGCGATACGTTGTGTCGTCCATGCACCGTACGCATCCAGAAAATCCGTGGACTACCTGCCCCGCGAGATATCCATAACCGAGATAGTCGTGCACCGTCGTGAGCAGTGCGGCTCTCATAGGGAAATATTCTTTCTCTGCGGCGTCCCACGTATTGGCTGGCGTTTTCCACAGCGTGTCTAGCTCCTCCTTCAGCAGCCCCAGATACAGATTTATGTCGTTCCCTGGTTGTTTCGGCCCTTCAATTAGCATACTCATGTGAATGTACTTCCTCTTCATGCACAACCAGGGGGGAAGGTTGTACATCCACACAAACACAGGCCAGGTGCTATGTGTGCTTCTCTGGCTGCCAAACGGATTGACTCCATCGGTGCTCGCGCCCAGCACGATGTTCCTTGGATCCTTCCCAAATTCTGGGTATTCAAAATTCAACGCTTGCCACTGGCTCGCATCCTTAGGGTGACTCAGCATCTTGTCTTTTTTATCTATCTCCGGATCATTTGCGTCATCTTCTCGCTTCTTCTCCTCCCTATCCGCGTGCCAATGCAGGAGCTTTGCTACCTTAGGATCCGCGAAATACCGCTGCAGACGAGGAGTGATCAGAAAGTACCACACCACTTTTCGAGGAGCTTTCTTCCTATTCTTGTATCGAGTGACGCCGCACACCGGACATATGGTAGACTCCGCGTGCTCGCCCCGATAAATGATGCAATTGTTCATGCAGACATGGTATTTCACGTGCGGTAAATCCAGAGGACACACGATTTTCTTCGCCTCCTCCAAACTGGTCGGGCACTTGTTCCCCTTTGGAAGACGTTCATGCCAGAATGACATGTTCTCGTCGAAGCATGCGTCCGTCATTTTGTGTTTTACCTTCATCTCCAGAGCCATGAGCGTTACTTCCAGGCGGGTATCCTCGGGCCTGCATCCTTCATACAATGGAGTAACTGCGTCTAACTCAAGTTGATCCACCTTGGCTTTCTCTCGGGCGGCAGCTCTTGCGTTATCCGTCTGCTTGAGAAGCAGCTTTTGAATATAAGGGTCCTGCACCCAGCCCATCGATGGTCCACCGTCGTCTGCTCCGCCGGCATCATCATCTTCATGATCATGCCCGTCGTCTGCTCCGGCATCTTCCTCATCATCATGACTGTGTACAGCATCACCGTCATGATCATCTCCTGGGGATTCTTCGTCTTCTCGCCCGCCCGAGCCGCGGTGGTTGTCTTGCTGCCCTTCCTCATTTCTTGCCCGGCCCCCATGGACGACTTCGTAGTCATCTTCATCACCTTGCCACCGATAGCCATCCATGAAACCACGCAAGAGCAGGTGGTCCCGCACCTGCCCGGAATCCGGGTCCGCAATAAGGCTCTGCAGCTTGCATCTTCGACACGGACATCTTATCTCCGTCTCGTTCTTTTGAAGCATCTCGGCCTTCGCGGACCTCAAAAACCTATTCACGATGCCTTCGGTCATCGTGCGGACCATGGTTGCCTGCGGGGTAGAGCAAAACAATATTTTAGAACCAAGAAAAAATTTGGCATGACTTTCCCTAAAAATAGGACCAAAAAGAATGCTTAATGCCAAAATTATCGCCGAAACGGAAATGAATCAACATTCCGGCAAAATATTGGCAACTATCGCATTTCAAATACCGGTACACCTCCAACCACAAACACATATGCAACACCACTAACATATGCAACACCACGAACATACATAGATCTAGCTAGGCCATAAAAAGTGCATGTGCACATTGTTGTAGGAAGAACAACGTAAATATAGCTTCCCCCTTACTTACCTATCAAAACAAGGTAATTTAACCACTTAATTTGAATGAATCTATGGTGGAAATGAGAAGAAAGAGAGGAGGCACCCGAGACAAGGAGGAGGTGGAGAATGAAGTGGGGGAGAAAGTGAGTGTGGGTAGGAGAGGCTGCCCAAAATATCTTGTTGCTGCCCACTTACTAATGGCGCACCTGACATAAATGCGCCATTAGTAATCCAGGTTACTAATGGCGCACCAGAGCCTGATGCGCCATTAGTAGTTTTGCGAAAAAAGTAAATCATACTAATGGCGCACTCTGCCTCAGTGCGCCATTAGTAGTTTGAACTAGTAATGGCGCACTTTGGGACAGTGCGCCATTAGTAGTTTTCCAACAAAAGGAATAAAAAATATAATTAAAAAAAAATCATTAGTGGCGCACCCTGTCACTGGTGCGCCATTACTAGTTACAACTAGTAATGGCGCACCTTACAAGGATGCGCCATTAGTATGTTTGGCCAGACGCGCTAGTTCAAAAAAAAAAATTTAGGACACTAATGGCGCACCCCAGGCCGGGTGCGCCATTAGTAGTTTCAACACTAATGGCGTATCAGAAGGTGGTGCGCCATTAGTATATACTAATGGCGCACCACTTGTCTGGTGCGCCATTAGTGTCAATCCCGTCTATAGCCCTTTTTCTAGTAGTGTCAGCACATGGAATATGCTGGCAATGTAACACATAGAGTAATGAACAGAATAATTGCTATCCTTACATGCATATTTGGCTGGTAGAGGCTATACGGTTAATATGTTTTGCGAAAAGCCAATTTTTCCTACAACAAAGGAATATATTTTATTTAACTATCAAGGTGGTTGTTAAACAATGAGAATGTTCCTCCAACTCAATCCCAATTAAACATTATCACTAAACCCAATCAAATTATATTAAGAGTGATGAGATCAACATGATAATCCAAGAACTAGATATTAAAAACATCCATAACCGGGGACACGACTAACCATGATTAGTTTATACACTCTGCAAAGGTTTGCACACTTTTCCCCACAAGACTCGAATATATCCATGGTCGAAGATTCGAGAAATAGTCTTTATGAAGCATTAACTCTCTACTCTGGATAGACAGTACCACCTACAACCCACTACATCTGCTAGTCTACCTCTTCAAGAGCTTCACGCAACTTACTCAACTATGCCAGAGCCCATATTGGCTTGTGGCTGCACACGGAAGTTTCTAGCATGATTAATCTTATGATCCCTTTGAGCCTGGGTGGCGGGCCATAGGATGATCACACGGGTCCTCTGGGATATCCTAGGACAACACTAGATTCTCCAAGTGCTCACAAGCAATCCACCCAGATGTGTATTAAAGTTGCCACCTTAAGTTGAACCATTAATTAACAAACTCAGATTTGTCATAGATAGACTCAAACCCAATCCATATCTACAAGCATAGCATAGAAATATAAGCAACGTAGAAGTAACTCCCATATGTTGATAATAAACAGGTAATAGCTACTACCTCATCTACTTCCCAAAACCCACAAGTTAATCAGATCCTAATCATGCAATTGTTTGAGGATTGATCTAATGCAATAAAACTGGGTAGTAAGAGGTATGATCAAAGTGTTACTTGCCTTGCTGATGATCCGTGTAACCTAGAGACTCGTAGTAGCACGCTTCGCACTCCGGGTACTCTATCACAAACAAACAAGCATACACTAAGCACACAACTAAAAGTACGGGTAAAACACAAGTAAGAGATCTAACCAGAAAGTTCAACTTAAGAACTCTAGTTTGCAAAAAGAATCAAATCAAACGAAGCAACAAAACTCAAACTGCGAAAGAAACAAGATCCGTTTACTAATCTGGACTTAAGTCAAATTTTACAGTAGCAAAATCTTGTTCAAGTTGGTTAAACAAAAAAGGGCTTCGAAACGAATATCTAGGCGCTTGAATCGCCTGATTCCGATAAAAGAGCGAAAAGATAAATAAAACGAAAAACAGGGCAAAAATCGCGATAGGAAATAATCGCGGAAAATCGTTGGAAAAAGAAAAACTGACGAACAGGCTAACGAACGAACGTTCGCTGTCTGTGATTATCGGGTGAAAACCGTTCATTAAAACGAACGTACGAACGGGCGTTCGCTAAATAACTAAACCGAAAAAAACCGATCTAAAATAAAAATAACTGCGGGTTCTAAAAAAACAACCGTTCGGTTTTCCGACAAAAACCGGCGGCAGCGGCAACCTCGGGATGGGACTGCGGCGGCTCCAGCGGAAGTCTGGCGGCAGCGGCGAGCAACTCTGGCGAGCGGCGGGATCGGCGGCGAGGCGGCGGGCGGCGACGACGACATCCGACGGCGGGGCGGTGGGTGGCGCGGGCGGCGGTGCGGGCGGCGCCGAAGTCCGGCGGAGGCGGCGTCCGGCGGCGCTGGGACGGGCTGGACGGGCTGGTGGGCTGCGGGGTCCGGGGCGCTGGTTATAAAGGCCAGCCGGGCGAGTCCTAGTCGGGCACGGCCCGACTAAGTCGGTTGATTTTTTTAATAATAATTCTGCGCGGAAAACAAAGAAATGGAATACTAAAAAGACTCCAAAAATCCTGAGAAAATTTTTCCCCGTCCTTTAAAAATATAACGGGAAAGGTGAACATTTATTTGGGCCTCCAATGCAATTTTGGAAAACGCATATTTTTTCCTAATTCAAATAAAATAGCGATAAAAACTCCGAATAAAATCCTTATTTGATTTGAATATTAAATCTCCAATACTTCTTTATTTTGGGGAAGTCATTTTACCCCCTCTCTTTTATTTTCTTAAAAGAAATATTTGAAGAGAAAATAATTAAAATCAAAATAATAGGAGAATATTGGGAAGTATCTTCCCTTTCGTTAGCATTCTCTTCATCTTCTATTTGTTTTCTTTTCTATATGTAGTTGGCAATATAAGGATTTTCAATGCAATTCACTGCACAGTACATATATATTTCTTCTAGATCAAAATGAAGAACTCTATCAAGGGCAAATTTTGGAATGTCCTTAGTTATATGTTTAATTTCTTCATAACCCAAGAGAAAACTAAGTTCATTATGATGTGCAAGGGAAATCAAGTCATCACAATTTTTGGACACGATATGATCATGAAACAATTTGCATTGGGTACTAAAATGATCACGTTCATTGCAAAGTTCACAGGTATGGCTAATAAAATTTAAATTTTCAGCACACACATCTAGCCTTTCTTGCAACCATTTAGTTACTAAGTACTTACGCCTCTTGCAATATCTATCTTCCCTATTTGGTGTGTGCTTGCAAACCTTATACGCTCCACAAAAATTGACAAGCTTATAGGAGATATTTTCATCATGACTAGTGCAATCATCATTAGTACTATGGATATTCAAGGAGTTCATACTAACAACATTGCAATCATGCTCATCATTCAAAGATTTAGTGCCAAACATTTTAATGCATTCTTCTTCTAACACTTTGGCACAATTTTCCTTTCCATCATACTCACGAAAGATATTAAAAAGATGAAGCGTATGAGACAAACTCAATTCCATTTTATTTGTAGTTTTCTTTTATAAACTGAACTAGTGCTAAAACAAGAAACAAAAATATTCGATTCAAGATCTAAAGATATACCTTCAAGCACTAACCTCCCCGGCAACAGCGCCAGAAAAGAGCTTGATGTCTACTACGCAACCTTCTTCTTGTAGACGTGGTTGGGCCTCCAAGTGCAGAGGTTTGTAGGACAGTAGCAAATTTCCCTCAAGTGGATGACCTAAGGTTTATCAATCCGTGGGAGGCGTAGGATGAAGATGGTCTCTCTCAAGCAACCCTGCAACCAAATAACAAAGAGTTTCTTGTGTCCCCAACACACCCAATACAATGGTAAATTGTACCGGTGCACTAGTTCGGCGAAAAGATGGTGATACAAGTGCAATATGGATGGTAGATATAGGTTTTTGTAATCTGAAAATATAAAAACAGAAAGGTAACTAATGATAAAAGTGAGCAAAAACGGTATTGCAATGCTAGGAAACAAGGCCTAGGGTTCATACTTTCACTAGTGCAAGTTCTCTCAACAATAATAACATAATTGGATCATATAACTGTCCCTCAACATGCAAAAAAGAGTCACTCCAAAGTCACTAATAGCGGAGAACAAACGAAGAAATTATGGTAGGGTACGAAACCACCTCAAAGTTATTCTTTCCAATCAATCCGTTGGGCTATTCCTATAACTGTCACAAACAGCCCTAGAGTTCGTACTAGAATAATGTCGGAGTTCTGGGAACGGGGGTCCCCAGACTTGCCTGCCTGCAGCGTGGCTCAAGTGGGGGCCCAACGCGGCCCATCTTCATCAGCTCAAGACCAAGACCCTCGCGAGGGGACAAGCCTCGCGAGGCGGACGACAGGAAGCTTCCTCATAGGCAGCCTCGTCAGGCAGGCTCGCGAGGAGGCGGAGAGATCAAGGAAGGGGTACCTCGCGAGGAGCCCGTGACGCAAGCCATGACGAATCAAGGCTAGGCGGGCGCCGGCTAGCGCAGTGTCCTTGTTTCCCTTTCGGTGCAAAGGGAGCTAACACAGGCCAAGGCATTAGGCAAAGGTTACCTTTCTGGTGTAATGAGACCAAGACCAGCCGGACGGCAGGACGGAGGTCACTATGGAGCCTAAGACGGTGTCACCACCGGTGCTTTTGGCAGCCGAAGTCCACCTTTGGTTAGGATAACTTGTACTAGATGTTCCCCTTCAAAATGGCCAATTGTTGGCGCCCTTCCCGCTCATTTTTTGGGAAGAGGCCTAGGGCCTCTATAAATAGAGCTAGCAACCACATAGTAGAGGCATCTAGAAATCTGATAGAGCCCAAGCAGAGAGAGAGACATGCGACTGAACTCACCCAAGCAGTTCATCGCACCAGCTCAAGAACACCTCTCACGAGGTTGTTCTACCCTTGTACTATTCAACATCAGCCCCTGAGGCAATCCACCGCACCACATAGTGGAGTAGGGTATTACACCACAACGGTGGCCCGAACCAGTATAAATCTTGTGTCCCTTGTGTTGTTCACCGTTTCCAGCCAAGATCACGCGAGGAGATTGGACGTAGATCAGTAGGGGAGAGATTTCCGCACGCACCCCAGTGTTCGAACCTCAAGGGTCTGCCGGAAACCGAAATCCGATATTTGGCGCGCCGGGTAGGGGTGCGCCGGAATCCTCCTCCCTCCGCGTCGCGTTTCGTCGCCTCGCCGTTCAGATGTCAAGCAACTCGGCTGCCAACACCGACATCTGGGCGGCGTGGCCCGCCCACGCCGTGTTGCCGGCTTAGGGCGACCTCAACCTTGCGCATCAGGCAGCCCGCGCTCCGCAGGGGGCTGTGGGGCGCGGGCGACGCGGCCAGACGCTGCCTGCCCTCACACCCTGGCAGGCACGAGCCGCAACAAGGGACTCAAACCACGCCGCGACCACAGCGCCGTACAGCCGACGGGAGCAGGCGAACTCCAGGGCCGCACTCACGGTGGCCCGGGAGCTGCTGCGGTGTCGTTTGCTGGAGGGCGGCCGTGACGTGCTGTTAGAGCGAGTGGCCGAGCTCCTATACGTCGCCGCCCCAGGAGCACCCGTTTCTGCGTCTAGCTGCGGCACCAGATTCAGGGCGGGCCACACGGCGGCACCAGGCGTGCTCACGCAACCTCAAGCGGGACGGGTCAGTCCAGCGCCAACACCTCCATCAGCACTGGGAAACAAGTCACGCCGACCTTCCCTCAGACCGGCGAAGGGGTGCACGCCGCGGCCTTCGGCTCCGGCAGGCCGCCGCGCCATCACCTCCAAGACGGCGCTCCGAGCCAGACTACGTGGCACGCGGGGAGCTACGGCGAGGTCCACGAGGTAGCGGCCCCAGAAGCTTACGTGCCCCGCATGGTGGATCAGGGGCGCACATTGGAAGAAGATCACGGCTCATTCCTCGGGACAGGCTGGGTCGAGGAAGCGCCAGAAGCCGAGCTCTTTCAAGGACCCCAAGAGAGCCTCAACAATTGCGCCAGCAGCAACTATCGGGTATCACTCATCCCTGAGGAGCAAGCTTATACTAACCATGGGTCGCAGGAGGTACAGGTCGCCGCGGCAGATGGCTGCCCCAATGCTGCAGCCTCCTATCCCTCAGAAGGAGGACGCATGGGGCTGCATAAGAGGGGCCGAGATCTGAGCTCGCCCCCGCGGCGGTCTGAGCAAGGTGTTCTCAGGAGGTAGGCCCTCTGCCAGGGAGGTGCCCCAGGGCCTACCCCCGGCAGAGGACCCGTGGTCGTCGGGGGAACCGCTGGCGACCGCTCTACCCCATTGGCGTCGTCCTTGGTTTCCGGTCGCCGTCAATGGTGGCAGAGTGAGGCTCATGGCGGGGCCCTCGTCTTGCGATATGAAGCAAGGCCGGTACATGTGAAGAAGGCCCAGTGCCTGTGAAGCTCGCCGCCCCGTGACACTCTCACATAATAATGAGTGGGGTTGTACACGCCCCAGAGTCTCCAGAAAGCCGCCCTCGGGCCTCGGGGGCTCCCGCCCACGCCCAGTGGCAGCACTTAGCTCTGCGCTGGTGAGAAGACATCGAAGACTAGACTAGTGTCGGACGCGGACTTTTGCCTTTTTGCTTCTTCCTAGTTGACAAAGTTCTTCGATTTGGATTTAAGTTGGATTTGAACTCGAAACTTGCGTGTGTTTGGGGAGGGGTGTTTAGTCTCGTTCGAGCAATCTCTCGTGTTCTGATTTTGGCTTTACGCCCCAAGTTAGCGTCAGCTGCCCCCCCCCCCCCTCGCGAGCCCCTCGTGACCCGGGCCGGGTCAGACACAACCATAACCAGGGCCACTGTGTTACACCCTCTCTGGAGGTTCTCATCGCAGGATCAACTGATTGATCAAAAGGCGCCCGAGGCATAGCGGCCCCCAGCAGGCCCGCTCAGGACTTATCAGGGACAAAGGGTAAACGAATTAGCTAAGCCATCACTAGGCTGGCGGCTAAGCTCACATGCAACATTATGTTCACCAGGGTACTGATCACAAATCTTTACATGAGGGGCCTCCCCTATCAAAATGCTCTTACATTCTTCAGGGCCGAGCCCGAGTCTTCCTTGTACAGGATAAACCACAGAGGCATACGGTCAGTCGGACATATCGCTCACCGCGTCACCTGGGGCATCCTCGGAAGCGTCGATGGCGCCGCTGACATCGTCGTTGTCACCGCCGGCACCCCCATCAGCGCCAGGCTCGTCCACGACGCCGCCTTCATCAGCGGCCACGATCACGCCGTCGTCATCAGACGCAAAGGCCCTGACGAGCGCATCCACGTTGTTCTCCACCCACTGCGCCAGGTCACCCCGAATGGCTATCGGCACGGGTGCGATGGCGGGGTCGAAATCGAAGTGGGGATCCCATCCCTGCAGATAACTGAAGACACGGGAGAAGGCGCGACTGAGCACGGCTCGGCCCCTCTCTTCAACAAGCCAACGGGCCCTCTTGGAGCGGTTCTCCAGAAGCGTCACCACATCGGTGAAGAATCGAAGGTTGCCGGCATAGCTGGCCTCATGCGGCTCCTTAGCAGCAACCTCGCAAATGTCACCCAAAGCTGAGTTGGCCCTTTCCCTGAGCGTTTGGAGCATGGGAGCGTGCTCGTGCTCCAGAACCCTCCGCTGGCGGATCTCGTCCTCGTTCTGCCGCGCGATGGCCTCGACGTCATCGACCCTCTGTTTGAAAAGGAGCAGCTTAGCCCGGGAAGCGGACAGCTCTGTCTGTGCTACGCCAAGAGTGGCTGCGGAGGAGTCCGCACACCGCGTCGCTTCAGCCAGCTTGGCCTTGATGGCCGCCGTTCTGCCCTCAGCCTCGGCCCTGATCAGCATCAACCTCGCTTCGTATTCGCGCTGGAGGGCCGAGCGAGCACCCGCCACGCGGCGATCGACCTCTTCCTGGACGCGGGTTTCGCGCGATACAACATCGTCCTCCGTCTGGGCGACCAGGCGCTCCCTCGTCTCCAACCACTCGAGGTCAAGGCTGTGCTCGGCGGCTTCCAGCGTCAGCACTTCCTCGCGCTTCTGAAGCTCCGCCCGATCAACGGTGGCCTCCTGCATCGACCCAAGGGCCGCATAGCACAGTTCCACTTGCTGCTCCAGGGCCTTGCTCCGGGCTTGGAGCTCCCACATGTGCTCCTCCGCGTCTTCGCGCCGTCGATCTGCTTCCCGAGCCTCCTCAACGACCTGTGAGCAGGCCTCCCGCAAGGCCGCCAACGACGCCTCAGCCTTCGGGTTGTCGAGGTCACGTTGGTGACGCACGAGGGCGATGGCAACCTTCAGCTTGCGCCCCTCCTCAGCGAGGCGCAAACCGTCGGCCTCGAGGCATGTATCCTCGGCAGCAAGCTCTGCCCCGATCCGGTTCACCGCGTCCGCTGCCCCCTGGAGGAACTCTTCGCGAAGGGCGCGACGCTCCCGAGCGTGCCTATGCACATCTTCTGCATCACCCCCTTCCGCCGGAGCATGCGGAGGGTCCCGAGGTGGTAAGCCCCCTCCAGACGTGGTGCTGGGGGCTGCCGCTCCAGCCATCGCCGAGTGGACCTCACTGAGAGTCCGGCCTAGCATCGGTCCGCCCACAGAAGAGGAACCAAGGACAGACTTCAGCCATTCACCATCTACGATCAGAGGAGGAGCGCGGGGCAAGCCTGATGTGCCCCGGGAGGATTTGAGAAGAAAGGACAACGGGCGCGCAGGCTCGAGGTCCCCCATGGAACAGACCACTCCACCGCTCGGTCCAGCAGCAGGGGTGCCGCTCGAGCTCGGCAAGCCCGGAGCTAGCAAGGAGGGCGAAGCTGCAGGGGCTGGCTCCCGGGTCGACTCTGCGGATTCAGCAGGACGGGGCCTGAAGGGCCACAATCAGTTGCAAGGATAGCAAATCAAATGAGCAGAGAAATAAGAAGACTTACTCCTCCGTGGCGAAGTACTTCCTGCGCTTCAACAAGCGGCAAGGGCGGTCGCCACCTAAGGCATCCTTCCTCTTGCGGAGGGCCTCGAAGTTTATGCGGAACCGACCTAAGCGCGCGGTGCGGAGGTCGGCCCGTGGCTCGGAAGAAGCGTCAAGACGATCGGCGCCGGAGGAGTCTGCCTGAGGGGCGCCGTCAGGCGTCGCCTCACGAGGAACGACCGGGACCTCGGCAGCCCCGGCCGCAAGAGACGTCGGCCGCGACTCTGCACCAACCGCCACCCCAGGGCGGGCCTCGAGAGACGCCGACTACAAGCCTTCTCGAGGCATCGGCACGTCAATGTCAGCCGCCTTAGCTCCTGCCGGTTCTCGTCCCTCCGCCCTCTCGCCTGAAGAAGGACCGCAGTGGGTGGCAGGGGGAGCAACCACAGCGACTGAGTTCTCACGGGGCCCCGTGAGGCCAGCCGGGCCCAGCCCCCACTCATCGAAGCTGGGCATCTGTCTCACAAAGTCGGCCCTGCTGGAGCAAAGGTACAAGAGGAACCGCCACTCCGTAGGCTGCATGGGGAAGAAGCGCCAGTCAAGACCCTGAGCACTATTTGCAGCACTTCAGGCGCCAACTCCTCCTCCTGGAGCCGCATGTGGTCTCTGTGCCCCCGAAAAGTCCCACATCCGGCGGGAGTGGCGCTGAAGTGGGGCAATGCGGCATTGGAGGAACTCCTTCACCACCTTGGGTGCTGTCACATTGATCGCCCTCAAACTCTCAAGGCGGCGCCATACGAAGGCGAGCCGGGGGCTCGCGAGCATCTCATGGTCCCAGCTCGGATGAGGAACAGCAGGCGAGGACGAATGGGAGAGCAAAGGATTGTGCACTCCGACGTCCACATACAACCACTGCTCTCTGAACCTGGCCTGCGGAGGAGGAAGGCCAAAGTCAATCCCAGAAGCAGCCGTCTCCAGCACGACAAAGAAGCTCACACACCCGGAGCACTGAGTAGGGTCGCTCAGGCGCAGAGAAAAGAAGTGGCGCAGCAGGGCAATGGAAGGAGGAATGCCTATCATCGCCTCGCAAACGAAGGCGAAGACAACCAGAAGGGTAATGGACTCTGGCCCGAGATGCATCATGTGAATCTGATAATGGGAAAGCACCATGTTGAAGAAGGCGGAAAAGGGGGGAACCAGACCCGCCCATAGAGCATCGGCGAAGAATCAGACCTCCATGGCAATCCTAACAAGGCAGGCATGGGATGCAAGCCAAACAGAGGTCCTACCGCACTCATTGAAGATAGTAGCAAGGGCGGAGCATACCTTGTCCAAAGCTTCTGGATTGAGTATAATCGACCGATAAACGGCGGGAGCCACCGCCAGAGGTGTGCAGGGCGAAGGCACGGGCTTCTTTCCTTTTCCTTTCTTCGTCGGTGCCATGACGGCAGAAAAAGGGAAGAGCTCGTGTCGGTTTGGCGGCGGAGGTTGGAGCTCGGAAAAGAGGGAAAGGTAGGAGGAGAGCGAGCAGTGGAAAGGAGGAACAACTGTGTGCAACTACGGGTCCGCTTAGCCGGGTGCGTAACAAGGCATCATGTGGAAGCGCAGTCGCCCACATCCAATCAACCGCCACGCGGCGCCCAAGGCCGCAGGCTTTTGGGGCGTGCGACGCTTCGCGCTTGCCCATTCGTTTCTCTGCTAGGACAAGCCCGCGCGCGCCTTGGGCTCGGGGGCTACTGTCGGCATTCTGGGAACAGGGGTTCCCAGACTTGCCTGTCTGCGGCCTGAGGCGTGGCTCAAGTGGGGGCCCAGCGCGGCCCATCTTCATCAGCTCAAGACCAAGACCCTCACGAGGGGCCAAGCCTCACGGGGCGGACGACAGGAAGCTTCCTCAGAGGCAGCCTTGTCAGGAAGGCTCGCGAGGAGGCGGAGAGATCAAGGCAGGGGTACCTCGCGAGGAGCCCGTGACGCAAGCCATGATGAATCAAGGCCAGGCGGGCGCCAGGTGGGCGCCTGCCAGCGCAGTGTCCTTGTTTCCCTTTGAGTGCAAAGGGAGCCAGCACAGGCCAAGGCATTAGGCAAAGGTTACCATTCTGGTGCAACGAGACCAAGACCAGCCGGATGGCAGAACGGAGGTCACTGTGGAGCCCAAGACGGCGTCTCCACCGGTGCTTTTGGTAGCCGAAGACCACATTTGGTCAGGATAACTTGTACTAGATGTTCCCCTTCAAAATGGCCAATTGTTGGCGCCCTTCCCGCTCATTTTTTGGGGAGAGGCCCAGGGCCTCTATAAATAGAGCTAGCCACCACAGAGTAGAGGCATCTAGAAATCTGATAGAGCCCAAGCAGAGAGAGAGAGAGAGAGAGGCGACTGAACTCACCCAAGCAGTTCATTGCACCAGCTCAAGAACACCTCTCGCGAGGTTGTTCTACCCTTGTACTGTTCATCATTAGCCCCTGAGGCAATCCACCGCACCACACACTGGAGTAGGGTATTACACCACAATGGTGGCCCGAACCAGTATAAATCTCATGTCCCTTGTGTTGTTCATCATTTCCAGCCTAGATCACGCGAGGAGATCAGACGTAGATCGGTAGGGGAGAGATTTCCGTGCGCACCCCAGTGTTCGAACCTCAAGGGTCTGCCGGAACCTGAAATCCGACAAATAACACCTTAATACACAAATCAACCAAAACCCTAATGTCAGCTGGATACTCCAATGTCACCTCAAGTATCCGTGGGTATGATTATACGATATGCGTCACACAATCTTAGATTCATCTATTCAATCCAACACAAAGTACTTCAAAGAGTGCCCCAAAGTTTCTACCAGAGAATCAAGACGAAAACGTGTGCCAACCCCTATGCATAGGTTCATGTGCGGAACCCGCAAGTTGATCACCAAGACATACATCAAGTGAATCAGGTGATATCCCATTGTCACCACAGACACGCATGGCAAGACATACATCAAGTGTTCTCAAGTCATTAAAGACTTAATCCGATAAGATAACTTCAAAGGAAAAACTCAATCCGTTACAAGAGAGTAGAGGGGGAGAAGAAACATAAGATCCAACTATAATAGCAAAGCTCGCGATACATCAAGATCGTGCCAAATCAAGAACACGAGAGAGAGAGAGAGAGAGAGAGAGAGAGAGAGAGAGGGATCAAACACATAGCTACCGGTACATACCCTCAGCCCCGAGGGTGAACTAGTCCCTCCTCGTCATGGAGAGTGCTGGGATGATGAGGATGGCCACCGGTGAGGGTTCCCCCATCCGGCAGGGTGCCGGAACAGGGTCCCGATTGGTTTTTGGTGCCCACAGAGGCTTGCGGCGGCGGAACTCCCGATCTATTCTGTTCTCCCGAAGTTTTAGGGTACATGGGTATATATGGGTGAAGGAAGTACGTCCGTGGACCTCCGGGCTGTCCACGAGGAAGGGGGCATGCCCTAGGGGGGTGGGCACGCCCCCTACCCTCGTGGGCAGCCCGGGACTCCCCTGGCGTGCACTCCAAGTTTTTCCGGTAGCTTTCTTTCCAAAAATAACTTCTCCAGTTGATTTCATTCCATTTCGACTCCGTTTGATATTCCTTTTCTTCGAAACACTGAAATAGGCAAAAAAACAACAATTCTAGGTTGGGCCTCCGGTTAATAGGTTAGTCCCAAAAATAATTTAAAAGTGGATAATAAAGCCCAATATTGTCTAAAACAGTAGATAATATAGCATGGAGCAATCAAAAATTATAGATACGTTGGGGACGTGTCAACTGACATGCCTTAAACACATGCCAGGGGCTTCGTTTTACCCATAATACACAAAAAAAGTCTGAACACCTTCACGGAAGTTCGGCACCCCGAACCTATAGCATTATATGCATCAGCTCCGAATCATGTCTTGGGTCAATAGTTGGGTTTGCCCGGCTCCCATGTTTTGGTACCTTACGTTCCACTATATCGGCTAAGGTAGCATTGGGAGAACTACTGGCGATTGTGTCCCGGTTCTTTCGGATGAGCACCTCAGTAGAGAAAGCCGAAAACTGACTGTCATGATACGGCGAGAGTTGGTCAGCTGTTCGAGAGGTTGTAAAATCTTTAAGGATTTCTCCCTCACAATGCCATAACCAATGCAGCGTGCGATGGATCGGTTTTTTCTTCCGATCAGGTGCTTATAGAGCCCCTCGCGCGGTCTTCCAAACAACAGGGGTTGTGCCCACCTTCCTAAAGCTCCTATGGCTAAGTGAGAGTGATAAAGCCCTATAGTCCGATTGCCTGGTTCGTTGTGCTGAACACCTCTTTCGAAGGACCCAACACTGGGATAAAGAGTGATCAGATTTATCCCGATGTCACATCCCTAGTTCTGGTATGCTCAAGGCTAGCTAGTCATGTGTGCATCATGTTTAATTTCCATTTAAATTTGAAATGGGGATTTGTGAAACCCTCATAATCATTTCTGGAAATGACCCAGATAAAAATTGCTCCAAAAAGGTCCAAGAAAATGTTCATGTTGCTCTCTGAAAATATTGGACAGAGATAAAAATCAAACCAATAATTTCAGGAGCTCATAAGTATTTATTTGGGATTTTGAAATTAATGCAGTAATTATTTGCTTTGGATATATATTGTTATATATATACAATGTTGTCCAAAAGTTGTGCTAGTTGATGAGCAGCTCTGGTATAATACCACCAGCTCCTGCAAAATTTGGCATAAGTAAATAAAATGATTTAGTATTATTATTAAATCAAAACAAATGTAAAAAAAATAGAAAACAGAAAACAAAATGGAAAAAACCCTTACCTGGACTTACCTGGGCCACTTGCTGGCCTGGCCTGCTGCCGCTCTGGCCCAGCCCAGCTGGCCACCGCACCGTCCCCCACCTCGCGCCGGTAGGAGAGGCACGTGCCCGGCGCGCGCGTGAGCTGCCTGCCTGCCCTCCCTGCCAGCGCGACGAGCTGGCTGACGTCGCCACTGCCGTCTGGATCGAGCGCTCCCTCTCATTCGCTCTCTCTCCCTCTCCCTCGCTCTCTCTCACCGCGTCCGAACGCTGCCGTCGCCGCCGCTCACCATTGCCATAGCCACCGCCTCCCCCTCGCCTCTTCGACACGCGCGGGAGCTCCGCCTCCTCGCTCCGAAGCTCTCCGCCGAGCCACGCAAGTCGCCATCGTCTTCGCCTCCGGCCGCCGTAGGTCGCCATCGCCGCTCCGTCGTCTCCAGCGCGTCCCCGGCCACAACGAGCATCCCTGCAAGTCCGATGTGAGACCCGCCGTCGAACCCCCTCTCCCCTGCTCTTCCGGCGCCCTCTAGCCCTCTGCTGCCGTAGCCGTGCTCCGGCCGCCGCCGCGAGCCTCGCTCCGGCGAGCTCCAGCCTCCCCAGCTCCTCCCACCTACCGCACTAGATGCAGGAGAGCACGGGCTACGCCCCGGTGCTCCCAGCCGCCCCCCCGTGGCCTGAATCAAGGACGCCACCGCCTCCAGAGGTCGCCGGCGACGACCCTAGCCGGCCTGACGTGCAGGCCCGACCAGCCAGGTGATTAGCTTAAGGCTAATCACCATTTTGCTAACCACCACTGCCACTGACAGTGGGCCCGGCGCCCTCTAATCCTAATTAAACCAAATAAACCCCCTGTTAACTAACTGAGTCACTGACGTGTGGACCCCACACGTCAGGTTTGACCTATTCAGCGCCGTTGACCTGCTGACGCAGGCATGACACAGTGCGGACGCAGTATATGACTTTCTGGATTTAAAATAATTTAGAAATTCCAGAAAATGTTATAAACTTGAAAAAATCATAGAAAATAATCTATAGCTCAGAATGAAATAATTTATATATGAAAAATTATTAGAAAAATTCAATCTATCCATCTGTACCAGTTTCATGCATGATAAACCAACTTATACTTGCTGCATAGGTGAAAACATATAAATGGCATTTATAAGAGCTTATTTTGAAGATGCATTTGAACCTTTGGTTCAAATGGACTTCAACCAAATGAATGCTAGATGCATTAGCACAAACTACATCACATATACATGCCATGATCATGCATCATATTGTTGCATATGTTGTGTACTGATTACCGACACCGTTCCTTCTCAATAGGTCCTGCTTCGGAGAGCGTTCCAAAGTACCTGTCTGAGGAGCAGTGCCCCCCTGTTGATCTACCAGGCAAGCAAACCCCCCTTGTTCATTCCGATACAATCCCACTCTCTCGCTCCTCCTCTCTTTTATTGCATTAGTACAACAACAATTCAACTGCTAATTTATGTTGCGGTAGTTGAACCCATTCCTCTGCATGACCTGTCATTGCCACAGTAATTAGTTGAAACCCACTAGCATGTGTAGGAGTTGATTGAGCCATGTTGTGTTCCTACCATGCCATGCCTACTATTGCTTAGAGTTGTGTCAGGTCAGATTCATTGGGAATGAATTGGAGTGTTACGATATGTTCTGGTGCTGAGAGTTAAGTGTGTGAACACGATTTGGTAAAGGTAGCGGTGAGAGGTCATCTAGGAGTACATGGTGGGTCGTCTCACTGGAACCGTCCTTAAGCACTGAGTTCTGTGTATGTTGTCCAATGACTAGCTACTACCACACATTGGAATGCTTAAGTGCCCCTCTCGACTTATTAACTAACTTGATCTCTGTCCAGGAGTCACAAATAGTTTCTGGTGTTTGTAGGTAGTGTTAGTAGTCTTCCAAGTGGCACCCGGCCAGGTGGGCTTGGGACAGACTAGGCACAAGGCACGGTGTACCAAGCGTAGATCCATCCATCGAGGTGGGCTTGGGAACCCTGCACACATCACTTGGGGCCGTGAGCGACACCCCGGCCGGATCTCCTTGCGGATTGAACCCGAATAGGCCATAAACCTGGACTAGAGTCTTGTGTGGTTAGTTAGGTCGTGGCCGAGTCCCTCGCCAGGCTTCCGCTTGAAGGTTGCTAAGGTACATGACGTGTACATGGCGGTAAGTGGCGAGAGCGTGTGTGAAGGAGTACACCCCTGCAGGGTTATCATGATCTATTCGAATAGCCGTGTCCTCGGTTATGGACTTCTTGGATGCTTACGTGGTACATAGACTACTTGAAGTGGATACTCTAGAATGCTCAAGACAAGTGTGACTGCTATGGATGGCCTTCTCGTAGGGAGACGGGAATGAATCCATAGTAGCGTATTGATGTGGTGATTAGTGGACTCATGTGCGCCACCTCAAAAGAGTTACCAGCAGTCGTAGTACAGGATAGCCACTGAGTCAAAGCTGGCTTGCTGCAACTAAACCCCACATTACGTACTTGATACAAATGCATGTATCATAGGATTTGATGTAAGTCTTGCTGAGTACCTTTGTACTCACATTGCTTAATTTATGTTTTTGCAGCGGAGACTTCGGTCTTACTAGTTTACGTGGACTTCGACAAGTAGCTTGTACCTCAGCTACGATCTTAATCGGATGTTGTAGATAGTCAGGCGCTTCAGCCTTCTTTCCATTTGTAGTTGTCTGTACTCAGACATGTACTGCTTCCGCTTGTTGCTTGTATGCTCTGAATGATGGGTCATCTGAACCCTGTTTGTATTTAATGCTATGTGGCTCTTCTGGGCCTTTATCTATATGAGTTTGCCTTATGTTGTGATGCCATATTGTACAGCACATACGTGCATGTTATGCGTACGTGTAACGGGTATTGCTATGTGTGGGATCCGACAATCTAGTTGTTTATCCTTGTCAGCCTCTCTTATGGGGAAATGTAGTCTAGTACCTCCTAGAGCCATACTAGTCCGCTACAGCCCGTCTCACCGGAGTCCTGCTAGCCCATCACTACTGTTCAGGACACTTCACTGGCCGGCATGTGTTTCACTTCGTTCCTTTGTCTGTCCCTTCGGGGAAATTTCACATGGTGACATCCAGAGTCCTGCCTAGCCTGCTACAGCCCGGGTTACCGGAGTCCTGTTAGCCCAGTTGCTACAGCCCGGATTCACACGCTGCTAACCGACATGCTCGACGTTGATTCATGTATGCATGTCGCCATGGGTTAGTGCCGCTTTGGGTTCACGACTAGTCATGTCGGCCCAGGTTCTCTGTCATATGGATGCTAGCGATACTATCATATACGTGAGACAAAAGGCGCAAATGGTCCCGGGCCATGGTAAGGCGACACCCGTGCGAATATCGTGCGTGAGGCCGCAAAGTGATATGAGGTGCTACATGCTAGATTGGTGTGACTTAGAATCGGGGTCTCGACAGTTTTGGTATCAGAGCCTGACTGCCTGTAGGATTTCCAAGCCAACCTGGTCGAAGTTGAGTCTAGAAATTCTTTAGTTATGTAAGGGAATTGATTGTGGAAGGGAACGTAAGGCTCTTTTTACTCCTAATATCTCATGCCCTTCTGATCTGAGTCATCCTATCTTTCCTACAGGGTTAAGGAACTACGCTTCCTCTTCTGTCTATCAGGATCACGTGTTACTACTCCGCAGTCTCTTAGGATTGGTTGATCAGAGTCATATACCAGTTTTCAAGTACTTCCGGTGTAGTCTGTTTAGTAATATCTCAGAACCTTGAGTGATGATATTGCGTGTGGTGCTACCCCGTGTTTTGCAGAATGTCTCATTTTGAGCATTTTACTGCCGTTATGCTGCCGGATTTGTCCTAGGAGTTTGAGAGATACTAAATTTCCTTGTGCTACATGTTGCATCCTATAGTTGTTGTTGACCTCGTCCTTGGTTCCGCTTCTCAGGATGTTGTCAGTTAACCGAAGTTCTGTTGCTCGTTGCCTGAACCACGGAGGTGGTAGGGATGAGGAGGATCCTCCCGACCAACTTTCATTGGCAGAGTTCATGTTAGAGATGGAGAGGAACAAGCGTTAGTCTAACCGCTTGTTAGCACGTATTGAGGAGAACACCGCACATCAATGCAAAGAGTCAGCGACCATCTATGATTTCATTGGTCTGAAACCACCCACCTTCCACCATTCCATTGAGCCACTCGATGCAGATGACTGGCTTCGTAATATCACACACAAGCTCCGTTCTGCGAACGTAGCTGAAAGTGACAAGGTCATCTATGCTGCTTATCACCTGGTAGGTCCTGCTAGTCTTTGGTGGCAGAACTATGAGGCTATGCTTCCAGCTGGTCAAATTCCTACCTGGAGAGATTTCACTAAGGCTTTTCGCGAGCATCACATTCCTTAAGCCCTCATCGATTGCAAGAGAGAAGAGTTCTGTAGTTTCACCCAGGGTAAGATGGCTGTTGATGCTTACAGTAGAGAGTTTGAGAACCTCGCCCGCTACGCTACAGAAGAAGTGTCCACGGATGCCAAGAAGCAGGCTAGGTTCCGGAAGGGTCTCAACCCCAAGTTGCATCGTGATCTCCACTTGCACCATTGCAATACATTCCAGGCTCTTGTGAACAAGGCCATTAATGCGGAGACAACTCAGCTCACTTACGAGGAGTCTCGTAAGCACACCCGTGATTTGGGTTCTTCCTCCAGTTCTAGTTCTCAGAAGCGCCGGATTTGGGTTCCGAACTCTGCTCTTCCACCCGGTTACACACCGACGCCATCCTATGTGGTGCCTCACCCAGTTCAGCCGTATGCTCCACCCAGGTCTATAGGTGGACCGCCTACCAATGCGGGTCCAAGTCCCACCTCCAAGATTTGTTACAAGTGTGGAGAGCCAGGCCACATTGCCCGTATTTGCACTCAGGCCAGTGTTGCTCCGCCCCAGCCCGAGAAGTCTGTTGGCCGTGGTAGCAAGCCATCACACAAGATGATAAGTGCTAAGTCAGCTCCCACTGAACATGGACGTGTGCATCACGCCTCACCTAAAGACGCTCATGATGATCCAGATGTCGTTCTTGGTACACTCCTTATCAACTGTCATCCAGCATCGGTTCTATTCGAGACTGGAGCATCTCATTCCTTCATTTCTGAATGCTATGCTCGTTTGCACGACATGCCATTTTGTGATATGCCCTCCCCACTACTCATTCAAACTGCTGGATCCAAATGGCAAACTTCTAGGATAAGTTATGGCAATGAAATACATGTTGACAGACTTGTATTCCTAGCTTCCTTGATATCCCTTAAGTCTTCAGATATTAACATCATCTTTGGTATGGACTGGACGAAAGCTCATTATGCCAAGATTGATTGTTACACCAGGTTTGTTCAGCTCACACACCCCTCTGGCAAGATAGTCACTGTCTCCACCAGAATTGCAAAGCGTCAGCTTTATTCTCTTAATGCCAGCCCTCTTCCAGACCTTGAGGATATCCCGGTAGTCAGTGACTTTCCGGATGTCTTTCCAGAAGAACTGCCAGGAGTTCCACCTGACAGAGATGTAGAATTTGTCATAGATCTTCTCCCAGGAACCGCCCCAATTTCTAGGAGACCTTACAAGATGGCACCCTTAGAGCTAGCCAAGCTTAAGAAACAACTTGATGAGTCCTTGCAAAAGGGTTTCATCCGTCCCAGTTCTTCTCCTTGGGCTTGCCCCATTCTCTTCATCAAGAAGAAGGATGGTACGGACCGGATGGTTGTAGATTATCGTCCCGTTAATCTGGTCACGATAAAGAACAAGTATCCGCTCCCCAGGATCAACGACCTATATGATCAGCTCGCTGGATCCTCAGTCTTTTCCAAGATGGATTTGAGGTTAGGCTACCACCAAATCACGATCAGAAACGGGGACATTCCTAAGACGGCTTTTGTTACTCGTTATGGCTAGTACGAGTACACCGTCATGTCCTTTGGTCTAACCAATGCCTGGCCACATTCTCTCGCTTGATGAACTCGATCTTCATGGAGTACTTAGATAAGTTCGTCGTGTTTTACCTCGATGATACTCTTATTTACTCGAAGAACGAGGAAGAGCATGCCAAACATCTTAGACTTGTGTTAGAAAAACTTAGAGAGCACCGCCTTTATGCCAAGTTCTCCAAGTGCGAATTTTGGTTGCCAGAAGTGACCTACCTAGGCCACGTGATCTCTGGTATGGGCATTGTTGTCAATCCCGAAAGAGTTCAGGATGTTCTTGATTGGACTCCACCTGAAACAGTTAAACAAGTTAGGAGTTTCCTTGGTCTAGCCAGTTATTGTCGCTGCTTCGTTGAGAACTTCTCCAAAGTCGCCAAACCTCTCACGGAACTTCTCAAGAAAGATAAAAAGTTTGAGTGGTCCCCACAGTGTGAGTACAGTTTTCAGGAACTGAAAAGACGCCTGACTTCTGCTCCCATACTTGTGCCACCGGATTTCACTAAGGACTCTGTTATCTATTGTGATGCCTCATGACAGGGACTAGGTTGCATTCTTATGCAGGATCGTCATGTGATTGCCTATGCACCTCGACAGTTGCATCCACATGAGGATAATTATCCTACACATGATCTAGAGCTTGCAGCCGTAGTCTATGCACTTAAGACATGGCGACATTACCTTCTTGGTAAATGTTGCGAGATTTACACCGACCACCAGAGTCTCAAGTATATCTTCACCCAACCAGATTTGAACCTTAGGCAAAGACGTTGGTTGGAGTTGATCTCAGATTACGTCTTAGGGATTACCTACACCCCAGGCAAGGGAAATGTCATGGCTGATGCGCTAAGTCGAAAGTCCTATTGCAACAATCTTATGTTGCGGCAGGGCCAACCACTTCTCCATGAGGAATTCTGTAAGCTTAATCTTCACATTGCTCCTCACGGATTCCTTTCTACCTTGGTGGCGAAACCTACCCTTGAGGATCAGATCATTTCTGACCAGAAGTTTGATAGGGGTGTTATCCGCATCAAGGGAAACATTAGGAAGGGAGTTTGTGGAAGTTTCTCTATAGATGATCGAGGTGTTGTTTTCTTTGAGAATCGCTTGGTGGTTCCCAAGAATCAACATCTTCGACAATTAATCCTTAAGGAGGCGCATGAATCTCCTCTCACAATTCATCTCGGTAGTACTAAAATGTATCAGGACCTACGCCAGAGGTTCTGGTGGACTAGGATGAAGAGAGAAATCGCTGAGTTCATTGCTAATTGTGATGTTTGTCGTCGCGTAAAGGCAGAACATCAGAGACCTGCTGGCACCCTTCAGCCTTTAGCTATTCCTGAGTGGAAATGGGATAAAGTTGGTATGGACTTCATCACCGGCTTTCCCAGGACCAAGAGAGGGAATAATGCTATTGTCGGGACCCCGATACTAAGTCACACCGATCTAGCATGTAACACATCATATCACTTTGCGGCCTCACGCACGGTATTCCCACGGGTGCCACCTTACCTGGCCCGGGACCGTTTGCGCCTTTTGGCTCACGTATATGATAGTGTCGCTAGCATCCATATGACAAAGAACCCGGGCCGACATGGCTAGTCGTGAATCCAAAGCGGCACTAACCCATGAGGACAGGCATACATGAATCACATCGAGCATGTCGGTCATCAACGTGTGAATCCGGGTTGTAGCACTGGGCTAACAGGACTCCGGTAACCCGGGCTGTAGCAGGCTAGGCAGGACTCTGGATGTCACCGCGTGACATTTCCCCGAAGGGACACACACAGGAACGAAGTGAAACACATGCCGGCCAGTCAAGTGTTCCGAGCAGTAGTGCTGGGCTAGCAGGACTCCGGTGAACCGGGCTGTAGCGGACTACTATCGCTCTGAAAGCACTAGACTACATTTCCCCATATGATAGGCTGCCAAGGATAAACAACTAGATTGTCGGATCCCACACATAGCAATACACGTTACAAGTACGCATAACATGCAAGTATTGTTGTACAACATGGCATCACAACATAACGCAAACTCATATAGACAAAGGCCCAAAAGAGCCACATAGCATTAAATACAAACAGGGGTCTCATGACCCATCATTTAGAGCATACAAGCAACAAGCGGAAGCATTACATGTCTGAGTATAGACAACTACAAATGAAAAAGGCTGAAGAGCCTGATTATCTACAACATCCGATCAAGATCGTAGCTGAGGTACAAGCTACTTGTCGAAGTCCACGTAAACTAGTAAGACCGAAGTCTCCGCTTCAAAAACATAAATAAAGCAACATGAGTACAAAGTTACTCAGCAAGACTTACATCAGATCCTATCATACATGCACTTGTATCAAGAAGGTAATGTGGTGTTTAGTTCCAGCAAGCCAGCTTTGACTCAGTGGCTATCATGTTCTACGGCTACGAGAAACTTCTTTGAGGTGAGGCAGCGCACACGAGTCCACTAGTCACCACAGCAATACACTACTATGGATTCATCCCCGTCTCTCTACGAGGATGCCATCCATAGCACTCACACTTGTCTTGAGCATTTTAGAGTATCCACTTTAAGTTGTCTATGTACCATGTAAGCATCCAAGAAGTCCATAACCGAGGACACGGCTATTCGAATAGATCATGATAACCCTGCAGGGCTGTACTTCTTCACACACGCTCTCGCCACTTACCGCCATGTACACGTCATGTATCTCGGCAACCTTCAAGGGGAAGCCTGGCGAGGGAGTCGGCCACGACCTAACTAACCACACAAGACTCTTGTCCAGGTTTATCGCCTATTCTAGTTCCATCCGCAAGGAGATCCGGCCGGGGTGTCGCTCACAGCCCCAAACGATGTGTGTAGGGTTCCCACGCCCACCTCGCCGGATGGATCTACACTTGGTCCACTGTGCCACTTGTGCCTAGTCTGTCCCAAGCCCACCTTGCCGGGTGCCACTTGGTAGACTACTAACACTACCTACAAACACCAGAAACTATTTGCGACTCCTGGACAAAGATCAAGTTGGTTAATAAGCCGAGAGAGCTTGGAGCGCCCGGAGCCCAATGTGTGGTAGTAGCTAGTCATTGGACAACATACACAGAACTCAGTGCTTATGGACGGTTCCAGTGAGACAACCCACCATGTACTCCTACATGGCCTCTCACCGCTACCTTTACCAAAACGTGTTCACACGTTCACTCTCAGCACCAGAACATATCGTAACACTCCAATTCATTCCCAACGAATCAGACCTGACACAACTCTAAGCAATAGCAGGCATGGCATGGTAGGAACACAACATGGCTCAATCAACTCCTACACATGCTAGTGGGTTTCAACTATTTACCGTGGCAATGACAGGTCATGCAGAGGAATGGGTTCAACTACCGCATCATAAAGTAGCAGTTGAATCGTTGTTGTCCTAATGCAATAAAAGAGAGCAGGAGCGATAGAGTGGGATTGTATCGGAATGAACAAGGGGGTTTGCTTGCCTGGTAGATCAACAAGGAAGGCACTGCTCCTCAGACAGGTACTCTGGAACGGTCTCCGGAGCAGGACCTATCGAGAAGGAACGATGTCAGCAATCAGAATACAAGCATATGCAACAATATGATGCATGATCATGGCATGAATATGTGATGCTATTTGAGCTAATGCAGCTAGAGTTCATTTGGTTGAAGTCCATTTGAACCAAAGATTCAAATGCATTTCACTTATACAGCATGTATAACTTGGTATTTCATTCCTGAAACTTGTACAGATGGATAGATTGCATTTTTCTGATAATTTTTCATATATAAATTATTTCAATCTGAGCTACGGTTGAATTTATATGAATTTTTGAAGTTTGGATCATTTTCTAGATTTTCCTGTTTAAAAATAATTCCAGAAAATAAATAATTGCGTCAGCATGACGTCATCACTACGTCAGCGGGTCAACGTGGCTGTCCAGGTCAAATCTGACATATGGGGGCCACACGTTAGTGTCATGGTTAATTAACAGAGGGTTGATTAATCCTAACTACAAATTAGGGGACACCGGGGCCCATCTGTCATTGAGAGAGAGGGGGAGGTCAAACCGGGCTGTGGGTCAACCCACGCCGGTCAAAGGTCAGCAGTCGCCGGCGTTTAGCCGCCGGCGAGTCCGAATACGGCGGGGCGCTGCGGGTTTTGCCTACAGGGTGCCATTTGGCGCGCGGAGTGCAGCTACGGGATGCAGACGCTCGTTCGCATCAAACCGTGGTGGTGGCGCAGCCGGGGAGTGGCCGGAGTGGCGCCGGCGACGACGAGTGCGGCGGCCGGAGTTCGGCTAGGTGCGCGCGGGGTGTTTTGGGGCACGGCAGGAGCTGTGAGCGAGTCCGCTCGACTCGCCCGGGTGCACTGAGTGCAACGGCGAGCTCTGCTGCGAGCTGCGGCGGCTGTGGCCACGATGGCGAGGGGCTGCGGCGGCGATGGCTTCAGCCGGGGTGGAAACCACGGCTACGACGCGGGAACGAGGGGGAGAAGACAGGGGAAACATGGGGGAAATGGAGAGGAGCTCACGACGGAGTTGCTGAGCAGGCCAGTGGGCTCGGGGACGAGTCGGATACGACGGACGGGCGCCGGCGATCTCGACGGCCGAGAGGTTGAAGACGACGACGGTGGCGAGGATGGAGACCGTCCGGAGGTGCGTGGCTCGACGAGGAGGTAGCCGGCGACATGGCAAAGGTTCTGAGCAGAGGGAGAGGGCGAGGGGGAGGCAGTGGCTACGACAACGGCGGCCGGTGGCGACGGCAGCGCTCGGCCGTGGTGAGAGAGAGCGAGGGAGAGGTGAGAATGGGCACGGGAGAGTGAGAGGGGAACGGGGCGGCGCGTGGCGTCGCGCGGGGCATCCAGAGCGACGAGGGGGAGGACAGGCAAGCAGGAGGTGGCCGGACGCGTGCGTGCGCACCGCGGGCACACGTCCCTGTCCTCCTGGCGCGGTGGAGACGATGACTGGCGTCGGCCAGTCAGCTGGGCCAAGCTACTGGGCCGATCTGGTAGGTGGCCCAGGTAAGTCTCTCTCCCCTTTTCTGTTTTCTTTTCTATTTCTGACATTTGTTTCTGATTTAGTAAAAATACTAAATCATTTTATTTTCTTATGCCAATTTTTGTAGGGTCTAGTGATATTATTCCAGAGCTCCTCAATTACTGGCATAATTTTTGGACAATATTTTATATATATAACAATGTATATCCAAAGCAAATAATTATTGCATTAATTCCAAATGCCCAAAATAAATATTTATGAGCTCCTAAAAATATTGGTTGGATTTTTGTCTCTGTCCAATATTTTCAGAGAGAGACATAAACATTTCCTTGGACCTTTTTGGAGCACTTTTTATCTGGGTCATTTCCAGAAATAATTTCTGAGGGTTTCACAAATCCTCATTTCAAATTTAATTGGAATTTAAACATGATGCACACATGAAGGGCTAGCCTAGGTCATACCAGAACTAAGGATGTGACAACTATCTTCGTAGTCATTGATCGTCTTTCCAAAGTGGCTCACTTCCTACCTGTTCGAGAGAATATCACCGCTAGTCAGCTCGCTGACTTATATATTTCTCGAATAGTTTCACTTCATGGTGTTCCACTAGAGATCAATTCAGGCCGTGGCAGTCTTTTCACTTCTCATTTTTGGGAGAGTTTCCAAACTGCCATGGGCACCCATCTTTCCTTGAGTACCGCTTTCCACCCTCAGTCAAGTGGTCAGGTGGAAAGGGTCAACCAAATTCTCGAAGACATGCTTAGAGCTTGTGTTATCTCATTCGATATGGATTGGGAGAAGTGTCTTCCTTTCGCCGAGTTTGCTTATAACAATAGCTACCAATCCAGACTCAAGAAGGCTCCTTTTGAGATTCTCTATGGACGAAGATGTCGAACACCTTTGAACTGGTCAGAAACCGGTGAAACACAATTCTTTGGACCGGATATGATCCAGGAGGCAGAAGAGCAAGTTCGCATCATTCGTGAGAATTTGAAAACATCCCAATCTCTTCAAAAGAGCCAGTAGGACCGTCGTTATAAGGAAGTGGCTTATGAGGTTGGCGACAATGCCTACCTTCGGGTTACCCCTTTGAAGGGTACCCATCGTTTCGGTATCAAGGGCAAGTTGGCTCCTCGTTACATTGGTCCTTTTCGCATTCTCGCAAAATGAGGAGAGGTTGCCTACCAGTTGGAACTACCCCCACATATTTCTCGAGTCCATGATGTCTTCCACGTCTCTCAGCTCAAGCATTGCTTCTCGGATCCCATCCGTGGAGTGGACCACGAAATGTTTGATCTTCAAGATAACCTCACATATCGAGAGTACCCTATTCGCATTCTTGATCAAGCAGAGCGTGTTACCCGACGTCAGAACATCAAGTTTCTCAAGGTTCAGTGGTCTCATCATTCCGAGAGAGAAGCAACCTGGGAGCGAGAAGATCGTCTTCGACTGGAGTACCCCACCTTCTTTCCATCGACCCCTGAATCTCGGGACGAGATTCTTTCAAGTGGGGCCGAGTTGTCACATCCCTAGTTCTGGTATGCTCAAGGCTAGCTAGTCATGTGTGCATCATGTTTAATTTCCATTTAAATTTAAAATGGGGATTTGTGAAACCCTCAGAATCATTTCTGGAAATGACCCACATAAAAATTGCTCCAAAAAGGTCCAAGAAAATGTTCATGCTGCTCTCTGAAAATATAGGACAGAGATAAAAATCAAACCAATATTTTCAGGAGCTCATAAGTATTAATTTGGGATTTTGGAATTAATGTAGTAATTATTTGCTTTGGATATATATTGTTATATATATACATACAATGTTGTCAAAAAATTGTGCTAGTTGATGAGAAGCTCTGGTATAATACCACCAACTCCTGCAAAAATTGGCATAAGTAAATAAAATGATTTAGTATTATTATTAAATCAAAACAAATGTCAAAAAATAGAAAACAGAAAACAAAATAGAAATACCCTTACCTGGACTTACCTGCGCCACTTGCTGGCCTGGCCTGCTGCCGCTCTGGCCCAGCCCAGCTGGCCACCGCACCGGCCCCCACCTCGCGCCAGTAGGCGAGGCGCGTGCCCGGCGCGCGCGCGCGCTCCGCGTGCCATGCGAGCTGCCTGCCTGCCCTCCCTTGCCAGCGCGACGAGCTGGCTGACGCCGCCACTGCCGTCTGGATCGAGTGCTCCCTCTCATTCACTCTCTCTCCCTCTCCCTTGCGCTCTCTCACCGTGTCCGCACGCTGCCGTCGCCGCCGCTCGCCATTGCCATAGCCACCGCCTCCCCCTCGCCTCTCTGACATGCGCAGGAGCTCTGCCTCCTCGCTCCGAAGCTCTCCGCCGAGCCACGCAAGCCGGAACGCCCCATGGAGCCATCATCGCCATCGTCTTCGCCTCCGGCCGCCATAGATCGCCATCGCCGCTCCGTCCTCTCCAGCGCGTCCCCGGCCACAACGAGCAGCCCTGCAAGTCCGATGTGAGACCCGCCGTCGAACCCCCCTCTCCCCTGCTCTTTCGGCGCCCTCTAGCCCTCTGCTGCCGTAGCCGTGCTCCGGCCGCTGTCGCGAGCCTCACTCTGGCGAGCTCTGGCCTCCCCAGATCCTCCCATCTACCCCACTAGATGTGGGAGAGCACGGGCTACGCCTCGGTGCTCCCAGCCACCACCCCAGTGGCCTGAATCGTGGACGCCGCCGCGTCCAGAGGTCGCCGCCGACGACCCTAGTTGTGTACTGATTACCGACACCGTTCCTTCTCGATAGGTCCTGCTCCGGAGACCGTTCCAAAGTACCTGTCTGAGGAGCAGTGCCCCCCTGTTGATCTACCAGGCAAGCAAATCCCCCTTGTTCATTCCGATACAATCCCACTCTCTCGCTCCTGCTCTCTTTTATTGCATTAGGACAACAACGATTCAACTGCTACTTTATGCTGCGGTAGTTGAACCCATTCCTCTGTGTGACCTGTCATTGCCACAGTAAATAGTTGAAACCCACTAGCATGTGTAGGAGTTGATTGAGCCATGTTGTGTTCCTACCATGCCATGCCTGCTATTGCTTAGAGTTGTGTCAGGTCAGATTCATTGGGAATGAATTGGAGTGTTACGATATGTTCTGGTGCTGAGAGTTAAGTGTGTGAACACGATTTGGTAAAGGTAGCGGTGAGAGGCCATCTAGGAGTACATGGTGGGTTGTCT
Source organism: Aegilops umbellulata (assembly GCA_032464435.1). Classification (NCBI taxonomy): domain Eukaryota; kingdom Viridiplantae; phylum Streptophyta; class Magnoliopsida; order Poales; family Poaceae; genus Aegilops; species Aegilops umbellulata. Next base: position 134,436,748 of record CP136060.1, on the reverse strand, counting down.
CACTGGAACCGTCCTTAAGCACTGAGTTCTGTGTATGTTGTCCAATGACTAGCTACTACCACACATTGGAATGCTTAAGTGCCCCTCTCGACTTATTAACTAACTTGATCTCTGTCCAGGAGTCGCAAATAGTTTCTGGTGTTTGTAGGTAGTGTTAGTAGTCTACCAAGTGGCACCCGGCCAGGTGGGCTTGGGACAGACTAGGCATAAGTGGCACGGTGTACCAAGCGTAGATCCATCCGGCGAGGTGGGCTTGGGAACCCTGCACACATCATTTGGGGCCGTGAGCGACAACTCGGCTGGATCTCCTTGCAGATGGAACCCGAATAGGCGATAAACCTGGACTAGAGTCTTGTATGGTTAGTCAGGTCGTGGCCGACTCCCTCGCCAGGCTTCCGCTTGAAGGTTGCCGAGGTACATGACGTGTACATGGCGGTAAGTGGCGAGAGCGTGTGTGAAGGAGTACACCCTTGTAGGGTTATCATGATCTATTCAAATATCCGTGTCCTCGGTTATGGACTTCTTGGATGCTTACGTGGTACATAGACAACTTGAAGTGGATACTCTAGAATGCTTAAGACAAGTGTGAGTGCTATGGATGGCCTTCTCGTAGGGAGACGGGAATGAATCCATAGTAGCGTATTGATGTGGTGATTAGGGGACTCGTGTGCGCCACCTCAAAAGAGTTACCAGCAGTCGTAGTACAGGATAGCCACTGAGCCAAAGCTGGCTTGCTGCAACTAAACCCCACATTACCTTCTTGATACAAATGCATGTATGATAGGATTTGATGTAAGTCTTGCTGAGTACCTTTGTACTCACGTTGCTTAATTTATGTTTTTGCAGCGGAGACTTCGGTCTTACTAGTTTACGTGGACTTCGACAAGTAGCTTGTACCTCAGCTATGATCTTGATCGGATGTTGTAGATAGTCAGGCGCTTCAGCCTTATTTTCATTTGTAGTTGTCTATACTCAGACATGTACTGCTTCCGCTTGTTGCTTGTATGCTCTGAATGATGGGTCATGTGACCCCTGTTTGTATTTAATGCTATGTGGCTCTTCTGGGCCTTTATCTATATGAGTTTGCGTTATGTTGTGATGCCATATTGTACAGCACATACTTGCATGTTATGCGTACGTGTAACGTGTATTGCTATGTGTGGGATCTGACAATCTAGTTGTTTATCCTCGTCAGCCTCTCTTATGGGGAAATGTAGTCTAGTGCCTCCTACAGCCATAGTAGTCCGCTACAGCCCGGTTCACCGGAGTCCTGCTAGCCCAGCACTACTCTTCAGGACACTTGACTGGCCGGCATGTGTTTCACTTCGTTCCTGTGTCTGTCCCTTCGGGGAAATGTCATGCGGTGACATCCGGAGTCCTGCCTAGCCCCGGGTTACCGAAGTCCTGTTAGCCCAGTTGCTACAGCCCTGATTCACACACTGCTGACCGACATGCTCGACGTTGATTCATGTATGCCTGTCCCCATGGGTTCGTGCCGCTTTGGGTTCACGACTAGTCATGTTGGCCCAGGTTCTCTGTCATATGGATGCTAGCGATATGATCATATACGTGAGCCAAAAGGCGCAAATGGTCCCGGGCCATGGTAAGGCGACACCCGTGGGAATACCGTGCGTGAGGCCGCAAAGTGATATGAGGTGTTACATGCTAGATCGGTGTGACTTAGAATCGGGGTCCCGACACCCGAACACCCCCATACTTCTTGCGTTGGGGCAGAAGCCGACAACTGGCCAACTCTCAAGATTAATATATAAAACGGCCGCGCAGGAGGATAAACTTTTATATAAGAGGCAATAAATAATATAAGTGACCTTGTTCAAATATTACAAAGGACAACATGATCTGCATTCATGGAAATATAATGTCCTTAGTACACAGCTCCGCCGCAAGGTAGGATCCTTTCAGGACACCTTCATAATATAATTCGGGCTTGCGGTGCTCCTTCCCCACTGGCGGCCCTTAGGTCATCACCTTTTCAGCATCCATCCTCCCACAGTGCACCTTTGCATGGGCGAAGGCCATTCGCGCACCCTCTATAAAGACCGACCGCCTGATGACGTCAAGTCGAGGGCAAGCACTTACAAGCCGCTTCACGGGCCTACAGTAGTTGCTTGGTATCGGCTCAGTAGGCCATAGCCGGATAATTAAATACTTCATGGCTAGTTCCGCTTCCTTATGCAGTTCGATCAGCTGTTTTAGTTGATCAACAAAAGGCACCAGATGATCCGATGCCAGATACTGCGACCAGAAGAGCTTGTCCACAGTGTTCCTTTCTTCAGCTCGATAGAATTGGGCGGCATCTGATATGCTGTGGGCCAGTTCCGCAAACACCCCTGAGGAAATCCGAACTCAAAATTAAAAACATGTTTTCCCCTCAAATACTCAATTTACACGAGAAAAGCCTTACTTGTTGCGATCTTCCTCGACTCTTGGATCTCCTGCAGGGCGCCTTGGGTTTCCCCCTAGGCATTGCTCGGATTCTTTCTCCGTTAAACTCTGCTCCAAGGTCTCGCATTTCTTAGCGGCCTCTTGAAGCTTCTGCTCCGCTTCAATAACCCTGGCCTCGTGCTTCTCACGAAGGGCCTGCTCAGCGGCTGCCTTTTCCTCGGCCTCGGCCACAGCCTTCTTAAGAGCCTCGACTTTGGTTATCATCCCTAAAGAAAATCAGGGAACATATTTCATCGTACTGAAAATTTGTTCGCACTAAACACGAACAAGGCTTAAGCATACCTTGCTTATCTTCCAACTGCCTTTTCAACTATCCAAGCTCTTCTTTGGTCTGCTCCAGACTTTGATTAAGTCCGGAGACCTCCACAGTATGTGAGGCAGTAGCCGCCGCAGACGCCTGCTTATAAAAGAGTGATAGATGTCATCAAATGAGTGTTCCTGCAAAAATAAATTCGATACTCTGTCCGGTTCTTTCACCGAACAGTGTATCAGGGGCTACTATCCATACTATGATATTCATCGAAACCTCAAAAAATATACATCAAAGCCTCTTATAAGGCCGATGCAGGCTTCATTCAGTCCACTCTCAGCAGACTGAAGCTTCTCAATCACCGCACCCATAAGGGCACGGTGTTCATCGACGATGGAGGCGCTCTTCAGTGCCGCCAACAAAGCATCCGGCATCTTTGGTTGGACGGAGATTGCCGGTGGAACAGGCACGCCCCCTCAAGCCGAGGGAGGCCGCTTGCTTGATTCTTGAGCCGCATTGTCCTCCAGAATTGCGTCCGGCTGGGAGCCGAATTCAAGATAGTTCCCGCCAACGACTCCCATGGGAATCTTCTCCCCCATGTCACCGGCCCCTGAAGTTTGACCTCCAGGCGCCGCTTTCACAATCTCTTCCTCCCCTCCTTGGCCGAGATCCTTCTCGGACAAAGCCTCGGTGTTATCCATAGGTATGGGGGAGGGGGCCTTCGAGGGCGTCCCGCTCTCCATAGCATCCGAGCTCAGCATATCCTCTGATGAGGATCGTTCGGCGCGGGACCTCGCCGGACTACAAAAAATATGGCTCTGGTTGAAATAGTATGCCATGATGAGTCCGGATGCATAAATGTGTTCGGATTTTATACTCATGAGTTTACCAGGGGGTGGGCCCTGGGATCCCAAGCCGGGCTGTTGTCGGCGACGGCAGTGGACTCTTCTGGAAGAGGAGCTTTTCCCTTTTTAGGCGACTCAGCCTCCAAGTCTGCGGAGGCCGTCCTCTTCTTTCTTCCCCCTGCGGGGGATTCATCTTCCTCCTCCACGTCCTCTTTGGAAGCGGAACAAGCATTGGAGCCTTCGGATATTGTGTCCGAAGTACCGCGGCGACGAAGGCTACCCCAGGTCTTTTTGGCCTCCTTCTCGGTCGTCTTTTTCGGCACCTTGTAAGGCGTCGGGACCAGCATCTTCGACAGAAGTGGGACGGCCGGTTCTCCGGGTAGCGGGGCCGGACAGTGGATCCGCTCCGCCTTCTTCGTCCAGCCCTGGTGGAAAACACATTAAGCATTTCCTTTGGGTTATGCGGGTAAAATGTATAATGACTTATCGAACTTGCAGGGAAGGACAGTTGGTACCCGCGGTCCTCGGCTGAGTCCGGCCATGATTTCTTGGACTTGAAAAGAACCTTCTAGATCTCTTTGTGCGAGGAGCCAAAGAACTCTCGCAAGGTCTGGTGCTTGGCCGGATCAAATTCCCATAGATTGCAAGTACGACATTGACAAGGCAGGATCCGGCGAACTAACATCACCTAGACTACATTGACATGTTCGATGTCCTTGTCCTCCATACCCTTAACGCACGTCTGGAGCACCGACAGTTCATCGGATGAAGACCAGTTCAGGCCCTTCTTGAGCCAGGACATAAGCTGCAGTGGGGCTCCGGATCAGAACTCGGGAGCAGCGGCGCATCCCGTGCCGCGCGACTCAGTGATGTAAAACCACTCTTGTTTCCACCCCTTGAAGGAATCATTAAAAGTACCTGTTGGCCATCTGACGTTGGGCATCTTGCTCACCATAGCGCCCCTGCACTCGGCATGCTCGCCTCTCACCACCATGGGTTTCAGATTAAAAATCTTCAGCCATATGCCGAAGTGTGGCAAGATGCGGAGAACAGCCTCGCACACGACAATAAATGTCGAGATGTTGAGGAAGGAATTGGGGGATAGATCATGAAAATCGATCCCATAATAATACATGATGTCACAAACGAACGCGTGGAGGGGAAACCCTAGACCATAGACAAAATGAGGGAGGAATACAACCCTCTCGTGGGGTTCCAAAGTAGGGACGATTTGTCCTGCCGTCGGAAGACGGTGGCTGATTTTCTTGGCTAGGTACCCGGCCTCTCGAAGCTTTTTGATATCCTTCTCCCAGACGGTAGAGGCCATCCACTTGCCTCCTTCTCCGGATCCGGACATTTTTGGAAGGCCTTTGTGGGCGGAGAAGGCGAACGCTTGGGCGTTGAAGCTCGAGCGAAAGGGAATGGACCAGGAAGGAGAAAGCGTGGGTGCGAAGGGAGTCCTTATCCCCTTATAAAGGCCGCAGGGATCCTGCGCCTCCCCACTTGCCTGGTAAACTCGCTTATTCCCCAAGCGCCGTGATTAATGGCGCGGTTGGGTTACCCACACCCGTATTGATGAGAATCTCGTGATAAGGGGACATGATCTCTACTTCGACAAGACGTGCCAAGAAAACCGCCTCGCAATTTGTGCAGTAGCTAGTTGAGAAAAATGGTTCGAATAATGACCGGGCCATGGCATGGCGCCACGTTATGAAAAGTTGTCAGCAGATTAGATTTGTGGAAATATTATACTCTCTACGGTGGTATGTGGAGTTTGTTTTGCAGAGCCGGACACTATCCTTATGTTCGAAATCTTGTATGGAGTATTCGGAGGGGGAACCCGCCTTGCAATGCCGAAGACAATCTACGCGCCGGACTCATCGTCATTGAAGCCTAGTTCAGGGGCTACTGAGGGAGTCCTGGATTAGGGGGTCCTCGGACAGCCGGACGATATACTTTGGCCGGACTGTTGGACTATGAAGATACAAGATTGAAGACTTCGTCCCGTGTCTGGATGGGACTCTCCTTTGCATGGAAGGCAAGCTTGGCAATTCGGATCTGTAGGTCTCCTCCCTTGTAACCAACTCTGTGTAACCCTAGGCCCCTCCGGTGTCTATATAAACCGGGGGGTTTAGTCCATAGTACAAGAACAATCATAATCATAGGCTAGCTTCTAGGGTTTAGCCTCTACGATCTCGTGGTAGATCAACTCTTGTAATACTCATACCATCAAGATCAATCAAGCAGGAAGTAGGGTATTACCTCCATCGAGAGGGCCCAAACCTGGGTAAACATCGTGTCCCCTGCCTCTTGTTACCATCCTCCTTAGAGGCACAGTTCGGGACCCCCTACCCGAGATCCGCCGGTTTTGACACCGACAGCGGGCGCGTGGCCTCGAGCCTGGGAAGGGCCGCGTTCACCTCACGAGCAAACTGCTTGAAGATACGATGAGAGGCCGGGACTTGAGCACCACCCAAGATGCAGGCGATGGCACGAGGCTCTTGGAAGCCCCCAACCCCCTCGTCCAGATGATGGTCGTCATTCCTCCTTGGTGGTGGTGGCAGCGGAGGGAGCCCTGCGTTGCCGTGAGGACGGTCGTCACGAGGCGGGTCTCTGCAGGCGCCCTGGCGAGACGGGTTCTGCCAGCGAGCCTCACAAGGTCGATCGCGCCACTCCTGGCAGGGGTCGCGGTCGTCCCAGCGTCCCCTACTTCGTCCTCCTCCTTGGCCGTAGACTCGGTCGTTCCGCTCAGGGCGTCGACCGAAGCGCCCATCACGGATGGCCCTGAGCTCCTGACAGTCCCTGGTGTTGTGGCTGTGAACGTTGGGGAAGGCGCAAAACGGGAGGTTGGCCTTGCATGACTAGGGGTGGTCGCGGCCGCGCTTCATCTCTGGTTCTGCCGCGAGCCCGACAGCCCCCTTGCGCTTCACATCCTTGGTCTTGGCCTTCTTGTCCTCCTGGTCGGCAGCTGGGAGCTCGAGGAGGGAAAGGCGCCCTTCCTCATCCCTTGCGCACTTGGTTTCCATGTTAAACATCTCTAGGGTCGTTCATAGCTCTTCGTGGATGGCGACCTCCCCCATCTTGAAGTTGCGGACGCCATCGGAGAACGCAGAGATGATGTCATCGTCCGTCACCTTGGGGATCTTGAGGCAGACGCTGTTGAAGCGCTGGATGTACTTCTGCAAGGTTTCCCCTGCCTATTGCTTGATGCACCACAGGTCGCCCGCGGCCGGCGGGCGGTCACGAGTGCCCTGGAAGTTGGCGATGAATCGTTCGCGCATCTCGCCCCAGGAGGAGATCGATCCCGCGGGCAAGTTGAGGAGCCATGAGCGTGCACCGTCTTTGAGGGCCATGGGAAACCAGTTTGCCAGGACTTTTTTTGTCGTCGTTAGCCGCCTTGATGCTCAGCTCATAGAGCTGCAGGAACTCTGCGGGGTCAGGGGTGTCGTCATAGCGCGGAGGTAGGTCGGGCTTGAACTTGCCGGGCGAGACGACGCTGCATAGCTCGGGAGTGAAGGATCGGCAGCCTGCTGTGGTCACCAGAGCCCGCCGCGGAGGCGGAGCCTGATCTTGATATCCTCGCGCCGCCGCCGCAGGCGACATGCTGTCTTGACGCGGTGGTGCTGGGAGCACAGGAGCGTTCTCTTGCGGATAAGGGACTTCTTGGTAGCTTCCTTCGTCGTGATCGGGTCACGCCGCGGAAACGCGCATCTTGGTGCGAGGGCGCCATCTTGATGCGGAGGTGGTGGAGGCGCTCCATGGGCTACGTTGCACGCGGCTGTAGGTGGGAGATGTAGCGAGAGGGACGGCGTAGGAGAGCCCTAGTGGCGCTGATGAGCTCGGCGATGCAGTCCAGCCAGTCCTCATAGAGGTCGTCGAACGGGCGGTAACGCAGGAGCTCGCGTGCCATGAGCAGCGCGGCCTGCACGTCCGTGGGTGCGCGACGAGCATGGGACGGCGAGCTGGCCGGAGTCAGCGACGGGGTGGCGGTGCGTCCATCCCGCCGCACGGAGGGGTGCAGCGATGAAGCTTGCTGCTTGTTCCCTACCGGGCCGGTGGCAGCGTTGGCAGTAGGTGATGGAGAACGACGGGGAGGTCCGCCAATGAGCGCCATCTGAGCGACACGAGCGACGAGGGCAGTCCGGCGCTCAGCACGGGCTCGGCGAGCGTCAGCCATGGTTGCGGTGGAGCAGCGAGGCGTGGTTCGACGGAAGGCTTCAGCGCACCCCTACATGGCGCGCCAAATGTCGGATTACGTGTTCTGGCAAACCCTTGAGGTTCGAACACTGGGTGCGCACGAAGATCTCTCTCTCCCAAGCTCGCCCTCGCAACGATCTCAAGGCCTAGCTCGACGAACCCAAAGAATAAGAGACACGAGGGTTTATACCGGTCCGAGCCCCTGTTGTGGTGTAATACCCTACTCCAGTGTGGTCTGGTGGATTACCTTGTAGGCTGAGGATGAACAAGTACAAGGGATGAACAACCTCCTGAGGGAGGTGTTCTTGAGCTCGGTGAGCTTGTGTGTGTGAGGATGGTCTGAATGATCCATCTGCCCTCTAGGGTGGTCTCCCCCTTTCTACGGTGGTGGCTAGTCCTATTTATAGTGGCCTTGGTCCTCTTCCCAAATATTAGGTGGGAAGGTATCCCGCAATAGCCAATTTTGAAGGGAGACAAGTACTACAAGTTATCCTAACAAAAGGTGGTCTTCGCCTGCCAAAGGCTCTGGTGTTGACGCCGTGGCGGGCTCTGCGGTTACTGTCGTCCTACTGGTCTTGGTCTCATTGCACCGATATGTAAACCTTTGCCTGATGCGTCGGGACTCCTCGCCTGCGCTTGCCCCTTTAGCACCAAAGAGGCAACTGGTACTCTGCGTCCGCTGGCACCCGCCTGGCCTTGATCGTCATGGCTCATGTCACGCGTACCTCGTGTGGTGCCCTTACATAGATATCTCCGCTCCTCGGGAGCTAGCCTAGTGAGGCTGCCCCTGAGGAGGTTTTGTCGCCGGCCGCCTTGCGAGCATCTTGAGTGGTTGCTGGTGAAGATGGGCCGTACCAGGCCGTTGGAGGGGCCGCGTCATGGGCCGCAGGCAGGCAAGTCTGGTGACCCCCATTCCCAGGACACCGACAACATTGTTTTAAATGGAGGCCAAAATCATAACTCAAATATTCGTCTCCGCGGTCAGATGGTAGATACTTTATTTTCTTTTTATAATGATTTTCCACTTCACTCTGAAATTCTTTGACCTTTCCAAATTTTTCAGACTTGTGTTTCATTAAGTAGATATACCCATACCTACTCAAATTATGTGTGAAGGTTAGAAAATAATGATACCCGCCGCATGCCTCAACACTCATCAGACCTCTTACATCGGTATGTATTATATCCAATAAGTCATTAGCTCGCTCCATTGTTCCGAAGAACTGAGTTTTAGTAATCTTGCCCATGAGGCATGGTTCGCAAGTATCAAATGATTCATAATCAAGTGATTCCAAAGGTCCATCCGCGTGGAGTTTCTTCATGCGCTTTACACCAATATTACCTAAACGGCAGTGCCACAAGTATGTTGCACTATCATTATCAACTTTGCATCTTTTGGCATCAATATTATGAATATGTGTATCACTACGGTCGAGATTCAACAAGAACAGACCACTCATCAAGGGTGCATGACCATAAAGGATATTACTCATATAAATAGAACAACCATTATTCTCTGATTTAAATGAATATCCGTCTCACAATAAACAAGATCCAGATATAATGTTCATGCTCAATGCTGGCACCAAATAACAATTATTCAGGTCTAAAACTAATCCCGAAGTTAGATGTAGAGGTAGGGTGCCGACGGCGATCACATCGACCTTGGAACCATTTCCATCGCGCATCGTCACCTCGTCCTTAGCCAATCTTCGTTTACTCCGCAGCTCCTGTTTCGAGTTACAAATATGAGCAACCGAACCAGTATCAAATACTCAGACGCTGCTACGAGCATTAGTAAGGTACACATCAATAACATGTATATCAAATATACCTTTGTTCACTTTTCCATCCTTCTTATCCGCCAAGTATTTGGGGCAGTTCTGCTTCCATTGACCAGTCCCTTTGTAGTAGAAGCACTTAGTTTCCGGCGTGGGTCCAGCTTTGCACTTCTTCCCGGGAGTGGCACCTTGCTTGCCATTCTTCTTGAAGTTCCCTTTCTTTCCCTTGCCCCTTTTCTTGAAACTAGTGGTCTTTTCCACCATCAACACTTGATGCTGCTTCTTGATTTCTACCTCCGCGGCCTTAAGCATTGCGAAGAGCTCAGGAATCATTTTATTCATCCCTTGCATAATATAGTTCATCACAAAGCCTTTGTAGCATGGTGGCGGTGATTGAAGAACTATGTCAATAACACTATCAACTGGAAGTTCAACTCCCAGCTGGGTCAAGTGGTTATGATACCCAGATATTTTGAGTATGTGTTCACTGACAGAACTTTTCTCCTCCATCTTGCAGAAATAGAACTTGTTGGAGACTTCATATCTCTCAACCGGGCATTTTCTTGAAATATTAACTTCAACTCTTCAAACATCTCATATGCTCCACAACGTTCAGAACGTCTTTGAAGTCCCGGTTCTAAGACGTAAAGCATGGCACACTGAAGTATTGAGTAGTCATCCGACCGAGCTTGCCAGAGGTTCATAACATCAGCTTCAGCTCCTGCAGCAAGCCTTTCACCTAGCAGTGCATCAAGGACATAATTCTTCTGTGCAGCAATGAGGATAATCCTCAAGTTATGTAACCATTCTGTGTAGTTTCTTCCATCATCTTTCAACTTAGCTTTCTCTAGGAACACATTAAAATTCAGGGGAACGGTAGCTCGGGCCATTGATCTACAACATAGGTATGCAATACTATAGGACTAAGTTCATGATAAATTAAGGTCAATTAATCAAATTACTAATGAACTCCCACTTAAATAAACATACCTCAAGTCATCTAAGTTATACTGATCCAAATAAACTAACCCATGTCCGAGCATCATGTGACATGGAGCAGTCATCAATGGTGAACATCTCTATGTTGATCATATCTACTATATGACTCATGTTCGACCTTTTGGTCTCTCGTGTTCCGAGACCATGTTTGTACAAGCTAGGCTCGTCAAGTTTAACCCAAGTATTCTGCATGTGCAAAACTGGCTTACACCCGTTGTATGCGGACGTAGAGTCTATCACATCCGATTATCATGTGGTGCTTCGAAACGACGAACTTTGGCAACGGTGCATACTCAGGGAGAACACTTTTATCTTGAAATTTAGTGAATGGATAATATAATAATGCTACCGCCGTTCTAAGCAAAACAAGATGCATAAATGATAAACATAACATGCAATCAAAATATGTGACATGATATGGACATCATCAACTTGTGCTTTTGATATCCATCTCCAAAGCATCGTCATGATCTCCATCATCACCGGCTTGACACTTTGATCTCCATCGTAGTGTCATTGCGTCAATGTCATCATGCCAACTATTGCTTCTACTACTATCACTAATGCATAGTGATAAAGTAAAGCAATTACATGGTGCTTGCACTTCATACAATAAAGAGACAACCCTAAGACTCCTGCCGGTTGTCGATATTATGAAACATGATCATCTCATACATCAACATATATCACATCATATCTTGACCATATCACATCACAACATGCCTTGCAAAAAACAAGTTATACATGCTTTGTTGTTGCAAGTTTTACGTGGCTGCTACGGGCTTCTAGCAAGAACCGTTCTTAACTACGCAAAAACCACAATGGTGATTCATCAAGTTTGCTGTTTTAACCTTCTTCAAGGACAGGCCGTAGTCAAATTCGATTCACCTAAAGTAGGAGAAACAGACACCCACCATCAACTAAAGTAGGAGAAATAGACACCCGCCAGCCACCTTTTGTGCAAAACTAGTTGCATGTCTATTGGTGGAACCGGTCCCATGTGTGTGGACATGTATATTCGTTCCGGGCCGCTTCATCCCACAATACAGCCGAATCAAAATAAGACGTTGGTGGTAAGATGTATGACTACCACCGCCCACAACTCTTTGTGTTCTACTCATGCATATCATCTACGCATAAACCTGTCTCGGATGCCACCGTTGGGAAATGTTGCATGGAAAACAATACAAAAATACACACGCAAGATCTATCCATGGAGATGCATAGCAACAAGAGAGGAGAGTGTGTCTACGTACCCTCGTAGACCATAAGTGGAAGAGTTTGACAACGCGGTTGATGTAGTCGAACTTCTTCGCGTTCCAACTGATCGAGCACCGAACGTACGACACCTCTGCATTCAGCACATGTTCAGCTCGATGGTGTCCTTCGCCTTCTTGATCCAGCAAGATGGCGAGGTAGTGGATGAGTTCCAGTAGCACGACAGCATGGTGACAGTGATGGTGAAGCTATCTCCACAGGGCTTCACCTAAGCACTATGAAAATATGAGCGGGGTGTAAACGGTGGAGGGAGGACCCTTGCTTGTTCGGAAGGGGGACGTCCCGTTGCGTAAAGAGCAGACCAGCGCACGACAGCATGGCAGAGAGCACACAAGCAATTTACCCAGGTTCAGGCCGCCAAGAGGCGTAAGACCCTACTCCTGTTTTAGTGGATTGATGGTGGAACGGGGATGGTGAAGCGTAGTACACTTGCCCGGCAGGGGTTGCCGTATGGCAGTAGCGACTACGCGCGTATGGGGGTGTGGGTTCGTCAACTTTCCAACCCTGCCTACGGGTGCTGTCGGTGTCAAAACCAACGGATCTCAGGTAGGGGGTCCCGAACTGTGCGTCTAGGCGGATGGTAACAGGAGACAAGGGACACAATGTTTTACCCAGGTTCAGGCCCTCTTGATGGAGGTAAAACCCTACGTCCTGCTCGATTAATATTGATGATATGGGTAGTACAAGAGTAGATCTACCACGAGATCAAGGAGGCTAAACCCTAGAAGCTAGCCTATGGTATGATTGTTGTATGTTGGGGTTGTCCTACGGACTAAAACCCTCCGGTTTATATAGGCACCGGAGAGGGTTAGGGTTACACAAAGTCGGTTACAATGGTAGGAGATCTGAATATCCGTATCGCCAAGCTTGCCTTCCACGCCAAGGAAAGTCCCATCCGGACATGGGACGAAGTCTTCAATCTTGTATCTTCATAGTCCAGGAGTCCGGCTGAAGGTATAGTCCGGCTACCCGGACAACCCCTAATCCAGGACTCCCTCAGTAGCCCCTGAACCAGGCTTCAATGCCGACGAGTCCTGCGCACAGATTGTCTTCGGCATTGCAAGGCGGGTTCCTCCTCCAAGTTCTCCATAAAACTTTGTAAACACTAAGGATAGTGTCCGGCTCTGCAAAATAAGTTTCCACATATTGCCATAGAGAGAATAATATTAACATAAATCTAATCTGCTGACGTATTCCGTAGCGTGACATCACACTACGGCCAAGCCTTTATTCGAATCGTTTTTACTTCCCCACCTTAGCGCATTTTGCGAGGCGGTTTCCTTGGCACGTCTTGTCAAAGCAGAGATCGTGTCCCCCATTTACGGGATTCTCATCAATACGGACGTGGGTAACCCAACCGCGCCATTTATCACGGCGCTTGGGAGATAAGCGAGTTTTACCAGGCTGGTGGGGACGCATAGCCGCATCCGCCCATATAAGGGGATAAGGATCCACCTTTTTACCTACGCCTTCTTCCTCCTCTGCCTATCCATCTCCTGCGCACCCGAGCTCCAGTGCCCAAGGCCGTACTTCCCACCTCAACCTTCTCCAGCCATGTCCGGAGCGGGAGGCAAGTGGATGGTCTCCTCTGTCACGAAGGGCCATATCAAAAAGCTAAGGAAGGCCGGATACCTGTACAACAACATCGCGCACCGGCTTCTCGAAAAGGGGCAGCTCCTCCCCACCCCAAGGCCCCATGAGAGGGTCGTATTCCTTCCCCACTTCCTCCGCGGACTGGGTTTCCCTCTTCACCCATTCGTCCAGGGGCTCATGTTCTACTACGGCCTGGATTTCCATGATATGGCCCCGAACTTCGTCCTCAACATATTGGCGTTTATCGTCGTGTGCGAGGCCTTCCTCCGCATCCGCCCCCATTTCGGCCTTTGGCTCAAGACTTTCAACGTCAAGCCGAAGGTGGTGTGCGCAGCCAGGCGGAGAGCGGAGGCGGCATGGCGGGCAAGATGTCCAACGTCCTTTGGCTCGAGGGCTCCTTTGTGGAGACCCTGAAGGGGTGGCAATCGGGGTGGTTTTACATCACCGAGCCGCGCGACCTTGATTGGGTCGCCGCCCTCGAGTTCCGGTCCGGACCCCCTATGGGGCTCATGTCCTGGAAAGAGATGGGCCTGTCATGGGGCAACGAGGGAGAGGTGACCGTACTGCGAACATGCATCCAATACCTGGTGAACAAGCAGCTCAAGCTTGTCAATATAGTCCAGGTTATGCTCGTCCGCCGGATCCTCCCGTGTCAACAACGGGCCTTCAATCTGTGGGAGTTTGATCCGACGCAGCACCAAACTTTGAATAGGCTCTTTGACACGACATACGAAGATGGCTGGAAGGTGCTATTCAAGGGTGCCGAGGCTCCGCATCCGCATCCGTGGATCGCAGATTCAACACGCAGCGTCCAGCTAGTGCGGTGAGTTATCTTTACCTTTTACAGGACATTTGTTTCTCATAGTTTGACTCTATGCGGGATCTAAACTCCCTTACCTTTGACAGGAGTGGCAGGCGAAGTCCCGACAGGTCAACTGTCCGGCTCCTTTGCCCGAAGACCCAGCAGATGCTCGTTTATTGAAGCTGCTGGCTCCGGCACCTTATGTGGTGCCAAAGAAGAAGGCCAAGAAGAAGGCCACGGGGACTCGCAAGAGTTCCCGGCGTACGGTGGTGTCGGACTCATCGTCCAACGACTCCGAGACGCCCTCCTCCCGTCAAGACGAGGAGGAGGAAGAAGAAACCTCTCCCCCTCCAGCGGGGGGGGGGGGGAGGAAAGAAGAGGAAGGCCGCCCCAACAGGGGAGGCCGAAGGGTCCAAGAAGGGGAAGACCCTTCCTCCGGACTACTCCACCGACGCCGACGAGGGCGAAGAGGAGTGGTCGCAAAGGGCCAGGTGCCCGGCGGGATCGTAAGTATTTGGATACCAGAGTAACTCATAGCATTCCCTTGTCGCACAGCTTTCCCTTATGCCGAATGTAATTATGCAGCCCGCCCAAGGCCGGGCTCTACAAGTCGTCGAGCGGCTCCCTGGATTCATCGGATGTGAATTCAGTTCCGCCTGCTGCCTCCCCCGCACCGTGGACGACGCCGAAGTGGCGTCGCGACAAGCTCCGGGCCGAGAGGAGGTGGTCCTGGAGGAGTCGCGAAGCGGCCTCCCGGACTCCGGGAGTAAAGGGGACAAGACCCCCAGGGCTCCAAGTCCGGCTTTGCGCCGGACACCGCGTCGGAATCCTCAACGGTTCCGGAGTGCGGCAGGCGACCTCCTTCTAAGAGGAGAAAGCCTACTAAGCCGGTGGCCCCGTCCAACCGGAGGCGCCGGACAATTTGCTGGAGGTGCTTAACGGCGCCTACATCGATGAGGATCACTGTACTATCATGAGTACGGTGCTCCAGAAGGTTCAGTCCGCCAAGAGCCGACTGACTGAAGCTTGTGCTAGCCTTCTAACAGGCTTCGAGGTAAGTAAAAATATGTAAAAATATTACCGCATAGACAGTAGCCCCTGATGCTCTGTTTGGCGTTCGGAAAGAAAAGCCGAATAGAGGATCTAATAAACTTCGCAAGAGTCTGACAAAAAAGAGTCAATATGCGTGTGCAGGCTTCGCTGCTTGCGACCGCCTCACTGACTGCGGAGGTAGGCACCCTGAAGCAGCGTCTCGAGCGGTCCGAGCGAGAGCTCGGCCTGGCCAAGCGGCATCTCGAGGAGAAACAAGGTAAGAGGTACCTTATAGAAATATATAAAAAGATGCAATTGCAAAAAATGACAGGATTATGCTTCTTATTGCAGGGGCCACAACTGAGGTGGCGACCCTCAAGCAGGCGTTGTCCGAGGCCGAGAAGAGAGCTGCCTCAAAGCGCACCGAGCGGGAGAAATTTGAGGCGCAGGTCGGCGAGGCGCAGCAAGAGCTTCAGGCTCTCATGAAAAAACATGAGACTTTGGAGCTTGACTCGAAGACGCGAGCGTCCGAGCTCGCCGCGGCCATCAAGACTGCCAAGTCTTTCAAGGCCGAATCCCAGAAGGCCCTTCGGGAATTGGACGCGGTGAAAAAGATAGCGGTGGGTAAGGCATTCTTTACGCAAAGCAAACATACAAAAGTAAGCTACTTGTTACTTACCCGAATCCGGATCTCTCCAGGAGCGTTCGCAGATCTTCCCCGTAGCGTATCTGATGCCGCTGCATTTTACCGAGCCGTGGAGGGCAGTTCGACGGAGAAGGTGTTCTGGTCTTAGTATACTGAGGCCGAACACCCTGTGCCCTTGAGGGACCAGCTGAAGCAGCTGGTCGAGCTCCACAAGGCGGCCGAACAGGCCATGAAGGGCCTCATAGTTCGGCTGTGGCCTGGAGAGGCCCTGCCTGGGAGCTACTTCGGATAGGTGCGGTGGCTGGTGGAATCCTGTCCAAGGCTCGAGGTCATCAAGCGCTCCGTCTGCATCGAAGGTGCCCGGAGGCCCCTTGCCCGCGCTAAGGTGCACTTGGGCAAGCTGGACGGTGAGAAGCTTGTGAAGGACGGGCCACCGCCGGGGAAGGAGCATCACAAGCCCGAGAATTATTATAAGGACGTTCTGAAGGGTGCCCGCCTTATGGCGGATGAATGTACCAAGGATGTAATTTTTGAGTGAACTCGCTCGTATTGTCCTATGCGCTGAAAACTTGTTCATTTGCGCTAAGCAATGCTTGTTGAATTTAAAATATTACTTTCTGTGCGGCCGTTTATCAAAAATTGAGAGATGGTCAGTCGTCAGCTTCTGCCCCCATGCCACTAGTGCTGGGGTGTTCGGGATAAACCTGAGCGCTCTTTTTCCCATGTTTGGGTCCTTTGAGGGAGGAGGTCAGCACAACGAACAAGGCAATCGGACTATAATGCTTGAACACTCTCACTTAGCCATAGAACTCTATAAGTTTAAATTTCGGCGAAGCCCCTAGTATTCGGAAGACCGAGTTCGGGGCGCTATCCACGCCTTGGCCGGACAAAGCCGGTTCCTCGCTCTAAGCGGCATAAGTCTTTAAGGACTCAAAAAACCTCTCGAACAGCGACCGGTCTCTCGCTTCATCATGACAGTTAGTTTTAGCTTTCTCTACTGAGGTGCTCAGCCCAGCTCAACTGGGGCACAATCGCAGTAGTTCTCCTAGTGCTACCTTAGCCGATATAGCGGAACGCAAGGTACCAAAACATAGGAGCCGGGCAAACCCAACTATTGTCCCAAGACATGATTCGGAGCCAATGCATATAATGCTATAAGTTCGGGGTGCCGCACTTGTGAAAGTGTTCGGACTTCTTACACCATGTTGGGGGCTACTGAAGCCCCTGGCGTATTTGCCGTACCACAGTGTACGGGTGCAACATGTTTGTAAGAAAGGTAATGCAAAAATAGATAAAGACTATGCATTGTTAAAAAAGGCTGCGATCAAAAGCAGAACGATACAGATAGCGTGATAAGCAAACGTGGACTATTTAATATGTCTGGTTCAGGGGCAGGCCGCGGAACTGTATGCAAAACAGGTATGCTGCTCGTGATAGAGACCACCTGGGGGTTCCATAATGCGGCATGGCTTGTCTGCTTCCCTGGTTCTTGCATCGTTTGTGCGGCAGTTGAATTGCCAAACAGGTCGTCCAAAGTATGGAGTCCTGAAAGTAAGAGAAAATTAAAAAAGAATTCGGCAGCCCCTAGTATGGTTTAAGCCATGTTTTGGGCGTGCCGTGATAGTGCCCCTTCCCCTGCGCCCATGGTATTTCGAGAGCGTAGTTATGTACGCGAAGCGCTGGTTTTGCTATTTCGCGAGGGCTGGGGTTGGGGCCACACTGCTACGCCAGCTCGGAACGTGCCAGGCGGTCTTGTTGTGGGTTACTCCGGGTGCGCTTGACAGTGTCCGGCCTTTTGACGGCTGGACTGGAGAATTGCCTAGAGAGGCTGCTTTGTACTTCTGCTGCGAGCGCTGCCGTGTGCTCCTCCGTTCGGAGGGAGCGTTCGGTGTTTCCGTTGACCGTGATTACTCCTCGAGGGCCTGGCATCTTGAGCTTGAGGTATGCATAGTGCGGTACCGCATTGAACTTTGCAAATGCGGTTCGCCCGAGCAGTGCGTGATAGCCACTGCAGAACGGGACTATGTCGAAGATTAACTCATCGCTTCGGAAGTTGTCCGGAGATCCGAAGACCACTTCAAGTGTGACTGAACCTGTACAGTTGGCCTCTACACCTGGTATGACGCCTTTAAAGGTCGTTTTGGTGGGCTTAATCCTTGAGGGATATATGCCCATTTTCCGCACTGTATCCTGGTAAAGCAGGTTCAGGCTGTTGCCGCCGTCCATAAGGACTCTTGTGAGATGAAATCCGTCAATAATTGGGTCTAGAACCAATGTGGCGAACCCGCCATGACGGATGCTAGTGGGGTGGTCCCTTCGATCAAAAGTGATCGGGCAGGAGGACCATGGGTTGAACTTTGGGGCGACTGGCTCCAGTGCGTATACGTCCCGTAATGCACGCTTCCGCTCCCTCTTGGGGATGTGGGTTGCGTATATCATGTTCACCGTCCGCACTTCTGGGGGAAAACCCTTTTGTCCACTGTTGTTCGGCGGCCTGGGCTCCTCCTCCTCGTCGCTACGCAACCCCTTGTCTCTATTTTCGGCATTTAACTTGCCTGCCTGCTTGAACACCCAACAATCCCTGTTGGTGTGATTGGCTGGCTTTTCGGGGGTGCCATGTATATGGCACAAGCGGTCGAGTATTCGGTCCAAACTAGACGGGCGTTGAGTATTTATTTTGAATGGCTTTTTCCGCTGACCGGATTTGTAGCCTCGCAATCCGGCATTGACTGCCGTATCCTCGTTGCTATCGCTGTTAACGCGGCGTTTTTGCTTGTTCCAGCGCGACCTGCCACTTTTGTCCTTGGTATCCGAATTACCAAGGTTCTTGGTTAAGTTGTTGCTACGAGCTAGCCAGCTGTCTTCTCCCGCGCAAAAGCGGGCCATGAGTGTCGTGAGGGCCGCCATAGATTTCGGCTTTTCCTGTCCAAGGTGCCTGGCAAGCCACTCGTCGCGGATATTATGCTTGAAGGTTGCTAGGGCCTATGCATCCGGACAGTCGACTATTTGGTTTTTCTTTGTTAGGAACCGTGTCCAGAATTGCCTGGCCGATTCCTCTGGCTGCTGAATTATGTGGCTTAGGTCATCAGCGTCCGGTGGTCGCACATAGGTGCCCTGAAAATTGTCGAGGAATGCGGCTTCCAGGTCTTCCCAAGAACCGATTGAATCTGCCGACAAGCTGTTAAGCCAATGCCGGGCTGGTCCCTTAAGTTTGAGTGGGAGGTATTTGATGGCGTGTAGATCATCACCGCGGGGCCATGTGGATATGAAGGAGATAATCCTCGATCCATACCGCAGGATCTGTTGTGCCATCGTATGATTCGATGTTCACGGGTTTGAAACCCTTAGGGATTATATGATCCATTACTTCATCTGTGAAGCATAGTGGGTGTGCGGCGCCTCTATATTGGGCTATATCACGACGCAGCTCCAATGAGCATTGTCTACTGTGTTCGGCTCGGCCGGATTTATTATGTCCGGAGTGACGATCCCTGTCACGTGTTGTAGGGCGCCCACGCGATCCGTAGATCGATCTTGTTTGTCTTGCCTTGTCCTCCAGTATCTCTCGCAGGTCTAGCGCGTTCTCCCGTGCCTTAGCACATTTTGAGCGGCGCCGGGGCACGGCTTGAGTGGAGGGCCGAGAGGCCTCTCTGTCACGGCCACGAGGTGGCCGGTCGGCCATGTCATGCGCTGGTGATGTAGGTGCTTCCTCCTCTAATCGGGGTAGCAGCCTGCGCTTTGGGTAACTCTTGGAGGGGCGTTCTCTTCGGCCGCAAGGACTTCAGTCCATCTGTCAGCTAGCAAATCTTGATCAGCTCTAAGCTGTTGCTGCTTTTTCTTGAGGCTGCTTGCCATGGCTATAAGCCTGCGTTTAAAACACTCTTGTTCGGCGGGATCCGCTGGCACGACGAATTCGTCGTCGTCAAGGCTTGCCTCGTCTTCGGAGGGAGGCATATAATTATCATCCTCAACCTCTCTCTCTGCCGTTCTATCGTGAGGGCAGGCTTCTCCATCCTCCTGTGTCGAATCTTGCTGGAGGGGGTGTTCTTCGGTGCTATCCAGAGTAGTATTATCTCCCGTGTCGGAATCACCATTTTTTCTTTGGCGGGATTTAGAGCGGCGCCGCTGACGCCGGCGCTTGGACTGTTTCTTGGATGTGTCATCCTCCGCTGTTCCATCGCCATCTCCATCTTTTGGAGTGTCCACCATATATATGTCGTATGACGAGGTGGCCTTCCAGTGCCCTACAGGTGCTGGTTCTTGGTCGTCTCCTGCATCGTCGTCCATACCGTCGATGTCTTCGAAGTCGAAGTCGAGCATGTCGGTTAAGTCGTCGACAGTGGCTACGAAGTGGGTGGTGGGTGGGCTTTGAATTTCTTCATCGTCCGTATCCCAACCTTGCTGACCGTAGTCCAGCCAGGGATCTCCTGATAAAGAGAGAGACTTTTGCGACTTCAGGATGTCGCCGAAGGACGAGTGCTGAAAGATGTCCGCGGCGGTGAACTCCATGATCGGCGCCCAATCGGATTCGATCGGCGGGCGCGCGGAGGGCTCGGAGTCCGGAGAGGAATCTGGCCCCTCGGAGTCACGGGCCTTGCGGGGTGCGGGGCTGGCGTTCGGCTCGATCGCCTTTGAGATCGCAGCCCCCGAGGCGGCGTCCAACCACTCATCCTCGATCGGCGCAGTAGGCTCCGAATTAAGGGTCGGAATCAATGCGCGTGCGGCCTCTAGGACACTGTTCGGCGGCAGAGCTAGATCATGCCCATCGACACAGTGCGGCGCGCTTGGCTGTGGCTCGAATCCGTCGAAGATCAAGTCCCCGCGGATGTCAGTGGTGTAGTTTAAACTTCCAAATCTGACCTGATGGCCAGGGGGGTAGCTTTCGATCTGCTCCAGGTGGCCAAGCGAATTGGCCCGCAGTGCGAAGCCGCCGAAGACGAAGATCTGTCCGGGGAGAAAAGTCTCACCCTGGATCGCATCATTGTTGATGATAAAAGGATCCATCGGGCCTTAAAGCGACGACACAGAGGAACTTTCAATGAAAGCACCAATGTCGGTGTCAAAACCGGCGGATCTCAGGTAGGGGGTCCCGAACTGTGCATCTAGGCGGATGGTAACAGGAGACAAGGGACACAATGTTTTACCCAGGTTCGGGCCCTCTTGATGGAGGTAAAACCCTACGTCCTGCTTGATTAATATTGATGATATGGGTAGTACAAGAGTAGATCTACCACGAGATCAAGGAGGCTAAACCCTAGAAGCTAGCCTATGGTATGATTGTTGTATGTTGGGGTTGTCCTACGGACTAAAACCCTCCGGTTTATATAGGCACCAGAGAGGGTTAGGGTTACACAAAGTCGGTTACAATGGTAGGAGATCTGAATATCCGTATCGCCAAGCTTGCCTTCCACGCGAAGGAAAGTCCCATCCGGACACGGGACGAAGTCTTCAATCTTGTATCTTCATAGTCCAGGAGTCCGGCTGAAGGTATAGTCCGGCTACCCGGACACCCCCTAATCCAGGACTCCCTCAGGTGCCATGGGCCTCCTTTTATATATCAAGGGGTCACAACAATGGCAAAGTAGTAATTATCCACTGATATGATAGCAAACCTTGCTATCATACCTAACTCTGCGGGCTAACAGGGTGCATTTAATTCACCGCTTACTGTCACATCACTTGTTGCCCGACAAGGCTTGCCTGGCCATATTGCCAGCTCCGCACCTGTTCTCTTGACACGTGCAGGACGGGTGTCATCTGTGGGTTTCTTCTATAGGAAATGGCTGCTATGTGGCAAAGGCAGCCACTTAATCACCTTGTAGCTTGACACCGCACTAATTGACGACGTGGGTCGTTCTTGAGTAGTTGGTAGGGAGGTTCTGCCCCCGCGAGCCCCTGCAGACCTTGCCGGGGTGCCCTGGTTGCCTGCTTCTGGCGGTGGCCTCACCCCTTGCCGGGCTTGCCTGCCCGACAAGGGAGGCCCTTCTCTTGCCGATATCTTGCTCCTCTAGCTTGATGTTGGTCCCTCTAATCTGCATGCTGGTCCTTCGAATCTCTTGATTCCTTGTATTCCGACTTGGATTGGTGTGTCAATCTTGTTCCCGTGCCTGTGCACAATCTGGGCAACATACCTAGGGTTTGTTGCACCGACAGAAGCCCGCAGGCCTGCCCCGAACGCGCTGCTGAGCATCATTGGGGTAGGGCCTAATAATTGCATAGGCAGGGTTGCTGAAGGGGTTGGCCCCTTGAAGTTTCCATTGCTGCTTCATTAGCCTTGATTTCGGTGCAGTTTCCAGTTTCCCTGAGGGAGTCCTGGACTAAGGGGTCCTCGGGCTTCCGGCTTGTTATCCATGGGCCGGACTGGTGGGTTGTGAAGACATGAAGGCCGAAGACTGTACCCGTGTCTGGATTGGACTCTCCTTGGCATGGAATGCAAGCTTGGTGACCGACTATGAAGATTCCTTCTTATGTAACCGACTATATGTAACCCTAGATCCCCCCGGTGTCTATATAAACCGGAGGGTGTAGTCTTGAAAGGAGATACTCATTGCCATAGTCATACAGGCTAGACTTCTAGGGTTTAGCCATTAAGATCTCGTGGTAGATCAACTCTTGTAATACTCATATTCATTAAGATCAATCAAGCAGGAAGTAGGGTATTACCTCCATAGAGAGGGCCCGAACCTGGGTAAACATCGTGTCCCCTGTCTCCTGCAACCATCGACCTTAGACGCACAGTTCGGGACCTCCTACCCGAGATCCGCCGGTGTTGACACCGACATTGGTGCTTTCATTGAGAGTTCCACTGTGTTGTCGACGAAAGGTTCGATGGCCCCTTCGATCGTCTATGGTGACGCTGTCCATGGAGAAACCTTCCTCCCCGGACAGATTTTTGTATTCGGCGGCTTCGTACTGCGGGCCAACTCGCTTAGCCATCTGGAGCAGATCGATAGCTACGGCCCTGGCCACCAGGTCAGATTTGGAAGCTTAAACTATGTTGTGGATATCCGTGGAGACTTGATCTTCAATGGATTTGAGACCGCAGCGATCGCTCCCCCTCGCTCCGATGAACATGACTAAAATCTGTCATCAGACCCTGTTCAGGAAATGGTCATGTAACTGCTATGGCCTTAGATCTGGAGCAGATTGCGCCATCCGAAGCCACAGAGTCCGCGGTGTTGGATCCGCACATAGACTCAACACCTGGGAATATCTGCGTCAACGGAATTTCGGACTGGTCTCCGGCTATAAGCTCCGAACCATACACGCCTGCGGGCGTGGAGCTGGATCAATTATCGATCTTCGAGTTCAGCGCCGCAGATATCTTCCAACAGTCGCCCTTGGGCGATGTTCTAAATTCATTTAAAAACTTTTCCTTGGCAGCGGACTCACAACCGAACTATGTCCGGTTCGAACTATAAGTTGACAATGGGGAATTTTGCTTCCCACCCATCTCCCACTTCATAGCCACTGTCGAGGACTTAACCGACGAGCTTGATTATGGCTCCGAAGACATGGACGGTATGGACGACGATGCCGACAAGGAGCAAGGCCAAGACCCGCCATTCACTGGACGTTGGACGTCCACCTCTTCGTACGGTGTGTACATGGTTGACACACCTAAAAAAGCTAGCGACGATGACAAAGGAGATCTAGTCGCGAATAAACCTCCTCAGACACAGTCCAAGCGCCGGCGCCCTAAATGCCGTTCTAAGCCATGTCGCTCAAAAGATGACAGCACTGGCACCGGAGAAAATAGTGCTCCGGATGATGCCGGAAACAATGAAGACCCTGCTGGAGTAGCATCCGAACAGGAGGAACAAGGCAACGAGCAAGTTAACCCTGATAAACAGGCCATACCCAGTGACCCAGATGACGATAGTTATCGTCCACTCTCCGAGGACGAGGAGAGCCTTGACAACAAGAATTTCATCGTGCCTGAGGCACCCCTTGAGCTGGAGCGCTTCAAGCGCTAGCTAATAGCTACTGCAAGAAGCCTGAAGAAAAAGTAGCAGTAGCTTCAAGCCGATCAAGACCTACTCATTGACAGATGGACCGATGTCTTGGTAGCCGAAGAATACGGCCTCAAGCGCCCAGCCAAGAGTTACCCGAAGCGCAAACTGCTACATCAGTTCGATGAGGAGGCACCAGAGCCCATACCTCCCTCGCGCAATGCGGAACGACCACCACGTGGTCGGGATAGTGCAGCGGATCGACCACCACGCGGTCGGGATAAAGCAGAAATTCAGGCCAAACAATAGCCCACCCCACCGCCTCGTAAAAATAGAGATAGAACAGCTCGGGACCATACATACGATCTTCGGCAGGACCTGGACAGTCGAGCAAGACACACCAGATCAATCTATGGACTACGAGGACGCATATCGACTCAGGATGACGACTACCTATTCAAAAGTGACAAACCTAGTCACGCCCGGGCCGATAACCGCAGATGAACTCCATCGGAGGTGCGTCGCGACGCGGCCTGATATAGAGGCGCCACACACCCTCTCTGCTTCATAGATGAAGTACTGGATCATGAATTCCCCGAGGGGTTCAAGCCCATCAATATTGAATCATACGACGGAACAACTGATCCCGCAATGTGGATCGAAGATTTTATTCTCCACATCCAAATGGCCCGAGGAGATGACCTCCACGCCATCAAATACCTCCCACTAAAATTAGAAGGGCCATCTAGACACTGGCTAAATAGCCTGCCTAAAAATTTCATCGGCAGCTGGGAGGACTTGGAAGAAGCTTCTCTTAACAACTTCCAAGGTACTTATGTCCGGCCACCAGATGCTGATGACTTAAGTCATATAGTCCAACAACCTGGAGAATCAGCCAGAAAATTCTAGACTAGGTTCTTAACCAAAAAGAACGAGATCGTTGACTGTCTGGATGCCGAAGCCCTCGCATCCTTCAAACACAGCATCCGTGACAAACGGCTCGCCCGCCACCTCGGGCAAGAAAAGCCGACATCCATGGCAACCCTCACAGCACTCATGACCCGCTTTTGCGCGGGTGAGGCTGGCTCGTAGCAAAAACACAACCAGCGAGGCAGGCCCCTCCGAGGCAAGAACAACACCGGCAAGCTCCGGTGCAATAGACACAAACACCGAAGCAATGGTGATAACACCGATGACACCACAGTTAACACCGGATTCAGCGGCTCCAAGTCCAGCCAACGGAAGAAGCCCTACAAAAGGAGCAGTGAGGGACCATCCAGCTTGGACCGCATACTCGATCGTCCGTGCCAGATACATGGCACCCCAGACAAACAAGCGAATCATACCAACAGAGATTGTTGGGTTTTCAAATAGGCTGGCAAGCTAAATACCGAGAACAAAGAAGGGATCACAAAGTGAGGACAAGGACGAAGAGCCCCGACATCCGAACACTAGGGGGCAGAAGAAATTTCCCGCTCAAGTAAAAATGGTGAACATGATATACGCTACACACATCCCCAACAGGGAGCGAAAGCGAGCACTGAGGGACGTCTACTCGGTAGAGTCAGTCGCCCCAAAATTCAATCTGTGGTCGTCATTCCCGATCACCTTCGATCGTCAAGATCACCCTATTAGTATCCGCCATGGCTGTTCGACCGCACTGGTCCCCGACCCAATCATCGACGAATTTCACCTAACACAAGTCCTAATGGACGGTGGTAGCAGCCTCAACCTGCTCTATCAGGATACATTGTGGAAGATGGGCATTAATCCCTCACGAATCAAACCCACAAAGACTACCTTTAAAGGAGTCCTACCAGGCGTAGAGGCCCGTTGTACGGGCTCAATCACGCTGGAGGTGCTCTTCGGTTCTCCGGACAACTTCCAAAGCGAAGAGTTAATCTTAGATATCATCCCTTCCGCAGCGGCTACCATGCACTGCTCGGACGAACCGCGTTTGCTAGATTCAACGCAGTGCCACACTATGCTTATCTCAAGCTCAAGATGCCCGGTCCACGCAGCCTAATAACAGTCAATGGCAACACTGAACGCTCCCTCCAAACAGAGGAGCACACAACCACCCTAGTTGTAGAGGTACAAAGCAGCCTTCTCAAGCAGAACCATAATCCGGCTGCCGAGCCCCTGGACATCACTAAGATAGTCCGGACCACACTGCAACAGGACAGTTCGGCTCGTCAAGAGCTCGATTAGCAATTCGGCCTCCGTCCCAGCCCCGATGAGGTAGCGGCATCCGCACCACGCGTACATAATTACACACTCAAAATCCCATGGGCATTGACGGAGGGACAACTAGCTTGTAGTTCGGCTACACCGATCTCGAACTCACTAGCGTCCTTCGATGGCCTGATTACTGATCCTTTCAGAGGACCAATACACCAGACTGGCACAGAGCAAAGTCATACAGGTGAAGCCCTAGAGAAAAATCCAACGATCACTCTACCTGTTTTTCAGTACCCAAATGCATCTCTCCTTTGGTTATGGCATGATAAATAGCTGGTTGCTTCTCGCACCATTTGTATAAATGCGCTCTGACGCATTAACCCAACTATAATGGAAACAGTTCAGGGCTCAAGTCAAGGGGCCCTAGATGCTACCTCTGCTCTCTTTCTGTATTCCTTTGCCAATAAATACTTATATTCTCGCACTCGTGCACCTTGGTATGTTTCATATTCGCCAGGGGCTCCCCATCGCCCCATAATACGGCAACAAAGCCCGAACACTTCTTATAAGTTCGGCACCCCGAATTTAGCATTATATGCATTGGCTCCGAATCATGTCTTTGGTTAATAGTTGGTTAGGGTAGTAAAGGGAGAACTACTGCGATTGTGCCCTGGTCTAAAACGGATGAGCACCTCAGTAGGGAAAGCCGAAAACTGACTATCCTGATGCGGCGAGAGCCGGTCAGCTATTCGGAGGTCACACATCGTTGGAGATTTTTTCCGCATTCTCTAAAGGATCGGCATTTCCCGATCAGACGCTAACAACACTCTGGTTCGTAGACCAGGGGCTTCGCCCATGTTTTATCATAAAACTCCTCTGGCTATGTGAGGGCATTTAAGCCGCATAGTCTGATTGTCTGGATCGTTGCGCTAAACAACTCCTTCAAGGACCGTATAATTGGATAAAGATTGTTTAGATTCCATCCCGAACACCTCCGTACTACCTACGTGAGGGCAGAAGCCGATGACTGGCCAACCCTCAGATTCCATACAACACGGCCGCACAGGAGGAAACAATTAAAACATAAACAAACATTATATTACAAACCAGCTTTGTTTTTATCATACAAGGCAATGACAAAACATGAGTGTATTCATTAGAAAACATTATCCTTCCCGCGCTGCGCTGCTGCAAGTCGAGACCCTTCTAATACGTTCGCAAAATATCGCTTGGGTGTGTGGTGCTCCTTGCCCTCTGGTGGCCCCCTGGCCAGCTCGACGGCGTCCATCTTTGCCCACCACATCTTGCAACGGGCGAAGGCGATGCGGGCACCTTCGATGCAGACTGATCGCTTGATGATGTCTAGCCGCGGACAGGCTTTCACCACCCGCTTCATGAGGCCAAAATAGCTGCTCGGTATAGCTTCGGCTGGCCACAACCAGATTATTAAATGCTTCATGGCCAGTTCGGCCACCCTGTGCAGCTCAACCAACTATTTCAGTTTATCGACAAAGGGCACCGGATGATCTAGCACAGCATACTGTGACCAGAACAGCTTCTCCGTGGAATCCCCTTCTTTGGCTCGGAAGAACTCCACAGCATCGGACATGCTGCGTGGTAGATCCCCAAAAGCCCCTGGGCAACTCCGAATCCGGGTTAGTAAAAGGTACTTCCTCTCCGCATACTTGCTTTGCATGTTAAAAGCCTTACCCGCTGCGTCGTTCTTGGCCTCATGCATCTCCCGGAAAGTATCGCGGGCCTCATTCCCTGCAGTCTGTGCGCTCTGGAGAGCCTTGGTAAGTTCGGTCTCTCGAACCGACGCCTCACGCTCCAAGGCCTCGCACTTCTTCACCACGTCTTGGAGCTCCTGCTGGACCTCGCCGACCCGGGCCTTAACCTTCTTACGGGCGGCTTGCTGCTAGACAGCCTTCCCCTCGGCTTCGGTCAGGGCACTTTTCAGGACCTTGACCTCAGTCGCCGCCCCTACACATATTATGACACTCCGGTCAATACGTACCGCTTATTCTTTCCAAATACGCAGCAAGTCATCACTCACCTTGCTTCTCCTGGAGGTGAATCTTAACCTCACCGAGCTCGTCCTTGGCCCGCTCCAATCTCTGCTTCAGTTCAGAGACTTCGGCAGCATGCGAGGTCGTGGCCAACAGCGATGCCTGCTCATTCATACATATCAAGTTAGTCTCCTACAAAAAGGGTGGATCCCATGTCCGGCCTTTCTTTCCGAACACCGGACAGTGTCTCAGGGGCTACTGTCAGCACGGGGTGTTCTCTTTCTACGTGACTTGCCTCAAAACCTGTCAACAGATTGTTGCAGCCTTGTTTAGTCCGCTCTTGACGGACTGAACCTTCTCGATCTCCGTACCCATGAGGACACGATGCTCGTCCACAATGGAGGCGCCTCGTAGCGCCTCCATCAGGTTGTCCGGTGCCCCTGGTTGGACAGGGGCCACCGGTGGAATTGGCGCAACCCCTCCTTCGAAGGAAGGCGCGCGCCGGATTCCGGGGCCATATCGGTCCCCGGAATCGTATTCGGCTAAGGGCCGAACTGAATACGTCCCTCCTCGCCAGTCTCCATGGGGATCTGCTCCCCCATGTGTCTGGCAGCGGAGGCCTCGCCTTGCGGTGCTTCCTGGACGGTGTCCTAGGCCCCTCCCCGGCTCAGATCGGTCCTCCGGGACAACACTTCGGTGTCGTCCTTGGCCTCGGGGGAATATGCGGGCGGCGGCGACATGCTGGCCATTTCCGCCGGATCCAGTGAACCTCCAGATGAGGATCGTTGGATGCTATCATGGGCCAGACTGCAATAGCACAATTAACTACGTCAAAACAATAAAAAGGAGAGGCCGGGTACACTTGTATGCATGAGTCATAATACTTACGATGCGACCCGAGGCTTAGTGCGGAGGCGCCGCTCCGGACTGCTGTCAATGTCCCATGTGGTGTTGACCGCAAGGGCGCCTATCCCCTTCTTTGGCATTTCCGCCTCTAGATTCGTGGAGGCCCCCCTTTTATTCTTTCCCCCCACCTCAAGGGGAGGGTTCTTCTACTCCTCCTCCTCCTCTTCCTCAACATCGCCCTCAGGGACGGAGGAACGGGTTTCTTCATCTTCGCACGTCACATCCAAAGCACTCTTGTGATGGGGGGCCACTTTTGGCCCCCTTGGCCTTCTTCTTGGATTTCTTCTTCGATGCCTTATATGGCGCCGGCTGTCGGTGTCAAAATCGGCGGATCTCAGGTAGGGGGTCCCGAACTATGCGTCTAAGGAGGATGGTAACAGGAGGCGGGGGACACGATGTTTACCCCGGTTCAGGCCCTCTCGATGGAGGTAATACCCTACTTCCTGCTTGATTGATCTTGATGATATGAGTATTACAACGGTTGATCTACCATGAGATCGTAGAGGCTAAACCCTAGAAGCTAGCCTATGGTATGATTGTTGTTGTCCTACGGACTAAACCCTCCGGTTTATATAGACACCGGAGGGGGCTAGGGTTACATAGAGTTGGTTACAAGGGAGGAGATCTACATATCCGTATTGCCAAGCTTGCCTTCCACACCAAGGAGAGTCCCATCCGGACAGGGGACAAGTCTTCAATCTTGCATCTTCATAGTCCAACAGTCCGGCCAAAGGATATTATCCGGCTGTCCGGATACCCCCTAATCCAGGACTCCCTTAGTAGCCCCTGAACTAGGCTTCAATGACGATGAGTCCGGCGCGCAGATTTGTCTTCGGCATTGCAAGGCGGGTTCTCCCTCCGAATACTCCATAGAAGATTTTGAACACAAGGATAATGTCCGGCTCTGCAAAACAAGTTCTACATACCACCGTAGAGAGAATAATATTTCCACAAATCTAATCTGCCGACACGTTTGGCAGTATGACATCACACCACGGCCCGATCATTATTCGAACCGCTTTTCTCAACCAGCTACAACACGCATTGCGAGGCGTTTTTCTTGGCACATCTTGTCAAAGCAGAGATCGTGTCCCCTTATTACGGGATTCTCATCAATATGGATGTGGGTAGCCCAACCGTGCCATCAACTACGGCGCTTGGGGAATAAGCGAGTTTTACTAGGCAGGTGGGGAGGCATATGCCCCTATAAAGGGACAAGGATTCCTCTTTTTACCCACGCCCTCTTCCTCCTTGCTCATCCATTCTTATGCACTCAAGCTCCAGCACCCAAGTTCGCGTCTTTCTCCTCAAACCACTCCAAGCATGTCTGGAGCGGGAGGAAAGTGGATGGTTTCCTCCGTTACGGAGGAGAACATTACCAAGCTACGAGAAGCCGGATATCTGGCTGCGGACATTGCGCACCGGCTGCCGGATGCGGGGCAGATCATCCCTACGTCCGAACCCCATGAGAGGGTAGTCTTCACTACGAGAAAAAGGCCTACTAATGGCGCACCGGTTTTGCCTACTAATGGCACATCACCGGTGCGCCATTAGTACCACGCCATTAGTATTTATTACTAATGGCGCACCGACAGTGCGCCATTAGTATCTGGTATACTAATGGCGCACCAGGCAGTGCGCCATTAGTATAGGCCTTGGTGCGCCATTAGTATAGGCCACTGGTGTGCCATTAGTATAGGCCACTGGTGCGCCATTAGTATTTTTGAATTTTGTAGGCGGGAAAATAGTAGTGGCGCACCATCTAACCCCCACCGTGCGCCATTGCTATATTTTGAATTTTGAATCTGGATCTGGAACGTGATTTTTTGCCCATTTTTTGCTCGTTTTTTTTGCTCGTTTTTTTTCTCGTTTTTTGGCACGACATTATTTCAAATTTTGTTCCTGTTTTTGGATCTTGTGCGTTCTTTTGCCGTGTTCTTTTGCCGGAGAGGAGTTCGCCGGAGAGGAGTTCGCCAGAGAGGAGGAGGAGGAGGTCACCGGAGAGGCGCTCGCGTACATCGCCGGAGAGGAGGAGGAGGAGGTCGCCGGAGAGGAGTTCACCGGAGCATCGGAGAGGAGGAATGAGAAACCATGAGGGGATGGGAGGAGAGGAGGGAGGAGGAGCTCACCGGAGAGGAGGGAGGAGGAGCTCACCGGAGAGGAGGGAGAAGAAACCGTGAGGGGAGGGGAGGGGAGGGGAGGAGGGAGAAGGAGGTCGCCGGAGTGGAGGAGGGTAGTATGGTGGAGGAGAGAAGGGAAGATGGAGTGGAGGAGAGGAGGAGATGGAGTGTAGGAGAGGTGGAATGAAGAGATAAGGAGGAGAGAAGGCCAGCCATATATACGGCATACTAATGGCGCACCGCGGGCAGGTGCGCCATTACTAACTTTTTTTATTTTGAAGGCGGGAAGATACTAATGGCGCACCGTGGGCAGGTGCGCCATTAGTAAGTTTGGATTTTTTTTGAATTTTTTTGCCTCTCCAGATCTTAAAAGCCCCGTATCTTTTTTCTGTTAGGTTTTTGAGGATTTTAAAAATGTTTAACGGGGTTCCTGACTGAAGCAACATTCGAGTCATGGATGGGAGCACCTAAGTTTCAAAAGAGAAGCAAGGTTTTCTCATGCAAAGTTATAGCTTACAGAACACTAATGGACAAGAGGTAAAACTTATCTGTTTGGCTTGCCGGGGATCACTGTGTTGTGCAATCTTCTCGTCCCTTCTCAAAGCCAAGTTCACGACAGGAACCTGCAACTCCATGTAGATGAGAATGAATGCAGGATGCGATCCTATCTATATGCATATGCAAATGCTCATGAAATGCTTATGCAGTGATCTTGGTGTGCCCCCTACAGCGCTTCTTTATTTTCTCTTGCACGGGGTCATCGCCCCGGCTTTATTTTCTCTTGTAGCTGAGGCACGGCCTGTACAAAAGGACTGCCCGACAGCCTCACGCCTTACGGGCAGTACTTGCAAAAATGCTCAATATTCCATGAGTTTTGCAACTGAGTGCCATCTCCGGTCTCCATACGGACTGAGCCGGGTCTGGTGACCCGTACCACCCGGTAAGGGCCTTCCCACTTAAGTGATAGCTTGTTTGTACCCTTGGCGTACTTAACGCGCCCAAGGAAAAGGTCACCTTCCTCAAAACACCGGGCATGAACTCTGTGGCTATGATAGCGACGCAGGGCTTTCTGGTAGCGTGCAGCACGCGTGGCAGCCCAGAGACGGTTCTCCTCAAGTAGCACAGCATCATCACACCCGTGCTGATCTTGCGCTACTTCATCGTAGGCAAGCACTCGAGGGGACCCGTAAATGAGATCCGTGGGGATAACTGCTTCTGCCCCGTAGACCAAGGAGTCTGTCCGGTAGCTAGGTTAGGTGTCGTTCTGAGGGACCAGAGAACTACCGGCAGCTCCTTGACAAACCGCCCGCCGTGCTTCTATAGCATATCGAAAGTTCTTGTCTTGAGTCCATGTAGCACTTGAGTGTTTGCCTGGTCAGCTTGTCCATTGCTCCGGGAGTGTGCCACAGAGGAGAATGAGATCTTGCATCCGAGCGTACCAACATATTGCATGAAGGCGTGGCTCGTGAATTGGGTGTCGTTGTCGGTGATGATCCTTACCAGAACTCTAAAACAACACACTAATTCTTTCAAGAACTTGATAGCTGATGGAGTAGTCACCTTTCTCACAGCAGTCACTTCCGGCCACTTTGTAAACTTGTCGATGGCGACGAACAAGAATTCAAATCCCCCGATTGCTCGAGGGAAGGGGCCGAGGATATCGAGCCCCCAGGCCGAAAATGGCAATGATAAAGGGATTGTCTGAAGGGCTTGGGCAGGCACGTGTGTTCTCTTGGAATGGAACTGGCAGGCTTAACATGTCGTGACGAGCTCGACCGCATCTTGGAGGGCTACGGGCCAATAGAATCCTTGCCGGAATGCTTTCCCAACTAACACCCTTGATCCAATGTTTGAGCTGCTCATTCCTTTGTGAATCTCAGCCAGCAGTTCCTTTGCATCCTCCTGGCAAGCACACTTCAATTTCACACCGTTGGACCTCCTTCTGTACATAGTGTCATCGACAAACTGGTACATACTGGCCCTCCGGGCTACTTTCTTAGCTTCATCTTGGTCACCGGGAAGTTCTCCGGTTTGTAGGAAGCGGACAATGTGCCTTGCCCAAGTTGGAGCCTGGGGCTTGGCAACGAGGACTAGAAGCACCTCCTCTGTTGCGGGAGAACCAGCCTCCTCCGCGGGGTCCATGGGCCCGGCAGGCTGTGAGGAGTTGTTTCCGGCAGGGTCTCTACCGGGAGCGGGCCGCTCGACCGGGAGAGGCTTACGTAGTCCAACTTTCTCCTTTTCTAGGCCATTGTGGCTGGTGATACGGCGGGCTGAGACAGGCGGAGAACAAAAGTTCCTGGTTCCACAGGAAGCTTCTGCGCAGCACACTTTGACAGGTGATCAGCTATGCTGTTTTCTGCACGGGGTACATGCTCTATTTTCAACCCATCAAAGTGCTCCTCCAATCTCCTCACTTCCTCAACGTATGCTTCCATCAATGGGCTTTGATAATCCTTGTTGACTTGTCTCACCACAAGCTGTGAATCTCCTCGTATGATCAGCTTCTTGATTCCCAATTCTGCTGCAATTCTGAGCCCGGCAAGGAGCCCTTCATACTCAGTTGTATTCTTGGTGGCTTCTTCCTGGGCAAAGTGCATTTGGACGACGTACTTCAAGTGCTCCCCGGAGGGGGCAACAAGAAGCACACCAGCCCCGCACCTTGTAGGGAAAAAGCACCATCAAAATACATAATCCATTATTGGGGTGATTCCTTGCCGGGGGTAGCTGTCTCTGTCACTTCCTCATCATGGGTTGGCGTCCATTCTGCAATAAACTCAGCCAGCGCCCTGCTCTGAATAGTTGATGTGCTCTCAAACTTCAACCAAAGCTAGATAACTCCAAAGCCCACTCCACTATTCTGCCGGTAGTCTCGGCGTTCCAAAGTATCCTTTGCAATGGAAAACGAGTGACAACCATGATCTCATGGGCTTGGAAGTAGTGGCGCAGTTTCCTTGAGGCCATAATGAGACCAAAGATCAACTTTTGCATGCCAGAGTACCTCGATATAGCCCCTTGTAACAAGGAGCTCACGAAGTACACCAGGCGCTGCACCACTTTCTTCCTTGTCGCGTCCTTGGGGTTGCTCTCGTTGCCGTGCTCATTGCTGTTCTGATCCTTTTCTGACTCTACCATTATCTGCCCACTTTCTTCCTCATTCACTTCTTGATGTGCTACCAAGGCTGCACTGACCACATGGTTGGTTGCCGCCAAGTATAGCAACAACTGCTCTTGGGGTTTGGGTGCAACCAAG
Source organism: Aegilops umbellulata (assembly GCA_032464435.1). NCBI lineage: Eukaryota > Viridiplantae > Streptophyta > Magnoliopsida > Poales > Poaceae > Aegilops > Aegilops umbellulata. The sequence goes on along the minus strand of CP136060.1, from coordinate 134,402,441 downwards.
GTAGGCATAGATGATAGGTAGGCCTTCAATTCCTGCAGAGCTGCATCTACTTCCGGGGTCCACTTCATAAGCCGTGCCTTCTTCAAAATTTTAAAGAATGGTAGGGCACGCTCGGCAGACTTGGAAATGAACCTACTCATCGCGGCGACGCATCCCGTCAAGCGCCTCACATCCTTAACTGTACTTGGCACTTGGATCTCCTCGATGGCTTTGATCTTGTCGGGGTTAGCTTCGATCCCCCGATGGGACCCGAAGAAACCAAGCAGCTTGCCGGAGGGGACACCAAACACACACTTCTATGGATTAAACTTCAAATTGATCTTGCACAGATTAGCAAATGTCTCCTCCAAATCCAGGATAAGAGTGATCTTTTCTTTGGTTTTAACCATGGTATCATCCTACATGGTTTCTATGTAACCGTGGCTCAAAACCAATCTGAACTGCCCTTACAAACCTGGTCCCGACACTCTTTAGTCCGAATGGCACGCGGACAAAGCAGTACGTACCACATGGAGTGATGAACGATGTCTTCTCTTCATCTTCTTTGGACATGAAGATCTGGTGATATCTGGAATATGCGTCCAGAAAGGAGTGCAAATTACACCTTGAAGTGGAATCCACAATCTGGTCGATACGCGGCAAGGGAAATGGGTCCTTTGGGCAAGCCTTGTTGACATGTGTGAAATCAATGCAAAGCCTCCATTTCCCATCAGCCTTTCTGACTACCACTGGATTTGCTAACCATGTAGGATGCAGTACTCCTCTGACCAAAACCGCTGCTAGCGAGGTGTTAAGAGCGTCGAGACGATGATCATGGCGAGGTTTGGCAAGGTGCGGTAGCCGGGGAAGCGAGCACGAGCTCAACAGAGGCTCGTGTATGTCACAGAGCGCGTCAGCCGCATGCCAGCACGCCTAGAACGACATGGTCACCGCGTGAACTATGACATTAGGCCGCGCCAAGCTTAATCTTCATGTCTGGCCGGTAGTCCTTAGTGGTTTGAGTGGCTCCAGCACTTTGAGTTGAACCCATGAGTTGTGTGTGCATGGTTTACTTCATGGTAAGTTTCTGGACAGTAACTTGTGGAGTTAACTGTGAGTGATCCAGTAAGAGTTAATGGCTGAGCTTTAGGGTTTAGCAATCTCTTAGGAAGGTAATGAAGCCCAAGAAAAATCAGCCTCATTGGATCAAGGAGAAAATATAGTTGCTGTGTATAGTGTCTATTCTGTCCAGAACAAAAATGATTTTCTATAGCAAAAATATTACAAAAAGTGATGCAATATTTTTGCTTAGGGAGGTACCCTAGGGTTCAAAGAATATTTGGAAATTTTCTCAGGATTTTAGTGGCAATAAAAATGAGGGTTGCTTTGGAGCATATGTTGCTGATTAGGGTTTCTGAAGAGAAGATGAATATTAAATATTCCTAGGATCATTTTGGGATTAATCAGATAGGAAATGATGGTTTTAGGGAGAGAGGAGCCACTTGGGTGAAAATAAAGTGGATGGCCAAGGGTTTAAGTTCATCTGAATTGATTGAAAATCCAAACTCAATCAAATGGCAATCAAAATCAGAAAAAGAAAAGAGGGCAAAAACCAGGCTGTCACACGCGTGTGGACGTCCATGCATGACTTTGACCCAAAAAGGAGAGAGATTATATGACCAAGCTGGTGATTCTTCTTGGTGAGTGTTAGAATACGCCTTGGTGAGAGGCCCCCTCCCACTGACTCAAAGTGTGTGCGGGGGAGGCACGGTACTACTTCGCACTGATGAACCTCCATTGGGTCGGGGATGTCCAGTTAATTTGCGATGCACATGTGCCACATCAAATTTGTGATTTCACTAGTAGAGCGAGGTGCTATACAAACAGTTTTTAACCCCTTGGAACCGTCGCCTAGTGAGTGTGGGCGACAGGGGGGTCCTTCCCACACGACCTAGAAACCGTTGGGGATATGCTCTCCTGGCACACACGCTCGGCAAAATGAGGCCGTGTGCGACCGGCGAGCGACCAAATACGGTTATACCTACAGTAATTGTTGGGGATATTACTACATGGCGTAAACCGGCTCAACCAGGCCGGGTTAACTTCACCAATAGCTAAGTATGTTAAAGCCCATGTAGGCAGATGAGGATGCTATGTAAGGGTTTAAGCCCTCTATCGGTTTAAAGCCCATAGCCGTAAACCGGAATCGGTATGTAAACTTGTATGGTAAGTTAGAAATAGTGGAGACCAAACCGGACACGTGTATGAGTCGGTCTCGGGACTCTGAAAACCGACGGGCGTCACCCGTGTATATAAGGGGACGACCTGACAACGGTTCAAGGACAACAGACAAACAACTCGGGACATAGGCGAAGCTTGTTTGCTCCCTAGTCATCGAAACCCCATCAATTCCATCACAACTAGACATAGGCTTTTACCTTCAACGAAGGGGCAAACTAGTATAAACTCTCTTGCATCCCTGTGTCCGCTTTAACCCCTTCAAGCTAACCCGTAGCAATGGCTCCACGACTAAGTCCTTTCATGAGGACATCTGCCGTGACAAAACCACGACAGTTGGCAGCCACCGTGGGGCTATTGCACGATGGTTTCAAGTTCTTGGAGGGCAACTCCGAAGGACTCAAGCGTTACGCCGTGGGCCGGATGACCAAGAGTCGTCGCGGCATGCTCTACATCGACGATGTAGGATGGGGGCCCGAGGCCGGCTCAATCGAGTACGGGTACCGGGTCCCCTTTGGTGGCATACACGTCTTCATTGGCAAGATCGGTGAACCGAGCCCTGAGCCGGACATCTGCGCCGACCTCGTCGAAACAGCTCATCGTGCATGATCTGCCCAGGATAAACCAGCCATGAAGCGTGCCTTCGTAGGAGTCCTCCATGGAGGGGAATACGAGGATAGATCGGAATCCGGTGATTAGACCGTCGTTTATTCCGGCGACGAGTCCTCAACCGGAGAGACCGAGTCGTTATATCAGTTACAGGATGGTCGGATTGGGGGCCGTTCTGATGGCGACAGTATACCGGACCCCTCTGATCTGCCAAACCGGGTCGGAATATTCATGGCCGGTACGCAAGCGGCGATCCACTCTTCGACCGCAGCAGCAATGATCTCCAGGTCAGTAACGGCGATGGCAGCCAGGGCAAGAGGCCCTGTGCGCCCGCCGGCTCAAGTTTTATCTTATCTGTTTGATGCGTTGGCTACGCTCATGGCAGAGGCTAACCCGACGGATCAGGATGCCCACAACGCGGAAATCGCAAAGGTGAAACATCAGATTGCTCAGGCCAAGGCCGATTTAGCGGCTGAGAATGCCAGGATGACCGCAGAACGGGCCGCTTTGGATGCACAGGCTTATCGGCTTATGCTGGATCAGAACGCGTCACATGAAGTCCTGAAGAGGAAGCACCGGTCTCGCTTACCTCCGGTTTAAGAGGCCAGAGACCTCTTTAGCACCCCAGGAGCAGGGACCAATAACCGGGCGGAAGCGCCAGGGACGGGCAGGCCGGTTCAGCCTCGCTTGGTGGATCTGCCCCGTTAGAACAATATCGTCCCTCAACCTGTCCCAACACCTCCGGGTCACTATTCCAATCCGATGGACAACCTTGTTGCTGCCGCTCCACGACTGGAGGCCATCCCAATTGAAGGTGATTCTCCGCAGGTGGTGGAGACGCGCCGGGTTAAGGAACTTCTTCGGATAGCCTTGATTCAATAGGAAGCATATTCATACAACCGTGACCGAATTCACTCCACCCCTCGTCTGAGCCGGAGCTACAGCAGGCGCATGGATGAACCGGCCGTGTCAAGCAATGCACGAAACCGTGAAGCGCCCCGTGCCAACAACCCGGCAGGTGGTATCGGTGATGCTCAGGAAGTGGTAGGCCGGGCCCGAGCGCGCAGGGAGGCCAAGTTAGCGGCACAGTATAAGCCTCGTCAGCTTACGCCGGTTCGGCCAACTACCTCGGTCGAGCCAGGAGTTAACTCTAGTTCTTTGGGGGTACCATGCCTTGTCCCTGCCTTACGCAATGTGCGCCTGCCCAAGGATTTCAAGGGCCCATGCAAGGTGCCGAATTACTCTGCCGATTTGTCTCCAGAAACATGGGTGGAGAGCTATGAGATGCCCATGGAGATGCTTGATGTGGATGATGCGGCGTGTGCGAAGTATTTCACCATGATGCTAGAAGGGACGACCCGTACTTGGTTAAAAAGTTTACCGGCCAATTCTATCAGCTCGTGGGCCGAGTTGAGATCCCAGTTTATCCAGAATTTTAAGGATACATGTAAGCAGTCTATGTCGATAGTGGACTTAGCGGCCTGTGTCCAGGAAGAAGGAGAGTCGACTACCCGTTGGGTGCGCCGGGTCTCGAAGATTTTGCACTCGTCAGACCGCATCAATGCTGATACAACAGTTATAACCTTGGAAGGCAACTGCCGGTTTGAGCCTCTGAAGTTGAAATTGGGATGGTTGAACCGCCATTGCAATGATATGGGGACCCGCACGGCTGCGTTAGTGAAGTATTCTGACTTTGATAGTACCAAGGATCCTGAGTCTGACGATGACAATACAGGGAAGGGAAAAAAGAGCAGCAACTCCAAAGGGCAGCAGCACAACACGGCGGGTCATGGAAACGGCGGCAATCGTAAAGCGGATAGCAGCATGAACTTTGTGGCTAATACCAACGCGTAGGACAAAGGCCAACGACGAAAGGGTAAACCGCCGAATCGCAGCGAAGCGCCGAATCCCAACCCAGACCGCTTGACTTACCTATTAAACCAGCCCTGTCCAAAGCACGGGACGAAGGAGATGCCGGCCAACCACCTTTGGAAGGATTGCTACATCATGCAAGAGTTAAAAAATTCTAATACTTTCCGGTATGATCACAGATCAGGTGGCGGTTCAGGGTCCGGATCTCATGGGCCGGGTTACGGCGGAGGAAATTCCGGTTCAGGTTTCAATGGTAATCAAGGCGGACAGAACAATCAAGGTAACCAGAACAGTCATGGTGGTTACAACCAGCAGTAGCAGCAGTCGGGTTATCAGAGCCATCCGAAGCAGTTGAATAGTGGGCAATATCATGTTTTCACCACTAGTTTGGACAAGCGTGACCGAAAGGTTCACAAGCGGGCAGTAAATTCTATTGAACCGGCGGTGTCCCGTTACTTACGCTGGTCTGAGCTGCCAATCGTATGGAGAAGAGAGGATCACCCTCCCGGAGTTGATAATCCGGGTCAGCTAGCGTTGGTGGTGGCACCTCAGGTGGGAGGTTATAAGTTCACCAAGGTACTCATGGATGGAGGTAGCAGTATTAACATCTTGTACTATGAGACCTTCCGCCGTATGGGGCTAACAGATACAAATCTTAAACCGTCCAATACGGTGTTTCACGGCGTGGTACCTGGTAAATCGGCATATCCTGTTGGCAAAATAGCTCTGGAGGTGGCCTTTGGGGATGATTATGATTCCAGATCGGAAGTGTTGACCTTTGAGGTGGTGAAAATTCAGATTCCATATCACACCCTGTTTGGACGGCTGGCTTATGCTAAATTCATGGCACGACCCTGCTATGTCTACCTACATCTCAAGATGCCGGGTCACAAAGGAACAATAACTGTTCATGGGAGCTGCAAGATCGCTTTGGAGTGCGAAGAAGGTAATGCGGCCTATGGTGAGTCGGTTTGTGCCACGGAAGAGTTGAAATTCTACAAGGATAATGTTGATCCGGCAGATATGACTCCATTGAAAAAGCCAATTACGGAGCATGATCCGGCCCTGAAGTTCAAGTCGGCTGCTGAGACCAAGCTTGTTGACTTCGTGCCTGGCGATTCATCCAAGCAGTTCAGTATCAGTGCAAACTTGGATCCAAAATAGGAAAGCGCGCTCATCGAGTTCATCTGTAAGAACCAGGACATCTTTGCGTGGAAACCTTCTGACATGCCAGGTGTACCGAGGGAACTCGCTGAGCACACCCTTAATATTGATCCCAAGTACAAACCGGTGAAACAGTTTCTCCGCCGGTTCAATGGAGATAGATGCAATGCTATTGGAGAGGAAGTAGCCAGGCTCTTAGCAGCAGGATTTATCGTTGATGTTTTCCACCCTGAATGGTTAGCCAATCCGGTGCTGGTTCTTAAGAAAAACGGCACGTGGCTTATGTGTGTGGATTACATAGACCTTAACAAGGCTTGTCCAGCATATCCTTTTGCCCTCCCCCGTATTGATCAAATTATTGAAGCTATGGCGGGTTGTGAGCGTTTGAGCATTCTGGATGCATATTCTGGTTATCATCAGATCAAGATGGTACTTAAGGACCAGGAGAAGACGGCGTTCATAACTCCCTTTGGAGCCTTCTGCTATGTGTCTATGCCCTTTGAGCTCAAGAGTGCCCAAGCGACCTATCAATGGTGTGTACAGAATTGCCTTCATAAGCAAATTGGCCATAATGTGCATGCTTATGTGGATGATATTGTGGTTAAGTCAAGGAAGAAGGAAACTCTAGTTGACGATTTGAAGGAAACCTTTGATAACCTACGGACATACAAGATGATGCTCAATCCGGCCAAGTGCATTTTTGGTGTACCGACAGACAAGTTATAGGGCTTTCTGGTGTCCAACGGGGGAATTGAGGCTAATCCGGAGAAGATCACAGCTATCACCTCCTTGGCTAAACCAAAGTGTATCAATGACGTTCAACGTTTGGTAGGCCGAATTGCCGCGTTGAGCCGGTTTATCAGCCGCCTTGGTGAGAAGGTGATTCCTTTATATCAGATGCTGAAGAAAACAGATAACTTAGTCTGGAGTTCTGCCGCTGATGAAGCGTTCGAGGACTGAAAGCGGCAGCTCGCCAATCCGCCTGTTCTTGCTGCTCCAGTTAACAAGGAACCATTGCTGTTATATGTGGCAGCTAATGCTCGTGCAGTCAGCGTGGCTATTATGGTGGAGCGCAAAGAGGCAGGCAAGGAATATCCGGTTCAACGTCCGGTTTACTATATCAGTGAGGTGCTTATTGAATCAAAGCAAAGGTACCCGTATTGGCAGAAATTGGGGTATGGAGTGTTTATGGCAAGCCGAAAGCTTAAACAGTACTTCCAAGGTCATCCCATCACAGTGGTCAGCTCTGCCCCTTTGGGAGATATAATCTAGAACAGGGAGGCAACTGGCCGGATTGCCAAGTGGGCTATAGAGCATGGGTCTCACGGGTTGAAATACATACCTCGGACGACCGTCAAGTCGCAAGCAATTGTCGATTTCATCAATGATTGGACGGAACTACAAGCGCCTGAAGAAAAGCCGGATCACACCTATTGGACTATTCACTTTGATGGGTCCAGGCAATTGGAGGGCTCGGGGGCTGAAGTCGTGTTAACTTCCCCACGAGGTGATAAGTTCTGTTACGTTCTCCGCTTAATTTTCCCTTGTACTAACAATGCTGCTGAGTACAAAGCTTTACTCCATGGTCTTCGGATGGCTAAGGAGATGAATCTAAGCCGAGTTAAGTGCTTCGGTGACTCGGACCTGGTGGCTCAACAAGTATTTGGCACTTCAGATTCCAAGGATCCGCTTCAAAGGTATTGTCATAGGTCACTTCAAAGGTTATCAGGTGGATCATGTGGATCGACGGAAGAATGAAGCGGCGGACGCTTTGAGCCGGTTGGGCTCTCAACGCAAACTGGTTGCGCCTAATGTTTTCTTGGATGTTCTGCATAATCCGTCTGTCAAGCTCCCTAGTGAAGAGGATTTGGCTATTCCTGATCCGGAGGCTCAGTTGGTGGCGGCTCTTCATGTCATCCCGGACTGGATGGTTCCTTATCTCGCGTACCTAAACCGGGGCAAGTTACTAGAGGATGAGACCCTGGCCAGGTAGATAATCCGACGGTCCAAGTCCATGGCTATTCTCAATGGTGAGTTGCAGTGTGACGGGGGCGTTTCAACGCTGTGTGTCTCCTGAGGAAGGCTGTGAAATTTTACATGAAATCCATGAAGGAGATTGTGGTCATCACGTCGGTTCAAAATCTTTGGTGGCTAAAGCGTTTCGCCATGGTTTTTATTGGTTGACTCCTCATGCTGATGTGGAGGACCTGGTCCGACGATCTGATGACTGTCAGAAGTTCTCAAGGCGTGCTCATGTGCCGGCTCAAGAATTGAGGATGATCCCAATTACTTGGCCATTTGCAACTTGGGGGCTGGATATGGTTGGGCCTTTCAAAAGATCCAAGGACAAGAAAACCCACCTCTGGGTGGCAGTTGACAAGTTCACAAAGTGGGTGGAGGCAGAGCCCATTAGCAAGTGTGACGCAGCCACGGTGGTTCAATTCATCAAAAAGGTGATTTTCTGGTTTGGCTTTCCACACAACATCATCACAGATAATGGTACCAACCTGTCCAAGGGTGCTATGAAGGAGTTCAGTCAACGAGAGCACATCCGTCTTGACGTCTCATCAGTGGCTCACCCACAGTCCAATGGACAAGCAGAGAGGGCTAATCAAGAGATCTTGCGAGGCATCAAACCCCAGCTTATGGTTCCTTTGCAGCGGACGCCAGGTTGTTGGGTTGAGGAGTTACCATCTCTATTATGCAGCATCAACACCACACCTAACAGATCGACAGGGTATATGTCGTTCTTCATGGTTTATGGAGCGGAGGCGGTTCTCCCCAGTGATATCCGTCATGACTCACCTCATGTAACGACATATGTTGAAGCGGACAACGAGACAGCACGACAGGACGCTTTGGACCTTGTGGACGAGGAGCGTGACATAGCGGCTGCCCGTTCGACGATTTATCAGCAAGATCTCCATCGCTATCACAGTCGCCGAGTTAGAACCAGAACCTTTCAAGAAGGAGATTTGGTACTTCGTCTCATCCAAGATCAGACTGATATGCACAAGTTATCCCCACCTTGGGAGGGACCTTTTGTGGTCAGCAAGAATCTCCACAACGGGTCATACTACTTGATCGATATTAGAGAGCACAAGGACTCACGTACATCAGAGGAGGAGACCAACAGGTCGTGGAACATAGCTCATCTTCGGCCTTACTATACTTGAGACATAGGCTCTACTTATGTATATAATATGAAAATGTATATATTATGAGTAATGCAATAAACCGGAGCCTCAGCTAAAGCGGGGTCTCTGTTCTTTTTACATCATGTGTGGTTACACGGAGTTTCTGTCTTAAAGCGGCCTCCGGTTTACCCCTTGAGTTAGCTTTTCAAAAGCTTACATCATATCACTTGGGGGCTTGGTCGTGTCCGAACCACAGCAACACCATTTGGTAGGCGAAAAGCCACAACATCACTTGGGGACTTGGTCATGTCTGAACCATAGTCACGCCTCTTGATCAGCCTAGTGCCACAACATCACTTGGGGGCTTTGGTCGAACCCGAACCATCGCTACACCTCTTGATCGGCATAATGTCAACGCATCATTTGGGGACCTGGGTGACTTGAACCATAGCTACACCTTTTTGGGGGCATGGTCTTGTCCGACCATGGTAATGCCACTTGATCAGCTCAATGCCTCATTTGCAAATGGTTTTATCTTTGCCTTTGCTTGAATTCTGTTCTTTTTTGTTAAAGACCTATTTTCTCTTTTTTGTGTTTTTTAACCGACATTGGTAAACCGATTCAATTGTCAATTACAAATTGACGGAACACGGTCAAATCTTAATCCGGAGACTAACTGCCCAGTTTGATTTTTTTATTACCATCCTATTATGGAGTAAAACCGGTGTTTATCGTAACCCGGAGCGGTTTACATTGTAAACCGGCCTTATATAAACAGGAGTTGTTTTCTCCTCCAATAGTGTGGGTTTATTAAACTCCGCTTCAAGATTGGCCTGCCAAACTTCACGCCTAATGATGGCAGACGCTTTAAGTTTTTTGGCTGCAGAAAACAGTTTTGAGATAGATAATTCAAAAAGAAGCAGCAGTTGCAATAAGTATGCACGAAGGCATATCAAGACCAAGTGCATCAGCTAGCCTATTACAAGGCAACACAGTGCCCAAATAAGATCATTGTTTTCTGCATAACACAACGTGCAGTGATTTAAACCGGCTTCCGGTTCATGCTTGGTCACCATCTGGACCTGATGGTTGAGGGTCATCTCGCGCCGGTTCAGCCTCTTCTTTCCTACCCAGCGGTTGGAAATCAATAGTTGCCCAGTCGATTCCAGTTAATGCTTGAAAGACGGCTTCATCACTGATCAGCAACGACGGTTCAATGTCAGGAGTGTAAGTATGCTTATGGATTGGCGGGACAAGATTCTCTGCTTCAGGGATTGGTGCAGCAACACGCTTGTTCTGATCATCGTAATTGGCTTGATAGTGGGACAGATGTGCTTCTTCCGCTAGCTGACAAGCCAACGGGTGCAGTTCCCGGTTTATGGCTTGAAGATCGTCCTGATTGAACTCTGTCCCATCTTGTTTCAAACTGGGATAGCCTTGGGCCGCTTCAACCGGATCAAAATCAGGCACCCATGCCTTGGCCCGGATTAAGGCATTTATAGCACCTGTTCTCGCAGCGTATCTCTTCAGCTCATCAACCCGGGCAGGGACCATAGATAGCCTTTCAAGGGTGTCTTTGATCAAAGTGGGTGGCGGATTGTTGTGGGACGCTGTGTAGATGATCCGTTGAGCACCTGTATACAGTTGCTCTACCAAAGTATAAGCAGCTTTCAGCTTCTTCCGCACATCCGATCCCAAGTGTCCAATGCGGGTTCCTACATTGTTGTAAAGATTATTAAACCGGCATATCAAGGTTTGTTCAAATCAGAAGAACAAGGATACTTACCAAAGATAGAAGCAGTCATGGCATGAACCTGTCGCTTCACACTGGTTAGTTCATCAACCACCGGTTTGAGAGCGGCTTCGGCTTTCTCAGCCCTTTGCGTTAAAGCGGCTTTCTCAGTGGCCCAATCCGCCCGCTCTTTGTTGAAGCCCTCCTTAAGTTTCTCCATGACGCTTAAAGCGCTGGTTAATTCCTCTTTTGCCTTAGAGGTTTCGGCTAGTTGGGACTTCATGTTTTCCTGCAGGTCGGCGGTTTGACTTTCTCTTTTGCTCAGCTCAGCCTGCAAACAGATGATTATATGATGAAAATGACGATACAGATTTGAAGTACCAACCACATAACAAGTTATGCCCTTGATAGTTGGGGGCTAATGCATATTTTCTCTTCATCATACAATTTCTACAAAGTCCCAAGCTCAATACGAGTATTCAACTTGGCACTTGGGGGCAAATGGCTATTTGCTCAATAACTACTGATACTGGAATTTTAATTATCTAAAAGTCCTGGTTTAACTACATTAAGTTGAACCGGCCCTTGGGGGCTACGACAACAAAGTATAGATGAGTTGAAGTTTACATTGGAAAGTCCCGGTTTTAAGCTGGTATCTTAAACCGTCACTTGGGGGCTATTGGAGTTGGAACAGTATAACATACAAGCAGAGATGCGTATGAGAATTTACCTCATATTTGTCCTTCATCATATTGACCAGACTGGCTTCATAATCATGGCTGGTGTACAGCTAGTTCAGATAGCCAGAATGGATATCTTGGGCGTTCAGAGCGGTATAAGTCGATAAGTCAGCATTCCACTTGCCTTTACCAATTGCAGCAAATTCATCTTTGGCAGTGTGCCTGGATAAAGCGACAGGATTACTTGGCTCGGTACGACCAATGCCAGTGATAAGGACCTCATCATCTTTCTCTTCACTAGTTTGAACCGGTGTCGCCGGTTTGTCACTATTCTTTGTTGGACTAGCTATTCTGTCAGTCCGGATAGGGCTCGTTGGTTGAACAGTAGGGCCTGTGGTATCAACATTTGCCTCTTCAGTGACAAAGTCATGGTCTGGCAGTGGTGGGTCATTCAGCACATCGTCACGGTTGGCTTCTTCAGGATCTAGTACTTTATCCGGCTCAGCAGCGGTATTTTCCTCTGCCGTATTGTTCAGGAAAGCCTTCTTGCTTGGTCTGGGCTTGGCCCTGAGAAAGGAAGTTAACAAGGATCAGTACAATTTTTATCAAAGGTAATATATCAAAGACACAAGATGAAATATAACTTACCCAAGCACCGTTTTAAGCGGGGGAAGCTTGGTGGCTGATGACTCGCCGGAGGATGAACGAGAAGTGCCCTGATAATCAGAGTCAGACGGATTAAGAGGTTGACGAAAACAACCCGCTTTAGGGAAAGCATTGACAAGAGAGTTAGAGACCTCTGAACGGCGTTTCCGAACCGGACTGTTCGGTAAACCGGCGGAGGTAACTACCTAGCCGCTGTGCCGGGTTGTGCGGCGAGCTTCGTGCTTTTGTGTCTTCACAAGAAAGTGTGGGTCCAAATAAGCAAGAGGGTGAGAAAATTTAACTTTCCGGTTTGCCCGACGGGTTTTTTGTGAAGGCAGAGGGTTTGAATCAGAAGAAAGAGCGATTACCTCTACAGCATCAGCATGAATGACTTCAGCGTCATCCTGACAATAATCATCATCAATAAGAAGTATGAAATATAAACCAAGTGAGTCAAGATCTACCTCAAGATCCGGGTTACCCACATCATCATCAGCTGGTGGATCGGAAGATGCAGTGGTTCTTTTTCTGTTAGCAGGTCTCTTCACAACTCTGGTTTTTGGCCGGGTTGGCTTCTCCGGTTTCTCTTGCGGAGGCTTCTTGCTCCAAAACGGATCATTGCCCTGTTTTAAAGATGTTAACATTGTCAGAGGATATTTCGAACAAAAGCATAATCAGTAAAAGCATAAGGCATGAGTCTTACAGCTGGCGGTTTGTTAATGACACAGAAAGGAGGTAGGCCGGTTTGAGCACAGACAGCTTCCGATTCATTTAATATCTTTTTCACAGCCTCAGTAACTTCGTCATCTGTAAGCTGGATATCAATGTGCCGTTGAGGGTCTTTTACATCTCCAGTATATTCGCACATCAAACCGGGGCGCTGGCTAAGGGGTAGTATGCTCCAAGATATCCAGCAGCGAGAAAAGTCAACCCCGGTCAACCCGTTTGCCATGAAGGCCCTCAGCTTGGATAATTGAGGAGAATACTTCAGTCTTTCCTTAGCAGTCAGCCTCTGTGGGGAAGTGTGTGTATTTCTCAGACGTTCCGGACGATAACCCGGAAGGGGATTTTCTTTTTCAGGAGAAGTGTCTTTGCAATAAAACCATGTTTGGTTCCACTCTTTGGGGTGGCTGTGAAGTTTTGCGTGAGGGAAGGTGACTTCTTTCCTCTTTTGAATTGCCATACGGCCCAGCTCCGTATTGGGTCCGTCTGTGAATTCAGTATGGCGGTTCAGGTGAAAGCAATCACGGAATAACTCTAAGGTAGGTTTCTCTTGAAGGTATGCCTCACAGAACACTTGAAAATGACAGATGTTGGTTACAGAGTTGGGACCCGTATCTTGTGGGCGCAGTTGGAAGTTGGCTAAGACATCCCGATAAAACTTTGAACCGGGAGGGTTGAAGCCCTGGGCTAAGTGATCAGCAAAAACTACAACTTCCCCTTCTTTAGGTTTAGGAGGACATTCTGGGCCAGGGACCCTCCAGTGGATGACATCTTGCTTGCTTAAAGCGCCAGTTCTAACCAAATTGTTCAGTCGAACTTCGGTCACTCGAGAAGGGACCTAGTTGCACTCATATGCTTGTTTGGCCATGGCAAGATCTACAAGGTAGTAATTACCGGTTCAAAATATGTCGGAAAGGTATACACTGATGCATACTTTGCTAAACCAGAGGCAGTTATTTATAAACCGGAGTTCTACAAAGCGGCAAACCGGAGTTCTACAAAGCGGCAGTGCCTTACTAAAGGATTCTGGCGGTTCAACAAGGGGACTAATGATATATATTGGTTTGTCATTTTTTTACAAAGTTAAATCGCCTGGTCTATACATTGAAGAGTTAAGATTGCAGATGAGTAAGTAAACGAAAACACATTTCACAAGGTTATATTGCAGTTTTGGATCTGGAGCAGGTTCAGAAAAGAGATAAATATTCAAAGCCTAAAAGGAATAGCACCGAATCAATGAGCAAAGGTACAAGTAAGATCTACGGTCTTAAGATGCGTAAAGTGAAGACGGAGATTAAAACAAAACTACCAGTACACAGAGCAGAGATTCAGAAGTTCATCTGAGATCTATCATATGAACAAGGAGCAGACGATGAACACTGAAGAACTCGGAAACCCTAGAACAGATCTATGGTGGATAGGTTAGGAGACTTACCGGAACTTAGGAAGAAGCGGAAAGCCGCCGCGATATTCTGGTGCGCTCAGGGTGATGCAGCAGCCAAGGTCGGAGCAGAAGTCGACGGCGGCGGCGGAGCTCCGAAGCTGAGCGACGCAAGGAAGACGAGGCAGAAGGGGCACGAACGGGAAAAGAAGATGACCCCTCAGGCCTATTTATAAAGGAAGGGAAATGTGTCAGGCGCGAAAATCAAGGGGCCGCAAGTTTGGAAAACGGAGCTTTCGCCTCGATTGTCGCAGGTCTATTAAATAAAGAGGTACCATGTGCAGTTTCTTTATAACAGATGATGTCACGCCGGTTTACAACAAGCTGAGAAGATGACATCACGATGGTTTACCAAATTGCAAGAAGATGTTGAAGATGAAGTTTTTTGCTAAGGATTGACATGAACCTGTTCAAATCAATCTGGGGCCTAATGTTGGGGATATTACTACCTGGCGTAAACCGGTTCAACCAGGCCGGGTTAACTTCACCAATAGTTAAGTGTGTTAAAGCCCATGTAGGCAGATGAGGATGGTATGTAAGGGTTTAAGCCCGCTATCGGTTTATAGCCCATAGCCGTAAACCGGAGTCGGTATGTAAACTTGTATGGTAAGTTAGAAATAGTGGAGACCAAATCGGACACGTGTATGAGTCGGTCCCGGGACTCTGTAAACCGACGGGTGTCACCCGTGTATATAAGGGGATGACCCGGCAGCGGTTCAAGGACAACAGACAAACAACTCGGGACTTAGGCGAAGCTTGTTTGCGCCCTAGTCATCGAAACCCCATCAATTCCATCACAACTAGACGTAGGCTTTTAACTTCATCGAAGGGGCCGAACTAGTATAAACTCTCTTTTGTCCCTGTGTCCGCTTTAACCCCTTCAAGCTAATCCGTAGCGATGGCTCCACGACTAAGTCCTTTCATGAGGACATCTGCCGTGACAAAACCACGACAGTAGTGCTAAAAAAATACAATTATACACGCGAAATCATTTCTGGCCGTAAGTACATCCCACACAGTCAGTCCCCACTAAATATTTCCATTCGTATATACATCCCACACAGTCGCTCCAAGGAAAATGTTTCTGTTCGCAGGTACATCACACAATTTTCCCCATTAAATCGTTTCTGATAGCGTTTCCATTGCACACGGTATTAACAATTTTATCTTTGCATTATAGAATGCATCACATACGGTGTGTAGAAGAAACTGTGTGGCAAAGGTTGTCCATCACACACAGTTTTTATGTGGTAAACATTTACGCCAGGTGGCCTAACGCAAACAGTTTTCAAGAGGATGTCGTGTGTGATTGTTCATTAATCTAACACGGTTTATTCCTAGAAACTATGTGCGTTGCCTGAGGTCACCGTCCATGGTGTTTTCTCAATAACTGTTTGCAATAGAAAAACCCAGTTAGCAGGCTAATTATCCTATTATTAATAATCCATTTATTAATCTAACTGACATTTCATATTAAGCACACAATATATTTCATTTTCATAATTTTAATACATCAGAGTACAACATCATACAGCTTCAGCACTCAACTACCCCATTACACAACTCCACCAGCACCAAGTTAACATGCAACATCTATAACCTTTCAAAATTAGAATCATAGATGCTACATAGCCAGATGTATCTCATCTGGAAAACTGCTGAAGCAGAAGGCGAATATTGAGCCTTCATTGAGGTTGAAGGTCTTTGCAACTTTAGGCCAGTGCCTGTAGATGATTGACCTTCCATCCTTCATCCTCTTCAGGAACACTTCAATATTGAAGCGTGGGTGTTGTATGAATACCTTCCTCGCCTCCTGACCATACAAGTGGTGCAAGAGGTAATCATCAGTGAACTGCTTTGGAAAGGCCTGAAAACAAGGATTTGCATAAATATCTTCTCTATATTGGAAATGGGGAAAATAAATAAAAAAGGCAAGGTATAATAGTTAGTACCATCCTGTAGTGAACTGATGTCTTCTTCATTGTGCAGAAAAAGATCTTGTTGTTTTTTGTTGCTAATTTCTTTATCCTAACAATCTTTCTGAGTTTCTTGACTTGACTGGTATTCATTGACAACTCATTTCCTCATATGCAGAAAGGGTCGAACAGTGGGTCAAACACTCTAGCATCAGGACCTACATGTGCAAGACCAGATTGTTAAAAACCTAAATATTAGAATGATTCCTGCAATTGCACAATAACGTGCTATTAGACAAAGGACCATGCATTTCCAAACCTCGATTGTAAACCTCAGTGCTTCCCATAGTTTCCCTGCAACACATATAAGGTAGTTAGTCATCGGGTTAAGTGAGGGTTCGCATGCTGTCAGTAAAATATGTTGATTAAAAATAAGCACATTGCAGATTCATCAGATTAATTCAAGCCACATGGAAAACCCATTTATCCAAACTAAGCATTATCAAGAACTACGAAATATAGCACTTGTATATGTTTCTCATGCACTACTGGAATCATGATCTTTGTTGTCAGCCAGCTCTTTGCCGTCTGCTAGCTGACAGCAAAGAAGGTCTTTGCCATCGGCTTAAAAAAAGCTGATGACAAAGAAAGAGCTGACGGAAAAGAAAGAGCTGACGGTAAAGGAAGAGCTGACGGCAAAGACCAAATTTGCCATCAGCGAGCTCTTTGCCATCTGCTAGCAGATGGCAAAGAGGGCGGGTGGCCCACCAAGGAGAACCACCTAACGGCCACCTTCTTTGCCGTCCGCGAGCAGACGACAAAGAGAATAGCCAACTAAACGGCCGTTTCCTCCCAACCCCACCCCACTAGCTACGCTCTTTGCCGTCTGCTAGCAGACGACAAAGAAATTAAACCTAACTAAAGAACGGTCGGACCCGCGCCACGCTCCTCTCTCTCTCTCTCTCTCTCTCTCTCTCTCTCTCTCTCTCTCTTATCTCTCTCTCTCCCTCACCTCACACGCGCGACCCTCGTGCCCACCGTCCCCGTGCCCGTCGGCCTCCACGCCGACCACCACCGCCCTTGACCCCCACCGACCCCGCCGCCTCCGACCACCACCACCCTTGACCCCTCACCGCCCCCGCCCCCGACCCCCCCCCCCCCCGCCCCCCGCCCCGACCCCCCACCGCCCCCCGCCCCCGAACCCCCACCGCCCGGCGCTCCACCCCGCTCCCCCGATGCCCTCGACCCCCCCCCCCCCCCGCTGAGGGAGTCCTGGACTAAGGGGTCCTCGGGCGTCCGGTCTGTTATCCATGGGCCGGACTGGTGGGCTGTGAAGACATGAAGGCCGAAGACTCTACCCGCATCCGGACTGGACTCTCCTTGGCGTGGGAGGAAAGCATGGTGATCAACTATGAAGATTCCTTCCTATGTAACCGACTCTATGTAACCCTAGATCCCTCCGGTGTCTATATAAACTAGAGGGCGTAGTCCGGATTGGAGATACTCATTACCATAGTCATATAGGCTAGACTTCTAGGGTTTAGCCATTACGATCTCGTGGTAGATCAACTCTTGTAACACTCATATTCATCAAGATCAATCAAGCAGGAAGTAGGGTATTACCTCCATAGAGAGGGCTCGAACCTGGGTAAACATCATGTCCCCTGTTTCCTGCAACCATCAACCTTAGACGCACAGTTCGGGACCCCCTACCCAGGATCCGCCGGTTTTGAGACCGACATTGGTGCTTTCATTGATAGTTCTGTTGTGACGTCGACGAAAGGCTTGATGTCTCACCTTTTCCTTAAAGACAACATCACCTCCAGGGGAGTTCTGGCCCCAGGCCAAACCCTCCGGCTTGGCGGCTTCACTATGATCGCCCGTTCGGCCGTCAAGCCGACGATGACCTCTCGGGCCATCAAAAACCCCCTTCGCATCAACTCCGAACACTCCAAACAGATGGATCTGGTAGAGTTTTCGTCCTTAAATGAGCTCCTAGATCGTATTGCCGCTTTGGGAATTGCCACAGATTACGATCGGATCGGACCTAAAACTGATCAAGGAGAAATTAAAACTCCACCGGTCACTCACCAGATAGTGGTAGTCGACGAGCAGGACGGCGAGTCTTCTTCTATATCGAAGACGGACTATATTCGCATCACCGATCAGGAAGAACCGGATACTCACCAGCGAAAGGATGTGACTAGCCCTCCGAACATAGAATCAGACGGCAATCCTAAACAATCAGAAGACACTCCGGAGCCCGGACTGTTGAGTCTGCAAGGTCTTCAGACTCCGGATAATCCGCCAGGTTGGGGTTCGGATTTAATTCCACCCACCCACCCGGACATAGACGCTCTCATGAGCATAAAACAACAGTCTCAGGAAACGGTTCACCACTTTTGGGCCAGATTCCTCCTTGTAAAAGACAAGGTAAAAGATTGCCGATGAGGACGCGATATCAGCGTTCCGCAACAATTGCACGAACGAAGGAATCCTCAATGCCATCAATCGTCGCCGCATACTGAAGTTCGTTGACTTAGCAACTATCGTACAGAAGCACAGCGTGATGGAAAGCTCCTAGAAAACTCAGGCAGCTTGCTGGGAACCGTCGGTCCCAACTCAACTCCTCCTACAAGCAAAGAGGGCGCACCCCCATGGCAGGCCCAGTCCAACAGTCAAGAAACATAAACCCATTACATGGCACGTCACCGTTCTGTAGGGATGGCTCGATGGCCCATGCAAAATACACACGATGCCAGATACCGCGGCAACCCATAGCCTTAGAGCTTGTTGGATACTCCGGCAGGTGGCCGAGAGTGGCGAGGACATCCTCATCACGGACGCCCCAGAACAGCACCCTCCAGAAAACGACGACACAAGAGTATTGACAGTCTTCGAGACATTCGCTTCAAACAACAAGCGCAAAAGAGCACTTCGTGACCTCGCCGAAGTCTGCCAAATTGCTGCAATAAACCCTTGGAACGAGACGGATATAACATTTAATGTCGGTGACGAGCCAAAGTACAGGACAGTCCGAGTGCCAGCCACATTAGTCCTCAGTCCATCATGGACGGGTTTCGACTTACCAACGTCCTCATGGGCGGCGACATCGGACTAAACCTCATTTACGAGGACACACTCCACAAAATGGAAATAGACAAGAGCCGTATCAGGCAAAGTAGCACAACCTTCCGAGAAATCATTCCCAATCGAGAGGCGCGATGCGCGGGAAAATCACACTTGACCTGGTGTTCGGCACGCCTGAGAATTATCAGTCTGAAGAAATCACTTTCCAAGTGGCCCTTTTCAGCAGCGGATACCACGTCCTGTTGGGCCGGGACGCTTTCACACGCTTCCAAGCTATACCTCATTATAGGTATATGAAGCTCAAAATCCCCGGACCGAACAGTATAATCACTCTTGTTAGTGACCCGGACATAGCACTTCGCGCTGAAAACAAAACAGCATCCCTCGCCCTTGAGACGTTATCCGAAGCCCTCGCAGCTGAAGAACTAACCGCACTATGCTCCACGATGGACAGGGACGATTTAATCCTCGACAAACACCCCAAATCCACCTCTTTCAAACCAGCAAAAGAAATAGTCAAATTCCATGTCCACCCAACGGACCACAAGAAAACAGCATCTATCGGAGCACAACTAAACCCAACAGTTGACGCCGCACTACGAGAATTCCTACGCGAAAACTGGGGCATATTCACCTAGCACCCTTTAGATATGCCAGCGATCCCACGCGAGCTGGCCGAACATAGCCTCAATATATTAAAGGGATTTAAACAGGTCAAGCAAACACTATGGCGCTTCTCCGAACCCAAGCGACAAGCCATGGGGGAGGAGCTGGCCAAGCTTATCAAAGCCAGATTCATTAGAGAAATCAAACATCTGGACTGGCTAGCAAACCTGGTGATGGTACCAAAGAAGGACAAATCCTTGCGCATGTGGGTCCATTTCTATGACCTCAACAAGTCTTGCCCTAAAGATCCCTTCCCCCTCCCCTGCATTGATCAAATCATTGACGCCACCGCAAGACACGACTCACTGTGTGTCCTCGATGCATATTCCGGATACCATCAAATCAAAACGAAGGAGTCCGATCAAGCTACAACATCATTTATTACTGTCAGGACCCCGATTCTAAGTCACACCGATCTAGCATGTAACACATCATATCACTTTGCGGCCTCATGCAAGGTATTCCCACGGGTGCCACCTTACCTGGCTCGGGACCGTTTGCGCCTTTTGGCTCACGTATATGACAGTGTCGCTAGTATCCATATGACAGAGAACCCGGGCCGACATGACTAGTCATGAACCCAAAGTGGCGCTAACTTACGGGGATAGACATACATGAACAAACATCGCATGTGTCGGTCATTAGCATGTGAATCCGGGCTGTAGCAACTGGGCTAACAAGACTCCGGGAACCCGGGCTATAGCAGGCTAGTAGGACTCCGGAAGTCACCGCGTGACATTTCCCCAAAGGGACAGACACAGGAACAAAGTGGATCACATGCTGGCCAGTCTAAGTGTTCCGGAGAAGTAGTAACTGCGCTAGCAGGACTCCGGTAAACCGGACTATAGCAGACTACCATGGCTAAGTGGAAGCACTAGACTACATTTCCCCATAGGAGAAGCTACCAAGGATAAACAACTAGATTGTCGGATCCCACACATACCAAGCATTTCAATCATACACACAATATGCCTGATATGTGTAAATACAACAGGGCATCACAACAAAACTCTACAACTCAAAGTAGTTATTCATTAGGCTCCGAAGAGCCAGATATTACAAACATGGGTCTGATGACCCAACATACAGAGCATACAAGAAACAAGCACATACGAAAGCTTAACTTGTTTGAGTACAAACAACTACAAATGAAAAAGTCTGAGAAGCCTGACTATCTACAAGATCCTGCTGAGGGCACAAGATCGTAGCTGAGGTAACAAGCTAAACATCGAAGTCCATGCGGTACTACTAGCGAGACCGAAGTCTCTCTGCAAAACATAAAATAGGCAAACATGAGTACAAATGTACCCAACAAGACTTACATCGGAACTAGCTACATATGCATCAGTATCAACACAAGGGGTGGTGAAGTTTGACTGCAGCAAGCCAGCTTTGACACGGTGGCTATCCTGAACTACGACTGCAAGTAACTCTTTTGAGGTGGCACACATGAGTCCACATATTCACCAAATCAATACACCACTATGGATCCGCTCCCGTCTCCCTATGAGAACGCCATCCATAGCACTCATGCTTATCTTGTGCATTTCAGAGTATCCACTTTCACTTGTCTATGAACTGTACAGGCAACCCAGAAGTCGTTTACCACGGACACGGCTATTCGAATAGATGATGTTAACCCTGCAGGGGTGTACTTCTTCACACACGCTCTCGCCACTTCCCACCATGTACACGTCGTGTATCTCGGCAACCTTCAAGCGGAAGCCTGGCGAGGGAGTCGGCCACAACCGGACTAACCACACAAGTCTCTAGTCCAGGTTTATCGCCCATTCGGGTTCCATCCGCAAGGAGATCCGGCCAGGGTGTCGCTCACGGCCCCAAACGATGTGTACAGGGTTCCAAGACCACCAAACGGGCGACGCTTGGTATACCCGGCCATGGTGCCTAGTCTGTCCCAAGCCCACCTGTACCGAGTGCCACTTGGTAGACTACTAACACTACCTACAAACACCAGAAACTAGTTGCAACTCCTAGACAGAGACCAGGTTGATTAATAAGTCGAGAGAGCTTGCAGCGCCCAGAGCCCAATGTGTGGTAGTAACTGTTCATGGATCACAAACACAGAACTCCGTTCCCGAGGACGAGTGCAATGAGATAGCCCGCCATGTACTCCTACATGGCCTCTCACCGCTACCTTTACCAAATCATGTTCACACACTTAGCTCTCAACAGTAGGACATGTTCACAACTTTCCAACTCATCCCCGATGAATCAGACCTGACACAACTCTAAGCAATAGCAGGCATGACAAAACAGGCATGAATGAGTAGGCACATCAGGGCTCAAACAACTCCTAGTCATGCTAGTGGGTTTCATCTATTTACTGTGGCGATGACAGGTAATGCAGAGGAAAGAGGTTTAACTACCGCAACATGTAACAGTTGAAACGTTGTTTTCCTAATGCAGGAAAAGAGAGCAGGAGCAAGAGAGTGGGATTGTATTGGAGTGAACAAGGGGGTTTTGCTTTCCTAACACTTCCGAAGATAGCATAACTCTTCATCGGTGTCATCGAACTCATCTTCGGAACTACGTCCAGTGAGAGGGGACAAACACCGGCAATAGAGAAGAAACACAATCAATGCAATGCAACAATATGATGCATGAACATGACATGTCAATATGATGTGATTTGATCTAATGCAACAAAAACCAGAAGGGTTTGAGCTAATTTGAACCAAGGGATCAAATCCAAACTCAAGTTATGAATTTATAATGTGCATTATCATGTTTTGATCTGTACAGCAAGGTTAAGTTGCTTTGTCATGCATGAAAACAACATAAATGGATAGATTGGATTTTTCTGATAATTTTTCATATATAACTTATTTCATTTGGAGTTATAGATTAATTTCTAGGATTTTTTTGAAGTTAGCACTAATTTCTAAAATTTCCTGCATAAGAATAATTCCAGAAAATGTTAACTGCGTCAGCATGATGTCGGTGTGATGTCATCAAGTCAACGGGGGCGGTCCAGGTCAAACCCGAACTGTGGGGCCCGCCCATCGGTGTAACAGGGCAGGAACAGAGGCTGACTAGTGGGGCTAGGTCATTGTGGACGTGGCTAGTCAAACTGACACGTGGGGCCGGCTGGATTAATCTAAACTAAACAGGGAATAAATCCCAGGTTTAATTTGGGCATGGGGCCCTCTGTCAGTGGCTCCATGCTCTAACTAAACGTGGTTAGTACCTAATCTAATGACGCCACGTCAGCACGCCGGAGTTGGCCGACGGCGACCTCAAATTGTGGCGGTGTCAGCTCGGGATTGAGCTACAGGTGTCGGTTTGGAGCGTGGATTGCAGCTACGGGATTCTGGGAGACTCACGCATCCCAGGGTGGCAACAACACATGCCGGAGTGGACTAAATCGACGGCGGCGGCAACTTTTGCAGCGGCCGGAGTTCGGGCGTTGTTGGGAAAGGTGTTGTGGGGTACGGCGGAGCGAACGGCCGGGTGATACGTCCTCCTGGTGATGTGCTGAGCATGGTGACATGCTCGATTTCGACGGAGGCAAGACAAAACGACGAGGCGACAAGTCTGGCGCCGGCGAGGTCTCGACCTCGACAGAAACGAGGACTACGCTGAGGTATTGAGCATGGGAGCAGGGGGGTTCGGTAGAGGAGCTCACGACGAGTCGGACGAGCGTCTCAGCGAGCTCGCGGAAGATCTGGAGTCGTTGGGCCGGCGGACGCGATCTCCTGCATCTGAGCTTGAAGGCGACGATGATGAGGACGTTGCGGCACGTCCGGCGGCGTGCAGCTCGTGGAGGAGGTCGAGGGAGTCGAGGCGGAGCTCGTGGACACATCAGCGAGGCGAGGGGTGGCGGTGGACGCGGCAACAGCGAGCGGCGGCGACGGCGGTGCTTCGGCTATCGTGGGAGAGGGTGACAGAGGCGGGGAGGAGGCCGGGAGAGAGTGAGAGACGTTCGGGGTGAGTCGTGGCGATGTCCAGAGCGTCCGGGCGACGAGGGAGAGGGGCAGGCAGGCAGGTGGCGTGGCAGCTTGGCCGTGTGCGTGCGTCGGGCACGCGGTCGGCTTCCGACTGGCGCGGTGGAGACGATGATTGGCAGTTGGGCCAGTGGGCCGCACCGCTGGGCTGGGTAAGTGGCCAGGTATTCTCTCTCTCTCTCTCTCTCTCTCTCTCTCTCTCTCGTTCTAATTATGTTTATGTTATTCTATTTTTTGCAGTTTGTTTGCGATTTAGTTTTAACACCAAATCAACTTTAAACTTCGTGAAAATAATTGTGCTAGCTAAGTGGACTTATCCAAAGCCACACAACAATTTTCAGAATTATTGAACATATATTTATTATATAATAAATATAGATCCAATTCAAATAGTTATTGAACTAATTTCAAATGCCCAAAATAAATATTTCTGAGACTCCAAAAGTATTTGTTTGAATTTTACCTCTTGCCAATATTTTTACAGAATAACGGGAACATTTCCTTGGACTCATTTGAAAGATTTTTTTAATGTTGATTATTTCTGAAGTGATTTCGGAGGGTTTCAACTAACCTCAATTCAACTTTCAGAATTTATACATGATGCATGGATGCTCTCTTATGCAACTATTGCAAACAATTCTAGGGATGTGAAAACTCACCCCCACTAAACAGGAATATCGTCCCGAGATTCAAGACGTGAGGTAAGAAGACAGAGCGGACACAAAGCCGACATGATCTTCATGATCCAATTGCCCTTCTCGGAGATGTTGATTCATTGCTCCAATTGACCTTGACGTCTTTGCTTTCAAGATCTTCATCCAACATGATGATGACGGAAAGAGACTCTACTAAAATCGATCTTCTCGAAGATCGAGCAACTCACGATCAACTTATGGGGTGAGATGTAGGAACATCTCTCGAGCTAAGACACAAAACACAATTCAAGAGGGGAGGAAAGAAACAGACGACGCGGTTTCAATTTGGCAGGCTACAATTCCACACATGAATAAGATGGAGCATGAATTTCAAAGTAGCAAGGAGATAATTGCCATGATTTTGTAACGTGATACCTTAAGGTAGGTGACTCATAGAATTATTCCCTTAAGTGGAAAAAAGAATTACTTTTGATAGAAAGATCATTGAAACTCTTCATACCAGCCTAAGGCAATCACAATCGATCATTTGAAGGAGTCGAAAAAGGATGGCATACTTAGACTAGAATGGACGATGTGGACTACCTTGTTGAAGACACCCAATGAGTGATTTTTGCTTATCACCGGAAATGGATGGGACCCACGGTAGGACCACTTTTGAAGATGATCCTGAATAGCAATTACTGCGAAGGCGGATCATAGTAAAATGACACAATGGCGCGTGCAAGCTGGAGACAAAATGCAAATGTTGGGAATGTTCCAACCATCATATCTGCCTGAGATTCAGATCTGGTTGGTAACAGATACTTCAGACTCAACATGTTTGAAAAGAAAAGTTGCAACACAAATCGACGAGATAACATTGCGAGATTCTCGGGAAATGAACTACGATAGCAAGCTCCAAAACATGAGCTTGTTCTGCTACAAACCTGTGAACACGGTGTCCAAGACAAGCATGACCACGTAGTAGTCTTATAATAAAACACTACCGAGTTTAGGTGGGGAACCATCATCAAGGATATCGTAGTCCTTATATAAGCCCCGGGTTTTAAGAAGGAGCTTCTTTTCCTTGAACAAATCAATCAATGGCTTGGGGTGCTAGCGAATACGTATGGAGTGGAGGTAATTAATCTACCAAACCATAGAATACTTCGCACGTATGCATGACTGATTTGGGATGATTCCAGGGGAAACAAAACAAACCTTTCTCAAATTCATGGCGGGAACTTACACCTAATGCACGTGAACTTGGAGAAAGTCACTTCTTTCACCAAAACATATACCTCATGAGCGGAACCCGAAGGCAATGCTTACAAAGTTTCCAACACTAGCTCAGTGTTCAACATGAATCTTGGAGGAGACAAGATGTTGTTGATGGGCTGAACAACAACTCGTTGTAATTTCCATATCACTTGAATTCCACCATTATGTGAACAATGTGATAGTATTGGTCAGACCAAAAGATGTAATGGTGTATGCTCAGGGAATCAACCGCGAGTAAGACAACATTACGAATATCGTTGGTTCTGATTTGATTTGAAGATAGCCCATACCCAAATCAAATTTTGATAAGTCAATAGGTCGAACAACTGATCACAGGGACCAACCGATGAAGATATCATCTTTCTTCAACAAACACACAACAGACAAGGATATCCCTTTGAAGACGAACTAAGCGGGACAAGATTTCATCTTCCAACTCTCCAAGTTGTTCCCTAGCTCAACCAACTAGCTTAGGGATATCCAACACAGGTTCTTGGAGAAGGGGTGGTTTATAGGGAAACCATTTGAACACAAACTCAACATAACAGTCAGGGGACAGCCGTGTGATAATTCTGAGAAGATAATCGGAACATCACGAACCAACGATATGTTACTAAGTATGCAAATGAGGTCTTGCCCACTGACAAAAACATGAGCAAGGTTTTGAAAGGTTGGAAATGACAAAATTTCTCAGAGTCATCCAGCAAACTCAGGAGAAATTTTTTAAAATGAGTGCCAGGAGAGAATAAAAGCACAAAAATTGATAACCCTATTTTGGGGCTGTTACAGAGGGTCATCGGCTGCCTCCATGTCATGGTCCATATCCTCTTCCATGGGGCAGATGGCATCATCTGCTGGCGGAACGGTTGGCCCTCCTTCCTCATGTCTCTTGATCTCAGCAAGCAACATAGACGATGGTTGTACTTGTGTAGGTGGTGTTGTGGTCATACCTTCCTGAGGTCCCGTTGGTGTGCTCCCGGCCACCTCAACACGAAGAAGATTTTTCGGCCACAGGATCGGCCAATTTTTGCATTGCCCAAGCTGCGTGGGGGTCTTTGTCATCCTCTCCATCGGTCTGTATCGAATGAGGGAGACCCTCGTAGCCCGCTTTCACACTCGCCACGGAGACCCTTAAGGCGTTATCAAGCATCTGCCGGCGGTGAAACAATCAATCCTTAGGCTTCACTATAGTACCCTTCCCCACATCCACCAACCCGCCCTTCATGTTGTAAAGGAGGGTGCACGGAGTGGAGTCGGCCTACAAAGACATATACGTGCGACGTCAGAGATCCAAAAAGAACGGCAACTGAAGATTAATTAATTAGTTGAGTTGATGAAGGTGCGGCGACGCGTATTTACCGTGAGGGCGTCGAGCTCAGCCAATATCGACGGCCCGACATTCAAGCCAGAGATGGAGCTAGGGCTGCTGTGAGAGCTGCGCGGAGGAGCAGGTGCTGGGGGAGGTGCGGGTGCGGCTGCCATACTAGGTACGGGTATGGGTGCGGTGATCATTGAGTTGCTCCCGGTGAAGCTGGGCATGGGAAAATCACTTGGTAGCGCGTTTGGATTTTGTTGCACCCATGTGACCACTGTTGGAATCAAGCTTGTAAAGGCAGCTACCATATCAGATCTACATGCAGCGATTTTCTCAGCTTTGGTCTCATCTTTTGCTTTCTCCATCGTCCGCGCCACCTTCTCGTCGATAGTCACTTGACTGAACTTCTTTCTCTGTCTTTTGGCTTTGGGGTCCTTGTTATAATAGTACTTCCACGTGGCCCAATCCCCGGCACTGTGCACACGTCCATATTGTGGCCGCTGGCTGGGCGGGTCTCCCATCATTATGCTCATGGCCCGGTTGAAAGGAGTGTCCCACTTGTACTTCGCCGACGACTAAGTCAACTGAGTCGACGAGTCGCTCTCGGCCGCAAGCTTGTGTTGCTCTCTCTGCAAAATGGACCGTGAATCATTTACGAATGCGACTAGAATGTAGTAGACTTCGTTGATTAGAACCTATTATGTAAGGTGGTAAAAGGATAATTACCAGTATTCTCATGAATTTCTTAGTCGGCCCATCGGTGAAAAAAATCTTTTTCTTGGGGTCCCATGAGAATCGGGCCCTGATGAAGTCGTGCTCCTACTAGTCGGTGAACTCAGCCAATGGGTCTGGGATCCCCTGACGTTCATGTTCTGCGTCTTCCTTAGCCCACACGGGCCTCTTTTCCATGTAACCACGACTTCCAAGGTGGTGGTTCCCCATGTTCTTTGCCTGCAGCTGCTTGCCTCTCTCTGACCTGGCCTTGGCAGCTTCTTCATTGCAAGTCTCCTTGAACTTTTCAAAGTCCTCTATCGTAATTTTCGGATTGTCTGCAACAATCTCGGCGTAGGTTTCATGGTCTACTTGAATCGCCTTTTTCACACTAGTTTTCCAAGCGCTCAATGCGTTGCTGAACTTCACTAGGGCTTTGTTGTTGATTTTTTTCATGGCGTCATCATCCCATGGGTCGACTTCGTCATTCCGACCGGGAAACAGGAATCTTGCGTGCAACCTAGTTAGAAGCAGCTTCTTCAAATGTTCATTCTTCCGTATTTTTGTGGTGTCGATGTTAGCGGTATCCCGTAGGATGCATGCTAGTTGGTTGTCGTAACACGCTGCCACTTCTCGCGGCTCTATTGGCTCGAACTCGCCAGGGTGCACCGCCGTGACCACCAGTCTTCCGGTGCCGAGCTCATTTGGGTGTCGTGTCCTCTTTTCCTTCTTTCTCTCACTGGCTTGGGAGGTCCCACCTTCCGTGCTATAGTTAGGAACATCATCAGTGCCAGTCTCAGTGCCGGTGTCGTTAGTGGCATCAGTGTCGACGCCGGCGCCACCACCGTCGTCATCCGTCATGACAAGGCGGTCCTGACACCTAGCTTCCTGTCTCTCCTGATCCCCCAAAAAGTCAAGGTAGGCGTGTGCTCGACCTAATTGGGACTGAGAAGCTCCGGCCTCATCGGTGTCGGTCATGTTTCCTAGGGTTCAATGTCAAAGTCGTTTAATTATCAAGCTTTATATAATAAAGTGAATAATGACAAAAAAGTGACCTTTGTTTTGCGAGAAATGTCATTTCATTCCCGTCGCAACAAATCTCAAGCACTCGATATGTCCAACTTTCTAGCACAAGTCATGCCGAAATTCACGGAAAATTTCGGCATGACCTTTGCTAGAAAGTGCACATATAGAGCGCGTGAAATTTGCCGGAATGGAAATGAATCGATATTTCTGGCAAAACATAGGTCACTTTTTTAACAGCACACATTTCAGCACTCTAACAACCATTTTAACAGCAACATTATGAGCATTCTAAGAAGCTGAAACAAACATCACAAACTCCACTCCCCATTGCAGCATTATGAACACTTTAACAGCCACATTATGAACACTCCCCCTTGCATCATTATGTGCTGACATATGAAGAGGGAGGGAAGAGGGGGTGGCACACCTCAGGGTTGGGATCGGGGTTGGGGTCGCCGGGGCAGAGGGGGCCCGGGGGGGTTGAGGGCGTCCTTCTCCTCCTCGTCGATCTGCGCCTAGCTTTGATCTGCAGAAATACCTAATTTGGTCAGAGATAGAGAGAGAGAGTGACTAAATTTTCAAACACTTCCATTAAAAATCCTCATTTTCAAAATGCACAGCAACATAAGCTAATTTGCAAAAACTCTAGTTTTCATTTTCATTTAAAAACAAAGAAACATAAGCTAATTTTCATTTCAATATTCTGTCAAAGCTCATTTTAATTCTATGTCAAAACAGAAACCACCACACAAACCAGCAGAATACACTAACTAACACTAATAGCAATTAAGCTAAGCACACCATCACTGGGCTAACACTAACACTAACTAACACTAACAACAATGAAATTAAGCTCGTACGCACGGGGCGGGGGAGGGGGAGGGGTGGGAAAGGCACCTGTCCACGAAGTGCTCGCTGGCGTTGCTGGGCGTCGCCGACTGCTTCACGGAGGGAGGCGCTAAGGGGTCGGGGTCGGTCGCCGGCGCCGGGGTCGCTGAGCCTTGTTGATCTGCAGAGACATACCGGAGCGGGAGGGGGTTAGAGAGAGAGCCGGGGCTGAGCGGTCGAAGAGGAAGGAAGAGGGGGCGGGGGGCATACCGGAGCAGGAGGGGGTCGGTGGCCGGCGTCAAGGTCGGGATGAGGTCAAGTCCGGCATCGGCGGCGACGTGGGTGGTGCGGCATCAGCGGCGGCGTGGGCGGCGCGGCGTCGGCGGCAGCGTGGGCGGTGCGGTGTGGGCGGTGCGGCATCAGCGGTGGCATCAAAGAAAAGGGGATCGAAGAGCGGCGCGAGTGAGAGATAGGAAAGAGGGGAGCTAGCAGACCAGTGTTGTAGGCATGTTAGCTATAGCGCGTGTGGACAAAGCGCGCTATAGCTAAGTTAGCTATAGCGCTGGTCTAGCAAAACAACGCTACTGCTACCTTTTTTTTCTTTATATTTTTTTCTTAGCTATAGCGCTGCCCAGGATAAAACGCGCTACTGCTAACTTCTTTTCTTTATTTTTTTCTTTTGCTCTTTTTCTTTTTCTTTTTATTTTTCTTGGCTATAGCGCTGCCGTGGATAAAACGCGCTACTGCTAACTTTTTTCTTTTTTATTTTTCTTTCTTTTTTTATTTTTCTTGCATTTCATTTTCCACAACTTATTAGTTCCTTCTTCTTTTTATTTTCATTTCATTTTGCAAAACTTCCTTTTTTTCCTTTTCTTTTTCTTTTTCTTTCATTTGCACTTTTCTTTTTCTTATCTTTCTTTTGCACTTTCCTTCCTTTAGTTTGGTTTGTCGTTTAAGCAATACCACTGTTACCCTCTGGATAAATAATTAGTATAATATATCTTACATCATTTGACCCTCCGGATAATAATTAGTATAATATACAAAATAGCTAGACACACACAAACTTTAGGGATTAGTTTGTCGGCTTGGGCGACGACGACGCTTCAGACTGATCATCTTCCCTCTTTTGTTCGTTGTCAAATAATTGAGCCCATGGTCGTGACTTTTCCTTCTCCAGGGATTACGATCTTTCGTAGGTAATGTAGTCTTCATTCTTCTTTTGACATATGTTTCGTCGTCATCAGCATCATCTTCCCTCATCGGATCACCGTACTGGTCATAGTCTTCCTCGTTGGCGACTCCATCCATTCTGGCGATGCTCCTTTTGCTTCTCCTCACGACAACATGGCTGGGATTGATCGGATCAGTTATGAAGAAACATTGTGTCACGTGTTTAGCCTGTACCCATGGCTCATTTTTGGAGATGGCGTTGACGGTACCGCTATCGGAGTCGGGTATACACATGGTAGTGAAATGTCGGTTTTCTCTGTGTACATTCTTAGCCCATCTGACACGGAACCTCGTCGCGCTATGCAATCCAGAGTAGTTAAGCTCCCATATCTCTTCGACCCTTCTGTAATATCTTTCAATTACATTCCCGGTCATGGCTTCCATCGTCACCCCTGAGTTTTGGTCATCACTGTTTATATCTTTCTCCTCCGTGTAGAACGTGTATCCGTTGATATCGTATGCTTGATAAGTCACGAGGTTGGTCGAGGGGCCATGTGCTAAGGCATATACGAGTGTTCCGTTCGGACAAACCACTTCCGGGGGATTAGCCAGAACTCGCTCTTTGAACCAACACACGAAAGTGGAGTTGTGCTCTCTAATAACTTCAGCGTCCGTCCTGTGCACCCCACGGTCACGGTACTTCTTTGCGATGGTCTCTTTGTGCAGTGTCACGAAATCTTCTAGCACATCTAGGTGTTGTAGCACTACTAAGTTTGCCCTGTCAAGGTTGTTTTGTCGGCCCGAGCATAACACATTCACATCCCTATGACCGTTGGTGTGACCTTCGCCTTCGAGCCTTCCACAGTGCTTGTTGATGGGCAAACCAACAATAGGGTCTTTGGTCAGATAACTCTCATAGAACGAGATGCACTCTTTTGTCAGATATCCTTGGGCTATGCTTCCATCTGGACGGGACATGTTACGAACAAATCCTTTGATGACCCCATTCATCCTCTCGAACGGCATCGTGCTATGCAGGAATGTTGGCCCTAGGTCGATGATGTCGTCCACGATGTGGACACATAGATGCACCATGACATCAAAGAATGCAGGAGAGAAGTACATCTCTAGCTCATTAAGTATGACAACAATCTCTTCATGTAGCCTATGGAGTTGCTTCACACTGATCGACTTTCTAGAGATAGCATCAAAAAAGTGGCATAGGTGAGTAAGCGTCTCACGCACATGTGTGTCCATAATCCCTCTAAGTGCAACCAGGAGCAACTACGTCATCATCACATGACAGTCGTGAGACTTCATCCCACTGAACCTTTTTTTTCTTAGTGTCCAGATATCTGCTTATCTTCCCATAGTATCCGGAACTAACTTTGATTCCGGCAAGGTACTTGAACAATTGATCGACCTCCTTCGGTTCTAAGGTGAAGCAAGAGGGGGGCAATGTTGTTCTTCCTTCGTGTTTACTTTTTTGCCCCTATCTTCCGTCTCCGTCTCCGTCTCGGTCTCCTATGACGACCTTTTACCGGGCATTTGGAGATCTTTCCTTATTTTCAAAAATTCCAAGTCTTTTCTTGCCTTCAGCCCATCCTTGGTCCTCTCCGGCATGTTCATCAATGTTCCAAGCAAACTCTCAAGGATATTTTTTGTGATATGCATTTGATCAAGGATATGAGGCGTGTCGAGTATGGGGCAGTATTCCATACCTTCAGCAGGGGCTCCGGCACCTTTTTCTTCGTCTTTCCCAGCGAGGGGCACTCTTCCCAGTTCTTCAATAACTCATATATTTCTGCACTGCTACGCTTACGTGGAGGACCTCGATGCTCAGCCTTACCATTGAATAGATCTCCATGCTTTCTCCATGGGTCATCCTTCTCGAGCCATCTTCGATGCCCCATGTACACGATTTTCAAAGACCCGCCATCTTTCGATAGCTGCAGATAAGTTGTATCATCCATGCACCTCGTGCATCCGCAATATCCGTGGCACACCTGGCCGGAGAGATAGTCGTAACCGAGATAGTCCTGCACCGTCGTGATCAGCGCGACTCTCATGTAGAAATACTCTCCTTTGCTTGCATCCCATGTCTTGGCCGGCGTTGTCCATAAGGTTTGTAACTCATCTTTCAATAACCCGAGATACATATTTACATCATTTCCCGGTTGTCTCGCCCTTGAATAAGCATAGCCATGTGTATGTATTTTTCCTTCATGCACAACCAGGGGGAGGTTTTACATCCATACAAACACGGGCCAGGTGCTATGATTGGTGTTCTGGTTGCGAAATGGATTCATGCCATCACTACTAGCGCCAAGCACGATGTTCCTTGGATCATTTGCGAAAAATTCAAATTCAGCATTTAATGCTCTCCACTGGCTATCATCTGCGAGGTGTCTCAGCTTCGGCTCATCTCCGTCATCTGGCTTCACCCTCTCCGCGTGCCAGCGCATAAGATTTACTTCCTTAGGATCTACGAAATACCGCTATAGACGCGGAGTGATCGGAAAGTACCATACAACTTTCTGTGGAGCTTTCTTTCCGACCTTTTTATATCATGAAGCATTGCACTTTAGAGAGATGGTTTTTTCCGCGTGCTCGTTCTGATATATGATGCAACCATTGATGCATGTGTGATATCTAATATGTGGCAGATCAAGAGGGCACACGATTTTCTTTGCCTCCTCGACACTAGTAGGACACAGGCTTCCTGCGGGAAGAACCTTCTTTAGGTACTTCAGAAGCTCATCCAGGCTTGTATCTGTCCATTTGTTTTTTGCCTTCATCTTTAGAAGTTCTAGTGTGAAAATCAAGTGGGTCACCTCGGGATTGCAACCATCATACAAAGGAGTCATCGAGTCTACCTCCAGTTGCGCCAGTTTGGCCTCCTCTCTAGAAGCAGCTCTGTCGCTAGTCGTCTTCTTGCGAAGCAGGTCTCAAACATGAGGATCCCGCATGGCTGAACTTAGTAGCGAAAAAGATGGCGGTGTGTCCGCGTCTTCTCCGCCTTGAACTTCCTCTTCGCCATCGACATTTCCGAGGCCGTCTTCCTCTTCGGGCACATAATCAGTCATCTCTTCGTCTGGTGGCCCCATGTCGTTATTTCCTGCCTCGTCGATGTCCTCCTCCTCATCATCATCATCACCTTCACTTATCCACCGAGTATGGCCATGCATGAAACCATGCATGAGTAGGTGCGCCTTGAATTTACCCCCCTGAAAGGGGTCAAGCCTAACTCTTCCTTTGCATTTTCGACACGGACATAAAACATCCTTCAGTCTTTTTTCATACATGTCATCCACAGCGGATTGCCAGTATCTTTCCACCTTCCTTCCATTGACCTTCATGATCACCTGTGCGCGAAGCAAATATTTTAAACATGTATATATGCATGCATGGATCAAATTCATACAAAAATTCGGCATGACCTTCCCTAAACATGGGACATATTGAGTTTGCATGCTCGAAATTCACCGAAACGGAATTGAATCGACATTTTGGCAAAACATAGGCAACTAGTGTCACTCACATGCCACACACAATTCGGTATGTTCATATCGCACATAGTTTCGGTCCTAATCGCAAACACACATATTTCTATTCTTGCACAACTCTTTTTTTGCTCACCTATTTGTCGAGAGGAATATCGAGCACCTTCTTATAATTAGCTAGTAGCTCTAGATAGAGCTATGAGAGGGAGGAGGGAGGGCATTAATGGAGGGGGTGGTGGAGGGGCAAAGAAGAGAAGGGGAGAAGGGGCAAAAGAAAGGAAGAGGAAGGAGGGAGGGCATTAATGGAGGGGTTGGTGGAGGGGCAAAGAAGAAAAGAGGAGGAGGGGCAAAAACAAGTAAGAGAAAGGAGGGAGGGCATTAATGGAGGGGGGAGGAGGGGCAAAGAAGAGGGGGAAGCATTGAAGGACAAGCAAGTGCAAGAGGGTGGGGGAGAAAGAAAGGGGGAGGAAGAAGAGGGGGAAAGGTGGTAGATATTTTGGCTGGCGACCATAGCAGTAGTGCTGGGCACCAAAGCGTGCTACTGTTATCTCTGCCAGCCAAAATATCTACTGTTACATAAAACTAGCTATAGCGCTTTCCCAAAAAACACGCTACTGGTAAAAGATTACACATAGAAGAAGTAGCAGTAGCACTTCTTAGTGGCACCGCGCTACTGCTATTTTCTTAACAGTAGCGCTTATTAGGGTACCAACGCTGCTACTATTTTTTGACCGGGGGTGTGGTGTGGGCTAACTTACCACTAGTGTGCCCTCTGGAAACCAACGCTGCTGCTAAGCTCTACCAGTAGCGCGGTTTGTAACGCACGCTACTGCTAATTATCAGTAGCGTGGGCTACAAAACACACGCTACTGGTAAACTTCTATGTATAAGCCTTTTCCTAGTAGTGTATTTTGAGCAAGCAAGCCATTAAGCAACACCTCATCCCCTTTTAATAGTATTGGCTTTTCCTATGGACTCAATGTGATCTTGGATCACTAAAATGAAAATGTAGAGTGTTGAGCTTGAGCCAATATGTGTCCTTAGCATTTTGAGAGGTCCACATTCCTAGTCCATGCCATGCCAATCATTGAACTTTCTGAAATGATCATCTTGAAAGAGCATTAGTTCAATGAGCTATATGTTGTTAGGAATTACCAAAACCACCCAGGTATAGTTGCACTTTCAATCTCCCCCTTTTTGGTAATTGATGACAACATATAGATCAAAGCTTCAACAAATGATGATAAGATTGAAATACATCGTCGCTTTGAGAAGTATGTGATAAGAAAGAGCTCCCCCTAAATTTGTGCATTATTTAAAATTTGCTTTTGAATGCAAATGCATAATCGATTAGGATCATGGGTTACTATTCCATGTCACATACATCTTGGTGGAGCGCTCAATATGATAGAAAGTAAAATATGCACTCATCACCAAGGCATAGTGAATGATCATATAAGAGAGCTAAAAGATGACATCATTCAAGTACAAGCATTGATCTAGGATATGATCAAACACATGATCATGCAAGTATCTCACACACATAATTATAGAGTATCAAGCAAGCACACAATTAAGTATCGACCAAATAGCAAAGGAGGCAAAAATAAGCAAAGCTCTCTCTCTCTCTCTCAAAGCCTATGATCTATACACTTTCTCCCCCTTTGGCAACAAGTTACCAAAAAGCTTGAAAATGCATAGTGTTATGCGTCTCTCTAGGCTTGATCTTCGGGAGGAGGCGTTGAGAGGACTCCAAGGATGAATGCATCGGTTGAAGTTGTTGGCGTTGATGGAGTGGTAACTGGAGGTGGCACTGATGTTGTGGCTGCAGGTGCCGATGTAGTTGCTCTTGTGTCAGCCATGGGCACTGCAGCAGATCTTTGCCCTCTTGGCACTCTCTGAAAGGCATCTGTGGTATCCTTCCCTTTCCTCTCCTCAGCTTCCTCCTGGATCTGCTCAACTGTTGTTTGCATCTGTGTCACCTTTAAATCAAGATCATAAAATTTAGTCTCAATGATCCTTTCCAGGCTCTCTTGGTTCTGAGTCAGGGTGGACAATCCCTTCTCAATCCTCAAGGTGGCTTGAATCAGAAATCCAAGTTGATCTTGCTTATTTTTGAGAAACACTTGAGATGCTTCTTCAGCACTTGGCATCTTTGCAGCTTTCTCAACCTTAGCTTTCTCTCTCTTCTCTTGGGCTTCTACATATGTGGGGTCATCTTCATTCATGACAACTGTAATGTCCTCAAAATATGGCCTCAATGGAAGATGTTCCTTGTCCAAAAGATATGTACTTGTGCCCATCTTGGAGTTGATGAGCATTTGGACGCGTGGAGCATACCACATGACCTCTTCTAATCTGCAGTTATCCTCTTGATTGTCTCAACAATCAGACTCATGACTTTGAACTTTTGGGGCACATCAAACAACTACAACAAGTTGATAGAGTGACCCCTGATCATTCTATGATCTCCAGACTTGGGCAACAATGTATCCCTAAATATAGTGTTGATTGTGGTCAATCCAGACAAGAAATAGTAGATAGAGCCCATCTTGTGAGTTTCCAAGGCTTTGTCAGGAATCTCCTTATACATATTTGCCATGTTGTTGTGATCCTTCTTATTCTTGGCATATACATCTATGTCATCCAATTGCTCTTCAAGGGCATTGATCAATTTGGCCCATTCATCGACTATAGACTGGCACCTAGTACCTTCAGATATCCAGACAATTTTTCCATCAGGATAGAAGTGTGTTGTGGAGTAGAATTGCACGATGAGTTCATCATTCCACTTGGTAAAATTCTGACCCACAAACTTGTCCACTCCACATAGCCTAAAGCTCTCATGCACTCCTGAAAATGGTCTTCATTGTTGTCAATATACTCCCGATCTACCCACTTCATATCACAAACAGTTGGCTTCTTATCAAGCAAGATAATCTCATAGAAATCCTGCTGCTCTTTGGTGTGGAACCTGTAAATCACAGCAGTCCTTCTCCTCACAGCATATGGATCAGATTGTCTCCATAGTCTGAGACCTACATCTTTTCTAATCTCATGTTTTCTGCCACTGGATGGTTATCATCATGGTCAGGGATCTTGGGCTTGAGCTTCGTAAGCACTTGGGCTTCAACATCTTCTTCTTCAATTTCAGTTTTAGGCACTGGGGACTTGTTCTTCTCTGCAGCTGGTATATTCCTTGTGCTCCTCTTTGGTGCAGTCTTTGGAGCTGGAGCAGAAGCTTTGGAAACTGTCTTGGGCTTAGAAGGGTCAGCCCCAGACTTGATGGCATCTCCCGTCAGCTTTTGTGACTTGGGTGCTGGTGCAGCATCCTCTTCCTCTTCTTCATCTTCGGAGTCTCTTACCATGGTTGATGTTCCAAGTACTTCTGCAGTTGTGGTTCTTGCCCTTTTCTTCTTCTTGCCAGCAGCCACATCATCATCTGGCTGTTTTATAGTGAACTGAATGGTTTCTCATGTTGTAACTTTTCTTGGCTTGGATGTTGGCACCCTTCTCGCAGGAACTTTCTTGTGCATTCCTTGCTTAGTTGTAGCAGCAGCATCATATTCCTTTTTCAGCACCTTCTTCTTGGAGCTGACTTCCTCCTCAGCAGCGACATAATCTTCATCTTCTGAGTTAGAAATTCTCTTATTCCTTGTCCTTGTAGCTGCTTTGGGCAAGTTGCTAGAGGGACTAGTGCCATCACTCAGGTTCACCTCCTCTTCTGACTTGTTCTGGCTATCACTCTGATTAGACATTCTGGCAAAGCAAACTGACAGCTGACCCTATGAATAGTTAT
Organism: Aegilops umbellulata; assembly: GCA_032464435.1. Classification (NCBI taxonomy): domain Eukaryota; kingdom Viridiplantae; phylum Streptophyta; class Magnoliopsida; order Poales; family Poaceae; genus Aegilops; species Aegilops umbellulata. The sequence continues at coordinate 134,364,313 of CP136060.1, read as the reverse complement.
TGATGAGGTAGAGTGGATGAGCATCATAAAGTGCAGAGATTTTGCAAAACAAATGAGTCAATAAACTTAGTTTTAGTTTTCCACAAAAAGCAATTCGGAGCTACCGATTTGTTAAACTCGGTGACACCGAAGCAACTTTTGGACTCTAAACTAGTGAAATCGGTCAGACCGAGACATAGTTCGGTGACTCCGAGATTGCTAGGGTTTCACTAAAAGTTGAACTCGGTCACACCGATTTGTAAGTTTCGGTCACACCGAAAAGTGCAAGTGCAATGGCCTAAGCCAAATTGGTGAGACCGGTTTCCACAACTCGGTCAGTCCGAGATGAGTTCGGCAGAAACCTAACACTAAATTTCTGAATTGAATCTAATCTAGAGGATGTTTTTGCTAGACAGGATGATTTTATACGTGGTAAGAATCATGGCGTTTGCTTTGTGCTAAGAATCGGATTAAGGAACAACACAAAGATTCAAACTCATACCCTAGTTCGGTGATGAGCTCGCTACGGCGGCAACGGCGGTGTTGAAATCCGCTGACGGCGACGGAGACCAGCAGCGGGAGGTAGCTGGCGACGAGAGGACGATCCGGAGACCCGAGGCGGCAGAGCAGGACAGGCGCGGGGTGAGAGGTTTTGGAGGAATTTCCAAAATTTGACCCAACGGTATATATATCTTGACCCTGTCGGTGTGACCAAGTGGAACAACTCGGTGGCACCGAGATGCAGAATCACAAGCGGTTACTGCAACTCGGCGTAACCGAAAACTTCTAATTGGTTCCACCAAAATTGAAAACCTAGATCAACTCAGTGAGCTCGGTCATACCAAAAAGGATGAATTGGTCAAACTCAAATGAACAGAGAGGTTTTGGAAGTTTAAGTCTATGATGGATCGGGGACTCCGAGTGCTCCTCACACGGAGTGTTCGAATCTGACTTGATCAAACTTTTTGATGTAGCATGAATAGAGTTTGAGACGAGAAAAAGCATAGATAGCTAGAGGGAGTTCTTAGGCATTCTTGTCCATCCATTTGGCAAAATAAGAGCCAAACAATCAAAGCAACAAATGGATGTCCTCGAATGAGTAAAATATGCAACCAACATGCTCACAAAATAAAATGGCAATTGAGATATGTGACAAAGCATGCACAAACACTCTAGTATCTATCAAGCTATTGGTGATGACTAGGTCATCTATATATGATTATATTGACTTAGGAGTCAAATGAGAACATTTGATCATAGGTCATACACATCATTTAAGCACAAATGGGGTTACCACTTTTACATAAAGCATTGTGTGTTCACACCATTAGAGTTGCTTTAGCTCAATTTTTAGAGTAAAGCTCCCCCTAGATGTGATATCCCCCCTAAGAGGGATGAAGTAACCTTGGGTTTTGTCAATGATGACTTCATGTAGATGTTGAAGATGTGGATGCTCAAGGTCGATGTAGATCATTCGGAGCAATCCTTTGGAGTGAGTTGTACTTTCAATACCTACAAGGGTTAGTCCCACAAGGAACAAACAAGGATATCCATGGACATAGAATGAAGTTCACACAAGATGATGTCCATGAAAGCATTAGGTGTAACACCCCGGTGTAATGATGCTATAGTAACCCTTGGGGTTAAGTTCTTAATTTTGCTAAACAAGTTCCTGATCATTATTGTCTCATGTTTCTTTCAATTTTCCCTTTGAATGCAAATTCAAATGCTAAGTGAAATTCAAAAGTGCTCAAACATGAAAACTAAAATGTTCATCATGTGGAAAATATTCTTCTGGTAATATTGGTGGTGAACCAATATTTTTGCAAATGTCTAAATGGCCTAAAATAGCTATATCAACAAGTTGTTAAAAAAAGGCAAAAGCTTATAAAAAATAGAAAAGGGGGTGGGAGAGCAACCTCCTCCCTGGACCGAACCCACCTGGGTCGGCCCACCTAGCCCACTCCAGCCGGCCAGGCCCAGCTCCCCTCCCCGGTCGCTCTCCCCTCCCTCCTGTTCCCCTGGTGCATGCCGCTACAGGGCGCGGTCGCCACCGGACCGGCTCACCAGCATCGTCGGCGAGGGGATAAGGTCCCCCGACGCCTCGGTCCTCTCCCCCTGCTCTCCACTGTCGCCCTCCCCATCTCTCCCACTCCTCTCCAGATCTCCTTCTCCCTCTCCTTCGTTTTGGAGAGGGAGCCGACGCGGTCGCCGCCGTACCTCGCCCGTCCTCGCGGCCACCGAGCCCCGTTCACCTCCCCGCCTTGCCCACGAGCTCCGCCGCTTCGAGCCCGTCCTCCCCGACCACGAGCCCGAGCCCCGGGAGCCCTGCATCGACCCGCACCATCTTCTTCCTCCTCGGATCCCCGCCGCCGTTCGTCGTTGATTCCGGCTGCACCACGCCTTCCCCGCGCCTGATCTGAACGGCCACGCCCAACTGTGAGCCCCTCCCTCCCTCCTTTCCTCTCCCCGTGCTCTTCCCCACGCTGTAGCTAGCTCACCCGCAAGCCAAGCTCCGCCGCCCGCCATTGCCAGCGTGCAGCTCGAAGCGCAGCCGCCCGAGCCCTGCCGTCTTGACCGTCATGCTCCTGGCCCTCCCAGGAGGCCAGTGAGTCCCTTAGCCAGCTAGCTAGCACCTCACGGCCCCGATCCCGCGCTCGCCCGAAGCTGCTCCACCGCTGACCTCGTCGTCGGTGCCCTTTCCGACCACCCGCGGGCGTGCCACCACCCCCGAACGACGCGGCTTCATGTGGCCGTTCGAACGGACCCAGCCGCGCGCCGAACGGCGTCGTAAAACGTGTTCCCGACGCGGCCCGAGCGACTCCGCCGCGTTTAGGCGTCGCCGGCGGCGAGACGCCGGCCACCGCCGACGTGGCACACCTGGGGCCACCCCTGGGTCGCTGCCAGCGGGCCCAGCGGGTCCTTGTTGACTGGGTTGACCCAGTCAACTGCTAACTCGGCAGCCCAGTGTCAATGACAAGAGGGCCCCACCCGCTAATTACGTCTTTAAGACTAATTTAAATTAAAATGTAATTAGCTTATTTAATCAATCACTGACAGGTGGGACCTACTAACTAATTAACCTCTAGATTAGTTTTATTCCACTGTTAAAATAACAAAGGCTGACATGTGGGTCCCACTGGACGCACATGTTAGGTTTGACCTGGTCAGCCGTCTGTTGACCTGCTGATGTCACTGTGACATCATGCTGACGTCATATATCTTTTCTGTAAATAAATAAATCCAGAAAATGGTTTAATCTTTGTAAATTAATAGAAATTAATCCGTAACTCGGATGAAAATGTTTTCTACATGAAAGTTGCTCAGAAAACGAGACGAATCTGAATACGCGATCCGTTCGTCTGCCACATGCCCCTAACTACCTGAACATGCAACCTTTCCCCTCCGTTTCATCTGTCCGAAAATGCTAAACCTGGGGAAACATTCTCGGATGCTATCCCCCTTCGCCGATAACGTGTAGCACCGCGTTAGAACACGTCTAGCTCTTCCTGTTGTCCTGTTATGCTCTTGCTTGCTATGTATTTACTGTTTCTCCCCCCTCTTCTCTCCGGTAGACCCCGAGACCGCTGCTGATGCCCCTGTGATCGACTACATCACCGACGACCCCTTCTTCTTGTCTGAGCAACCAGGCAAGCCCCCCCTTTGATCATCCCGATATCGCCCATTCCATTCTCTCATGCTTGCATTAGATTTTGCTACTGTTATTGTTTGCTCCTATTCTGATGCATAGCCTGCTTTTGTATCTGATGTTGTACATTACCTGCTTATCCTAAACTTCTTAGTATAGGTTGGTTAGTGATCCATCAGTGACCCCCACTTGTCCTTGTTGCCCCCCTGCTTCATCATCGACGACTCGATCTACGTGATCGAAGACCAGGCCCCGACACCGCACATCACTTCCCCTTAGTTGCTCGACACTACTGGGTTACTATCGAGTACCGAGGGTGAACCTCTTCAGCACTTCTGATGTTAACCCTGTAGTGTAGTCATTCGGTCGTGGTCATCGAGGGGGATTTCCTCCTTAACCACTTTCGATACAACTCTGTCGTGCAACCCCTCAAGTGTGAACCTCGGGGGTGATTCCTCTTACGTTCACCTTGATGATTACATCTAGTGGTATTCATCGGGGGTGATTCCTCGGGTTTTCCCCTTGATGTTTGGACACACGGATACTTGGACTTTACCACTGTTACTTGGAAAGACGGGTCGACCCTGAGGGGTACCCGCGCGAGCTTAATTGCGAGTGATGTGGAGTCGGGCGGACCTGGAAGGTGCCCGCGAGATAATTACGAGGCGTTGACGGGCATTCCTAGCCCTTGCCGCAAGTCCTCGAGACGGGGCAACGGGGTCACATCTTTCGTGAGTCTCTGCTTGTTACCGCGCGTTCCTAATCCACTACGATTTGGATATTTGATCCGAGGGGCCTCTGGCCTGATAGCACTAACCATCACATGGGCATAGTATGGGCGTTCTGCGTCGTGTACATCAGCCGAAGCTTAATAGACGTCAGCGACTGAGCGGCGTGCGCCGGGTTGGACTGCGTAAGCGCCTGCCTTGTTGAAGGAGGTAGCTAGGTATGCTCACCGGCCACCCACGCAACATGTAGGAGTTCCCGGGGAGATGGCCCATGACCCCTGGGGGCATAGGTTTAGTCCGGCGTGCTGGCCTCTCTATTAAGCCTAGGTCGGGTTGCGGCGTATTGTTTGGCCGAGGCCGGGCATGACCCAGGAAAGTGTGTCCGGCCGGAGTTAATCGAGCATGGTGGGTAAGTTGGTGCACCCCTGCAGGGAAGAAAACATCTATCGATAGCCTGTCCTACGGTAACGGACACTTGGAGTTGTATCCCAATCGATACAACTAGAACTGGATGGTGATGAGAATTGGATTGTGATGATAACTGGATAGTATGGCTCTGGGATTGCTTTCTCGCAGGGAGTCGAGAAAGGATCTCTGGCCGAGGTTGATTACACTTCTACTACTTTACTTTATGCTACTCTACTCACCCCGGTTGCTGCAAGATGGTGGTTTCCAGAAGATGCTAGTCTTCGATAGGACTAGGCCTTCTCTCTATTCTGGCATTTCTACAGCCCAGTCCACATATACAGCCTTCCTTTGATAATGTTGCATATGTAGTGTAGATCCTTGCTTGCGAGTACTTTGGATGAGTACTCACAGTTGCTTTGGTCCCCCTTTTCCCCCTTCTTCTTCTTTCCGGTTGATGCAACCAGATGTCGGAGCCTAGGAGCCAGATGTCACCACCGATGCCTACTACTACGTGGAGACCGCCGACGACCAGGAGTAGTTAGGAGGCTCCCAGGCAGGAGGCCTTGCCTTTTCGACCGATGTTGCTTTTGTGCTAGCCTTCTTAAGGAAAACTTGTCTAACTCATGTCTGTACTCAGATATTGTTGCTTTCGCTGACTCTTGTGTATTCGAGCTTATGTATTCGAGCCCTTGAGGCCCCTGGCTTGTAATATAAAGCTTGTTTTATTTTAATTTGTGTCTAGAGTTGTGTTGTGATATCTTCCCGTGAGTCCTTGATCTTGATCGTACACATTTGTGTGTATGATTAGTGTACGATTGAATCAAGGGCGTCACATTAGGTTACCTTGTCCCTTGTATTACTGATATGTCCATTTTGCATCATGCTTTTATATCGATTTTGTCGCATTATGGGTTGTTACTTCACATTATGTCCTAATACTTATGGCTATTCTCTCTTATTTTACAAGGTTTACATAAGGAGGGAGAATGCCGGCAGTTGGAATTCTGGGCTGGAAACGGAGCAAATATTAGAGACCTATTCTGCGCAACTCCAAAAGTCCTAAAACTCCACGGAATATCTTAAAATAAATAATGAAAAATACCTTCCAAAGATGAAGGCCAGGGGGCCCACACCCTATCCACGAGGGTAGGGCCCCCCCTAGGGCGCGCCCCTACTTCGTGGGCCCCCTGGTGGCTCTCCGATGCCCATCTTCTGCTATATGAAGTCCTTCGTCGAGGAAAAAACAATAAGCAACCTTTCGGGACGAAACTCCGCTGCCACGAGGCGGAACCTTGGCGGAACCAATCTAGGGCTCCGGCAGAGCTGTTCTGCCGGGGACAGTTCCCTCTGAGAGGGGGAAATCATCACCATCGTCATCACCAACGCTCCTCTCATTGGTAGAGGGCAATCTCCATCCACATCTACACCAGCACCATCTCATCTCCAAACTCTAGTTCATCTCTTGTATCCAATTCTTGTCTCCAAGTCCGGGATTGGTGCTAGTAGGTTGCTAGTAGTGTTGATTACTCCTTGTAGTTGATGCTAGTTGGTTTATTTGGTGGAAGATCATATGTTCAGATCCTTTATGCACATTATTACGCCTCTGATTATGAACATGAATATGTTTTGTGAGTAGTTACGTTTGTTCCTGAGGATACGGAAGAAGTCTTGCTATTAGTAGTCATGTGAATTTGGTATTCGTTCGATATTTTGATGAGATGTATGTTGTCTAGCGTCTAGTGGTGTTATGTGAACGTCGACTACATAACACTTCACCATTATTTGGGCTTAGAGGAAGGCACTGGGAAGTAATAAGTAGATGATGGGTTGCTAGAGTGACAGAAGCTTAAACCCTAGTTTATGTGTTGCTTCGTAAGGGGCTGATTTGGATCCATATGTTTCATGATATGGTTAGGTTTACCTTAATACTTTTGTTGTAGTTGCGGATTCTTGCAATAGAGGTTAATCACAAGTGGGATGCTTGTTCAAGTAAGAACAGCACCCAAGCACCGGTCCACCCACATATCAAATTATCAAAGTACCGAACGCGAATCAAATGAATGTGATGAAAACTAGCTTGACGATATTCCCATGTGTCCTCAGGAGCGCTTTTCCTTATATAAGAGTTTGTTCCAGCTTGCCCTTTGCTACAAAAAGGATTGGGCCACCTTGCTGCACTTTATTTACTTTTGTCACTTGTTCCTCGTTACAAATTATCTTATCACAAAACTATCTGTTACCACTTATTTCAGTACTTGCAGAGAATACGTTGCTGAAAACCGCTTATCATTTCCTTCTGCTCCTCGTTAGGTTCGACATTCTTACTTATCGAAAGGACTATGATAGATCCCCTATACTTGTGGGTCATCAGGACTCTTTTCTGGCACCGTTGCCGGGGAGTGAAGCGCCTTTGGTAGGTGGAATTTGGTAAGGAAAAATTTATATAGTGTGCTGAAATATACTGTCACTTGTTACTATGGAAAGTAATCCTCTGAGGGGCTTGTTCGGGGTATCTTCACCCCGTCCAGTAGAGCAAAGAGTTGCTCCTCAACCTACTGAACCTATTGAAAATGAAACTCCTTTTGAATTTCCTTCGGGTATGGTAGAAAAACTGTCAGCTAATCCTTTTATAGGAGATGGAACAAAGCATCCTGACGAGCACTTAATATATGTGGATGAAGTTTGTGGATTATTTAAGCTTGCAGGTATATCCGATGATGTTGCTAAGAAGAAGGTCTTCCCTTTATCTTTGAAGGGAGACACATTGACATGGTATAGGCTATGTGATGATACGAGATCATGGAACTATAGAAGATTGAAATTGGAATTATCTTTGAAGGGAGACACATTGACATGGTATAGGCTATGCAAAAGTATTACCCTATGCATCTTGTTCATCGTGATTGCAATTATATATATAATTTTTGGCCTCGTGAAGGAGAAAGCATCGCTCAAGCTTGGGGGAGGCTTAAATCAATTTTATATTCATGCCCCAATCATGAGCTCTCGAGAGAAATAATTATTCAATGTTTTTATGCTCGGCTTTCTCATAATAATCAAACCATGCTCGATACTTCTTGTGCTGGCTCTTTTATGATGAAGACTATTGAATTTAAATGGGACTTATTGGATAGAATTAAACGCAACTCTGAAGATTGGGACCTCGACGAAGGTAAGGAGTCAGGTATGACACCTAAGTTTGATTGTGTTAAATCTTTTATGGATACCGATATTTTCCGTAAGTTTAGCTCTAAATATGGACTTGACTCTGAGATAGTAGCTTATTTCTGTGAATCTTTTGCTACTAATGTTGATCTCCCCAAAGGAGAAGTGGTTTAAATATCATCCTCCCATAGAAGTAAAAGTAGCTGCACCTATTAAAGTTGAAAAAAGACTGTCACTTATAATGATCCTATTGTTCCTACTTCTTATGTTGAGAAACCACATTTCCTTGTTAGAATAAAGGATCATACTAAAGCTTCAACTGTGGTTCATAAAAGCAATATTAGAACGTATACACCTCCTGATCAAGTTAAAGTAGAACCCAATATTGCTATTGTTAAAGATCTCTTGTCTGATAATATTGATGGGCATGTTATTCAGTTCAACGGTGAATCTGCTAGAATTGCTAAACCTTGTGCTAAAGATAAGCACAGATCTATGGTAGGCGTGCCTGTTATTTATGTTAAAATAGAAGATCATTGTTGTCATGGCTTATGTGATATGTGTGCTAGTTCTAGTGTTATACCGCATACTTTGTACGAAGAAATTAAGCATGAAATTGCACATGCTGAGTTAGAAGGTATTGATGTCACAATTAAACTTGCCAATAGGGATACTATATCACTAGTGGGAATTGTTAGAGATGTTGAGGTCTTGTGTGGGAAAACTAAATATCCTGCTGATTTTCTTGTTCCCTGTTCTCCACAAGATAGATTTTGTCCCATTATATTTGGTAGACCCTTCTTGAACACTGTTAATGCTAGGATAGATTGCGAAAAGAATGTTGTTACTATTAGCTTGGATGATATGATTCATGACTTTAATTTCTCTAAATTCAGTAAACAACATCGTGAGGAAGAATGGCCTATTAAGGATGATATTATTGGTCTTGCTTCTATTGTCGTACCTCCTAGTGATCCTTTAGAACATTATTTGCTACACCATCAAAATGATATGTTCATGAATGAAAGAAGGGAAATAGATGAAGTATTCTTTAAATAGGAACCTATTCTGAAACACAATTTTCTTGTTGAAATCCTAGGGGATCCCCCTCCACCCAAGGGTGATCCCATGTTTGAGCTTAAACCGTTGCCTGATCATCTTAAATATGCTTATCTTGATGAAAAGAAGATATATCGTGTTATTATTAGTGCTAACCTTTCAGAGCATGAAGAAGAAAGATTATTGAAAACTCTGAAGAAGCATCGTGCTGCTATTGGATATACTATTGATGATCTTAAGGGCATTAGTCCCACTCTATGTCAACCTAAAATAAATTTGGAAGCGGATGCCAAACCAGTTCGTGATCCTCAACGACGTCTGAATCCTAAAATGAAAGAATTGGTAAGAAAAGAAATACTAAAGATTCTGGAGGTAGGTATAATTTATCCCGTTGCTGATAGTCAGTGGGTAAGTCATGTCCATTGTGTCCCTAAGAAGGGAGGTATTACTGTTGTTCCTAATGATAAAGATGAATTGACCCCCCAAAGAATTATCACAGGTTATAGGATGGTAATTGATTTCCGCAAATTAAATAAGGCTACTAAGAAAGATCATTACCCGTTACCTTTTATTGATCATATGCTAGAAAGATTATGCAAACATACACATTACTGCTTTCTAGATGGTTATTCTGGTTTTTCTCAAATACCTGTGTCAGCTAAAGATCAATCAAAGACTACTTTTACATGCCCTTTTGGTACTTTTGCTTATACACGGATACCTTTTGGTTTATGTAACGCACCTGCTACCTTTCAAAGATGCATGATGGCTATATTCTATGACTTTTGTGAAAAGATTTGTGAGGTTTTCATGGACGACTTTTCCGTCTATGGATCTTCTTTTGATGATTTCTTGAGCAATCTTGATCGAGTTTTGCAGAGATGTGAAGAAACTAATATTGTCTTGAATTGGGAAAAGTGTCACTTTATGGTAAATGAGGGTATTGTCTTGGGGCATAAAGTTTCTGAAAGAGGTATTGAAGTTGATAAAACCAAGGTTGATGCTATTGAAAAGATGCCATGTCCCAAGGACATCAAAGGTATAAGAAGTTTCCTTGGTCATGCCAGATTTTATAGAAGGTTCATTAAGGACTTCTCAAAAATTTCTCGGCCTCTGACTAATTTATTACGAAAATATATACCATTTGTCTTTGATGATGATTGTGTAGAAGCATTTGAAATACTTAAGAAAGCATTAGTCTCTGCACCTGTTGTTCAGCCACCTGATTGGAATTTACCCTTTGAAATTATGTGTGATGCTAGTGATTATGCTGTAGGTGTTGTTCTAGGGCAAAGAGTTGATAAGAAATTAAATGTTATCCATTATGCCAGTAAGACTCTAGACAATGCTCAAAGAAATTATGCTACTATTGAAGAAGAACTTTTAGCAGTTGTATTTGCTTGTGATAAGTTCATACCTTATATTGTTGATTCTAAAGTAACTATTCACACTGATCATGCTGCTATTAAATATCTTATGGAAAAGAAAGATGCTAAACCTAGACTTATTAGATGGGTTCTCTTGCTACAAGAATTTGATTTGCATATTGTCGATAGAAAGGGAGCTGAGAACGCCGTTGCAGACAACTTGTCTAGGTTAGAAAATGTTCTTGATGACCCACTACCCATTGATGATAGCTTTCCTGATGAACAATTAAATGTCATAAGTACTTCTCGTAGTACTCCATGGTATGCTGATTATGCTAATTACATTGTTGCTAAATTCATACCACCTAGCTTCACATACCAACAAAAGAAAAAGTTTTTCTATGATTTGAGACATTACTTTTGGGATGACCCACATCTTTATAAAGTAGGAGTAGATGGTGTTATTAGACGTTGTATACCTGAGCATGAACAGGAACAGATCCTACACAAGTGTCACTCTGAAGCTTATGAAGTACACCACGCCGGAGACATAACTGCACATAAGGTATTGCAATCCGGTTTTTATTGGCCTACTCTCTTCAAGGATGCCCGTAAGTTTGTCTTGTCATGTGATGAATGTCAAAGAATTGGTAATATTAGTAGATGTCAAGAAATGCCTATGAATTATTCACTTGTTATTGAACCATTTGATGTTTGGGGCTTTGATTATATGGGACCTTTTCCTGCCTCCAATGGATATACACATATTTTAGTTGCTGTTGATTATGTTACTAAGTGGGTAGAAGCTATTCCAACTAGTAGTGCTGATCATAACACTTCTATTAAAATGCTTAAAGAAGTTATTTTCCGAGGTTTGGAGTCCCTAGATATTTAATGGCTGATGGTGGTTCACATTCTACTCATGGTGTTTTCCGTAAAATGCTTGCTAAGTATGACGTCAATCATAGAATTGCATCACCTTATCATCCACAGTCTAGTGGTCAAGTAGAATTGAGCAATAGAGAGCTCAAATTAATTTTGCAAAAGACTGTCAATAGGTCTAGAAAGAATTGGTCTAAGAAACTTGATGATGCATTATGGGCCTATAGAACTGTATATAAAAATCCTATGGGTATGTCTCCGTATAAAATGGTTTACGGAAAAGCATGTCACTTACCTCTCGAACTAGAACATAAGGCATATTGGGATATTAAAGAGCTCAACTATGATTTCAAACTTGCCGGTGAGAAGAAGTTATTTGATATTAGCTCACTTGATGAATGGAGAACCCAAGCTTATGAAAATGCCAAGTTGTTTAAAGAAAAAGTTAAAAGATGTCATGACAAAAGGATACAAAAGCGTGAGTTTAATGTACGTGATTATGTATTGTTATACAACTCTCGTTTAATATTTTTTTCAAGAAAACTTCTCTCTAAATGGGAAGGCCCCTATGTTATTGAGGAGGTCTATTGTTTCGGTGCCATAAAGATCAACAACTTCGAAGGTACAAGTCCGAAGGTGGTAAACAGTCAAAGAATTTAACATTATATCTCAGGTAATCCCATAAATGTTGAAACCAATATTATTGAAACCGTAACCCCGGAGGAATACATAAGGGACACTTTCCAGAATGTTTCAGACTCCGAAAATGAATAGTCATGTGGTACGGTAAGTAAACCGACTCCAAAACAATTTTTAAGGCAATATTTCTCCGTATTGGAATATTTAGAAAAATAGAAAAATAAGTAGCAGTCTGAGAAGGACACGAGGGCCCCACGAGGGTGGTGGGCGCGCCCTACCCCTCTGGGTGTGCCCCCTACCTCGTGAGCACCTCGTGTGCCTTCTGGACTCCGTTTTCTTGCACAATACATATTTTGGTCGGTAAAAATTCACTATATATTCTCCCGAAGGTTTTGACTCCCGTATCACGCAAATCTCCTCTGTTCTTGTTTCGAGCTGTTTTTCTGATAGATCTAGATTATCATGACGTCCCCAAGTGCTTCCAAGGAAAAGTTCTTCGAGAAGGTCATCAACCCTTACCTCGCGGAGGTGTTGCGACACCCTCAAACCATTGAGTTGCGTGATGGGTTGCTGCACATCCACGATGAAGAGGGACCAAAGGGAACTGGAAGCGTGGAGACGAGGCTTGAAGCAGTGGAGCAACAAGTTTTCAAGTGTCAAGGGATGGTGGAACGTGGACTCAACTCCAACCACATGATGATCGCAGAGTTCACTAGCAACCACAAGTTGGATGCCGACAACATCGGGGAGGCCATCTTCAAGCTTCATGAGAAGATCGAGCACCTCCAAGCCCAAATCTATGACCTGCAAAACCAAAACTGTGAGTATGAATATAGATTCAAAAGGATGAGTTTGGCTGCAGATTTGAGGATCCCAGAGACTCGATCATCCTTCTATGATGGTGAGCTATGCCTTGGAAGATGGACGACAAGCCCGCATCATCGACAACACCTCCACCTTCTCCTTGACCAACAAAGGAGACATAATCACATGTGTATGGGCACTCCCCTTGGCAACTGCCAAGCTTGGGGGAGGTGCCCCGGTATCGTATCACAATCACAACTCCTATCTTTACCGTTTTTCTTAGTTCGATCCTATTAGTAGTATCTTGATCTAGTAGAATAAAGTTTATGGTATGATCTAGTTTCGAGTTTGCTTTATGATCTCTCTATGTAATCGAGTTCGTGAGCTATATATAATAAAGATTAGTGTTGAGTCAAGGGCTTGATTTTCTTGCTATGATCTTGAGTGAATAAAAGAAAAGAGAAAAAGAATAAAAATAAAAAAGGGTTAATATTGATCTTATTGAAAGTAATGACTTCACATAGAAAGAGTATGATGATTAAGAGTTGTTGGGAGTTGGCAGACATAGCTTTGGTCATCATTGCAATTAATAGGAAGTAATAAGGAAGGAGAGGTTTCACATATAGATATATTATCATTGACATCTTTTATGATTGGGAGCACTCATTAAAATATGACATGCTAAAGAGTTGATGTTGGACAAGGAAGACAACGTAATGAATTATGTTTTCTTATATCTGAGATAAAGTATGTTGTCATGGATCCTCTAACATGTTGAGCTTGCTTTTCCCCCTCATGCTAGCCAAATTCTCAGCACCAAGTAGAGATACTACTTGTGCTTCCAAATATCCTTAAACCAGTTTTGCCATGAGAGTCCACCATATCTACCTATGGATTGAGTAAGATCCTTCAAGTAAGTTGTCATGCAAAGCAATAAAAATTGCTCTAAATATATATATGATTGATTGGTGTGGGAGAAATAAGCTTTATACGATCTTGTGATGTGGAAGTAATAAAAGCGACGGACTGCATAATAAAGGTTCATATCACAAGGGGCAATATAAAGTGAGGTTCTTTCACATTGAAATTTTGTGCATCCAACCATAAAAGCGCATGGCAACCTCTGCTTCCCTTTGCGAAGGGCCTATCTTTTATTATTATCTTCTACCTCATGCAAGTGTCACGGTGATCTTCACCTTTCCTTTTTCCTTTTATCCTTTGGCAAGCCCAACATGTTGGAAAGAACATGATATATATACCTAATTGGATGTAGGGGAGCATGAGTTATTATTGTTGACATTACCCTTGAGTTAAAGGTTGTGGGGAGAAACTATAAGCCCCTATCTTTCTCTGTGTCCGATTAAAACTCCGTAACCACAAGTATTGCGTGAGTGTTAGAAATTAAGGACTAGATGATAGTTGAGTATGTGGACTTGCTTTTAAGCTCTGACATAGACTCTTTCTGATGTTATGATAAATTGCAATTGCTTCAGTGACTGAGATTATAGTTTGTTGACTCTCAATAAGGTTTCTGATTCATACCTTTGCATTGTGAATAGATCATCACTTGAACATAAGTAATCATATGACAAAATCTATATATGTTGCTGTTATGAGAATAATCATGATGCCTTCATGTATGTATTTTATTTTTATCGATGCCTCTACCTCTAAACATGAGGACATATTTATTGTTATCGGCTTTTCGCTTGAGGACAAGCGAGGTCTAAGCCTGGGGGAGTTGATACGTCCATTTTGCATCATGCTTTTATATCGATATTTGTCGCATTATGGGTTGTTACTTCACATTATGTCATAATACTTATGGCTATTCTCTCTTATTTTACAAGGTTTACATAAGGAGAGAGAATGCCCGCAGCTGGAATTCTGGGCTGGAAAAGGAGAAAATATTAGAGACCTATTATGCACAACTCCAAAAGTCTTGAAACTGTATGGAATATCTTAAAATAAATAATGAAAAATACCTGCCAAAGATGAAGGCCAGGGGGCCCACACCCTGTCCACGAGGGTGGGGGCGCCCTCCCTAGGGCGCGCCCCCCTACCTCGTGGGCCCCCTGGTGGCTCTCTGATGCCCATCTTCTGCTATATGAAGTCTTTCATCGAGGAAAAAACAATAAGCAACCTTTCAGGACGAAACTCCACCGCCACGAGGCGGAACCTTGGCGGAACCAATCTAGGGCTCCGGCAGAGCTGTTCTGCCGGGGACAGTTCCCTCCGAGAGGGGGAAATCATCACCATCGTCATCACCAACGCTCCTCTCATTGGGAGAGGGCAATCTCCATCAACATCTTCACCAGCACCATCTCATCTCCAAACCCTAGTTCATTTCTTGTATCCAATTCTTGTCTCCAAGTCCGGGATTGGTGCTAGTAGGTTGCTAGTAGTGTTGATTACTCCTTGTAGTTAATGCTAGTTTGTTTATTTGGTGGAAGATCATATGTTCAGATCCTTTATGCACATTATTACTCCTCTGAGTATGAACATGAATATGCTTTGTGAGTAGTTACGTTTGTTCCCGAGGACACGGCAGAAGTCTTGCTATTAGTAGTCATGTGAATTTGGTATTCGTTCGATATTTTGATGAGATGTATGATGTCTAGCCTCTAATGGTGTTATGTGAACGTCGACTACATAACACTTCACCATTATTTGGGCCTAGAGGAAGGCATTGGGAAGTAATAAGTAGATGATGGGTTGCTAGAGTGACAGAAGCTTAAACCCTAGTTTATGCGTTGCTTCGTAAGGGGCTGATTTGGATCCATATGTTTCATGCTATGGTTAGGTTTACCTTAATACTTTTGTTGTAGTTGCGGATGCTTGAAATAGAGGTTAATCATAAGTGGGATGCTTGCTCAAGTAATAACAACACCCAAGCACCGGTCCACCCATATATCAAATTATCAAAGTACCGAACGCGAATCATATGAACGTGATGAAAACTAGCTTGAAGATATTCCCATGTGTCCTCAGGGAGCGCTTTTCCTTATATAAGAGTTTGTTCCGGCTTGTCCTTTGCTACAAAAAGGATTGGGCCACCTTGCTGCACTTTATTTACTTTTGTCACTTGTTGCTCGGTACAAATTATCTTATCACAGAACTATCTGTTACCACTTATTTCAGTACTTGCAGAGAATACCTTGCTGAAAACCGTTTATCATTTCCTTCTGCTCCTCGTTGGGTTCGACACTCTTACTTATCGAAAGGACTATGAAAGATCCCCTATACTTGTGGGTCATCACTTACCAACAAGAGGGTTTGTGACTCCTTGAACTAGTGCAAGATGTGGAAGTTGTTTGCGCTTGTCCTCGCCAAGATGATATGAGTGAAGTATGTTGGCAGAGTCACCCTTAAGAACTCTCTAGTTCTTCTTCTTCGGGATCCACATCATCTTGATGGAAATCCTTGGAGTTTTAGTCGTACTTGATGAAGTAGAACTTGATGTAGTCTTGGGAACCCACTTGACCAAGGCCTTGGGAGCTTCTTCAAATGCATCAATCTCCTCTTGAAGCTTGTCCTTGCCTTTTTGCTTGTGATCTTTTGGTGGCAGATCATCTTGAGCTTGTGTCCCTTGGAAACAAGTAGGATCATACTTCTCTTATTGAGGAACAAACTTCGTCTTGGGGTATTGATCTTCTTCCCACTCAACTCCATTGGCATTGAACTTTCGTTCAAAACCAATACCTTGATTCTTTCGGTGCCTTCCTTGCTTGTGTACAATTTCCTCAAATTGCTTACTTCCAACAAGGCTCTTGTAAACACCTTTCTCTATAATTTCCTTCAATAAGCTATTTTCTTGCTCAAGTGTAACTTGGCTAAGAGAATCATTAGTGGAATCAAGAGAGCTACTAGAAGTAACAACATTGGATTTAACATGATTATTGTTAATACTAGAAGAAGAATCTTTCTTGCTCTTGTTGCTAGACTTTACTTGTGGCATGTAAGTAGACAAGAGTAAACGCTTGGCAATGTAAGAAGAACTTCTCTTGCAAAGATCATCATTGATTGCTTTTAAGAACCCATGCTCTTGCTCAAGGTTGAGCTTTCTAAAGTGTAGCTTCTCATGAGTCTTTAAAAGCTCTCGATGATCTTCCAAGGTAGTTTCACGAGCTAACTTAAGAGTGTTTAGTGTTGGGGAACGTAGTAATTTCAAAAAATTCCTACGCACACGCAAGATCATGGTGATGCATAGCAACGAGAGGGGAGAGTGTTGTCTACGTACCCTCGTAGACCGAAGCGGAAGCGTTATATCAACGCGGTTGATGTAGTCGTACGTCTTCACGATCCGACCGATCCAAGCACCGTTACTCCGGCACCTCCGAGTTCTTGGCACACGTTCAGCTCGATGACGATCCCCGGGCTCCGATCCAGCAAAGCGTCGGGGAGGAGTTCCATCAGCACGACGGCGTGGTGACGATCTTGATGTTCTATTGTCGCAGGGCTTCGCCTAAGCACCGCTACAATATGACCGAGGTGGAATATGGTGGAGGGGGGCACCGCACACGGCTAAGGAATGATCACGAAGATCAACTTGTGTGTCTATGGGGTGCCCCCTGCCCCCGTATATAAATGAGTGGAGGAGGGGAGGGCCGGCCCTCTCTATGGCGCGCCCTAGGGGAGTCCTACTCCCACCGGGAGTAGGATTCCCCCTTTCCTAGTCCAACTAGGAGTCCTTCCATGTATTAGGAGTAGGAGACAAGGAAGGGGAAGAGGGAAGAGAAGGAAGGAGGGGGAGCCGCCCCTCCCCCTAGTCCAATTCGGACTAGCCAATGGGGGGGGGGCGCGGCCTGCCTCTCCCTCTCCCCTAAAGCCCAATAAGGCCCATATACTTCTTCTCCCGTATTCCCGTAACTCCCCGGTACTCCCGAAAATACCCGAATCACTCAGAACCTTTCCGATGTCCGAATATAGTCGTCCAATATACCGATCTTTACGTCTCGACCACTTTGAGACTCCTCGTCATATCCCCGATCTCATCCGGGACTCCGAACTCCTTCGGTACATCAAAACTCATAAACTCATAATATAACTGTCATCGAAACCTTAAGCGTGCGGACCCTACGGTTCGAGAACAATGTAGACATGACCGAGACACGTCTCCGGTCAATAACCAATAGCGGGACCTGAATGCCCATATTGGCTCCTACATATTCTACGAAGATCTTTATCGGTCAGACCGCATAACAACATACGTTGTTCCCTTTGTCATCGGTATGTTACTTGCCCGAGATTCGATCGTCGGTATCCAATACCTAGTTCAATCTCGTTATCGGCAAGTCTCTTTACTCGTTCCGTAATACATCATCTCGCAACTAACTCATTAGTTGTAATGCTTGCAAGGCTTATGTGATGTGCATTACCGAGAGGGCCCAGAGATACCTCTCCGACAATCGGAGTGACAAATCCTAATCTCGAAATACGCCAACCACACATCTACCTTTGGAGACACCTGTAGAGCACCTTTATAATCACCCAGTTACGTTGTGACGTTTGGTAGCACACAAAGTGTTCCTCCGATAAACGGGAGTTGCATAATCTCATAGTCATAGGAACATGTATAAGTCATGAAGAAAGCAATAGCAACATACTAAACGATCGGGTGCTAAGCTAATGGAATGGGTCATGTCAATCAGATTATTCAACTAATGATGTGACCTCGTCAATAAAATAACAACTCTTTGTTCATGGTTAGGAAACATAACCATCTTTGATTAACGAGCTAGTCAAGTAGAGGCATACTAGTGACACTCTGTTTGTCTATGTATTCACACATGTATATGTTTCCGGTTAATACAATTCTAGCATGAATAATAAACATTTATCATGAAATAAGGAAATAAATAATAACTTTATTATTGCCTCTAGGGCATATTTCCTTCAGTCTCCCACTTGCACTAGAGTCAATAATCTAGTTCACATTACCATGTGATTTAACAGCAATAGTTCACATCACCATGTGATTAACACCCATAATTCACACCGATATGTGACCAACACCCAAAGGGTTTACTAGATTCAGTAATGTAGTTCACATCGCTATGTGATTAACACCCAAAGAGTACTAAAGTGTGATCATGTTTTGCTTGTGAGAGAATCTTAGTCAACGGGTCTGCCACATTCAGATCCGTATGTATTTTGCAAATTTCTGTGTCAACAATATTCTGCTCGGAGCTACTCTAGCTAATTGCTCCCAATTTCAATATGTATCTAGATTGAGACTTAGAGTTATCTAGATTAGTGTCAAAACTTGCATCGACGTAACCCTTTTACGACGAACCTTTTTGTCACCTCCATAATCGAGAAACATATCCTTATTCCACTAAGGATAATTCTGACCGCTGTCTAGTGATCTACTCCTAGATCACTATTGTACTCCCTTGCTAAACACAGTGTAGGATATACAATAGATCTGGTACACAGCATGGCATACTTTATAGAACCTATGGCCAAGGCATAGGGAATGACTTTCATTCTCTTTCTATCTTCTGCCGAGGTCGGGTTTTGAGTCTTACTCAATTTCACACCTTGTAACACAGGCAAGAACTCTTTCTTTGACTGTTCCATTTTGAACTACTTCAAAATCTTGTCAAGGTATATACTCATTGAAAAACTTATCAAGTGTCTTGATCTATCTCTATAGATCTTGATACTCAATATGTAAGCAGCTTCACCGAGGTCTTTCTTCAAAAAACTCCTTTCAAATACTCCTTTATGCTTTGCAGAATAATTCTACATTATTTCCGATCAACAATATGTCATACACATATACTTATCAGAAATGCTGTAGTGCTCCCACTCACTTTCTTGTAAACAGGCTTCACCGCAAGTCTCTATAAAACTATATGCTTTGATCATCTTATCAAAGCGTATATTCCAACTCCGAGATGCTTGCACCAGTCCATAGATGGATCGTTGGAGCTTGCATATTTTGTTAACACCTTTAGGATTGAAAAAACCTTCTGGTTGCATCGTATACAACTCTTCTTTAACAAATCCATTGAGGAATGCAGTTTTGTTTATCCATTTGCCATATTTCATAAAATGCGGCAATTGCTAACATGATTCGGACAGACTTAAGCATAGATACGAGTGAGAAACTCTCATCGTAGTCAACACCTTGAACTTGTCGAAAACCTTTTGCGACAATTCTAGCTTTGTAGATAGTAACACTACTATCAGCGTCCGTCTTCCTCTTGAAGATCCATTTATTTTCTATGGCTTGCCGATCATCGGGAAAATCCATCAAAGTCCATACTTTGTTCTCATACATGGATCATATCTCAGATTTCATGGCCTCAAACCATTTCGCGGAATCTGGGCTCATCATCGCTTCCACATAGTTCGTAGGTTCGTCATGGTCAAGTAACATGACCTCCAGAATAGGATTACCGTACCACTCTGGTGCGGATCTCACTCTGGTTGACCTACGAGGTTCGGTAGTAACTTGATCCGAAGTTACATGATCATCATCATTTTCTTCCTCACTAATTGGTGTAGTAGTCACAGGAACAGATTTTTGTGATCAACTACTTTCCAATAAGGGAGAAGGTACAATTACCTTATCAAGTTTTCTACTTTCCTCCCACTCACTTCTTTCGAGAGAAACTTCTTCTCTAGAAAGTATCCATTCTCAGCAATGAATGTCTTGCCTCTGGATCTGTGATAGAAGGTGTACCCAACTGTCTCCTTTGGGTATCCTATGAAGACACATTTCTCCGATTTGGGTTTGAGCTTATCATGATGAAACTTTTCTTATAAGCATCGCAACCCCAAACTTTAAGAAACGACAACTTTGGTTTCTTGCCAAACCACAGTTCAGATTGTGTTGTCTCAACGGACTTAGATGGTGCCCTTTTAAACGTGAATGCAGCTGTCTTTAATGCATAATCCCAAAACGATAGTGGTAAATCGATAAGAAACATCATAGATTGCACTATATCCAATAAAGTGTGGTTATGATGTTCGGACACACCATTATGCTGTGGTGTTCCAGGTGGCATGAGTTTTGTGAAACTATTCCACATTGTTTTAATTGAAGGCCAAACTCGTAACTCAAATATTCTCTTCCACGATCAGATCGTAGAAACTTAATTTTCTTGTTACAATGATTTTCCACTTCACTCTGAAATTCTTTGAACTTTTCAAATGTTTCAGACTTATGTTTCATCAAGTAGATATACCCATATCTGCTCAAATCATCTGTGAAGTTCTGAAAATAACGATACTTGCCGCGAGCCTTAATACTCATCGGACCGCATACATCAGTATGTATTATTTCCAATAAGTTTGTTCCTCGCTCCATTGTTTCGGAGAACGGAGTCTTAGTCATCTTGCCCATGAGGCATGGTTCGCAAGCATCAAGTGATTCACAATCAAGTGATTCCAAAATTCCATCAGCATGGAGTTTCTTCATGCGCTTTACACCAATATGACATAAACGGCGGTGCCACAAATAAGTTGCACTATCATTATTATCTTTGCATCTTTTGGCTTCAATATTATGAATATGTGTATCACTATGATCGAGATCCAACAAACCATTTTGTTGGTGTGTATGACCATAGAAGGTTTTATTCATGTAAACAGAACAACAATTTATTCTCTTACTTAAATGAATAACCGTATTGCAATAAACATGATCAAATCATATTCATGCTCAACACCAAATAACACTTATTTAGGTTCCACACTAATTCCGAAAGTATAGGGAGTGTGCGATGATGATCATATCAATCTTGGAACTACTTCCAACTTTCATCGTCACTTCACCCTTAACTAGTCTCTGTTTATTCTGCAACTCCCGTTTCGAGTTACTAATCATAGCAACTGAACTAGTACCAAATACTGAGGGGTTGCTATGAACACTAGTAAAGTACACATCAATAACATGTATATCAAATATGCCTTTGTTTACTTTGCCATCCTTTCTTATCCACCAAATACTTGGGGTAGTTCCGCTTCCAGTGACCAATCCCTTTGCAGTAGAAGCACTAAGTCTCAGGCTTAGGACCAGACTTGGGTTTCTTCACTTGAGCAATAACTTGCTTGCCGTTCTTATTGAAGTTCCCCTTCTTACCTTTGCCCTTTTCTTGAAACTAGTGATCTCGTCAACCATCAACACTTGATGTTTTTTTTCGATTTCTACCTTCGTCAATTTCTGCAATACGAAGAGTTTGGGAATCGTTTCAGTTATCCCTTGCATATCATAGTTCATCACGAAGTTCTACTAACTTGGTGATGGTGACTAGAGAATTCTGTCAATCACTATCTTATCTGGAATATTAACTCCCACTTGATTCAAGCGATTGTAGTACCCAGACAATCTGAGTACAAGCTCACTAGTTGAGCGATTCTCCTCCATCTTTTAGCTATAGAACTTGTTGGAGTCTTCATATCTCTCAACTCGGGTATTTGCTTGAAATATTAACTTCAACTCCTGGAACATCTCATATGCTCCATGACGTTCAAAACGTCTTTGAAGTCCCGATTCTAAGCCGTTAAGCATGGTGCACTAAACTATCAAGTAGTCATCATATTGAGCTAGCCAAACGTTCATAACGTCTGCATCTGCTCCTGGAATAGGTCTGTCACCTAGCGGTGCATCAAGGACATAATTCTTCTGTGCAGCAATGAGGATAAACCTCAGAATACGGATCCAATCCACATCATTGCTACTAACATTTTTCAACACAATTTTCTCTAGGAACATATCAAAATAAACATATGAAAGCAACAACACGAGCTATTATTCTACAACATAGATATGCTAATACTACCAGGACTAAGTTCATGATAAATTAAAGTTCAATTAATCATATTACTTAATAACTCCCACTTAGAAAGATATCCCTCTAATCTTCTAAGTGATCACGTGATCCAAATCAACTAAACCACAACCGATCATCACGTGAAATGGATTAGTCTTCGATGGTGAACATCATTATGTTGATCATATCTACTATATGATTCACGCTCTACCTTTCGGTCTCCGTGTTCCGAGGCCATATCTGCATATGCTAGGCTCGTCAAGTATAACCCGAGTATTCTGCGTGTGCAAAACTGGCTTGCACCCGTTGTAGATGGACGTAGAGCTTATCACACCCGATCATCACGTGGTGTCTGGGCACGACGAACTTTGGCAACGGTGCATACTCAGGGAGAACACTTCTTGATAATTTAGTGAGAGGATCATCTTATAATGCTACCGTCAATCAAAGCAAGATAAGATGCATAAAAAGATAAACATCACATGCAATCAATATAAGTGATATGATATGGCCATCATCATCTTGTGCTTGTGATCTCCATCTCCGAAGCACCGTCATGATCACCATCGTCACCGGCGCGACACCTTGATCTCCATCGTAGCAATGTTGTCGTCTCGCCAATCTTATGCTTCTACGACTATCGCTACCGCTTAGTGATAAAGTAAAGCATTACAGGGCGATTGCATTGCATACAATAAAGCGACAACCATATGGCTCCTGCCAGTTGCCGATAACTCGGTTACAAAACATGATCATCTCATACAATAAAATTTAGCATCATGCCTTGACCATATCACATCACAACATGCCCTGCAAAAACAAGTT
This sequence comes from Aegilops umbellulata, assembly GCA_032464435.1. NCBI lineage: Eukaryota > Viridiplantae > Streptophyta > Magnoliopsida > Poales > Poaceae > Aegilops > Aegilops umbellulata. Next base: position 134,341,023 of record CP136060.1, on the reverse strand, counting down.
AGACGTCCTCTACTTTGCTTGTTGCAAGTTTTACGTGGCTGCTACGGGCTTAAGCAACAACCAATCTCACCTACGCATCAAAACCACAACGATAGTTTGTCAAATAGACTCCGTTTTAACCTTCGCAAGGACCGGGCGTAGCCATACTCGGTTCAACTAAAGTTGGAGAAACTGACACCCGCCAACCACCTGTGTGCAAAGCACGTCGGTAGAACCAGTCTCGCGTAAGCGTACGCGTAATGTCGGTCCGGGCCGCTTCATCCAACAATACCGCCGAACAAAGTATGACATGCTGGTAGGCAGTATGACTTATATCGTCCACAACTCACTTGTGTTCTACTCGTGCATATAACATCAAACCATAAAAACCTAGGCTCGGATGCCACTGTTGGGGAACGTAGTAATTTCAAAAATTTCCTACGCACACGCAAGATCATGGTGATGCATAGCAATGAGAGGGGAGAGTGTTGTCTACGTACCCTTGTAGACCGAAGCGGAAGCGTTATATCAACGCGGTTGATGTAGTCGTACGTCTTCACGATCCGACCGAGCCAAGCACCGTTACTTCGGCACCTCCAAGTTCTTGGCACACGTTCAGCTCGATGACGATCCCCGGGCTCCGATCCAGCAAAGCGTCGGGGAGGAGTTCCGTCAGCACGACGGCGTGGTGACGATCTTGATGTTCTACTGTCGCAGGGCTTCGCCTAAGCACCGCCACAATATGACCGAGGTGGAATATGGTGGAGGGGGGCACCGCACACGGCTAAGGAACGATCACGAAGATCAACTTGTGTGTCTATGGGGTGCCCCCTGCCCCCGTATATAAAGAAGTGGAGGAGGGGAGGGCCGTCCCTCTTTATGGCGCGCCCTAGGGGAGTCCTACTCCCATCGGGAGTAGGATTCCCCCTTTCCTAGTCCAACTAGGAGTCCTTCCATGAATTAGGAGTAGGAGACAAGGAAGGGGAAGTGGGAAGAGAAGGAAGGAGGGGGCGCTGCCCCTCCCCCTAGTCCAATTCGGACTAGCCAATGGGGGGGCGCGCGGCCTGCCTCTCCCTCTCCCCTAAAGCCCAATAAGGCCCATATACTTCTTCCCCCGTATTCCCGTAACTCCCCGGTACTCCCGAAAATACCCGAATCACTCAGAACCTTTCCGATGTCCGAATATAGTCGTCCAATATATCGATCTTTATGTCTCGACCACTTTGAGACTCCTCGTCATATCCCCGATCTCATCCGGGACTCCGAACTCCTTCGGTACATCAAAACTCATAAACTCATAATATAACTGTCATCGAAACCTTAAGCGTGCGGACCCTACGGTTCGAGAACAATGTAGACATGACCGAGACACGTCTCCGGTCAATAACCAATAGCGGGACATGGATGCCCATATTGGCTCCTACATATTCTACGAAGATCTTTATCGGTCAGACCGCATAACAACATACGTTGTTCCCTTTGTCATCGGTATGTTACTTGCCCGAGATTCGATCGTCGGTATCCAATACCTAGTTCAATCTCGTTATCGGCAAGTCTCTTTACTCGTTCCGTAATACATCATCTCGCAACTAACTCATTAGTTGTAATGCTTGCAAGGCTTATGTGATGTGCATTACCGAGAGGGCCCAGAGATACCTCTCCGACAATCGGAGTGACAAATCCTAATCTTGAAATACGCCAACCCAACATCTACCTTTGGAGACACCTGTAGAGCACCTTTATAATCACCCAGTTACGTTGTGACGTTTGGTAGCACACAAAGTGTTCCTCCGATAAACGGGAGTTGCATAATCTCATAGTCATAGGAACATGTATAAGTCATGAAGAAAGCAATAGCAACATACTAAACGATCGGGTGCTAAGCTAATGGATTGGGTCATGTCAATCAGATTATTCAACTAATGATGTGACCTCGTTTAGTTCTTTAGTTAATACAATTCTAGCATGAATAATAAACATTTATCATGAAATAAGGAAATAAATAATAACTTTATTATTGCCTCTAGGGCATATTTCCTTCATTTAGTTCTTTAGTTAGATGCTCAATCTCCTTCTTATCATCATCATTTGTTTTATCTTGATTAGCATGATTAATAGCAATTTCATCATAGTTTTCATCACTAGAGTTTCCAACAAGTAAATCATCATCACCTAGCAAGTCATCTTCATCACTATTATAATCAACATACTCTGGGAGTGATACCTTTGGGCCTTTAGCCATGAAGCATCTTCCAATTCCTTCATTTGGTGAGTCAAATATGTCGTAGGAGTTGGTTGACATAAGTGCTAGACCGGCCACACTTTCATCTTGAGTATATTCGGAGTCGGAGTGATAACTTCTCTTGGAGTGAAGGTCGGAGTCAGAGCCGGATACCCATTCACCAAAATGAGTTTGATGTCTTTGTTTTGTGTAGCTCCTTGATGATTTGTCCTTCCTTTCCGAATCCTTGCTTCTGCGAGAGGTTTTTCGTCCGTAATGATCATCTCTACTCCTTCTCTCTCTTGGAGGTGATTATTCTCTTCTACTTCTCCTTTTGGGTGAGTCTTCTCTTATTTTGTAGGGAGTCATTCACTCATTGGAGTAGTGTCCGGGTCTTCCACAATTGTAACAATTACGTTCACGGCTAGAAGATCTTTTGTCATTGTAGGACCTTGACTTGGAACTTCTTTCTTTGCTTCTACTCTTGTATAACTTGTTGAAATTCTTCATCATTAGGATCAATTCCTCATTATAGGCTTGTTTCTCACTTGATGATGTAGGAGTATCACATGAGGCTTTGTAAGCACCACTTGACTTGTTGTGAAGCTCTTCTTTATCCTTGAGTGACATCTCATGAGCAACAATTCTTCCAATGACTTCCGTTGGCTTGAGATCTTTGTAATTGGGCATCATTTGGATCAATGTGAACACGGTATCATATTTTCCATCCAAGGCTCTTAGGACCTTCTTGATGATGAATCTATCGGTCATCTCTTCACTTCCTAAGCTGCAGTCTCATTTGTGATGAGAGCAAGCCTAGAGTACATTTCAGCGACACCTTCACCGTCCTTCATTTTTAAATTGTCAAGCTGACTTTGAAGCACATCCAATTTGGATTCCTTGACGGAGTCGGTACCTTTGTTCATATCAACCAAAGTATCCCAAATTTCCTTAGCATTCTCAAGACGGCTAATTTTGTTTAATTATTCGGGGCATAATACGTTGAAGAGGATATCGCAAGCTTGAACATTGTATTTCCGAATCTTCAACTCTTCCGCAGTAGCTTCACGGTTCAGTTCTCTCCCGTCAAAGAATTCACCTTCCAGGAAAATACACACAATATCCCAAACGGCAGGGTTATGTGCACATATATGCATTTTCATCTTATGCTTCCAACTAGCAAAATTAGTACCATCAAAGTAAGGACCTCTACGATGGTAATTTCCCTCGCTAGACGCCATATTCTCCTAGGTTGTGAAACCAAGGCTATGATCACCAAAGCTATGGAAATCAAGGAAAATAGAGACCAAAGCTCTGATACAACTTGTAGGATCGAAAGTATGTCTAGAGGGGGGGTGATTAGACTACTTGACCAAATAAAAATCTAGCCTTTTCCCAATTTTAAGTCTTGGCAAATTTTAGCAAGATAACACAAGTCAAGCAATCAACCTACACATGCAAGTCTAAGAGTATAGCAGTGGAATGTAAAACATTGCACATGAAGGTAAAGGGAGGAATTTGGAGGGAGCAAACGCAATGTAGACGCGGATATTTTTTCTGTGGTTCCGATAGGTGGTGCTATCATACATCCACGTTGATGGAGACTTCAACCCATTAAGGGTAACGGCTATGCGAGTCCACAGAGGGCTCCACCCACAAAGGGTCCACGAAGAAGCAACCTTGTCTATCCCACCATGGCTATCACCCACGAAGGACTTGCCTCACTAGGGTAATCTTCATGAAGTAGGGGATCTGCTTGCCCGTACAAACTCCTTGGTTCAACTCCACAATCTTGTCGGAGGCTCCCAAGTGACACCTAACCAATCTAGGAGACACCACTCTCCAAAAGGTAATAGATGGTATGTTGAAGATGAACTACTTGCTCTTGTGCTGCAAATGATAGTCTCCCCAACACTCAACTCTCTCTCACAGATTTGGATTTGGTGGGAAGATTATTTTAGTGGAAAGCAACTTGGGGAAGTCTAGAGATCAAGATTCTTGTGGTTGGATTGGAATATCTTGGTCTCAACACATGAGTAGGTGGTTCTCTCTCAGAAAATGAATGGTAGAAGTGTAGCCACGTTCTGATGGCTCTCTCCACGAATGAAGAGTGGGTCGAGGGGTATCTATAGCTTCCACAAAAAATCTAACCGTTACACATAATTTACCAAAATCGGTTAGACCGAATCATGAAACTCGGTCAGACCGATTTAGTTCAAAATGTGAATATTAGGCTTTTCAGTGGGACCGACATGTCAACTCAGTGGGGCTGATTTCATTAGGGTTAGCGCATAACGTAATCTTGGTGAGACCGATCACATAAACCCGTTGAGACCGATTTTCTGTAATAGGTACACAGAAAGTTGGTCAAGCAAACTCGGGGGGACCGAATCGCTCATTTCGGTGAGACCGAAATGACGAAAGGGAAACAGAGAGTTTGCATTGAGAACTCGGTGGGATCAATCGCTCATCTCGGTTACACCAAAACGTTACGAAGGGAAACAGAGAGTTTGCAATCCCATCTCGGTGAGACCGAGATCCTTATCGGTGAGACCGAACTGATTAGGGTTTCTCGCAGTGGCTATGTCAAATGAACTCGGTGGTGCCATATAGATCAAATCGGTGGGGCCGAGTTTGACTTTTGGTTTGGGACATATGTGTATATGAGAAAGTGGTTGAGGGCTTTTGGAGCATATCACTAAGCATTTTGAGCAAACAAGCCATTAAGCAACACCTCATCCCCTTTTAATAGTATTGGCTTTTCCTATGGACTCAATGTGATCTTGGATCACTAAAATGAAAATGTAGAATCTTGACCTTGAGGAAATATGTGTCCTTAGCATTTTGAGGGGCCCACATTCCTAGTCCATCCCATGCCAATCATTGAACTTTCAGAAATGATCATCTTGAAAGAGCATTAGTCCAATGAGCTATATGTTGTTAGGAATTACCAAAACCACCCAGGGATAGTTGCACTTTCACATGAATGTTCAGATCCATAAGATTCAAAAGAAAAGTTTAAAATTGACATAAAAACAATAATTCTTCAAGCATACTAATAAAGCAATCATGTTTTCTCAAAATAACATGGCAAAAGAAAGTTATCCCTACAAAATCATATAGTCTGGCTATGCTCCATCTACATCACACAAAGTATTTCCTCATGCACAACCCCGATGACAATCCAAGCAATTGTTTCATACTTTTGATGTTCTCAAACTTTTTCAACTTCCACGCAATACATGAGCGTGAGCCATGGATATAGCACTATAGGTGGAACAGAATATGGTGATCATGGAGAAGACAAAAAGAAGGAGAAATTCTCACATCAACTAGGTAAATTAATGGGCTATGGAGATGCCCATCAATCGATATCGATGCAAGTGAGTAGGGATTTCCATGTAACGGATGCACTAGAGTTATAAGTGTATGAAAGCTCAAAAAGAAACTAAGTGGGTGTGCATTCAACTTGCTTACTCATGAAGACCTAGGGCAATTTGAGGAAGCCCATCATTGGAATATACAAGCCAAGTTATATAATGAAAAATTCCCACTAGTATTTGAAAGTGACAAAATATGACTCTCTATCATGAAGAACATGGTGGTATTTCAAAGCACAAGTGTGGAAAAAGATAGTAACATTGTCCCTTCTCTCTTTTCTCCCATTTTTTATTTTCTCTCTCGTTTTTTTTGTTTGGGCTTCTTTGGCCTCTATTTTTTTATTTGGGCTTCTTTGGCCTCTTTTATTTTATTAAAGTCCGGAGACTCATCCCAACTTTTGAGGGAATCATAGCTTCCATCATCCTTTCCTCACATGGGACAATGCTCTAATAATGACGATCATCACACTTTTATTTATTTACAACTCAAGAATTACAACTCGATACTAGAACAAAATATGACTCCATATGAATGCCTCATGCATGTGAGAACAATATGACAATGATGGTATGTGTCATAATAAAACAGAACGGTGGAAGTTGCATGGAAATATATCTCAGGATGGCTATGGAAATGCCCTAATGGGTAGGTATGGTGGCTGTTTTGAGGAAGGTATATGGTGTGTTTAATGCACCGGCGAAAGTTGCGCGGTACTAGGAGGCTAGCAATGGTGGAAGGGTGAGAGTGTGTCTAAACCATGGACTCAACATTAGTCATAAAGAACTCACATACTTATGGCTAAACAATTATTAGCCATTGAAACAAAGTACTACACGCATGCTCCTAGGGGGTAGATTGGTAGGAAAATACCATCGCTCGTCCCCGACAGCCACTCATAAGGAAGACAATCAAAGAATAAATCATGCTCCGACTTCATCACATAACTGTTCACAGTACGTGCAAGTTACGGGAATCACAAACTTTTAACACAAGTATTTCTACCAATCCACAATTACTCACTAGCATGACTCTAATATCTCCATCTTTATATCTCAAAACCATATGCAAGGAATCAAACTTCTCATATTATTCCATGCTCTTTATATGAAATTTTTATTATATTCCTCTTGGATGCCCATCATATTAGGACTAAATTGATAACCTAAGCAAATTACAATGTTGTTTTAAAGACTCACAAAATAATATAAGTGAAGCATGAGATTTCATCAATTTCTACAAAATAAAGCCACCGTCGTTCTCTAAAAAGAAATAAGTGAAGCATCAGAGCAAACTGCCTAGCTCAAAAGATATAAGTGAAGCACATAGAGTATTCTAATAAATTCACGATTAGAGCACGTCCCTCTCAAAGGTGTGTACAACAAGAATGATTGTGGCAAACTAAAAAGCAAAGACTCATATCATACAAGACTCTCCAAGCAAAACACATATCATGTGGCGAATAAAAATATAGCCTTAGGTAAATTTACCGGTGGATTCGAGACGAAAGAGGGGATGTCATCCGGGGCATCCCCAAGCTTATATGCTTGGTTGTCCTTAAATATTACCTTGGGGTGCCTTTGGCATCCCCAATCTTAGGCTCTTGCCACTCCTTATTCCATAGTCCATCAAATCTTTACCCAAAACTTGAAAACTTCACAACACAAAACTCAATAGAAAACTCGTGAGATCCGTTAGTATAATAAAATAAATCACCACTTTAGGTACTATTGTGAATTCATTCTGTATTCCAACTTCTCCATGATTCATACACCCCGATACTACCCATAGATTCATAAATATAAGCAAACACCACATAGAAAACATAATCTGTGAAAAACATAACAGTATATAGTAATATGTAAACTTCGTATACTTATGTAACTCCAAAAATTCTAAAACATTAGGAAAACAGAGGCAATTCATATATAAATCTTGTTGAAAAAATTCAGAATTTTTCCACGCTCCAGTGAACTTAAAAAATTCTCGTACTGGACGCAAAAGTTTTTGTTTTTAGCAAAACCAAATAACCGATATACCAAAGTATCCCAAAGGTCTTACTTGGCTCAAACACTAATTAAAACACCAAAACACAATTACTACATAGGTAATAATGTGTATTTTCATAAAAATAGAAAATAAAAATATTGGGTGGTCTCCCAACAATCGCTTTTCTTTATAGCCTTTTAGCTAGGCGTAGATAATTTTAATGATGCTCACATGAAAGATAGCAATTCAAACACGAAGAGAGCATCATATAGCATGTGAAAAACAAGTTTATGTCCAACATACTTCCTATGCATAGGTATTTTTTTCAGCAAACAAATTATCAAGATAAGCAAAAGCTAGCATATGCAAAGGAGAAGAATAAGTATTGACGATTTCAACATAACGAGAGGTAATTTAGTAACATAAAAATTTGTACAACCATATTTTCCTCTCTCATAATAATTAAATGTAGGATCATAATCAAATTCAACAATATAGCTATCACATAAAATTTTCTCTTCATGATCCACATGCATGCAAACTTGACACTCTTCCAAAATAGTGGGACCAACATAAAATAAAGTCTTTACTTCTCCAAGCCCACTTTTATCAAAAATTTCATAAGATTGGTCAATGTCCAGAGTAGTGGGATAATTATTTCCTAAAGTTGACACTCTTCCAAACCCACTTTCAATATTATTGCAAAAATTATTATCAGTGTCATATTCATCGTGAGGCTTAAACAAATTTTCAAGATCATAACAAGCATTATCACCCCAATCCTGATCATTGCAATAAGTAGCGGACATAGCAAAATTAGCATCCCCAAGCTTGGGTTTTGCATATTACTAGCACAATTGACATTAATAGATTTTATAATAACATCATTGCAATCATGCTGTTGATTCAAGGAGCTATCATGAATCACTTTATAAATTTCATCATAGTTTTTAGGTTCACGAGTTTCAAGCAAAACTTCATAAAGATAATCTAGTGCACTCAACAAACTAGAAATTGGTTCATCATAATTGGATCTCTTAAAAAGATTAGCAAGTGGATGAGGATCCATAAATTTTTTTTGCTTTATGATTTGGAATAAATACACAATTATGGCAAGCAAACAAGCAAACAAACCAATTGAGACATAAAGGCAAAAAAAAGAAGAAGGGGAGAAGGCGATTAAAAAGGAAAATATTTTTGTGTTTTCTTGAAAACGTTTTAGAAGTGGGGGAGAGGAAAATGAGAGGCAAATGGCAAATAATGTAAGTGCAAGAGATGTGAGTTTATGATGGGTACTTGGTAGGCTTGATGTAGAAACTCCCCGGCAACGACGCCAGAAATTCTTCCTGCTACTTCTTGAGCTTGCGTTGATTTTTCCCTTGAAGAGGAAAGTGTGATGCAGCAAAGTAAAGATAAGTATTTACCTCAGTTAAGAACCAAGGTATCAATCCAGTAGGAGGCACAAGCAAGTCTCCAATATATGCAAGATGACATGATATAGAGGGATAGATCCAATCAATATGAACAACCCACATATTTTTATCCTTAATGTCAACAATACAAATACGTGTCATATCCCTTTCTATCACTCGGAATAATCATGGAAAGATTGAACCCATTACAAAGCAGCTCTCCCATTGCAAGAAAAATCAATCTAATTGGCCAAACCAAATCAATAGATAGGAGAGAAATACAAAGCTATCTTAATCATGCATAAAAGAGTTTAGAGAAGACTAAAAAATATTCATAGATAATCTGATCATAAACCAACAATTCATCGGATCTCAACAAACACACCGTAAAAGAAGAATACATTGAATAGATCTCCAAGAACATCAAGGAGAACATTGTATTGAAGATCAAAGAGAGAGAACAAGCCATCTAGATACTAGCTATGGACCTGTAGGTCTACGGTAAAATACTCACACATCATTGGAAGGGCAGCAAGGTTGATGTAGAAGCCCTCCGTGGTTGAATCCCCCTCCAGCAGAGTACCAAAAAATGCCTCGAGAAGGTATCTCACAAAGACAGAAACTTGCGGTAGTGGAAAAGTATTTTTGTGTGCCCTATGGTCTATGGGGAATATTTGGGTATTTATAGAAGAATGATTATGGCTAGAGAAGCCACAGGGAGCCCACAAGCTTGGGGGGCGCACCCCCAGGGCACTAATCGCTCTTGTTCGTGTCAGTCCTTCCGAGAAGAGGAAGTGATGATGCAGCACAACTACGGTAGGTATTTCCCTCAGTTATGAAACCAAGGTTATCGAACCAGTAGGAGAACCAAGAAACACTATGTAAACGGTACCTGCACACAAAGAACAAATACTTGCAACCCGACGCGTAAGAGTAAAAGATAGATTGGTTTGTATGATTTTGAATAAATAGATCTTGTGCTAAAATAAAATAAAATAGATAAATAAAAAGTGCAGTAAGGTATTTTGGGGTTTGTAGAATAATAGATCTGAAAATAAAAGCAAATAAAAATAGACCTCAAAGCAAATATGATAAAGAATAGACCCGGGGGCCGTAGATTTCACTAGTGGCTTCTCTCGAGAAAAATAGCATACGGCGGGAAAAAATTACTATTGGGAAATTGATAGAACTTCAAATAATTATGACGATATCCAGGCAATGATCAATATATAGGCATCACGTCCAAGATTAGTAGACCGACTCCTGCCTACATCTACTACTATTACTCCACACATTGACCGCTATCCAGCATGCATCTACTGTATTAAGTTCATGGAGAAACGGAGTAATGCAATAAGAACGATGACATGATGTAGACAAGATCTATTCATGTAGGAATAGACCCCATCTTGTTATCCTTAATGGCAATGATCAATACATGTCTTGCTGCCCCTTCTGTCACAGGGAAAGAACACCGCACGACCGGAAACATCACAAAGAACCTCTTCCCATGACAAGAAAAATCAATCTAGTTCGCCTAACAAAACCAAAGATTCGTAGAGGAAATACGAGGCTATAAATAATCATGCATATAAGAAATCAAAACTCAAATAACTTTCATGGATGAAATAGATCTGATCATAAACTAAAGGTTTATCAGATCCCAACAAACACATCGCAAAAAGAGTTACATCAAATAGATCTCTAAGAGACCATTGTATTGAGAATCAAAAGAGACACACACAGAGAGACAGAGGATAGAGGAGAGAGGAAGCCATCTAGCTACTGCCTACGGACCCGTAGGTCTACAATGAACTACTCACGCATCATCGGAGAGGCACCAATCTGGATGATGAACCCCTCCATGATGGTGTCTAGATTGGATCTGGTGGTTCTATAACTTGCGGCAGCTGGAATTGTGCTTCGTCGACTCCCCTAGGGTTTTTGGATTTGCGGGGTACTTATAGAGCAAAGAGGCGGTGCGGGAGGCGTCCGAGGTGGGCACAACCCACTAGGGTGCGCCTGGGCCCCCAGGCGCGCCCATGTGAGTTGTGCTCCCCTCAGATCCCCCCTCTTGTACTTCTTTGGCCCAACATGTGTTTTCTGGTCCAGAAAAATTCTGCAAAAAGTTTCACTGCGTTTGGACTTCGTTTGGTACTGATATTCTGCAAATTAAAAACAAACAAAAAAACAGCAATTGGGCACTGGGCAATATGTCAATAGGTTCGTCCCAAAAAATTATATAAAGTTGCTATAAAATGATTGTAAACATCCAAGAATGATAATATAATGGCATGGACAATAAAAAAATATTGATATGTTGCAGACGTATCAGCATCCCCAAGCTTAATACCTACTCGTCCCCGAGTAGATAAAAACGGAATTTTTGATGTGAAATGCTTTACAATCACATATTCTTTTATTTTGTAGAATGGACATATGGACTTTTATATGATTCAAACCAATAGTCTAGTTTTGACATGAAGATTTAAATACTGAAGCATATCAACAATCAACCATGTCTTTCAAAATATCAACACTAAAGAAAGCTATCTCTAGATCATCATGCTCAATCATTGATCCATTCATGAAACACACTCGCATATTAGCTACATCCAATGCTCAAGTACGATCATAGTGCCCCTTAGTTGGTGCTTTCTAAGAGAAGATGGAGACTCAAATAAAAATAAAAATTGTGTAAAGTAAATAGATAGGCCCTTCGCAGAGGGAAGTAGGGCTTTGTAGAGGTGACAAAGCTCAAAGCTTAAATTGAGATGTAAAAATATTTTGGGAGGCTTACTTTTCCTGTCAATGAAAACAACCGAGTAATTCCCAACACTTTCCATGCTAGATATATCATAGACGGTTCCCAAACAGAAAATAAAGTTTATTCCTTTTTCCACCATACTTTCACACTCCACGGCTAGTCGTATCCACGGGTACTGTCCATACCAACACTTTCCAAGGAATTTATTATTTGACAACATAAAGTAAATTTCTTTTTCCATTTCACGACTAGGCATCCCTAATACCTTTGCCGTACTCTCGTACAATGACAAGTGAATAAAACTCATCTTGAGAATAACACATCTAGCATGGAAAAATATCAGCCACCCCCTACGTTTCATGAGCGGTACGAGTACGCAAAAAGGAAAATTATTTTGAAAATTAGAGATGGCACATACAAATTTTCTTAGAACGGCACGGGAATACCGCATATAGGTAGGTATGGTGGACTCATATGGCAAAACTGGGTTTATGGATTTTGGATGCACAAGTAGTATTCCTACTTTGTACAAGTGAAGGCTAGAGTACAAGTGAAGTGTGATGCCCTCGATTCAATCGTACACTAATCATACATGCCAATGTGTACGATCAAGATCAAGGACTCACGGGAAGATATCACAACACAACTCTAGACACAAATTAAAATAATACAAGCTTTATATTACAAGCCAGGGGCCTCGAGGGCTCGAATACATAAGCTCGAATACACAAGAGTCAGCGGAAGCAACAATATCTGAGTACAGACATGAGTTAGACAAGTTTGGCTTAAGAAGGCTAGCACAAAAGCAACAACGATCGAAAAGGCAAGGCCTCCTGCCTGGGAGCCTCCTAACTACTCCTGGTCATCGACGGTCTCCACGTAGTAGTAGGCATCGGCGGTGGCATCTTGCTCCTGGGCTCCGACATCTGGTTGCATCAACCGGAAAGAAGAAGAAAGGGGGGAAAGGGGGAGCAAAGCAACCGTGAGTACTCATCCAAAGTACTCGCAAGCAAGGATCTACACTACATACGCAACATTATCAAAGGAAGGCTGTATATGTGGACTGGGCTGCAGAAATGCCAGAATAGAGAGAAGGCCTAGTCCTATCGAAGACTAGCATCTTCTGGAAACCACCATCTTGCAGCAACCGGAGGGAGTAGAGTAGCTTAAAGTAAAGTAGTAGAAGTGTTATCAACCTCGGCCGGAGATCCTTTCTCGACTCCCTGCGAGAAAGAAATCTCAGAGCCATACTATCCAGTTATCATCACAATCCATTACTCATCACCATCCAGTTCTCATCTCAAGTCTCCAGTTCTAGTTGTATCGATCGGGATACAACTCCAAGTGTCTGTTACCGTAGGACAGGCTGTCGATAGATGTTTTCTTCCCTGCAGGGGTGCACCAACTTACCCACCACGCTCGATTAACTCCGGCCGGACACACTTTCCTGGGTCATGCCCGGCCTCGGCCAAACAATACGCCGCAACCCGACCTAGGCTTAATAGAGAGGCCAGCACGCCGGACTAAACCTATGCCCCCAGGGTTCATGGGCCATCTCCCCGGGAACTCCTGCATGTTGCGTGGGCGGCCGGTGAGCAGACCTGGCTACCTCCCTAAAAAGGAAGGAGCTTACGCAGTCCAACCCGGCGCGCGCCGCTCAGTTGCTGACGTCTATTAAGCTTCGGCTGATGTATACGACGCAGAACGCCCATACTATGCCCACGTGATGGTTAGTGTTATCAGGCCAGAGGCCCCTCGGATCAAATATCCAAATCGTAGTGGATTAGGAACGCGCGGTAACAAGCAGAGACTCATGAAAGATGTGACCCCGTTGCCCCGTCTCGAGGACTTGTGGCAAGGGCTCGAATACATAAGCTCGAATACACAAGAGTCAGCGGAAGAAACAATATCTGAGTACAGACATGAGTTAGACAAGTTTGCCTTAAGAAGGCTAGCACAAAAGCAACAACGATCGAAAAGGCAAGGCCTCCTGCCTGGGAGCCTCCTAATTACTCCTGGTCATCGATGGTCTCCATGTAGTAGTAGGCATCGGCGGTGGCATCTTGCTCCTGGGATCCGACATCTGGTTGCATCAACCGGAAAGAAGAAGAAAGGGGGGAAAGGGGGAGCAAAGCAACCGTGAGTACTCATCCAAAGTACTCGCAAGCAAGGATCTACACTACATATGCAACATTATCAAAGGAAGGCTGTATATGTGGACTGGGCTGCAGAAATGCCAGAATAGAGAGTAGGCCTAGTCCTATCGAAGACTAGCATCTTCTGGAAACCACCATCTTGCAGCAACCGGAGGGAGTAGAGTAGCTTAAAGTAAAGTAGTAGAAGTGTCATCAACCTCGGCCGGAGATCCTTTCTCGACTCCCTGCGAGAAAGAAATCTCAGAGCCATACTATCCAGTTATCATCACAATCCATTACTCATCACCATCCAGTTCTCATCTCAAGTCTCCAGTTCTAGTTGTATCGATCGGGATACAACTCCAAGTGTCTGTTACCGTAGGACAGGCTGTCGATAGATGTTTTCTTCCCTGCAGGGGTGCACCAACTTACCCACCACGCTCGATTAACTCCGGCCGGACACACTTTCCTGGGCCATGCCCGGCCTCGGCCAAACAATACGCCGCAACCCGACCTAGGCTTAATAGAGAGGCCAGCACGCCGGACTAAACCTATGCCCCGAGGGGTCATGGGCCATCTCCCCGGGAACTCCTGCACGTTGCGTGGGCGGCCGGTGAGCAGACCTGGCTACCTCCCTAAAAAGGAAGGAGCTTACGCAGTCCAACCCGGCGCGCGCCGCTCAGTTGCTGATGTCTATTAAGCTTCGGCTGATGTATACGACGCAGAACACCCATACTATGCCCACGTGATGGTTAGTGCTATCAGGCCAGAGGCCCCTCGGATCAAATATCCAAATCGTAGTGGATTAGGAACGCGCGGTAACAAGCAGAGACTCACGAAAGATGTGACCCCGTTGCCCCGTCTCGAGGACTTGTGGCAAGGGCTAGGAATGCCCGGCCACGCCTCGTAATTATCTCACGGGCACCTTCCAGGTCCGCCCGACTCCACATCACTCGCAATTAAGCTCGCGTGGGTACCCCTTAGGGTCGACCCGTCTTTCCAAGTAACAGTGGTAAAGTCCAAGTATCCGTGCGTCCAAACATCAAGGGGAAAACCCGAGGAATCACCCCCGATGAATTCCACTAGATGTAATCATCAAGGTGAACGTAAGAGGAATCACCCTCGAGGTTCACACTTGAGGGGTTGCACGACAGAGTCGTATCGAAAGTGGTTAAGGAGGAAATCACCCTCGATGACCACGACCGAATGACTACTCTACAGGTTTAACATCAGAAGTGCTGAAGAGGTTCACCCTCGGTACTCGATAGTAACCCAGTAGTGTCAAGCAACTAAGGGGAAGTGATGTGCGGTGTCAGGGCCTGGTCTTCGCTCACGTAGATCGAGTCGTTGATGATGAAGCAAGGGCAACAAGGACAAGTGGGGTCACTGATGGATCACTAGCCAACCTATACTAACCAGTTTAGGATAAGCAGATAAGGTGCAACAGGAGATACAAAAGCAGGCTATGCATCAGAATAGGAGCAAACAATAACAGTAGCAAAATCTAATGCAAGCGTGAGAGAAAGGAATGGGCGATATCGGGATGATCAAAGGGGGGCTTGCCTGGTTGCTCAGACAAGAAGAAGGGGTCGTCGTCGACGTAGACGATCATATTGGCATCAGCGGCAGTCTCGGGGTCTACCGGAGAGAAGAGGGGAAAGAAACAGTAAATACATAGTAAGCAAGTGCATAACAGGACAACAGGCAGAGCTAGACGCGTTCTAACACGGTGCTATGCGGTACCGTGGAAGGGGGGAAACATCCGGGAAAGTTTTCCCGATGTTGCATTTTTCGGACAGATGAAACGGAGGGGGAAAGCTGTGGGTTCTCTATGCTAGGGATGTGTGGAGGACGAACGGACCGCATATCCGGATTCGTCTCGTCGTTCCAAGCAACTTTCATGTAGAAAACATTTTCATCCGAGCTACGGATTAATTTCTATGATTTTTCAAAGTATTAAAAACTATTCTAAAATTATTATTAAATCTAAAAAAGAGGGTTATTGCATCAGCATGACGTCATCACGACATCAGCAGTCAACAGAGTTGACCAAAGTCAACCCTGACGTGTGGGGCCGTCCTGTCATAGTCTAACAACTAATTAACAGTTTTTAATTAGCTAAACAAGTTAATTAGGGACTGAACCGAGTTAATTAAGTTAATTAATTACCTATTTAATTAATTAAGTAATTAACTAATTACTAATTTATTTTATTTTTAAAATACATTTTATTTTTAAACGTTTTGGGGGCGGGCCCCACTGTCATAGGCCCATGTGGCCAACCGGGTGGCTACCGGGCGCTGAGAATGGGCACCACCCGAACGGGCGCTGGAGACGCCCGACCGCGGCCAGCGGGAAGGCACGGCGAGGCCGGCAGCCACGGCGCACGGGCGGCCGGCCGGAGAAGCGCACGGGAGGGGCAGTAGCGGCACGGGTGGTAGAGCAACCTCGGCGAGAAGGAGATCACAGGGCGAGGTGGCGCGTGGCACGGTCGACCGCGGCATGAGCGCGGCCGGCGGTTGGGCGCAGGCTCGGGCGCGACAACGAGCATCACCGCGCGCAGGGGAGCGGGACGCGGGCCCGAGCCGGCGCCGAAGCGCGATAGAGGGGAGGCGCGCAGGGAGGTGGCCAACGCACGACGGCGTGTCAACCGGGTGCGGCAACCGCGAGCTCCTCGGGAGCTTGGGCGTGACGGCGAGGGCGTCCTACGGCGATGGAAGGGAAAGGAGAGGGGGAGAACAGAGGAGGGGGCCTCACGGCGAGGGTCGCGTGTGAGCTCGGGGAGGTGCACGGGCGGTCCGGCGATGGAGAGGCGGGGCAGGGCAGTCCGGTGAGCGGCGAGGTGGCGCGTCGGGGTCGAGGAGGCGACGGGCGTCGGGGCGGCGCCGGGGACGTTGAGGGCGGGGAGCAACGGGGGCGGATGGCGTCCAGGTCGGGGAGAGAACGGGGGAGGCGACGCGGTTGGGTCGGTGGCGACCGTTGCGGTGGCGTCAGCGTTAGGGCGCCGCAGGGGGCGGTCGACGGGGCGGATCTGGCAATCCAGATGGGGGGGGGGGAGAGATGAGCGGGGCGAGCGTGTGGTGGAGTGGGGATCGGGAGTGGGGGAAAACGTGGCTAGGGTTTGCTCGGGGTGAGAGGATAAGGGGAAAGGTGTGCCGGCCGGGGTGGGCTGGCCAACTGGGCTAGTTAGGCCTGCTGGTGCGGGTGGCCAAGGCCCAGCGGGGGCACAGTGGCTTCTCTCTATATTTTCTCTTTGTACAACTTTTTGGCTCTTATTTTTATTAAAAACTTCTCTGCTTTATTTAATATAGAGCATTAAACCATCTTACAAAAATGTTGGCTCATAACCATAATTAGTTATGAAATATTTTCCACACTCTGAACATTTTAGTTTGCATGTTTAGAGAATTTTGAAATTTGACTTAAATTTGATTTTGAAGATGAATGGTGTTTGAAAGCAAATGAGGACTAGTAACAATAAGAGTGATGACATGGAACCATCAACAGGGGATTACTGTAGCATGATTCTCCGGGTGTTACATGAAGGCTAGCAAAAAGATTGAGAAACATCCAACCAAGAAACAAAAAATCACGTAAGCGAGCATTAAGCATAACTAACACCGAATAATGCATCAGAAGTAGGACGTAATTTCATTGCATAACTATTGACTTTCATGCTTGCATAGGGAATGTCGCGGGCTATCCGTGGCAACCTATGGGAACAGGAGGCCCCTTGCTGGTTCGGCAGGGGGACGTCGCGTTGCACAAAGAGCAGACCAGCGTACGGCAGCACGGCAGAGAGCACACAAGCAATTTACCCAAGTTCGGGCCGCCGCGAGGCATAAAACCCTACTCCTACTTTGGTGGATTGATGGTGGAATGGAAGTGGTGAAGCGTGGTACACTTGCCCGGCAAGGGTTGCCTTATGGCAGTAGCGACTACGCATGTATGGGGGCGTGGGTTCATCAACTTTCCAACCCTCCCTATGGGTGTCATGGGCCTCCTTTTATAGATCAAGGGGTCACCACAATGGAAATGTAGTCATTATGCACTGATATGATAGAAAATAGTGCTATCATACCTAACTCTGTGGGCTGACAGAGCGCATTAAATGCATCGCTTAGTGTCACATCACTGCTAGCCCGGCAAGGCTTGACAGGCTGTCTTGCCAGCTCTGCGCCTATTCTCTTGACACGTCGCAGGACTTGTGTCGTCTGTGGGTTTCTTCTGTAGGAAATGGTTGCCTTGTGGCAAATGGCTGCCACTTAATCACCTTGCTGCTTGACACTGCACTAATCGATGACATGGGTTGTGCTTGAGTGGTTGGTGAGGCAGTTTTGCCTCCGCGAGCCCCGGCAAGCCTTGCCGGGGCGCCTGCTTCTGGGGATGGCCTGGCCCCTTGCCGGGCTCGCCTGTCCGGCAAGGGAGGCCCTTCTCATGGCGATATCTTGCTCCTCTGGCTTGGCCTTAGTCTCTCTAAGCTGCATGTTGGTTCTTCGAATCTCTTTGTTTCTTGTACTCTGGCTTGCTCTTGGCTTGTCCGTGCACGAGTCAGGGGAAAATGCACATCCTTGTATATTTTCCCTGACATAAGCCCCCGGGCCTGAGCCATACGTGTTGCGTGGCATGTTGGGTTAGGTCCCAAACAGTGTGCGGACACGTGGCAGGAGAGGGCCGTGTGCGCCATTTCGCCATGGCGACCAGTCAATCCAACGTCCACTTTGCGCAATTACTGCCCGTCGTGGGGTCATGGTACTGTTGCAGTTATTGTAAAACGGTAACTTTCTGAAGCGGCGCGCCCCGGTTCCACTTTTCCCTCTTAAGAGCAGGGAAAATCCGAGTGGCACGATTCATCTGTCTCTTGCCCCGCTCCCCCTATTCTTCCTCCGCAAGCCAAACAACAACCCCTCCCCTCGCTCTCTCTTTCGCCGCCACCCTCCCCATCAAATCTCTTTCCCATCTGCACCGCCACCGCCGGAATGGGGAAGAAACCCGCGGAGAAGAAAAAGCAGTCGACCGCGGCGAAGGAGGCCACCGCCGAGGGAAACAAGAGAGGGGCATAGCTGAGTAAGAAGCGGAGTGAAGATGTCGTCTTCACCCTGTCGACCCTGAGCGGCCCCGTCCTTCAAGCGAGGTAAGGGTATCTGTGGGGGCGGCCCGTTGAGAAAGGGCATGGGGCCCCCATAGTTTATGAGGCGGGGAAGGGTGGATCCAACGGATTCTTATTGGTTCTTCGCTGCTTACTTCATCTGCGGCCTCTGTCCCCCCTTCTCCAAGTTCTTTGAGGGAACCATGAACAACTATGGGTTCCACATCCTCGATTTCACGCCGAATGCAATGGCGACCATGGCCATCTTCACGCATTTGTGCGAGAACTTCGTTGGGGTTAAACCCAATGTGGATCTGTTCTGGCATTACTTCATCCCGTGGGTGGAGAGCAAGGTTTATCGCTCTAGAATCATGAGCTGGATGCCGCGTGTAGCAAGGAAGATTTGGGATTACCTTCCTGGGTACTAGCATGAGTGGTGGGACGAATGGAGAGGGGATTGGTGCTAGATCCAAGATAAGGAAGCCCCTGAGTTCTGCAAGGCACGAAAGGAATGTGTCGAGCGCGGCAAGGATTGGAGCGCCAAAGGCCTCACTGAGGATAGGCTGCACCCGACAATTAATAGGATCACCCGTCTTGCGGCTGTCCAGCTAACCATTGAGCGCATGGGGGCTGATTTTCTTCTCCGCCGCATCTCACCACTGCAACAAAGGGATAGACCTGCATGGTTGTATGGCGACGCGGCAGACAGGATGAGGTTACTCCCAGGGTTTGCCAACAACCTATCAGTTTATAGCTATGGCTGGTTATGTGACCAACTATTTGGTCGCTTCGAGTTATTCAAGCTCCCGACAACCGTCACCCCTCTAAACATCAACTCCGCCCAGGACCAGGTACTGAAGTGGATGCCAGATTGCAATGCTGAGGGTGTATCGAGAATTTGGCAGCTCCCCACTCTTGATGAAGAGCTCAAGTGGTCGAGCACCCTGGTGGAGAAGGCCACCAAGACCGAAGATGGGATGTACAAGTGCACCTCTGCTGCAGAGGTGGCGTTTATTCTGAAGAGGGTTGAGGAGGACAAGGCTTCCTGCCTTGCAGAGATGGAGAACGCTGCGAAGGCAGGGAAGGGCAAAGGCAAAGCTGGGAAAGGAAGTTCCTCTCAGGGAGGTAGCAAGGTGCAAGCCGCGGAAGGATCTGTCGGGGATGAGTTTGTCGGCGTTAACTTCGTCTAGTTGGATGCCCTAGCCACGACAGTAACGGAGCTCCAGGAGGGAGAGGAGCAGGAGAGGGAGGAGGACGCAACAGCGGCCCCTGAAGATGAGTGGCTTGCAGTTGGACCGCAAGACCACGCACCGGTCCCAGATCAGCGCACCCGCAGGCGTGCCGTGGCCCGAGGAGCAGGAACCTCCAACCCAGCGCCAGCCATCAAGAGGGTGAAAAAGACCTCCACCAAGTCTACCAAGGCTGGGGTAGCGTGTCGCCAATCTCCTCGCCTTGCTCAGGCCAAGTCTCCTTCCGCCAAACGGCCAGCGGCATGGAGGCGGAGTCCATCCCCCGCTCCGGTTCGAGCTCCTCGCAGAGTTTGTCTTCTCCGGAGCTCCTGATATCGCGGCACGCACCGAAGCTGTCGGGGAGTTCAACCCCTTTGTCCCTGAAGAGGGGGCAGGAGTCTCCTCCTCCCATGGAGTTCAACTTGAACTCCATGCTCATTGCGGAAGAGTAAGGAAGATTTCCCTTTGCAATAGATATCTTTTAGACTGGCTCGACTGCTTTTACTGACTAACCTTCATTCTCGTTGTCGCTGGCAGGGAGGTGGAGGAGGACACGGAGACCCTCATCCACCGTTCCCTGAATAAGCTCTGGCACCTCAGGTTGCTGAAGGGCGTGGAGGGCTCGGCTTCAGTAGGAGAGGACGCAGAAATCCCAGTACTAAGCCCTCAGTCCATCCCTTGGCCTGGGAGCGGAGACTTGGTCCCGCCTGCCGGAGATGAGTGAGACACCCTCTCCATCCCCCCAAGCGAAGGAGGAGGCAAGATGATGCAGGGCGGGGCCCTTCCTGAAGGGCATGCTTCCTCTGCCGCTCAAGTCGAAGAAACCGTTGTGGAACCTTCCGCGGCTGAGACCGTGTGGAAGGTTGTTGAGTCTTCCCCGTTAGAGGGCGAGGCTCATGACCCGACAACAACTGTCGGCAACAACTATTGCCGGGAAAACAGATACCCCTGCCCGGCAGACCTTCCCAGGTACCTTGCTTAATAATTCCTCTTTTCTTTCATGCTCTGATTGCTTCCACTGGTTTCTTCATTCGCTTCGGGACTTCCATTTCTTCGTTGTTCACTGGCCCTTTCTTATGCAACCCCTCAAACCGAAGAACCAGATTTGCTAGAGATGGTGGCTGACATAGGGAGAGCTACTGCGGATGAAGCCGCGGAGCTCGCAGCTGCTGAGGGGCAGGATTTCACCGTTGGGGATGTTCAGGGCTCCTTGGAGGTGATGGAGCATTCTTCGGAGGATGCCCTGGTAGGGGAAGTGGCCGTCGAGGTGACGATCCCACACCAGGCCATGGGCCCGCTTACCACTGTCGGGACCGTTGCTAAGATTCCGCCACCACCCTCGAGTGTGCTGGCAATGGTGCCGTCGCTACCCGGAGCTGGAGCCCCTGGCCTGTCTCTCACCACGGAAGCAAAGCTCGATGAAGAACTCCAACACCTCCTGGCTCTGCTCTACCAGGGAGCCGAAGAGGACGACGACTCAGTCGTCGTCGCCACAGACTTGTCTTTCATGGAATCCATGGCGGTAGGCATGAAGGAGATGCAGGACCGGCACAACCAAAAGTGGTAGTCGCTCAAGGAGCAGCGTTAGTCCGCCAACAAGGTGGACCAGAGGCTGAAGGACGAGTGCCTGGAGCTGCGCGAGTGGAACGACATGTAGTTCAAGGTGCTGATGCGGCAGCAAGAGGCTCTTCTAATGACAAGGGAAGATGTCATGGCTCGGGAGGTGCGCCTGCCGGACCGCAAGGCGTGTCTGGACGCGAGAGAGAGACAGAGAGAGATCTCTCCAGGAGGAGAAGCTCGAGGCCACTCTCCGTGCCAAAGATGAAGATCTAGAGGCTCTTGTATAGCAGTGCACCAAAGAACTGGAGGACAAACAGAGAGCCTCATTGGACACCCTTGCCAACGACTATGCTGCTCAGCTGAAAAAGCTCACTGATGATCTGGTTGCCGCGTTTGCCGCCAGGACCGACCTCGATCGACAGGTGGCCAAGCTGAACGAGGACCTTGCCGGGAGCGTCAAAGAGGCGGAGAAGCTCAAGGAAGAAATGAGGCAGGCGGAGACCCCCTTGGCCGATGTGCAGTCGCAACTCTCCTCCAAGACCTAGAGCCTGGATGCAGCCAATGGCAACATCATAGATATGAAGGCCAAGATCGGCACCTTGGAGAGTGCGGCAGAGTCCATCGAATCTCGCCAGCAGCTGTTGTCCAAGGATCTGGACACCACCATGCGCCTCTAGAAGGACGCAGAGGATAAACTAAAGAATTACTCTGAGCACGTCACCCTCTGGACCAAGAGCCTGATCGTCGTCGCCAAACGCCTTTCTGCCCAAGTTGTGGTGATGGGCATGGATGTCCCAGCCTTCTCGGTAAGCAAGCAAGAAGTCCCGAGCGCCAAGCTTGGGGTCTTCTTTGATGAGTTGATCGAGAAGTTGAAGGCGCATGTAGAGGGGAGGGCTGAGCGCTTCGCGACTGTCGGATTTCGGGTTCCGGCAGACCCTTAAGGTTCGAACTCTGGGGTGCGCGCGGAGATTATGCCCTCTACCTCTCCGTCTCGCAAAGATCTAACTACTGAAAGAACAACACAAGAGACACATGGTTTATACTAGTTCGGGCCACCATTGTGGTGTAATACCCTACTCTAGTTTGTGGTGGGTGGATTGCCTCTTGGGCTGATGATGATAACAATACAAGGAAGAACAGCCTCGCGAGGGTCTATTCTTGGCTAGGGGGATGAACTGCTAGGAGGAGTTCAGTCGCCCTTCTCTCTCTCTCTCTCTCTCACTTGCTTCTGCTTGCTCGGATTCTAGGTACCCGCTTCTCGGTCTCTCTAGATTGCTAGATGCCTCTACCCTGGGGGTGGCTAGTCCTATTTATAGGCAAAGGCCTGGGCCTCTTCCCAAATATTGAGCGGGAAGGGCGCCAACAATTGGCCAATTCGAAGGGGAACATCTGGTACACTTATCCTGACTAAAGTTGGTCCTCGCCTGCCAAAGGCCCTGTGGTGACGCCGTTCTGGGCTCCACGATGACCTCCTTCCTACCGTTGGACTGGTCTTGGTCTTGTTGCACCGAAATGGATGCCTTTGCTTGATCCTCTCGCCTGCGCTTGCCCCCTTTGCACCAAAGAGGAAAGGGAGACACTGCGCGGACTGGCGCCCGCCTGGCACCCCTGGTCGTCATGGCTTGCGTCATGGGCACCTCGCGAGGTACCCCGCCTTGATCACTCCGCCTCCTCGCGAGCCAGCCTGATGAGGCCGCGCCTGAGGAAGCGCCGTGTCGTCCACCCCGCGAGGCTTGGCCCCTCGCGAGGGTCTTGGGTCTTGTGTTGATGAAGATGGGCCGCGCTGGGCCCCCTTTGAGCCAAGCCGCAGGCCGCAGGCAGGCAAGTCTGGGGACCCCCGTTCCCAGAACGCTGACAATTGCCCCCGGGTCCAAGGCGCGCATGGACTTGGCCGTGCCGATAAGCGAAAGGGCAAGGGCGAAGCGCCGCGGCCCTAACAGCCTGCAGCCTTGGGCGCCGCGTGGCGGTTGATTGGACGCGAGTGCTTCAGCAACTGCACAGGTTATTAAAGGTGCGGCGTCTGCCTAGGCTTTGCTTTTCTCTTTCTCCGGTCGCTGCTCAGATCCCCTTTCTTGCGCCTCTCCTTCCTTCCTCCAAATTCCTAGATCTGCTCCACCCGTGTGACCTAGGAAGACATGGCGCCTCATCAGTCTCGGGCCGAAGCTTGGTTCTCGCCTGCTCCGGACTTGCCCAATGTGTCAGAGGTGAGCCTTGCCCGGCTGCGCCGGATGGCGGCGGCGCAGGGCATCGACGGGGCGCAGGTGTTCAAGGTCGGCTCCGCCACCCCCGAGGGCCGAGGGAGCACCTTCTACCCTCTCTTCGTAAGCTCCATTACTGCAGGCCTGGTGCCTCCTTTCTCCGAGTTCTTCCTCTCTCTCCTCCGCCATTACAACTTACAAGCTCTGCATCTCCACCCCAACTCCATCCTTCTTCTGGCGATCTTTGCCTACTACTGCAAGGCTCATGTGGGGGTGCAGCCCTCAGTGGCCTTGCTGTGCCACTACTTATCCCTCCGGGTCACCCGTGGTTCTCCTTCCGCGTGCGCGAGCTTCGTCGCGTACGGCGGCGCCATTGCCATTTCGAATCCCGGGAAGAGGATTGAGGGCTTCAGGAGCAAGTGGGTCTTGGTAGACGCCGGGTGCATCCACCCTCGGCTGATCCTGCCCGCGGAGCAGCCCGCGAGTACCAGCGACTGGTGCCGAGCGGAGCTCACGGACCCTCGCGCGAAGTCGGTACTGGAGAAGATGGACGCGGACCTGAAGCCGGCCAGCATGGCGGCGGCGAAGCTGACCGGCGCGTCGCTGCTGAGGGAGTTCCTGGAGCACCAATTGGCTCCGCTTCGACAGTACTCACCTCCGATGTGGAGGCCTCATCCGAGCCCCGCGGCCTTGGGCGACGAGGATTTGACCGCGGTTCTCCAATCTCTGGTTGGGGGCGAGGTGGCAAGGTTGGAGGGCGCGCCTGCGCCCTTGTTCCTTCGCGACGACTGGGAGCAGGTGGTGGAGTCCATGCCCGTCTTCAACGGGGACGGGCCCATGCCCGTGGTGGCTCCCGAGGGACTGGTGGACATGTCCTCCGGCGACTCCAGCGAAGAGGAGGGTGAAGAGGAGCGGGAGAAGGGCCCTGACTCCGAGGCAACTGACGGAGAGTCGAGGGCTCCCCTTCCCCAGCGCAGACCCGTTCTCTCCACCTCTCTTTGAGTGACGATGACGAGGACGATGAGCAGGTCGGCAGGAGCTTGCCCCGATCCCGAAGAAGGACAGGACCGGGCTGCTCTCCCGCGGGTCTGTCCCTGCCCCAAGGCGCACCGTAGACACGCCTCCTGCTTCTGGGCTTCCTGAGGGCGATCCTTCTAGCTGGCTTTCTGGCTTCAAGTATGGCCGGAGGCTGCTTGAGCTCTCCAGCGACGACCCGTAAGTGCTCGATCCTTCGTCTTTATTTCTTGTCCTGCTGCTGAGGCTTGACGTCCGCCCTTTTTGAACAGGCTGGCGCCCGCGGCGAAGAAGCCGAAGGGGGCTCCTGAGGCTTCGATCACGGCAGCGCTTGTGTCCGTGGGGGATGGCGATCGTGACGCACGGGCCTCTCCTGCCCGATCACCTTCGCAAGGCCTGGCTGAGCTGGCTGGGGCAAGCTCAGCCCCCATGGCCCAAGTGACTCCCGAGGTGCCCTTGTCTGCCGCCACCACCACGACCGTCGGGGCGCAGCAGACTACGCCTCGGGACGCTGTGGTTGCGCCGCCACTGCTTTCTCCTCCTGCTCCTCTGGTTGCTGTTTCTCCGTCCCCTTCTGCCGTTCTGGAGCGTGCTATTGCTGAACTGGATCGGCTGCGGCAGGATCTTCATGGCGCCGACCCTCGCCTAGTGGCCGGGCGCCTGGAGCTGGCTTCAGGGTGGATTCGCTCCGACTCCTCGATTGGGGCGGCGCTGGTTCAGGCCTCGACTGCCTGTGACGGAGAGAGGGAGGCCACCCTCGAGGCAAAGGCTGCCCGAGACGCGGCCCTAGGGGAGGTGGTTGAAGTCCGTGGTCGCTGCAAGGAGCTGGAGGACAAGCTGCAAGGCCTGCGAGACCGGCTCGCGAAGGAGGTCCGCCTTCGCCAAGAGCAGGAAGAAGGCACGAAGGCTCGCGAGGCAGCCATCGAGGACCGGGAGGCCAAGCTCAAGAAGCGCCGCGACCGCCTAGGCGCGCTGAAGAAGGAGCTGGAGGTGACGAAGGCCGAGCTGGACGGCAAGGCCCGGGTCCTTGCCGAGGATCGCGTGGCCTTCGCGGACATGGAGAAGCAGGCCCGTGCTTCGCTGAAGACGCTCTACGAGAGCGGCCTCGAGAGCCCGATGGCCGGTGCCGAGGACGGCCCCGCCAAGCTGCTTCCCTTCCTGGTTCATGCCCTTGGGGATGTCGCCCTTGGCCTTGGCCCCACGGCTGAGGCCGAGGCGCGTGTCTTGTCTTCTGCTGCGCTGACGCGGGTCTTCGCCCACATCTACCTTCGCGATCCCAGCGCCGACCTCGACAGCCTGTTGGAGCCGGTGAGTGGCGAGGGTGCTGCCGCCGCTGTCGAAGTCGTGAAGGGGCGCGCAGAGGCACTGCTGGGGAAGTTCCGGGCCTTCAGCACCAAGCCGAAGCAAGGTGCTGCCGGCCCTGCTGGTCCATGAGGCGAAGCCACTCCGCGCTGCTCCACCGCCGACAAGTGACTCCGTTACCGCTCATGTTCTTCTTTTAATTCCTGCACATGCATCACGCCCTGGGGAGGCATTTAAACTTGCGTTTGGTACTGAGACAACAGTATGGACTGTAATATTTGCTTTTAAATTCCTTGAGTTTTATGCTTTTCCTCCCTACTTGCTTGTGTTCTATGCCAGCAGAGCCCGGCCCTGCGCGTACCTCACCCAGCATTAGCCCCGACCAGAAACCAGGACGGGACCAAAGGAGTGAGGGGCTACGTGACAAGTTAGGCTCCTGAGTCGCGATGCTCGGGAGTCCCCCTTGGCGCACGAACAACAAGTAGGGAGGTGTGATGTAGGTGTATCTTCCGTTCTATGTCTGCAGAGCCCGACTCCGCACGTACCTCACCCAGCATAGCCTTTCGGAACTAAGGAGTGAGGGGCTACGGAGCCAATTAGGCTCCTGAGTCGCGATCCTCAGGAGTCCCCATTGACGCGCAAACAGCGAGCGATGAGGTGAGATGCAAGCGGGACTACCGTTCTACGTCTGCAGAGCCCGGCCCCGCGCGTACCTCACCCAGCATAGCCTTTCGGAACTAAGGAGTGAGGGGCTACGGGACCAGTTAGGCCCCTGAGCCGCGATGCTCAGGGGTCCCCCTTGACGCTCAAACGGCCTTCATACCTTGACTCCGCTCGGGGAGAGACGCGCAACGAACCAGGCCCGAGGGGCCTGGCTGGGCGGCGTACGTCTGGGCGTGACCCAGTCGTAGCCCCCGTGCCTAGCCCCCTCGTGCGGCGCTCCCGAGGGGAGGCGTTGCGGTGAGGCTAGTCACTGAGCTCTGGGCTCCCTGAGGTTAATGCGGCCCGGAGGCCACCCTCAGTTGTTTATCACCAGTGCGGAGCATAGCGCTTCCGTATGTGTACGTGCATAGCGGCTCCTCGGCAGTGTTGTCAGCCAGCGCGGAGCATGGTGATTCCACTGGTACGTGGGAGGGGGCTCCCCTCCGGGAGGAGCCCTCGGGGCATGTACAGCCCCGCCCTGACATGTGGCCGGCACGGTAGGGCTAGGTGAGGTGTATCTGGGCACCCGTGAGCTAGCGCGGGACTCACGGGGCCCTACCTCTAGGCGGGTTGCGCCTGGCACTGGGCCGTATCTTGAGATGTGTTCCTGCAAATTTGGTTAGATGCCGACACTCTACGTCCTCGGGTCCCGGCCCTCGATCTTGTCTCGGCCGTCGCTGGTATGCCAGGTCGTGATGCTGTAGACAAGGCCAGAGGGTGAGGGCTGGAGAGCCAGTAAGAGCCCTGAGTCGCGATGCTCAGGTACCCCCCCCCTTTAACGTGTAAGTGGTCGACATGGAGAAGAAGAGGTGCCGTGAACAGGCATCAAGTAATCAAGAATGATAGGCGAATGCATAGCTGGAATTAAACGCAAGGGAGATACACGCCACCGGGCCTGGCCCGAGCGGCCTGGGGATGATGCAGCCCGAGGGGCGCCCCCAACAAAGCAAGCTAATGACCGAAAATAAAAAGGGATACATGCCGCAGGGACGGACCCACGCGGCCTGGGAATGATGCAGCCCTGGGAGGGCGCTCCCAGCTGGAAATGAAGCTTGAAGGATGTCACCTGAAGATGTCGAAGATGAAGTGGTGTTGGTGCAGCAGACTCGGTGGGCTGCGGAAGTCGATCCTCACGAGCCCCCAGGCCCAGGGGCCTCAGGAGGCTCCAGAGGCGCTGGTGGCTCCTCGCGAATCATCTCCATCTCCGCCAGGACTGCGGAACACCTGTCTTCCTGAGTCTCCATGATGCCCCTCATGAGGCGTTGGTACGCAGCAGCCACGCTCGGCAAGCCGTAAGGCATGCGAACATAGCTGTGGGGTGGACCTCCACAACGCCCCACTTGCGAGGGCCAGAGGCGCTCCATCGTGGCGACCTAATTGAGCCCTGGTACGTCGATGCAGACGCGCAGCCCACCATCCTCGCCTGGATGGGGAGCCATAGCCGGTAGACGGCGGCAACCTCTCATGATTCTTGACTCCTGTAGTTCTTGAACAGCCTTGTTAACGAACTCCTGCTCGTCTGACCTTCCTTGCCTTGCTCCTTCTTGAGGGAAACGTGCTTCGAGGCATGCCTCCACATGGTGCCCCAGCGCCTCCCTCATGACCCTGGCCAGGTCGGTGGCCCTCCAGGTGAGAGCCCCCGAGCCCTGCCTGAGGAGGGCGTCGGGCGCGCTTTCCTATGCGATGGAAGGAGGGTCCCCTTGGGCAGACGCAGGCCCTAAGGGGCCTGCCTCCTGAGGGGCTGAGCCTGACGATGTCTTCTTCTTCTTGTGGGTGGTCTCGGGAAGCCTCCTGCTTCCGCGATCTGGGTCTTCTAGTGACGCAGCCTGAAAGGCTCGCTCCAGGGAACACACTGCATCCTTCTCTTCACATGGCACCGTGATGACTCCGCCACTTCCTGGCATCTTGAGGACGTTGTAGCCATGATGAGTCACGGCCATGAACTTGGCCAGTGCTGGGTACCCGAGGATGGCGTTGTACGGCAGGTGGATGTGGGCGACGTCGAAGTCGATGAGCTCGGTGCGGTAGTTGCTGCGGGCCCCGAAGGTGACAGGGAGGCGGACCTGCCCGATCGGGATCGTGGAACAGCCGGTGACTCCGGAGAAAGGCTTGGTTGGCTGAAGCTGGTCGTAGGGCACTTGGAGATTGTTGAATGTTTCCACGGACAGGACGTTGAGCCCTGCTCCACCATCGATGAGGGTCCTGGTGACCAGTACATTGCTGATGACTGGGGAGCAAAGCATCGGGAGGACTCCGGCTGTGGCCGCGCACTTGAGCTGATCTGCTGAGTTGAACGTGATGGCGCACGCCGACCACCTAAGAGGGCGCGTTGCTTCGAGCTTGGGGAGGACTGCATTCACTTCACGGGCAAACTGCTTGAAGATGCATTGGGACGCTGGGACTTGAGCTCCGCCCAGGATGCAGGCGATTGCGCGCGGCTCCTGGAAGCCCCCAGCCCCCTCGTCTTGATGGTGGTCCTCGTTCCTCCTTGGCTAAGGCGGCAGTGGAGGGAGGCTTGCGTTGCCCTGCAGGCGATCCACACGAGGCTGATCCCGCCAATCCCCCTCGCGAGGCAGGTCTCGCCAGCGGTCCTCGCGAGGTTGATCACGCCATCCTTGGTGCGGGCCGCGGTCTTCCCAGCGTCCTGGGTTTCTTCCTCCTCCTCGGTCGTAGCCCCAGTCAGCACGGTCGGGACGACGGCCGATTCTTCCTTCTCGCACGGCGCGAAGCTCTTGGCATTCATTGGTGTTGTGGGTGTGGAGGTCGTGGTACACACAGTGCCGGCTGCCCCTGGAGGATTCGGGCAGATCCTTGCCCCGCTTGGTGTCCGGTTCCGCCGCGAGCACGGCAGCCCCCTTGCACTTCACGCCCTTGGCCTTGGGCTTCTTCTCTTCTGGGTCTGCGGCAGGCAGATCGAGGAGGGAGAGACGCCCCTCCTCAGCCCTGGTGCATTTGGCCGCCAAGTTGAACAGCTCCAGGGAGGTGCACAGGTCTTCATGCATCGCCAGCTCCTCCTTCATCTTGACGTTGCGCACACCATTGGAGAAGGACGAGATGATGGCTTCCTCGGACACCTTGGGGATCATGAGGCGCGCACTGTTGAAGCGCTGGATGTACTTTTGCAGGGTCTCTCCGGGTTGTTGCTTGATGCGGCGCATGTCGCTCACGGCGGGCGGCCGGGCGCGAGTACCTTGGAAGTTGGCGATGAAGCGGGTGCGCATCTGGTCCCAGGAAGAGATCGTGCCTGGGGCCAGGTTCAGGAGCCAGGTGCGAGCTCCTTCCTTGAGCGCCATGGGGAACCAGTTCGCCATGACCTTTTCATCCCCACTGGCAGCTTCGATGCCCAGCTCATAAAGCTGGAGGAACTCTGCAGGGTCGGTTGTGCCGTCGTAGCGAGGAGGCAGGTCTGGCTTGAACTTGTCGAGCCACGCGACGCTGCACAGCTCGGTGGTGTAGGCGCGGCAGCCTGCGGTGGCCACGGGAGGCTTTGGTTGAGGGAGAGCTTGGCCTTGCGGATCCCCATGCGCCGCAGCTAGAAGCAGCGCGGGGTCTTGACGTGCCGGAGCTGGAGCAGGGTCACGACGAGCCGGAGCAGGAAGCGCCCAGGAAGCCTCTCGCGGTCGAGGGACTTCTTGGCAGCTCCGTTCTTGCTGGGCTGGCGCCTAACGGAGTGGGTTCTGCCTAGGGGCCACGCGCCTTGGAGCCATGGCGTCTTCTTGGAGAGGAGGCGGCTCGTACGCCCCCGGAGCTTCATTGCCTGAGCGGGGCGGGGTGCGGCGCAGCGGAGCGGACGGCGCAGGATAGCCCCCTACGGCGCGGACGAGCTCGGCGACGTGGTCGAGCCACTCTTCGTAGACGTCGTCGATGGGGCGGTAACGCAGGAGCTCGTTTGCCGGGATGAGCGCAGCTCGAGCCTTCAAGGGTGCGCGGAGCGCGCGGGACGAAGAGCCAGCTGGTGTGAGCGATGGAGTAGCGGTGCGGCCGTCTTGCTGCACGGACGGGTGCTGAGACGACGCTTGCTGCTTGTTCCCCACCGGACCGGTGGCGACGTTGATGGCGGGCGACGAGGAACGACGAGGACGCCCACCGACGGGAGTCGTCTGGGCGACGCGGGAAGCAATGGCGGCCCAGCGCTCGGCACGGGCCCGACGAGCGTCAGACATGGACGCGACGGTCGGAGGAGAGCGGAGCGGTGGAAGACAAATTCCGGCGCACCCCTACCAGGCGCGCCAAATGTCGGATTTCGGGTTCCGGCAGACCCTTAAGGTTCGAACTCTGGGGTGCGCGTGGAGATTATGCCCTCTACCTGTCCATCTCGCAAAGATCTAACTACTGAAAGAACAACACAAGAGACACGGGGTTATACTAGTTCGGGCCACCATTGTGGTGTAATACCCTACTCTAGTTTGTGGTGGGTGGATTGCCTCTTGGGATGATGATGATAACAATACAAGGAAGAACAGCCTCGCGAGGGTCTGTTCTTGGCTAGGGTGATGAACTGCTAGGAGGAGTTCAGTCGCCCTTCTCTCTCTCTCTCTCTTTCTCACTTGCTCTCTGCTTGCTCAGATTCTAGGTATCCGAATCTCGGTCTCTCTAGATTGCTAGATGCCTCTACCCTGGGGTGGCTAGTCCTATTTATAGGCAAAGGCCCTGGGCCTCTTCCCAAATATTGAGTGGGAAGGGCGCCAACAATTGGCCAATTTGAAGGGGAACATCTGGTACACTTATCCTGACTAAAGTTGGTCGTCGCATGCCAAAGGCCCTGTGGTGACGCCGTTCTGGGCTCCACGATGACCTCCTTCCCACCGTTGGACTGGTCTTGGTCTCGTTGCACCGAAATGGGTGCCTTTGCTTGATCCTCTCGCCTGCTGTCGGTGTCAAAACCGACGGATCTCGGGTAGGGGGTCCCGAATTGTGCGTCAAGGTCGGATGGTAACAGGAGACAAGGGACACTTTATTTTACCCAGGTTCGGGCCCTCTCGATGGAGGTAAAACCCTACTCCTGCTAGATTAATATTGATGATATGGGTAGTACAAGAGTAGATCTACCACAAGATCAAGGAGGCTAAACCCTAGAAGCTAGCCTATGGTATGATTGTGTATGATGATGGATGTTCTACGGACTACAACCCTCCGGTTTATATAGACACGAGATAGGGTTAGGGTTACACAGAGTCGGTTACAATGGTAGGAGATCTTGAATATCCGCACGCCTAGCTTGCCTTCCACACCAAGAAAAGATCCTTCCGGACACGGGACGAAGTCTTCAATCTTGTATCTTCATAGTCCTGGAGTCCGGCTGAAGGTATAGTCCGGCTATCCGAACACCCCCTAATCCAGGACTCCCTCAGTAGCCCCCGAACCAAGCTTCAATGATGATGAGTCCGGCACGTAGATTGTCTTCGGCATTGCAAGGCGGATTCTCCTTCAAACTTTGTGTACCCGTGGGTATAACGTCCGATTTTTATAATGCAACGCTCCTTGGCTTTCATGCCCAAATAATGGCCGCCTTCCACGTGTCAAACGAATGCGAAAAGCTGGGGCGGTTTTACATCCAAGCCCCTAGCCGTATAAACGAGCCGCCCATCTAACAGGATGGAGATTCAGATCCAAACCACACCTTCCCCTTCCGCGAGAAATCATTAGAGCGTCTCCAGCAAATATCCATTCCAACATGGTCAGCCGCCGTAGCTCCTCCTCTCGCCCTTCCAGTCCTATCCCTGGAGACTGGGAGAGTTGTTCCATCCTGCATAGCGAATTAGTGTCGCTCCAAGTCAAGGGATTTCTCCCTCAAGCCTATATGGTCTCGGTCCGAGCCGGACTCACCACTTATCAAGGCGGAAAACAAGCGGAGAACTCACCTAGTCCCTCTAAAGGGGAGCGGGTGTGCCTGGTCCCTTATCTAATAAGGGGACTGGGATTTCCAATTCATCCTTCTCTCCGCGGGCTTCCGGAGTTCTATGGCCTCCAGCTGCACCACCTTACGCCCAGCTCCGTGTTACACATCACGGGCTTCGTTGCTCTTTGCGAGCTATTTTTAGGCGTCGAGGCTCATTTCGCGCTGTGGAAGAAGATATTCTGCTTGGTGCCCTGTTCCCAAGAGGGGTCCATATATCAGGTGGGAGGAGCCGAAGTATGGCGCATCGCCGGGACCGGATACCCGTCCGGAAGCCCGAAGAAGGCGTCCGAGGACTGGCCTTCAGAATTGTTTTACATAGACGACGTCCCCCTGCCGGATCCTATCCGGGCCGGTCTCCCTGAGTTCAACAACGCTCCCTTGAAGAAACACCTGAGCTGGCGCCCTCGGAGCTCTCAGAGAGAGAATGACAGAGACGTCCTTTACTTAATGGGCCGGATTAAGCTACTGGCTCATTCCGGACTAACCATGATTAAAGTCATGGCCATATGCATTATGCGGGGGGTGCAGCCGCTCCAATACAGAAGCCACCCCATGTGGGATTTCAAGGGGAAAGATGACGCCACCCGTTATGGCCGTAAAGGGCCGGACTCACCTGCCGCTCTAATGAAGATCTTATCCTCTTTGTACAAGGGAGAAGAAGAGGAATTCCTCCGCGTCGACCCGCAGGGCGGATTTTCCATGTATAGTCCTCCGAATTGGGTAAGCGGACAATCGTGCTTCCCTGTTCATTTTACATTCTCATGATTAAATAGGCAGTCTAACGACTTCAACGCAGGACTTGCGTCAGGAGGTAAAAAACATAAACAGTCGTCCTCCACAGCCAGAGGACCCAGAACGGTCCCTCGATCCGGACTCCAAAGAGGATCCAGACTTAGCGGTGGAGTTTATCGACGGAGTGTTTTATCAGCTAAGCAAGGATGATACCTTGGTAGCTATTATAGCTGATTACCCAGGGTTAATCCTGGCCTCCCAGGTGACAAATACCGAAGCATTACCCCCTTAAGCGGGGTTCCGTTTTCACGGGTTTGGTTGTTCTAACAGCAACCGTGCTTGGTAGGGGAGATTCCCGAGGCGGGAAGCCGACCCCGCTGCAGCTAGCCGGCGGGGGGCCGCAGGGCACCGTGGGGCAAAAACGAACATAGTCCGGACTGAGGTGCCAGAGCAAAGGTATGGCGTACCCTCTCTTTTTCCCTGGTGTTTTACTCCTCCAGGGTATATTAACATTCGAGCTATCTTCAGGACGAAGAGACCTCGCCGGACTATATCCGGAGAGGTTGCCAATCGCGCCTCCACCAGCCAGACTCCAACGCCCGGCCCGGAAGCGGAGGCCTGCGCAAGGCACGCACCGGACGCTCCTCCATCAGAGGATGCGGACAGGCTGTCTGCCACCCATTCCGAGGTGGAGAGTGCCATGAACCACAGGCGTCGCCGGACAGTTCTTCGCGACGCTTGTTTCTCCCAGGAGGATTTAAATGCCTTCAATTCAGGAGACGCGTACCTCCGTGCCGCTCAAAAAGGTTTAGCCAGAGCCACGGAGCAGTATGTAAAAGACATATGGGTAAGAAAATTTTGGTAAATATAGATACGCCAGTAGCCCCCGAGACTTGAAGCAGTGGAAATAACTGATTCGAGAATCATATAACATGCAGTTTCTTACCCAGAAAAACGCCGCGCTGTCCCAGGAGCTGGAAAGGTGCAGGGCCCAACTAGAGGCGGCACTAACGGCAGCAGGGGGTCTAAAGAGACCCCTGCAGGTAAACAATACACCAGAATATTTAGTATTGTGCGGATTTAAGTGCCAATCTGACAAATGGTATTGCAGATGGCGCCGGACTCGATCCGGACGGGCAACAGCTTCTACGCCGGTTAAAGGCTGGTGAAAGCATGCTAACGAAGGTGAGGCGGGAGAAGAATGATCTCCAGGATGCCAATACAAGGCTGGATGTTGAACTAAAAGATGTTCGTGGCCAGCTGTCGGACTCTAATAAGGAGAATCAGCGACTTCGACGCGGCAATTTTAGTAAGTGCTGAAGTGAACTCTTGAAAATGGAGTTCGGCGAGGAAGACGACTAACAGAGTTATGTCTGTAGGTATGCTGACAGGTCGTCCTGCAGAGGAGATGCCCGGTTCAATGGGCGATCT
Source organism: Aegilops umbellulata (assembly GCA_032464435.1). Lineage (NCBI taxonomy): Eukaryota > Viridiplantae > Streptophyta > Magnoliopsida > Poales > Poaceae > Aegilops > Aegilops umbellulata. Next base: position 134,305,986 of record CP136060.1, on the reverse strand, counting down.
TCTTCCCGAACTCTCGCAACTTCACGAACGAGTTCGGCAGGCGATGCGAGGTATTGCCCAAGCCTTGTGGCCTGCCCACTCCATACCTGAGGGCCTTGGAGAACTTGCGGAGAAGTTGAAGGGAGCTCGGCAACGCTTCCGGTTATGGAAGATATTGGCCTGCCGGCAGGGCGCTAGGGAGGCCTGGGCCATGGTGAAGACCCGCTTTACGAAGTCTGACCCCAATCACATGGCCGAGGTCGGACCGGTGGGGCCTGACGGGAAGGAGATCCCTGTGAGATTAGTGTATGGCCAGGTAGAATTGGCCGCAAAGTATTCCCAGCAGGACTGTAAATTAGACAGCCTGTTAGATGGTATAGAGGAGGAATACAATCAGTCAGGATGACTATGTAATTTATAATTGACATGTGTAATGCCTTCTAGCTGGATTGTAGATCGTTTGTCGTTGCCGACCTTTTCGCTTCGACCTCGGGACCTGACGGTCCGGAGTGTGTCCGAATGCCATAACGGTTATATAAGAACCGAGGTATGCATGGAGACCAGGCGTAGGGGTCATTAGTGCTTTATCAGACAAGTGCCCAACTAGTTATGTTATATTACATGGTTAGTAAGAAACATCTTCCAGAGAGACTAGTTCCGTTAAGGGTTCCTTTCGCTGGGGTGGCGTGCCCTGAAGTGCACGTCCGGACTGCAAATGCAGGAAAACATCTGGGGGCATGTATAAGTAAAAAAGGTTTATCTTTAGTTCACCGACCGAATATTCCCTTAAGAACGCTAGCTTTCGGCTGCACCCAGTCTAAGGTACACATCCGGCTTATCCGGCAGTAGCAATCGCAGAGGTGCTCCCTTTACCACCTAGCCGAACAATCGGGAACGTAGGGGTAAGCACAGGAGCCAGGCAACCCAGCTTGGCCAAAACTTAAGTCATATCGATGCATATAATGGTGAAGAAAAGGTGCATGCAGAAGTCTGACGCATGCGTTGGGCGTGAAACCCATATAAACAAGCTTCTGTTAAAGAAGCCCCCAGGTTTAAGGAGCGCGGGTAGCGCGTCACATGATGAGCCTTTAAGGGCTATAAAAGGAAAGAGTGGGAGGAGAAAAAATAAAAACAGAAAAAAATATATATAAATGGACAGAGGAAGGAGACAAACCCAGAGTTCGGCGCTAGGCATAGAATCTTCGGAGACGTGCGGCATTCCATGGGTTCGGCTCGAGTCGGTTATCTGACGCATCTCGCAGGCGGTACGCTCCTCCAGTCAGGACTTGGTCAATTATGAAGGGACCTTCCCATTTGGGCTTGAGTTTGTCCTTTTTCTTATTCGGCAGGCGTAGAACTAGTTCACCAACGTTGTAATTTTTGGCCCGTACTTCTCTGCTTTGATATCTTCGAGCCTGCTGTTGATAAAATGCGGAACGGGCTCTAGCCACGTCACGCTCCTCCTCTAAGGCGTCCAGGTTGTCCTGCCGATCAAGCTCGGCTTCTCTTTCTTCGTACATGCGCACTCGAGGTGAGTCATGAATTATGTCGCCGGGTAGAACTGCCTCTGCGCCGTACACCATAAAGAATGGTGTGAATCCGGTGGTACGATTCGGCGTGGTTCGCAGCCCCTAGAGTACGGAGTCGAGCTCCTCCACCCAGTGCGTATTAGATTCCTTGAGGGACCGCACTAGTCTGGGTTTAATGCCGCTCATGATGAGACCATTTGCACGTTCGACCTGACCGTTAGTTTGTGGGTGATAGACAGAAGCATAGTCGAGCTTAATGCCCATGTTTTTGCACCACAGCTTTACTTCGTGGGAGGTGAAGTTTGTGCCATTATCGGTGATGATACTGTGGGGGATACCGTAATGGTGTACGACCCCGGATATGAAGTCTGTCACAGGTCCGGATTCGTCCGTATTAACAGGCTTGGCTTCTATCCATTTGGTGAATTTATCCACCATGACCAATGAGTATTTTTTCTTGTGGGTTCCACCTTTAAGGGGTCCCACCATATCAAGCCCCCAGACCGCAAAAGGCCAAGTGACGGGGATAGTTCGGAGGGCGTTGGGCGGCATATGACTATGGTTTGCAAAGAGCTGGCAACCGACGCATCGTTTGACTAAGTCATGAGCGTCTGTTTGGGCCGTCGGCCAATAAAAGCCCGTACGAAAAGCCTTGCTTACAAGGGACCGAGCTGCGGCGTGGTGGCCACCGAGTCCGGCATGAATTTCAGCCAACAGACTCCGCCCTTCCTCTTCGGAGATACATCTTTGAAGGACTCCTGTAGTGCTTTTCTTATATAGCTCTCCCTCATGGACTTTATAGGATTTAGATCGTCGCACTATGCAGCGTGCCTCGCTTTGGTCCTCTGGGAGTTCCTGCCTAGTAAGGTAGGCTAGGAATGGTTCTGTCCACGAGGCAATGACCGCCATTATTACATGGGCGGAAGGTGTGATTTCGGTGGCAGGGCCTCCGATTATGTCGGATTGTTCGGCGTCGGGTTGTGCGGTTGTGTCCGGACTGTTATCCGAGGGTTCCCCATCCCATGCTACAGATGGCTTGAATAATCTTTCTAAGAAGATTTTGGGGGGGACGGCGTCTCGTTTTGCTCCGATGCGTGCCAGGACGTCCGCTGCCTGATTATTTTCTCGGGCTATATGGTGAAACTCCAGTCCCTCGAACCGAACTGACATTTTTAGGAAGGCATTGCGATAAGCTGCCATTTTTGGGTCTTTGGCGTCCAAGTCGCCATTTATTTGGGATATGGCGAGGTTTGAGTCCCCGTGTACTTCCAGGCGTTGAATGCCCATGGATACTGCCATCCGGAGACCATGTAGAAGGTCCTCATATTCGGCTGCATTGTTGGAGTCCGTGTACATAATTTGGAGTACATATTGGACTGTGTCTCCTGTAGGGGACGTCAAAACGACGCCAGCCCCCAGTCCGGCCAACATTTTGGAGCCGTCGAAATGCATGATCCAGTTTGAATATGTGACGTACTCTTTAGGGAGTTCGGCCTCTGTCCATTCGGCGACGAAGTCGGCTAGGACTTGCGATTTAATGGCTCGCCGTGGTTTGTAGGTTATGTCGAACGGGAGGAGCTCTATGGCCCATTTTGCTATTCGGCCCGTTGCATCGCGGTTGTTGATAATATCGTTGAGTGGTACTTCCGAGGCTACTGTTATAGAACACTCTTGAAAGTAGTGTCGTAGCTTCCGAGATGCCATAAACACCGCGTATGCAATCTTTTGCTAATGCGGGTACCGTGATTTGCATGGTGTGAGGACAGTGGACACGTAGTAAACCGGCCTTTGAAGGGGGAGTTTGTGTCCGTCCGTTGCCCGCTCGACGACGAGTACTGCGCTAACAACTTGATGAGTTGCGGCAATGTACAATAGCATGGGTTCGCCAGTGTTCGGCGCGGCCAGGACTGGGTTTGTTGCCAAGATGGCCTTTATTTCCTCGAGTTCGGCCGTGGCAGCGTCTGTCCACTCGAAGTGTTCGGTGCGCCTGAGGAGGCGGTAAAGGGGCAATGCCTTTTCTCCCAGGCGGGAGATAAAGCGGCTTAAAGCCGCCATGCATCCGGTGAGTTTCTGTATTTGTTTGAGGTCTTTTGGGACATCCAATTGTGACAAAGCTTAGATTTTATCTGGGTTTGCCTCAATTCCTCTACCGGATACAATGAAGCCCAGGAGCTTTCCGGCTGGAACGCCAAAAACGCATGTCGGTGTACTAAAGTAGGGGTACCTTAGTACCCCAGACTTGTGCACGGGCAGTTGTAGCACCCTGCGGCAAGGCCCGCCCAGGAAGCGCCAAGAGAAGACCAAGCATTCAAGACAAGGCCCCCGGCAAGAGGAGCTTGCCGGGCCAAGAAGACGAGGCCCCGGCAAGAGGAGCTTGCCGGGCCAAGAAGACAAGACCCCGGCAAGAGGAGCTTGCCGGGACGACTGAGCCCATGTAATGCCATCCAAGAACAAAGTATACGAGACAGAAGATCGAGACCCCGACAAGAGGAGCTTGTCGGGAAGGCCGAACCCAGGCACCACAAGAGAAGCCCACCACGGCGCGCTATGCGCCCCGGCAAGGCCTGATAGCCGGCAAGCTATCAGGCGCAGGAAGACGACCCCCGCGGCAAGCCACTTGCCGCGGCAAATCGCCACCTCAGGACTGCGCTCCGGCTCGCCCGCCCACGCGTCGCTCCGGGGCTTCCCCCAAGGGCACGTGGCGGGGCACCGCGCAACCTGGGGTATGCGGTGGCATGCAGCCACCGTCGTGGCGAGCGGTGGCGCATCTAACGGTCCGCCTCGGTGCTGCCCGGGCGACCGTGACGGGCATTTAATGCCCTTGTCCCCTACCGTCAGAAGTAGGTATGATAACACTGTGCCGCGCTGTAGCGCCACTGTTCCCGCACTGTTACAACTACCACCCCTTTTACACTTTTACCCCTTTCTCTTACGTTGACACCTGTCGGTGACCCCTTTGCGCTATAAAAGGAGGCCCGTGTGCAACATAGAAGGGGTTCCGGGGTTCGGAGATTTGGGATCCAGACAGCCATACGCTCGGTGCAGCTAGCTCTCCAAGCTCCCGAGCTCCCTAGTTCAATACAACCAAGCAGGAGTAGGGTTTTACGCGTCCATCGCGGCCCGAACCTGGGTAAACCGCCCGTGTGCTCGCCTCGATCTGCTCTCCGTGCTCCCTCCGCCCCCCTCACCGGACCACGAAAGGGGCTCCGGCCCCATAGGTGCTCGCGGGGGACACAGTCCACCCCGACAACGCATTTTTCCGGATTGAGCTTAATGTCGTATTTTCGGAGGTTGTCGAATGTAAGCCTCAAGTCGTCTACTAGAGATTCGACATGTCTTGATTTAACGACCACATCATCTACATACGCCTCCACTGTTTTGCCGATCTGGTTTGCCAGGCATGTTTGAATCATGCGCTGATATGTTGCGCCGGCGTTTTTTAGCCCAAAGGGCATTGTGTTGAAGCAGAATGGGCCGTATGGTGTGATGAATGCTGTTGCGGCTTGGTCTGATTCTGCCATCTTGATTTGATGGTAACCGGAGTATGCGTCGAGGAAGCACATTGAATCGTGTCCTGCAGTGGCATCGATGATTTGATCTATTCGAGGGAGGGGGAAAGGATCCTTTGGGCAAGCCTTATTAAGGTCTTTGAAATCGACACACAGGCGCCAGGATTTGTCCTTCTTTGGTACCATCACGAGGTTTGCTAGCCAGTCCGGGTGTTTTATGTCTCTAATGAATCCGGCCTCCAATAACTTGGCTAGCTCCTCTCCCATAGCCCGTCTCTTTGGTTCGGAGAAACGCCGAAGGGCTTGTTTGATAGGTTTGAATCCTTTCTGGATATTTAGGCTGTGTTCGGCCAACCTGCGTGGGATTCCTGGCATGTCTGAAGGGTGCCAAGCGAAAATGTCCCAGTTCTCTCGTAGGAACTCTCGCAGTGCGGCGCCTACATTAGGGTTCAGTCTTGCCCCGATGGAGGCTGTTTTATTGGGGTCCGTTGGGTGGACCTGGAATTTGACTATTTAGTCCGCTGGTTTGAAGGATGTGGATTTGGATCTCTTATCGAGTATCACATCATCCCTATTGACCGTGGATCGCAGCGCAGTCAGTTCTTCGGCCGCTAAGGTTTCGGATAGTGCCTCGAGGGCCAATGCGGCTGTCTTGTTCTCGGCGCGGAGTGCTATGTCCGGATCACTAGCGAGAGTGATAATTCCGCTTGGCCCAGGCATCTTAAGCTTCATGTACCCGTAACGGGGTATAGCTTGGAAAACCGCGAAAGCCTCCCGTCCTAGTATAGCGTGATATCCGCTTTTGAACAGGGCCACCTAGAACGTGATCTGTTCGGACCTGTACTTATCCGGCGTGCCGAATACCACATCTAGTGTGATCTTTCCGGTGCAGCGCTCTTCCTGACTGGGGATTATTCCTCTAAAGGTTGTGCTGCTTCGCTCAATGCGGTTCCAGTCTATTTCCATCTTTTGGAGGGTTTCCTCGTAAATGAGGTTCAATCCGCTGCCTCCGTCCATGAGTAACCTTGCGAGGCGACAGCCGTCCACTATGGGACTGAGGACCAATGTGGCTGGTGCTCTGGCTGTTCGAAATTTAGGTTCGTCACACGCGTGGAAGGTGATAGCAGTATTACTCCATGGGTTTATTGTCGCTACTTGATAGACTTCAGTGAGACTGCGGAGTGTTCTTTTTCGCATGTTATTTGATGCGAAAGTCTCAAAGACTGTGAGAACGGAACTGAAATTCTCGGGATGGTTTCCTTCGACCTCTGGAATTAGGAGGTCCTCGCCAATTTGGCCACCTGCCGGAGTATCCAACATGCCCTGAGGTTGTGAGTTGGGGTGGCGTCCTCTGCACTATGAATTTTGCAGGGTCCATCTAGCCACGTTTCCAGTACGATTCCGTGCCCTCTAAAGGGTTTTGATTTTTTGGTATTTAGTCCGGGCGCCTTACTATGGTGCGCCCTCTTAATTCGGACAAGATTGCTATTCAAGGCCGGATTATCCCAAAATTTTATTTCGATTTTCCAAGAACTTTCCATCGCACAGTATTTTTGTACTATGGACGCCAAGTCAGCAAAGCGTGTAATATTACGACGACTTACGGTGTTGAGTATTCCCTTGTCCGTGCAGTTACTGCAAAAGATTGAAATTGCGTCTCCCTCACGGCAGTCCTTTATCCTGTTCATAACCAGGAGGAATCTGGCCCAGTAATGATGTACTGTTTCTTTGGGCATTTGCCTGATTTGGGAAAGATCGCTTAAGATCGGGCGGGCGGGTGCCGTTGAAACTGAGACTTCACCCAGTTTGCTGTTCGGGGGCTGAAGAACTTCCGGATTCTGAGATCCGGAGTCTTGGATGTTATACGATTTGCCTGATTTTAAGCTCAGGTCTTGGATTGTATCCCCCCCTCCGTGGATATCCGGCATGGAGGGTTCAGGAATTCGGACGTAGCTAGTCCTTAAGATAGATGAAGGGTCGCCGCATTGTGTCTCCACCACAGCAACGTGGTGGGTGACTTGGGGAGAGTTAATTTCTCTTAGATCGGGTTTAAGCCCAACCTGGTCGTAATTTGTAGCGACACCCAGTGCCGCGATGCAATCCAGAAGCTCGTTTACAGAAGAGAGCACCATCGGATCCAATTGCTCGGCGAGCTCTGAGCCGACGTGGAGGTTGCTTTCGATGACCCGGGAGGTCACCGTCGGCACAACAGCCGAACAGGTGGTTGCGAGAAAACCACCTAGCCGGAGAGTTTGGCCGACAGCCAAGGCTCCTTTTGTAATGGTGCCGTCTTTAAAGACGGGAAGAGGCATCCTTCCTGATCGCGACGGCACAGAGGAACTCTCAATGAAAGCACAATGTCGGTGTCAAAACCGGCGGATCTCGGGTAGGGGGTCCCGAACTGTGCGTCAAGGTCGGATGGTAACAGGAGACAAGGGACACTTTATTTTACCCAGGATCGGGCCCTCTCGATGGAGGTAAAACCCTACTCCTGCTAGATTAATATTGATGATATGGGTAGTACAAGAGTAGATCTACCACGAGATCAAGGAGGCTAAACCCTAGAAGCTAGCTTATGGTATGATTGTGTATGATGATGGATGTTCTACGGACTACAACCCTCTGGTTTATATAGACACCGGATAGGGTTAGGGTTACACAGAGTCGGTTACAATGGTAGGAGATCTTGAATATCCGCACGCCTAGCTTGCCTTCCACGCCAAGAAAATATCCTTCCGGACACGGGACGAAGTCTTCAATCTTGTATCTTCATAGTCCTGGAGTCCGGCTGAAGGTATAGTCCGGCTATCCGAACACCCCCTAATCCAGGACTCCCTCACCTGCGCTTGCCCCCTTTGCACCAAAGAGGAAAGGGAGACACTGCGCGGACTGGCGCCCTCCTGGCACCCTTGGTCGTCATGGCTTGCGTCATGGGCACCTCGCAAGGTACCCCGCCTTGATCTCTCCGCCTCCTCGTGAGCCAGCCTGATGAGGCCGCGCCTGAGGAAGCGCCGTGTCGTCCGCCCCGCGAGGTTTGGCCCCTCGCGAGGGTCTTGGGTCTTGTGTTGATGAAGATGGGCCGCGTTGGGCCCCCTTTGAGCCACGCCGCAGGCAGCAGGCAGGAAAGTCTGGGGACCCCCGTTCCCAGAACGCCGACAGCGACCGAGTCCCAGAAGCTCGCTCACATTGCCCTCTTCATGTTTTTGAGCAATATCGCCTGTCGCCACCCAGAGCTCGATCTTTATGACGGATTCTAGAAGCCGCCAGCGGGTGCTGACGTCGCAGCCACCGAGAAGAAAGCCGCTCCCCACGCCGACAGGGTTCTTCGCATTTAAGTTGTTCCTTCTTGCCACGGGGCCAAGTACCGGGCCACTGTCGCTTCCATTGTACCCTGTAATGGAACATGACATATATTTTGCATTTAGTTATCCTATCTCTAGTGTTCACGCGGAACAGATATTCTTAGTTGGACCTTTAAATGTGCGTGTATCCCTTTGAACCATATATGCCTGCGTTCGTATGATCAATTCCTATGTATGCTCTGGATGCCTGTCGATATCATATTCCCGCGTTTGTCATAAGGGTTAGGCCCTTAACAGTCATTGAGGGAGTCCGGGATTAGGGGGTGTTCGGCCATCCGAACTATACCTTCAGCCGGACTCCAGGACTATGAAGATACAAGATTGAAGACTTCGTCCCGTGTCCGGATGGGACTTTCCTTGGCGTGGAAGGCAAGCTTGGCGATGCGGATATTTAGATCTCCTACCATTACAACCGACTTTCTGTAACCCTAACCCTATCTGGTGTCTATATAAACCGGAGGGTTTTAGTCCGAAGGACAACAACTCCAACATACGACAATCATACCATAGGCTAGCTTCTAGGGTTTAGCCTCCTTGATCTCGTGGTAGATCTACTCTTGTACTACCCATATCATCAATATTAATAAAGCAGGACGTAGGGTTTTACCTCCATCAAGAGGGCCCGAACCTGGGTAAAACATTGTGTCCCTTGTCTCCTGTTACCATCCGCCTAGACGCACAGTTCGGGACCCCCTACCCGACATCCGCCGGTTTTGACACCGACATTGGTGCTTTCATTGAGAGTTCATCTGTGTCGTCACTTTTAGGCCCGATGGCTCGTTTGATCATCAACAACGATGCGGTCCAGGGTGAGACTTTTCTCCTCAGACAGATCTTCGTCTTCGGCGGCGTCGCACGGCGGGCCAATTCGTTTGGCCGCCTGAAGCAGATCGAAAGCTACGCCCCTGGCCATCAGGTCAGATTTGGAAGTTTGAACTACACCGCTGACATCCGCGGGGACTTGATCTTCGACGGATTCGAGCCACAGCCAAGCACGCCGCACTGTCTCGATGGGCATGATCTAGCTCTGCCGCCGAACAGTGTCCTGGAGGCCGCACACGCGTCGGTTCTGACCCTTAATTCGGAGCCTGCGGCGCCGATCGAGGATGAGCGGTTAGACGCCACCTCAGGGGCTGCAATCTCAAAGGCGATCTAGCCGAACACCAGCCCCGCACTCTGCATGACCCGTGACTCTGAGGATCCAGATTCCTTTCCGGACTCCGAACCTCCCGCGCCCCTGCCGATCGAATCCGATTGGGCGCCGATCATGGAGTTCACCGCCGCGAACATCTTTCAGCACTCGCCCTTCGGCGACATCCTGAACTCACTAAAGTCTCTCTCTTTATCAGGAGAGCCCTGGCCGGACTATGGTCAGCAAGGATGGGATACGGACGATGAAGAAATTCAAAGCCCACCCACCACCCACTTTGTAGCCACTGTCGATGATTTAACCGACATGCTCGACTTCGACTCCGAAGACATCGATGGTATGGATGACGATGCAGGAGACGAACAGGAACCAGCACCTGTAGGGCGCTGGAAGGCCACCTCGTCATATGACATATATATGGTGGACACTCCAAAAGATGGAGATGGCGATGCAAAAGCGGGGGATGACACCTCTAAGAAACATCCCAAGCGCCGACGTCAGCAGCGCCGCTCTAAATCCCGCCAAAGCAAAAATGGTGATTCCGGCATCGGAGATAATACTACTCCGGATAGCGCCGAAGAACACCCCCTCCAGCAAGATTCGGCACAAGAAGATGGAGAAGCAAGCCCTCATGAGAGAGCGGTAGACCGAGAGGTTGAGGACGATAACTATATGCCTCCCTCCGAAGACGAGGCAAGCCTCGACGACGACAAATTCGTCGTACCATCAGACCCCGCCGAACAAGAGCGTTTCAAACGCAGGCTTTTAGTGTAACGCCCTCGATGCAACTATATCTCCAATGTGTCGAAGCACGACTTAGAGGCATAACCGCATTGAAAGCAATGTCACAAGTGAGGTAATCTTCGCACAACCCATGTAATACATAAGGGAAAGAGATACATAGTTGGCTTACAATCGCCACTTCACGCAAAACATGAGTAAAGCATTACATCATATAGATACAATCAAGGTCCGACTACGGAACCAAAATAAAAGAAGACTACCCCAAATGCTACACAGATCCCCGATCGTCCCAACTGGGCTCCACTACTGATCAACTGAAATGAAACAACACAATGAACAAGATCTTCATTGAGCTCCTCCTTAAGCTCGGGTGCGTCACCTGCACGGTTTCATCGGCACCTGCAAACTGGTTTTGGAAGTATCTGTGAGTCACGGGGACTCAGCAATCTCACACCCGCGAGATCAAGTCTATTTAAGATTAAAGGTAGGACAGGGTAGTGAGGTGGAGCTGTAGCAAGCGACTAGCATATCTAGTGGCTACCATACGCAAAAGAGAGCGAGAAGAGGAGGCAAAAGCACGGTCGAACAACTATGATCAAGAAGTGATCCTAGAACAACCTATGTCAAGCATAACTCCAACACCGTGTTCACTTCCCGGACTCCGCCGAGAAGAGACCATCACGATTACACACACGGTGGATGTATTTTAATTAAGATCAACTTCGGGTTTTCTACAACCGAACATTAACAAATTACCATCTTCCCGACGTAAAGAATGATATATTGGAAGCCTATGTTTGGACATCGGATGCATTCCAGGTAAAATCAGGATTTTACCGGAATACCGGGAGGGTTACCGGAACCCCCCGGGAGCATAATGGGCCAACATGGGCCTTGGAGGAGAAGTGAGAGGGCAGCCCTAGGGGCTGCGCGCCTCCCCCCTTCCCCTAGTCCTATTAGGACTAGGAGAGGTGGCCGCCCCCTCTCCTTCTCTCTCCCCCTTGGAGAATCCTAGTCCAACTAGGATTGGGGGGGGGGAATCCTACTCCCAGAGGGAGTAGGACTCTCCTGGCGCGCCTAGCTTGGCCGGCCAGCCCCTCCCCCTTGGCTCCTTTATATACGGGGGCAGGGGGCACCCCAAAGACACAAGTTGATCTACGGATCGTTCCTTAGCCGTGTGCGGTGCCCCCTTCCACCAAATTCCACCTCGATCATATTGTTGCAGTGCTTAGGCGAAGCCCTGCGCCGGTAACACATCAAGATTGTCACCACGCCGTCGTGCTGACGGAACTCTTCCTCGACGCTTTGCTAGATCAGAGCCCGGGGATCGTCATCGAGCTGTACGTGTGCTAAAACTCGGAGGTGCCGGAGTAACGGTGCTGGGATCGGTTGGATCGCGAGGAGAACGTACGACTACTTCCTCTACGTTGTGTCAATGCTTCCGCTTCGGTCTACGAGGGTACGTAGACAAACACTCTCCCCGCTCGTTGCTATACATCACCATGATCTTGCGTGTGCTTAGGAATTTTTTTGAAATTACTACGTTCCCCAACAGTGGCATCAGAGCCTAGGTTTTTATGGTTTGATGTTATTTGCACGAGTAGAACACAAGTGAGTTGTGGACGATACAAGTCATACTGCCTACCAGCATGTCATACTTTGGTTCAGCGGTATTGTTGGACGAGACGATCCGGACCAACCTTACGCGTACGCTTACGCGAGACCGGTTCCCTCGACGTGCTTTGCACATAGATGGCTTGCGGAAGACTGTCTCTCCAACTTTAGTTGAACCGAGTGTGGCTACGCCCGGTCCTTGAGAAGGTTAAAACGGAGTCTATTTGACAAACTATCGTTGTGGTTTTGATGCGTAGGTAAGATGAGTTCTTGCTTAAAACCCGTAGCAGCCACGTAAAACTTGCAACAACAAAGTAGAGGACGTCTAACTTGTTTTTGCAGGGCATGTTGTGATGTGATATGGTCAAGACGTGATGCTAAATTTTATTGTATGAGATGATCATGTTTTGTAACCGAGTTATCGGCAACTAGCAGGAGCCATATGGTTGTCGCTTTATTGTATGCAATGCAATCGCGATGTAATGCTTTACTTTATTGCTAAACGGTAGTGATAGTCGTAGAAGCATAAGATTAGCGAGACGACAACGATGCTGCGATGAAGATCAAGGTGTCGCGCCGGTGACGATGGTGATCATGACGGTGCTTCGAAGATGGAGATCACAAGCACAAGATGATGATGGCCATATCATATCACTTATATTGATTGCATGTGATGTTTATCCTTTTTATGCATCTTATCTTGCTTTGATTGACGGTAGCATTATAAGATGATCTCTCACTAAATTATCAAGAAGTGTTCTCCCTGAGTATGCACCGTTGCGAAAGTTCTTCGTGCTGAGACACCACGTGATGATCGGGTGTGATAGGCTCTACGTTCAAATACAACGGGTGCAAAACAGTTGCACACGCGGAATACTCAGGTTTAACTTGACGAGCCTAGCATATACAGATATGGCATCGGAACACAGAGACCGAAAGGTCGAGCGTGAATCATATAGTAGATATGATCAACATAAATGATGTTCACCATTGAAACTACTCCATCTCACGTGATGATCGGACATGGTTTAGTTGATTTGGATCACGTGATCACTTAGAGGATTAGAGAGATGTCTATCTAAGTGGGAGTTCTTAAGTAATATGATTAATTGAACTTTAATTTATCATGAACTTAGTACCTGATAGTATCTTGCTTGTCTATGTTGTGTAGATAGATGGCTCGTGCTGTTGTTCCGTTGAATTTTAATGCGTTCCTTGAGAAAGCAAAGTTGAAAGATGATGGTAGCAATTACACGGACTGGGTCCGTAACTTGAGGATTATCCTCATTGCTGCACAGAAGAATTACGTCCTGGAAGCACCGCTGGGTGCCAGGCCTGGTGCAAGAGCTACGCCAGATGTTTTGAACGTCTGGCAAAGCAAAGCTGATGACTACTCTATAGTTCAGTGTGCCATGCTTTACGGCTTAGAACCGGGACTTCAACGACGTTTTGAACACCATGGAGCATATGAGATGTTCCAGGAGTTGAAGTTAATATTTCAAGCAAATGCCCGGATTGAGAGATATGAAGTCTCCAATAAGTTCTATAGCTGTAAAATGGAGGAGAATGGTTCTGTCAGTGAGCATATACTCAGAATGTCTGGGTATAACAATCACTTGATTCAACTGGGAGTTAATCTTCCGGATGATTGCGTCATTGACAGAATTCTCCAATCACTGCCACCAAGCTACAAGAGCTTCATGATGAACTATAATATGCAAGGGATGACCAAAACTATGCCCGAGCTCTTCGCGATGCTAAAAGCCGCGGAGGTAGAAATCAAAAAGGAGCATCAAGTGTTGATGGTTAACAAAACCACTAGTTTCAAGAAAAAGGGCAAAGGGAAGAAAAAGGGGAACTTCAAAAAGAACAGCAAGCAAGTTGCTACTCAAGAGAAGAAACCCAAGTCTGGACCTAAGCCTGAAACTGAGTGCTTCTATTGCAAGCAGACTGGTCACTGGAAGCGGAACTGCCCCAAGTATTTGGCGGATAAGAAGGATGGCAAGGTTAACAAAGGTATATATGATATACATGTTATTGATGTGTACCTTACTAATTCTCGAAGTAGCACCTGGGTATTTGATACTGGTTCTGTTGCTAATATTTGCAACTCAAAACAGGGGCTACGGATTAAGCGAAGATTGGCTAAGGACGAGGTGACGATGCGCATGGGAAATGGTTCCAAAGTCGATGTGATCGCGGTCGGCACGCTACCTCTACATCTACCTTCGGGATTAATATTAGATCTAAATAATTGTTATTTAGTACCAGCGTTGAGCATGAACATTATATCTGGATCTTGTTTGATGCGAGACGGTTATTCATTTAAATCAGAGAATAATGGTTGTTCTATTTATATGAGTAATATCTTTTATGGTCATGCGCCATTAAAGAGTGGTTTGTTCTTACTTAATCTCAATAGTAGTAACACACATGTTCACAATGTGGAAGCCAAAAGATGCAGAGTTGATAATGATAGTGCAACTTATTTGTGGCACTGCCGTTTAGGTCATATCGGTGTAAAGCGCATGAAGAAACTCCATCCTGATGGACTTTTGGAGTCACTTGATTATGAATCACTTGGCACTTGCGAACCGTGCCTTATGGGCAAGATGACTAAAACACCGTTCTCCGGTACTGTGGAGAGAGCAACAGATTTATTGGAAATCATACATACTGATGTATGTGGTCCAATGAATGTTGAGGCTCGTGGCGGATATCGTTATTTTCTCACCTTCACTGATGATTTGAGCAGATATGGGTATATCTACTTAATGAAACACAAGTCTGAAACATTTGAAAAGTTCAAAGAGTTTCAGAGTGAAGTGGAAAATCATCGTAACAAGAAAATAAAGTTTCTACGATCTGATCGTGGAGGAGAATATTTGAGTTACGAGTTTGGTCTACATTTGAAACAATGCGGAATAGTTTCGCAACTCACGCCACCCGGAACACCACAACGTAATGGTGTGTCCGAACGTCGTAATCGTACTCTACTGGATATGGTGCGATCTATGATGTCTCTTACCGATTTACCGCTATCTTTTTGGGGTTATGCTCTAGAGACGGCCGCATTCACGTTAAATAGGGCACCATCAAAATCCGTTGAGACGACGCCTTATGAACTGTGGTTTGGCAAGAAACCAAAGTTGTCGTTTCTTAAAGTTTGGGGCTGCGATGCTTATGTGAAAAAGCTTCAACCTGATAAGCTCGAACCCAAATCGGAGAAATGTGTCTTCATAGGATACCCAAAAGAGACTATTGGGTATACCTTCTATCACAGATCCGAAGGCAAAATTTTTGTTGCTAAAGTCGGAAACTTTCTAGAGAAGGAGTTTCTCTCGAAAGAAGTGAGTGGGAGGAAAGTAGAACTTGATGAGATAACAGTATCTGCTCCCTTATTGAGAAGTAGTACATCACAGAAATCTGTTTCTGTGACACCTACATCAAATAGGGAGGAAGCTAATGATAATGATCATGAAACTTCAGATCAAGTTTCTGCTGAACTTCGTAGATCAGCCAGAGTAAGATCCGCACCAGAGTGGTACGGTAATCCTATTTTGGAAGTCATGTTACTAGACCATGGTGAACCTACGAACTATGAAGAAGCGATGGTGAGCCCAGATTCCGCAAAGTGGCTTGAAGCCATGAAATCTGAGATGGGATCCATGTATGAAAACAAAGTGTGGACTTTGGTTGACTTGCCCGATGATCGGCAAGCAATTGAGAATAAATGGATTTTTAAGAAGAAGACTGACGCTGATGGTAATGTTACTGTCTATAAAGCTCGACTTGTTGCAAAAGGTTTTCGACAAGTTCAAGGAATTGACTACGATGAGACTTTCTCACCCGTAGCGATGCTTAAGTCTGTCCGAATCATGTTAGCAATTGCCGCATTTTATGATTATGAAATTTGGCAAATGGATGTCAAAACTGCATTCCTGAATGGATTTCTGGAAAAAGAGTTGTATATGATGCAACCAGAAGGTTTTGTCGATCCGAAGGGAGCTAACAAAGTGTGCAAGCTCCAGCGATCCATTTATGGACTGGTGCAAGCTTCTCGGAGTTGGAATAAACGCTTTGATAGTGTGATCAAAGCATATGGATTTATACAGACTTTTGGAGAAGCCTGTATTTACAAGAAAGTGAGTGGGAGCTCTGTAGCATTTCTGATATTATATGTGGATGACATATTGCTGATCGGAAATAATATAGAATTTCTGGATAGCATAAAGGGATACTTGAATAAGAGTTTTTTCAATGAAAGACCTCGGTGAAGCTGCTTATATATTGGGCATTAAGATCTATAGAGATAGATCAAAACGCTTAATAGGACTTTCACAAAGCACATACCTTGACAAAGTTTTGAAAAAGTTCAAAATGGATCAGGCAAAGAAAGGGTTCTTGCCTGTGGCACAAGGTGTGAAGTTGAGTAAGACTCAATGCCCGACCACCGCAGAAGATAGAGAGGAAATGAAAAATGTTCCCTATGCTTCAGCCATAGGCTCTATCATGTATGCAATACTGTGTACCAGACCTGATGTGTGCCTTGCTGTGAGTTTAGCAGGAAGGTACCAAAGTAATCCAGGAGTGGATCACTGGACAGCGGTCAAGAACATCCTTAAGTACTTAAGAAGGACTAAGGATATGTTTCTCATTTATGGAGGTGACAAAGAGCTCGTCGTAAACGGTTATGTCAATGCAAGCTTTGACACTGATCCGGACGATTCTAAATCGCAAACCGGATACGTATTTACATTAAACGGTGGAGCTGTCAGTTGGTGCAGTTCTAAACAAAGCATCGTGGCAGGATCTACATGTGAAGCTGAGTACATAGCCGCTTCGGAAGCAGCTAATGAAGGAGTGTGGATGAAAGAGTTCATATCCGATCTAGGTGTTGTACCTAGCGTATCGAGTCCAATGAAAATCTTTTGTGACAATACTGGTGCAATTGCCTTGGCAAAGGAATCCATATTTCACAAAAGAACCAAACACATCAAGAGACGCTTCAACTCCATCCGGGATTTGGTCCAGGTGGGAGACATAGAGATATGCAAGATACATACGGAGCTGAATATTGCAGACCCGTTGACTAAGCCTCTTCCACGAGCAAAACATGATCAGCACCGAGACTCCATGGCTGTTAGAATCATTACTTTGTAATCTAGATTATTGACTCTAGTGCAAGTGGGAGACTGAAGGAAATATGCCCTAGAGGCAATAATAAAGTTATTATTTATTTCCTTATATCATGATAAATGTTTATTATTCATGCTAGAATTGTATTAACTGGAAACATAATACATGTGTGAATACATAGACAAGCAGAGTGTCACTAGTATGCCTCTACTTGACTAGCTCATTAATCAAAGATGGTTATGTTTCCTAGCCATGAACAAAGAGTTGTTATTTGATTAACGAGATCACATCATTAGTTGAATGATCTGATTGACATGACCCATTCCATTAGCATAGCACCCGATCGTTTAGTATGTTGCTATTGCTTTTATCCATGACTTATACATGTTCCTTTAACTATGAGAATATGCAACTCCCGTTTACCATAGGAACACTTTGTGTGCTACCAAAAGTCACAACGTAACTGTGTGATTATAAAGGTGCTCTACAGGTGTCTCCGAAGGTACATGTTGGGTTGGCATATTTCGAGATTAGGATTTGTCACTCCGATTGTCGGAGAGGTATCTCAGGGCCTTCTCGGTAATACACATCACATAAGCCTTGCAAGCATTGCAACCAATGAGTTAGTTGCGAGATGATGTATTACGGAACGAGAAAAGAGACTTGCCGGTAACGAGATTGAACTAGGTATTGGATACCGACGATCGAATCTCGGGCAAGTAACATACCGATGACAAAGGGAACAAACGTATGTTGTTATGCGGTCTGACCGATAAAAGATCTTCGTAGAATATGTAGGAGCCAACATGGGCATCCAGGTCCCGCTGTTGGTTATTGACCGGAAACGTGTCTCGGTCATGTCTACATTGTTCTCGAACCGTAGGGTCCGCACGCTTAAGGTTACGATGACAGTTATTATGAGTTTATGCATTTCGATGTACCGAAGGAGTTCGGAGTCCCGGATGTGATCACCGACATGACGAGGAGTCTCGAAATGGTCGAGACGTAAAGAATGATATATTGGAAGCCTATGTTTGGACATCGGATGCATTCCAGGTAAAATCAGGATTTTACCGGAATACCGGGAGGGTTACCGGAACCCCCCGGGAGCATAATGGGCCAACATGGGCCTTGGAGGAGAAGTGAGAGGGCAGCCCTAGGGGCTGCGCGCCTCCCCCCTTCCCCTAGTCCTATTAGGACTAGGAGAGGTGGGCGCCCCCCTCTCCTTCTCTCTCCCCCTTGGAGAATCCTAGTCCAACTAGGATTGGGGGGGGGGGAATCCTACTCCCAGAGGGAGTAGGACTCTCCTGGCGCGCCTAGCTTGGCCGGCCAGCCCCTCCCCCTTGGCTCCTTTATATACGGGGGCAGGGGGCACCCCAAAGACACAAGTTGATCTACGGATCGTTCCTTAGCCGTGTGCGGTGCCCCCTTCCACCAAATTCCACCTCGATCATATTGTTGCAGTGCTTAGGCGAAGCCCTGCGCCGGTAACACATCAAGATCGTCACCACGCCGTCGTGCTGACGGAACTCTTCCTCGACGCTTTGCTGGATCGGAGCCCGGGGATCGTCATCGAGCTGTACGTGTGCTAAAACTCGGAGGTGCCGGAGTAACGGTGCTGGGATCGGTTGGATCGCGAGGAGAACGTACGACTACTTCCTCTACGTTGTGTCAACGCTTCCGCTTCGGTCTACGAGGGTACGTAGACAAACACTCTCCCCGCTCATTGCTATACATCACCATGATCTTGCGTGTGCGTAGGAATTTTTTTGAAATTACTACGTTCCCCAACAGGTTGTGTGAAGATTACCTCACTTGCGACATTGCTTTCAATGCGGTTATGCCTCTAAGTCGTGCTTCGACACGTGGGAGATATAGCCGCATCGAGGGTCTTACAAGGAGGAAGCACCTACATCTCCAGGGCATGACATGGCCGACCGGCCACCTCGTGGCCGCAACAGAGAGGCCTCTAAGCCCTCCACTCAAGCCATGCCCCGACGCCGCTCAAAACATGCTAAGGCATGGGAAAATGCGCCAGACCTACGAGATATACTGGAGGACAAGGCAAGGCAAACAAGATAGATCTACAGATCGCGCGGGCGCCCCACGGCACGTGACGGTGATCGTCACTCCGGATACAATAAATCCGGCCGGGCCGAACACAATGGACAAAGCTCCTTTGAGTTGCGTCGTGATATAGCCCAGTACAGAGGCGTCGCACACCGACTATGCTTCACAGATGAAGTAATGGATCATAAAATCCCTGAGGGCTTCAAACCCGTAAACATCGAATCATACGATGGCACAACAGATCCTGCGGTATGGATCGAGGATTATCTCCTTCATATCCACATGGCCCGCGGTGATGATCTACATGCCATCAAATACCTCCCACTCAAACTTAAGGGACCGGCCCGACATTTGCTCAACAGCTTGCCAGCAGACTCAATCGGTTCTTGGGAGGACCTGGAAACCGCATTCCTTGACAACTTCTAGGGCACTTATGTGCGACCACCGGACGCCGATGACCTAAGCCACATAATCCAGCAGCCAGAGGAATCGGCCAGGCAATTCTGGACACGGTTCCTAACAAAGAAAAATCAAATAGTCGACTGTCCGGACGCGGTGGCCCTAGCAGCCTTCAAGCATAATATCCGCGACGAGTGGCTTGCCCGGCACCTAGGACAGAAAAAGCCGAAATCTATGGCAGCCCTCACGACACTCATGACCCGCTTTTGCGCGGGAGAAGACAGTTGGCTAGTTTGCAGCAACAACTTAACCAAGAACCTTGGTAATTCAGATACCAAGGACAAAAGTAGCAGGTCGCGTCGGAACAAGCAAAAGCGCCGCGTTAACAGCGACAACAACGAGGATACGGCAGTAAATGCCGGATTCCGAGGCTACAAATCCGGTGAGCGGAAAAAGGCATTCAAAAGAAATACTTAGGGCCCGTCCAGCTTGCACCGAATACTCGACCGCTTGTGCCAGATACATGGCACCCTCGAAAAGCCAGTAAATCACACCAACAGGGATTGTTGGGTGTTCAAGCAGGCAGGCAAGTTAAGAGCCGGAAACAGAGACAAGGGGCTGCATAGCGATGACGAGGAGCAGCCCAGGCCGCCGAACAGCAGTGGACGGAAGGGTTTTCCCCCACAAGTACGGACAGTGAACATGATATACGCAACCCACATTCCCAAGAGGGAGCGGAAGCGTGTGCTACGAGATGTATACGCGCTGGAGCTAGTCGCTCCAAAGTTCAACCCATGGTCCTCCTGCCCGATCACCTTTGATCGAAGGGACCATCCCACTAGCACCCGTCATGGCGGGTTTGCCGCATTGGTTCTTGATCCAATTATCGACGGATTTCATCTCACAAGAGTCCTCATGGACGGCGGCAACAGCCTGAACCTGCTTTACCAGGATACAGTGCAGAAAATGGGCATAGATTCCTCGAGGATCAAGCCCACCAAAACGACCTTTAAAGGCGTCATACCAGGTGTAGAAGCCAACTGTACGGGCTCAGTTACACTTGAAGTGGTCTTCGGATCCCCGGATAATTTCTGAAGCGAGGAGTTAATCTTCGACATAGTCATGTTCGGTAGTGGCTATCACGCACTGCTCGGGCGAACCGCATTTGCAAAGTTCAATGCAGTACCGCACTATGCATACCTCAAGCTCAAGATGCCAGGCCCTCGAGGAGTAATCACGGTCAACGAAAACACCGAACGCTCCCTCCGAACGGAGGAGCACACGGTAGCGCTCGCAGCAGAAGTACAAAGCAGCCTCTCTAGGCAGTTCTCCAGTTCGGCCCTTAAAAAGCCGAACATTGTCAAGCGCGCCCGGAGTAACCTACAACAAGACCGCCTGGCACGTTCCGAGCTAGCGTAGCAATGCGGCCCCAACCCTAGCCCTCGCGATATAGCAAAACCAGTGCTTCGCATACATAACTACGCTCTTGAAATACCATGGGCACAAGGGGAGGGGCACCATCACGGCACGCCGGCACGCCCAAAACATGGCCTAAACCGTACTAGGGGCTGCCGAATTCTTTTTTAAATTTTTTCTTACTTTCAGGACTCCACACTTCGGACAACTTGTTCGGCAATTCAACTGCCGCACAAACGATACAAGATCCAGGAATGCAGACAAGCAATGCCGCATTATGGAACTCCTAGGCGGTCTCTATTACGAGCAGTATACCTGTTTTGAATACAATTCCGCCGCCTGCCCCTGGCCAGGACATGTTGAATAGTCCAATTTCTTTTGCTTATCGCACTATTTGTAACGTTCTGCTTAGATAGCAGCCTTTCTATAAAACAATGCATAGCTTTTGTCTATTTTTTTTGCATTTTCCTCTTTTTATATATATGTTCATTAATGACATGTGGCACCCGTACACTGTGGTACGGCAAATACGCCAGGGGCTTCAGTACCCCTTAATATGGTGTAAGAAGTCCGAACACTTCATAAGTGCGGCACCCCGAACTTATAGCACTATATGCATCGGCTCCGAATCATGATTTGGGTCAATAGTTGGGTTTGCCCGGCTCCTATGTTTTGGTGCCTTACGTTCCGCTATATCGGCTAAGGTAGCACTAGGAGAACTACTGCGATTGTGCCCCAGTTGAGCTGGGCGGAGCACCTCAGTAGAGAAATCTAAAACTGACTGTCATGATAAGGCGAGAGACCGGTCGCTGTTCGAGAGGTTTTTCAGGTCCTTAAAGACCTATGCCGCTTAGAGCGAAGAACCGGATTATGTCCGGCCAAGGCGTGGATAGCGCCCGGAACTCAGTCTTCCGAATACTAGGGGCTTCACCGAAATTTAAAATTATAAAGTTCTATGGCTAAGTGAGAGTGTTCAAGCATTATAGTCCGATTTCCTTGTTCGTTGTGCTGAGCGCCTCCCTCGAAGCACCCAAACATGGGAAAAAGAGCGCTCAGGTTTATCCCGAACACCCCAGCACTAGTGGCATGGGGGCGGAAGCCGCCGACTGGCCATCTCTCAATTTTTTGATAAATGGCCGCATAGAAAATAATATTTTAAATTCAACAAGCATTGCTTAGCGCATATGAACAAGTTTTCAGCGCACAGGATAAACACGAGCGAGTTCATTCAAAAATTACATCCTTAGTACATTCATCCGCCATAAGGCGGGCAGCAGCGAGAACGTCCTTGTAATAGTTCTCGGGCTTGCGATGCTCCTTCCCCGACGCCAGCCCGTCCCTCACAAGCCGTCCAGCTTACCCCAGTGCACCTTTGCACGGGCAAGGGCCCTACGGGCACCTTCGATGCAGACAGAGCGCTTGATGACCTCGAGCCTTGGACAGGCCTCCACCAGCCGCCGCACCAGTCCGAAGTAGCTCCCAGGAAGGGCCTCTCCAGGCCACAGCCGAACTATGAAGCCCTTCATGGCCTGTTCGGCCGCCTTGTGGAGCTCGACCAACTGCTTCTCCGTCGAGCTGCCCTCTTCAGCTCGGTAGAATGCGTCGGCATCGGATATGCTGCGGGGAAGATCTGCGAATGCCCCTGGAGAACTCCGGATTCGGGTAAGTAACAAGTAGTTTACTTTTATATGTCTGCTTTGCATAAAGAATTCCTTACCCGCCGCTATCTTTTTCACCTCCTCCAACTCTTGGAGGGCCTTCTTGGCTTCGGCCTTGGCAGACTCGGCAGTCTTGACGGCCGCGACGAGCTCGGACACTCGCGTTTTAGAGTCAAGCTCCAAACTCTCATGTTTTTTCATGAGAGCCTGAAGCTCTTGCTGCGCCTCGCCGACCTGCGCCTCAAATTTCTCCCGCTCATTGCGCTCCGAGGACGCTCTCTTCTCGGCCTCGGACAGCGCCTGCTTGAGGGTTGCCACCTCAGTTGTGGCCCCTGCAACGAGTAGCATAATCCTGTAAATTTTTTGCAATTGCATCTTTTTATATATATTTTTCTATAAGGTATCTCTTACCTTCTTTCTCCTCGAGCTGCCGCTTGGCAAGGCCGAGCTCTTGCTCGGTCCGCTCGAGTCCCTGCTTCAGGGTACCTACCTCCGCAGTCAGTGCGGCGGTAGCAACCAGCGAAGCCTGCATACGCACATTGACTCATTTTTTATTAGACTCCTGTGAAATTATTTGATCCTCTATTCGGCTTTTCTTTCCGAACGCCAAACAGAGCATCAGGGGCTACTGTCTATGCGGTAATATTTTTACATATTTTTACTTACCTCGAAGCCTGTTAAAAGGCTAGCGCAAGCTTCAGTCAGTCCGCTCTTGGCGGACTAAACCTTCTGGATCACCGTACTCATAATAGTATGGTGCTCCTCGTTGATGGAGGCGCCGTTAAGCACCTCCAGCAGATTGTCCGGCACCCCCGGTTGGACGGAGGCTGCCGGCTCAGAAGGCTTGCTCCTCTTGGAAGGAGTTTGCCTACCGTGGTCCGGAACTGTTAAAGATTCCGGTGCGGTGTTCGGCTCAAAGCCAGACTTGGAGCCCTGGGGGGTCTTGTCCCCTTTACTCCTGGAGTCCGGGAGGTCGCTTCGTGGTTCCTCCAGGACCACCTCCTCTTGCCCCGGAGCTTGTCGCGACGCCACTTTAGCGTTGTCCGCGGTGCGGGGGGAGACAGCGGGCGGAACTGAGTTCACGTCCGATGAATCCAGGGAGCCGCTCGACGACTCATCGAGTCCGGCCCGGGGCGGCCTGCATAATTACATTCGACATTAGGGAAGAGCTATGCAAATGACAGGGATATTATGAGTTACTCTAGTATCCGAATACTTACGATCCCGCCGGGTGCCTGGCCCTTTGTGTCCACTCCTCTTCGCCTTCGTCGGCGTCAGGGGAGTAGTCCGGCGGAAGGGTTTTCCCCTTCTGGGACCCTTCGGCCTCCCCAGTTGGGGCGGCCTTCCTCTTCTTTCCTCCCCCCGCTGGAGAGGGAGAGGTCTCTTCTTCCTCCTCCTCGTCTTCACGGGAGGAGTGCGTCTCGGACTCGTCGGACGACGAATCCGACACCACCACATGACGGGAACTCTTTCGAGTCCCTGTGGCCTTCTTCTCCGGCACCACGTAAGGCGCCGGAGCCAGCAGCTTCGATAAACGAGCGTCTGCTGGGTCTTCGGGCAAAGGAGCCGGACAGTTAATTGGTCCGGACTTCACCTGCCATTCCTGTCAAAGGTAAGGGAGTTTAGATCCCGCATAGAGTCAAACTATAAGAAACAAATGTCCTGTAAAAGGTACAGATAACTCACCACACTGGCTGTGCGCTGCGTGCTGAATCCGCGGTCCTCGGACGCGGACGCGGGGGCTTTGGCGCCTTTGAACAGCACCTTCCAGGCATCTTCGTACGTCGTGTCGAAGAGCCTGCTCACGGTTTGGTGCTGCGCCGGATCGAACTCCCACAATGTGAAAGCCCGTTGTTGACACGCAAGGATCCGGCGGACGAGCATGACCAGGACTATATTGACAAGCTTGAGCTGCTTGTTCACCAGGGACTGGATGCATGTCTGCAATCCAGTCACCTCTCCTTCGTCACCCCACGACAGGCCCGTCTCTTTCCAGGACGTGAGCCGCGTAGGGGGTCCGGATCGGAACTCAGGGGTTGCGATCCATTCCGGATCGCGTGGCTCGGTGATGTAAAACCACCCTGATTGCCACCCCTTCAAGGTCTCCACAAAGGAGCCCTCGAGCTATAGGACGTTGGCCATCTTGCCCGCCATGGCACCTCCGCACTCCGCTTGGCTGCCGCGCACCACGTTTGGCTTGACGTTGAAAGTCTTGAGCCAAAGGCCGAAATGGGGTCGGACGCGGAGGAAAGCCTCACACACGACGATAAACGCCGAGATGTTGAGGATGAAGTTCGGGGCCAGATCGTGAAAATCCAGGCCATAGTAGAACATGAGCCCCTAGACAAATGGGTGGAGTGGAAAGCCCAGTCCGCGGAGGAAGTGGGGAAGGAATACGACCCTCTCACGGGGCTCTGGGGTGGGGAGAAGCTGCCCCTTTTTAGGAAGCCGGTGCGCGATGTCTTTGGACAAGTATCCGGCCTTCCTCAGCTTTTTGACATGGCCCTCCGTGACGGAGGAGACCATCCACTTGCCTCCCGCTCCGGACATTGCTGGAGAAGGTTGAGGTGGGAAGTGCGGGCTTAGGCGCTGGAGCTCGGGTGAGCAAAAGATGGATAGGCAAAGGAGGAAGAAGGCATAGGTAAAAAGGTGGATCCTTATCCCCTTATATGGGCGGATGCGGCTGCGCGTCCCCACCAGCCTAGTAAAACTCGCTTGCCTCCCAAGCGTCGTGATAAATGGTGTGGTTGGGTTACCCACGTCCGTACTGATGGGAATCCCGTAAATGGGGGACACGATCTCTGCTTTGACAAGACGTGCCAAGGAAACTGCCTCGCAAAACGCGCTGAGGTGGAGAAGTGAAAACGATTCGAATAAAGGCTTGACCGTAGTGTGATGTCACGCTATGAAATACGTCAGCAAATTAGATTTGTGTTAATATTATTCTCTCTATGGCAATATGTGGAAATTTATTTTGCAGAGCCGGACACTACTCTTGGTGTTTACAATCTTTTATGAAGAACTTGGAGGAGGAACCCGCCTTGCAATGCCGAAGACAATCTGCGCGCCGGACTCGTCGTCATTGAAGCCTGGTTCAGGGGCTACTGAGGGAGTCCAGGATTAGGGAGTGTTCGGCCATCCGAACTATACCTTCAGCCGGACTCCAGGACTATGAATATACAAGATTGAAGACTTCGTCCCGTGTCCGGATGGGACTTTCCTTGGCGTGGAGGGCAAGCTTGGCGATGCGGATATTTATCTCTCCTACCATTACAACCGACTTTGTGTAACCCTAACCCTATCCGGTGTCTATATAAACCGGAGGGTTTTAGTCCGTAGGACAACAACTCCAACATACGACAATCATACCATAGGCTAGCTTATAGGGTTTAGCCTCCTTGATCTCGTGGTAGATCTACTCTTGTACTACCCATATCATCAATATTAATCAAGCAGGACGTAGGGTTTTACCTCCATCAAGAGGGCCCGAACCTGGGTAAAACATTGTGTCCGTTGTCTCATGTTACCATCCGCCTAGACGCATAGTTCGGGACCCCTACCCGAGATCCGCCAGTTTTGACACCGACATGCATCTTGGTGTGGATGCGTCTCGGCAGGTTTTTCCTAGGTAGCTCTCGACGCAGCCTCTCGACCTGTGAGCATGGCTCTGGACAGGACGATGGTGCGATCAAAGAAACTAACCAAGGTTCCATAGCATGTGGGGTTTCACTATACGAACACTCCCTAGGGTTTACGACTGCAAAGACTTGAAAGGCATCAATAAGAGGTGATAACGCAAACTTAGCTTTCGTTTTGAGCCACCTTTTTCTTCTGCCGGGCCGCACTCCCAGGTGCGCCCACGGCACTTGGAGGAGCAGAAGTTAATCATGTGATTTCTTCGTTCTCGGCAGGGACCGATATGTCTTCCTCGCGGCTGGCGGGCATCGGGGCGTAGCGCTGGGCTCCTCTAGTCCTCCTCCCCCTTCTCCCCTTCCCTTTTAAGTCAGTACAGCGGCTGCCATTGCATGGATCATGCCAACGCTGGCAGCCTAGCCGAAGTATGCTTGTCGGGGTATCTATCGACGGACTCATAACAACGCTTCACCCAGGACTACCCCCCTGAGGGAGTCCGGGATTAGGGTGTCCGGCCATCCGAACTATACCTTCAGCCAGACTCCAGGACTATGAAGATACAATATTGAAGACTTCGTCCCATGCCCGGAGGGGACTTTCCTTGGCGTGGAAGGCAAGCTTGGCGATGCGGATATTTAGATCTCCTATCATTGTAACCGACTTTGTGTAACCCTAACCCTATCCGGTGTCTATATAAACCGGAGGGTTTTAGTCCGTAGGATAACAACTTCAACATACAACAATCATACCATAGGCTAGCTTCTAGGGTCTAGCCTCCTTGATCTCGTGGTAGATCTACTCTTGTACTACCCATATCATCAATATTAATCAAGCAGGACGTTGGGTTTTACCTCCATCAAGAGGGCCCGAACCTGGGTAAAACATTGTGTCCCTTGTCTCCTGTTACCATCCTCCTAGACGCATAGTTCGGGACCCCCTACCCGAGATCCGCCGGTTTTGACACCGACATTGGTGCTTTCATTGAGAGTTCCTATGTGCCGTTGCAATCAGGAAGGATGCCTCTTCCCGTCTTTAAAGACGGCGCCGTTACTTCGGGCATCATTGGGCAAAAGCCCGAAGAAAAAGTACATCATTGGGCAAGGTTCCTCCTGGTTATGAACAGGATAAAGGACTGCCGTGAGGAAGACGCAATCTCAATCTTCTGCAATATTTGCACGGACAGGATAAATGACTGCCACGAGGAAGACGCAATCTCAATCTTCTACAATAATTGCACGGACAAGGGAATCCTCAACGCCACAGGTTGTCGTGATATTACACGCTTCGTCGACTTGGCGTCCATAGTACAAAAGTACTGTGCGATGGAAAGCGCTTGCAAAACCGAAATTAAATTTTGGGATAATCTGGCCCTGAATAGAAGCCTCGTCCGAATTAAAAGGGTGCATCATCATCAGACACCCGGGTTAAACACCAAAAAACCAAAACCCTCTACAGGGCATGGAACCGTACTGGAGGGATGGCTTAATGGACCCTGTTAAATTCATAGTACAGAGGACGCCACACCAACTCATAGCCTTAGAGCGTGTTGGGTACTCCGGCAGGTGGCCAAAAGGGGCGAAGATCTCCTAATTCCGGAGTCCGCAAAAAGCCACCTCAGGGACTCCAGTACAGTCTTAACAGTCTTCGAGACTTTCGCATCAAATAATATGCGAAAAAGAACACTCCGCAGCCTCGCTGAAGTCTATCAAGTAGAAACAGCAAACCCTTGGAGTGACACGGCTATTACTTTTAATGCCAGTGATGAACCTAAATTCCGAACAGCCCGAGCACCAGTCGCATTGGTCCTTAGTCCAATAGTGGACGGCTTTCACCTCACCAAGGTAATCATGGACGGAGGCAGCGGATTGAACCTCATTTATGAGGAAACCCTCCAAAAAATGGAAATACACTGGAACCGCATTAAGAGAAGAAGCACAACCTTTAGAGGAATAATCCCTAGTCGGGAAGCGTGCTGTACAGGAAAAATCACACTAGACGTGGTGTTCGGCATGCCGGATAATTACAGGTCTGAAGAAGTCACATTCCAGGTGGCCCCGTTCAGTAGCGGATACCACGCTCTGCTAGGGCGGGAAGCGTTTACAATCTTCCAAGCAATACCCCATTACGGGTACATGAAGCTCAAGATGCCCAGGCCAAACGGAATCATCACTCTCGCCAGTGATCCGGACATAGCCCTCCGCGTCGAAAACAAGACAGCCGCACTGGCCCTCGAGGCACTGTCCGAAGCCCTAGCGGCTGAGGAACTGACTGCGCTGCGCTCCACGGTAAATAGGGACGATGTGATACTCGACAAAAGATCCAAGTCCACCTCCTTTAAACCAGCGGATGAAATAGTCAAATTCCAGGTCCATCCGACTGACCCCAATAAAACAGCTTCCATCAGGGCACGATTAAACCCTGATGTAGACGCCGCAC
The DNA here is from genome assembly GCA_032464435.1 of Aegilops umbellulata. Taxonomy (NCBI): domain Eukaryota; kingdom Viridiplantae; phylum Streptophyta; class Magnoliopsida; order Poales; family Poaceae; genus Aegilops; species Aegilops umbellulata. The sequence goes on along the minus strand of CP136060.1, from coordinate 134,277,348 downwards.
TGCGAGAGTTCCTACGCGAGAATTGGGACATTTTCGCCTGGCACCCTTCACACATGCCAGGAATCCCACGCAGGCTGGCCGAACACAGCTTAAATATCCTAAAAGGATTCAAACCTGTCAAACAAGCACTTCGGCGTTTCTCTGAACCCAAGAGATAGGCTATGGGAGAGGAGCTAGCCAAGCTACTGGAGGCCGGATTCATCAGAGATATAAAACATCCGGACTGGCTAGCAAACTTGGTGATGGTACCAAAGAAGGACAAATCCTGGCGCCTGTGCGTTGATTTTAAAGACCTTACCAAGGCTTGCCCAAAGGATCCCTTCCCCCTCCCCCGCATCGATCAAATTATCGACGCCACAGCAGGACACGATTCGTTGTGTTTCCTCGACGCATACTTCGGCTACCATCAAATCAAGATGGCCGAGTCAGACCAAGCCGCAACGGCATTCATCACCCCATACGGCCCATTCTGCTTTAACACAATGCCTTTTGGGCTCAAAAACGCCGGCGCAACATATCAGCGCATGATTCAGACATGTCTGGCAAACCAGATCGACAAAACAGTGGAGGCATACATGGATGATGTGGTCGTAAAAACAAAACATGTCGAATCTCTAGTACACGACTTGAGGCTTACATTCGATAATCTCCGAACATATGAAATCAAGCTAAACCCGGAAAAGTGCGTTTTCGGCGTTCCAGCCGGAAAGCTCTTGGGCTTCATTGTATCCGGTAGAGGAATCGAAGCAAATCCAGCCAAGATCCGAGCTTTGTCACAATTGGATATGCCAAAGGACCTCAAACAAATACAAAAATTAACCGGATGCGTGGCGGCTCTAAGCCGCTTCATCTCCCGCTTGGGAGAAAAGGCACTACCCCTCTACCGCCTCCTTCGACGCACCGAACACTTCAAGTGGACGGATGCCGCCATGGCCGGACTCAACAAAATAAAAGCCATATTGGCAACAAACCCAGTCCTGGCCGCGCCAAACATCGGCGAACCAATGATATTGTACATTGCAGCAACCCATCAAGTTGTCAGTGCAGTACTCGTCGTCGAGCGGGAAACGGATGGACACAAATTCCCCCTTCAAAAGCGGGTTTACTACGTGTCCACTGTCCTCACTCCATGCAAATCACGGTACCCACATTATCAAAAAATTGCATACGCGGTACTCATGGCATCCCGGAAGCTACGACACTACTTTCAAGAGTGTTCAATCACAGTAGCATCGGAAGTACCACCCAACGATATTATAAACAACCGTGACGCAATGGGCCGGATTGCAAAATGGGCCATCGAGCTCCTCCCGTTCGACATAACTTATAAGCCACGGCGAGCTATCAAGTCGCAAGTTTTGGCTGACTTCGTCGCAGAATGGACGGAGGCCGAACTCCCTAAAGAGTACGGCACATACTCAAACTGGATCATGCATTTCGACGGCTCCAAAATGTTGGATGGACTAGGGGCTGGCGTCGTTTTGACATCCCCCACAGGAGATACAGTTCAATATGTACTCCAGATTATGTACACGGACTCCAACAATGCTGCCGAATATGAGGCCCTTTTACATGGTCTCCTGATGGTAGTACCCATGGGCATTCAACACCTGGAAGTGCGCGGGGATTCGAACCTCGCGATATCCCAAATAAATGGAGACTTTGATGCCAAGATCCAAAAATGGCAGCTTACCGCAACACCGTCTTAAAAATGTCAGCCCGGTTCGAGGGGCTCGAATTTCACCACATAGCCCGGGAAAACAATCAGGCAGCAAACATCATGGCACGTATCAGCGCAAAACGCAATGCAGTCCCCCCCCCAACGTCTTCCTGGAAAGGCTGTTCAAGCCATCCGTAGTATGGGAAGGGGAGCCTGGTAATGACAGCCCGGACCAATCCGCACTGTCCCGCACCGAACAATCTGACATAATCGGTGTCCCTGCCAATGAAATTACATCTTTTGCCCATGTCATAATGGCCCTCATCGCCCCATGGACAGAACCATTCCTATCCTACCTTAACAGGCAGGAGCTCCCGGAGGACCAAAATGAGGCACGCTACATAGTGCGGCGATCCAAGGCCTATAAAGTCCATGAGGGAGAGCTTTATAAGAAAAGCACTACCGGAGTACTTCAAAGGTGCATCTCCGAAGAGGAAGGGCGGAACTTGCTGGCTGAAATTCATGCCGGACTCGGTGGTCATCACGCTGCCACTCGGTCCCTTGTAAGCAAAGCTTTTCGTACATGCTTCTATTGGCCGACGGCCCGGGCAGACGCTCAGGACCTGGTCCAACGATGTGTCGGTTGCCAGCTCTTTGCAAACCAAAGCCATATGCCACCTACCGCCCTCCAAACTATCCCCATCACTTGGCCCTTCGCGGTCTGGGGGCTTGACATGGTTGGACGCGTTAAAGGGGGAACTAACAAGAAAAAATACTTACAGGTCATGGTGGATAAGTTCACCAAATGGATAGAAGCCAAGCCTGTTAAGACGGCCGAATCTGGACCGGTGATAGACTTTATATCCGGGGTCGTACACCGTTACGGCGTCCCCTACAGCATCATCACTGATAACGGCACAAACTTTACGGCCGAAGAGGTAAAACTCTGGTGCAAAAACATGGGCATTAAGCTCGATTATGCCTCCGTCTATCACCCACAAACTAACGACCAGGTCGAGCGTGCAAATGGTCTTATCATGAGCGGCATCAAACCCAGATTAGTGCGGTCCCTAAAGGAATCTAACACGCAATGGGTAGAGGAGCTTGACTCCGTACTCTGGGGGCTGCGGACCACGCCGAATCGCACCACCGGATACACACCATTCTTTATGGTGTACGGCACAGAGGCAGTTCTGCCTTGCGACATAATTCATGACTCACCTCGGGTGCGCATGTACAAAGAAAGAGAAGTCGAACTCGATCGACAGGACAGTTTGGACGCCTTGGAGGAGGAGCGTGACGTGGCAAAAGCCCGTTCCACATTCTATCAACAGCAGGCTCGAAGATATCAAAGCAGAGAAGTGCGGGCCAAAAATTACAACGTTGGCGAATTAGTTCTACGGCTGCCGGACAAGAAAAAGGACAAACTCAAGCCCAAGTGGGAAGGTCCCTTCATAATTGACCAAGCCTTGACCGGTGGAGCGTACCGCCTGTGAGATGCCTCGGATAACCGACTCGAGCCGAACCCATGGAACGCAGCCCGTCTCCGAAGATTCTACGCCTAGCGCCGGACTCTGTGTTCGTCTCCTTCCTCTGCCCATTTTTTACATTTTCTGTCTTACATTTCTCTCCTTCCACCCCTTCTTTTATTTTTTCTCTTTTATAGCCATCAAAGGCTCAACAAAGTGACGCACTACTCGCGCTCACTATACCTGGGGGCTTCTTTAAACAGAAGCTTATTCATACGGGCTTCACGCCCAAAACATGTGTCAAACTTCCGCATGTACCTTTTCTTCACCATTATATGCATCGATGTGACTTAAGTTTTGTCCAAGCTGGGTTGCCTGGCTCCTGTGCTTACCCCTACATTCCCGATTGTTCGGCTAGGCGGTAAAGGGAGCACCTCTGCGATTGTTACTGCCGGGTCAGCCGGATGTGTACCTCAGACTGGGTGAAGCCGAAAGCTAGCGTTCTTAAAGGAATATTCGGTTGGTGAACTAAAGATGACCTTTTTTACTTATTTATATATATATATGCCCCCAGATGCTTTTCCTGCGTTTGCAGTCCGGACATGCACTTTAGGGCATGCCTCCCAGAGAAAAGAACCCCTAATGGAACTATTCTCTCTGGAAGATGTTTCTTACTAACCATGTAATATAACATAACTAGTTGGGCACTTGTCTGATAAAGCACTAATGACCCCTACGCCTGGTCTCCATGCATACCCCGGTTCTTACATAACCGATAGGGTATTTGGACACACTCCGAACCGTCAGGTCCCGAGGTCGAAGCAAAAAGGTCGGCAACGACAAACGATCTACAATCCGGCTAGAAGGCATTACCCATGTCATTTAAAAATTACATAGTCACTCTGACTGATTGTATTCCTCTTCAATACCATCTAACAGGCTGTCTAATTACAGTCCTGCTGGGAATACTTTGCGGCCAATTCTACCTGGTCGTATACTAAGCTAACAGGGATCTCCTTCCCATCAGGTCCTACAGGTCCGACGTCGGCCATGTGGTTGGGGTCAGCCTTTGTGTACCGCGTCTTTACCATGGCCCAGTCCTCCCTCGCGCCTTGGCGGCAGGCCAATATCTTCCACAACCGAAAGCGTCGCCGCGCTCCCTTTAGCTTCTCTTCAAGCTCTCCAAGGCCCTCGAGCCTGGGGAGGGATGGCCATAAGGCTTGGGCAACTCCTTGCATCTCCTGCCGAACTCGCTCGTGCAGACGCGAGAGCTCGGGAAGAAGGTCGCCCGTTGAACCGGGCATCTCCTCTGCAGGACGACCTGTCAGCATACCTACAAACATAACTCTGTCATTTGACTTCCTCGCCGAACTCCTTCTTTTTCGGAAGTTCGTTTAAGCACTTACTATATATGCCGCGTCGAAGCCGTTGATTCTCCTTAGTGGAGTCCGACAGCTAGGCACGAACATCTTTTAGTTCAACTCCCAGCTTGGTGTTGGCATCTTGAAGACCATTCTTCTCCTGCCTCACCTTTGTCAGCACGCTCTCCCCAGTCTCTAACTGGCATAGAAGTTGTTGTTTTTCCGGATCCAGTCCGGCGCCATCTGCAAAATGATTCGTCAGATTTGCACCCATGCCGCAATTCACAAAATATTTATCTTTCGAAGCGTATATTACCAGTGGGGGTCTCCTTGAGCTCCCCTGCCGCGGCTAGTGCGGCCTCCAGTTGGGCTTTGCACTCTTCTAGCTCCTGGGACAGTACGGTATTTTTTTTCTGTAAGAGCCTGCATAAACATATGATCCTTAAATAAGTTATTCTAACTGTTTAAAGTCTCGGGGGCTACTGGTACATATATATTTACCAGAAATTTTCTTACCCGTATGTCTTTTACATATTGCTCTGTGGCTCTGGCTAAGCCATTTTGAGCGGCACGGAGGTACGCATCTCCCGAGTTAAAGGCATCCAAGGCCTCCTGGGAGAGACAAGCGTCGCGACGAACCGTCCGGCGACGCCTGTGGTTCATGGCACTCTCCTCCTCGGAATTGGTGGCAGACAGCCTGTCCGCATCCTCTGTCCGACGAGCGTCTGGTGCGTGCCTTGTGTTCACCTCCGCTTCCGGACCAGGCTTTGGAGCCTGGCTGGTGGAGGCGCGATTGGCAACCTCTCTGGATATAGTCCGGCGAGGTCTCTTCGTCCTGAAGAGAACACGAGCGTTAATATGCCCTGAAAGAACAACACCAGGGAGGAAGATAGAGCGCTATACCTTTGCGCCGGCGTCTCAGTCCGGACTACATTCCTTTTTACCCCACGGGGTCCTGCAGCCCCTCGTTGGCTAGCCGCAGGCTCGGCCTCCCTCCTGGGAAACCTCCCCTGCAAAACACGGTTGTTGCCAGGGAAACTGAAACGTGTGAGGATGGATTCCTTCCCAAAGTGATGAGATTCCGGTCTCTGTTACCTGGGAGGTCGGGATTAACCCTGGGTAATCGGCCGTAATGGCCACCAAGGTATCATCCTTGCTTAGCTGATGAAATACCCCGTCAATTAGCTCCACAACTATGTCTGGATCTTCTTCGGAGTCCGGATTAAGGGACCGCTCTGGATCCTCGGGCTGTGGAGGACGGCTGGTCATATCCTTTACTTCCTGACGAAGTTCCTGTGTTGAAGTCGTTAGACTACATATTTAATCATGGGAATATGAGACGGATGGGTGAGCAAAATTGTCCGCTTACCCAACTCGGAGGGTTGTACATAGTAAATCCACCCTGAGGGTTGACGTGGAGGAATTGCACCTCTTCTCCCTTGTACAAAGAGGACAGGATCTTTATCAGAGCGGCAGCCGAGTTCGGCCCCTTATGACCGTAACGGGTGGCGTCATCTTCCCCGTTAAAATCCCACATGGGGTGGCCTCTATACTGAAGTGGCTGCACCCCCCGCATAATGCATGTGGCCATGACTCCAATCATGGTTAATCCGGAATGAGCCAGTAGTCTTATCCGGCCCATCAGGTAAAGGACGTCCGTATCACTTTCCCGCTGAGGGCTCCGCGGACGCCAGCTTAGGCGTTTCTTTAAGGGAGCATTGTTGAATTCGGGGAGGCCGATCCGGATAGGATCCAGCAGTGGGACATCCTCCATATAAAACCATTCTGAAGGTCAGTCCTCGGACGCCTTCTTCGGGGTTCCGGATAGGTATCCGGTCCCGGCGATGCACCATACTTTGGCTCCGCCCACTTGATATATTGCCCCCTCCTGAGAACGGGGCACCAGGCAGAATAGCCTCTTCCACAGCGTGAAATGAGCCTCAACTCCCAAGAACAGCTCGGAAAGAGCAACGAAGCCCGCGATATGCAGTATAGAGGCGGGCGTGAGATTGTGCAGCTGGAGGCCGTAGAACTTCAGAAGCCCCCGGAGAAACGGATGAATTGGAAATCCAAGTCCTCTTATTAAATAAGGGACGAGGCATAACCGCTCTCCTTTGGAGGGATTGGGGGCGCTCTCCGCTTGCTCTCCGCCATTATAGGTGGCGAGTCCGGCTCGAACCGGAACCATATAGGCCGGAGGGAGGAATCCCTTGGTCTGAAGCGACACTAGCTCGCTATGCGGGATGAAGCACCTCTCCCAGTCTCCAGGCCTAGGGCTGGAAGGGGGAGAGGAGGAATTGCGATGGTTGGCCATGTTGGAATGGACCTTTGCTAGATGCGCTCTGATGATTACTTGCAAGAGGGAGAAGGTGTGGTTTGGATCTGAATCCCCATTTCTTTAAATAGGCGGCTCGTTTACGCGACCAGGGGTGTGAATGTAAAAACACCCAGACTTGTATTCATTCGACACGTGGAAGGCCGCCATTATTGGGCGAAGGAGCTGAGGAGCGCTACATTACAAATACCGGACATTATTCAACAGGTACACATAATTTGGAGAAGAACCCGCCTTGCAATGCCGAACACAATCTGCGCGCCGGACTCGTCGTCATTGAAGCCTGGTTCGGGGGCTAATGAGGGAGTCCGGGATTAGGGGGTGTCCGGCCATCCGAACTATACCTTCAGCCGGACTCCAGGACTATGAAGATATAAGATTGAAGACTTCGTCCTGTGCCCGGAGGGGACCTTCCTTGGCGTGGAAGGCAAGCTTGGTGATGCGGATATTTAGATCTCCTATCATTGTAACCGACTTTGTGTAACCCTAACCCTATCCGGTGTCTATATAAACCAGAGGGTTTTAGTCCGTAGGACAACAACTCTAACATACAACAATCATACCATAGGCTAGCTTCTATGGTTTAGCCTCCTTGATCTAGTGGTAGATCTACTCTTGTACTACCCATATCATCAATATTAATCAAGCAGGATATAGGGTTTTACCTGCATCAAGAGGGCCCGAACCTGGGTAAAACATTGTGTCCCTTGTCTCCTGTTACCATCCGCCTAGACGCACAGTTCGGGACCCCCTACCCGAGATCCGCCGGTTGTGACACCGACACCCCCTAATAGGGGAAATACTAGAACGAGCGTCATGCGATAATCGTTGACATCGATGACACCGAGGCTGAAGCAATTCGACTGCTGACAAAGGAAAAGGGATGGGGAGGAGGGAGCCCACGCTCGAACATCTCGTGCCCCTTCTATGGACGATGCCCACAACGTGGGTACGTTGTACAGGCCGCCGGGGCAGGACTATCACCACCAGCGGCGATCTTCTCTGTATCCTTCACCACGGCGAGGCTTGGAGGGCGATAAAATGGCGCAGGGGTGGCCCCCCGCTTCGTTTCTGCGCCTTCGCGGGCGCCACGGTCAATGGCGCCATTGAAGATGAAGATGGTGAGGAGGTGATACGTCTCCAATGTATCTATAATTTATGAAGTATTCATGCTGTTATTTTATCATTCTTGGATGTTTCACAATCATTTTATAGCAACTTTATATCATTTTTTATGACTAACCTATTGACCCAGTGCCCAGTGCCAGTTGTTGTTTTTTACTTGTTTTTTACATCGCAGGAAATCAATATCAAACGGAGTCGAAACACCGCGAAACTCCACGGGGATTTTTTATGGGCCAGGAGACAACCTTTGGGTCAGGGAAGCACCTGGGGGTTCATACGTCTCCAAAGTATCTATAATTTTTTATTGCTCCATACTATATTATCTACTGTTTTGGACTATATTGGGCTTTATTTTCCACTTTTATATTATTTTTGGGACTAACCTATTAACCATAGGCCCAGCCCAGAATTGTTTTTTTCCTATTTTAGTGTTTCGGAGAAACAGAATATCAAACGGACTCCAAACGGAATAAGATCTTCGGGAACGTGATTTTCTCACCGAACGTGATCCAGGGGACTTGGACCCTACGCCAAGGCATCAGAGAGGCGGTCACGAGGGTGCGGGGCGCCCCCCTTAGGGCGCGCCCCTGCCTCGTGGGCCCCTCGAAGCTCCACCGAAGTACTCCTTCCTCCTATATATACCTACGTACCCCAAACGATCAGAACAGGAGCCAAAAACCTAATTCCACCGCCGCAACCTTCTGTATCCACGAGATCCCATCTTGGGGCCTGTTCCGGAGCTCCGCCAGAGATGGTCGTCATCACGGAGGGCTTCTACATCATCATAGCCTCTCCGATGAAGTGTGAGTAGTTTACCTCAGACCTTCGGGTCCATAGTTAGTAGCTAGATGGCTTCTTCTCTCTTTTTGGATCTCAATACAAAGTTTTCCCCCTATCTTGTGGAGATCTATTTGATGTAATCTTGTTTTTGCGGTGTGTTTGTTGAGACCGATGAATTGTGGGTTTATGATCAAGTCTCTCTACGAATAATATTTGAATCTTCTCTAAATTCTTTTATGTATGATTGGTTATGTTTGCAAGTATCTTCGAATTATCAGTTTGGTTTGGCCTACTAGATTGGTTTTTCTTGCCATGGGAGAAGTGCTTAGCTTTGGGTTCGATCTTGCGGTGTCCTTTCCCAGTGACAGAAGGGGCAGCAAGGCACGTATTGCATCATTGCCATCGAGGATAACAAGATGGGGTTTATTTCATATTGCATGAATTTATCTCTCTACATCATGTCATCTTGCTTAAAGCGTTACTCTGTTTCTAACTTAATACTCTAGATGCATGCTGGATAGCGGCTGATGAGTGGAGTAATAGTAGTAGATGCAGGCAGGAGTCGGTCTACTTGTCTCGGACGTGATGCCTATATACATGATCATACCTTAGATATTCTCATAACTATGCTCAATTCTGTCAATTGCTCAACAGTAATTTGTTCACCCACCGTAGAATACTTATGCTCTTGAGAGAAGCCACTAGTGAAACCTATGGCCCCCGGGTCTATTCTTATCATATCAATCTCAATCACTTAAATCTTGCTTTGCTTTTTACTTTGCCTATTACTTTTCACTTTGCATCTCTATATCAAAAATACCAAAAACATTATCTATCAGTTCTCACTCTCGTAAGTGACAGTGAAGGGATTGACAACCCCTAATCGCGTTGGTTGCGAGTTGCTATCGTTTTGTGCAGGTACGAGGGACTTGAGCGTGGCCTCCTACTGGATTGATACCTTGGTTCTCAAAAACTGAGGGAAATACTTACGCTACTCTGCTGCATCATCCTCTCCTTTTCGGGGAAAACCAACGCAAGCTCAAGAGGTAGTAGGGGTGCCACGAGGGGGGCACAAACCGCCTGGCGCGCCCAGGTGGGTTGTGCCCACCTCGGTGGTCTCCCCCACCCCTTCTTTGCACTATAAATTCCCAAATATTCCAAAACCCATCGGGTTAACCTAGATCAGAAGTTCCTCCACCGCAAGGCTCTGTAGGCACCGAAAACCAATCTAGTCTAGTTCCGGCACCCTACCGAAGGGGGAATCATCTTCGGTGACCATCTTTTCATCATCCCGGCGGCCACCATGATGAGGATGGAGTAGTCCACCCTCGGGGCTGAGGGTTTGTACCAGTAGCTATGTGTTTAATCTCTCTCTCTCTCTCTCTCGTGATTTATATCATGGGCTTTGTTAATATAGTCGGATCATATGATGTTTCTACCCTCTCTACTCTTATTATGATGAACTGAATATTTACCCTTTGAAATGCTTTCTTGTCGGATTGAATATTCATAGATGAGAACACATGATTTATGTCTTGCGGTATGAATACTTAAGGTGACAATTGGGGTATCTTATTGATTCACTTGACATATGTCATGGCATTCAACTCGCGGATTCCCGTGATGATATTGGGTTAATGTATACATAGGGGTTGATGCATGTTTTTCTCCGGTAGAAACTTCGGGGTCTCTTTATAGTTCTATTTGCGGACTAAGTATTATGAATATGAATTTGCTTTGGTGTTATTCTAGTACGAACTCTCGGATAGATCGAACGGAAGAAATATGTAGCGACCCGACCTTAGATGGTCAAGTCTATGTGCTTCGGTGTCATCCCTGGATCAGTAATGCTGACACCACACAGTACTTCGAAGGATTTATAACAGAATAGCAATCACACACTTATTACATCGGTGTCTCAAAGAGAACTTATTACAATAAAAATGGCTTAAGGCCATCTAATAATGATAACAGCGGAAGACTTGGAAGATAAGTGAGTCCATCAACTCCAACGGCATCACTGAGTATAGAACCACGACCTAAAAGCACCTTACTCGTCGTCTGAAAAGTCTGCAACATGAAAGTTGCAGCCCAAAAACGGGTCAGCACATGGAATATGCTGGCAATGTAACACATAGAGAATAATGAATGATAAGCCTATACTACATGCATATATGGCTGGTGGAAGCTCTATGGTTACAGTTTTGCGTAAAGCCAATTTTTCCCTACTACAAAGGAATAGATTTTGTTTAACTATCATGGTGGTTGAAACATCGAGAATGGTTGATAGCATTCCGATCCCAATGAAGTGAACAATAAAAACCCAACAATATTAATTAGAAGTAACATGATGAGATTCACATGATATTCAAGTACTAGATACTCAAAACGTCCATAACCGGGGACACGTCTAATCATGATTAGTTTGTACACTCTGCAGAGGTTTGCGCACTTTTCCCCACAAGACTGGATCGCCTCCGTTTGGTTTCTCGCACTACATGGTGTTTGAGAAATGGATGACCGAGACATAGTCTTTCAGAAGCGCTAGCACCTTACGTTGGATAGACCGATACACCTACTTTCCCCTACATCTGCTAGTCTACCCTGTAAGAGTTCGCACGACTTAATCAACTATGCCAGAGCCCATAATGGCTTGTGGCTGCACACGGAAGTTACTAGCATGAATGATCTTATGATCCCTTTGAGCCTGGGTGGCGGTCCAAAGAAAAACAGGCAAGTCCTGATAGAAACCAGGTGCCTCAATCCACCCAGATGTGTATTTAAGTTGCCACCTTAGATAAAACCATTAATTAACAATACTCACATCTGTCATGGATATCACTCACCCGATCCACGTCTACTAGCATAGCATGGCATAATAAGCAAACGTAGAAGTAGCTCCCAAACGGAATAAGATCTTCGGGAACGTGATTTTCTCACCGAACGTGATCCAGGGGACTTGGACCCTACGCAGAGGCATCAGAGAGGCGGTCACGAGGATGGGGGATGCCCCCCCTTAGGGTGCGCCCCCTGCCTCATGGGCCCCTCGAAGCTCCACCAACGTACTCCTTCCTCCTATATATACCTACGTACCCCCAAAGGATCAGAACAGGAGCCAAAAACCTAATTCCACCGCCGCAACCTTCTGTATCCACGAGATCCCATCTTGGGGCCTGTTCCGGAGCTCCGCCAGAGATGGTCGTCATCACGGAGGGCTTCTACATCATCATAGCCTCTCCGATGAAGTGTGAGTAGTTTACCTCAGACCTTCGGGTCCATAGTTAGTAGCTAGATGGCTTCTTCTCTCTTTTTGGATCTCAATACAAAGTTTTCCCCCTATCTTGTGGAGATCTATTTGATGTAATCTTGTTTTTGCGGTGTGTTTGTTGACACCGATGAATTGTGGGTTTATGATCAAGTCTCTCTACGAATAATATTTGAATCTTCTCTAAATTCTTTTATGTATGATTGGTTATGTTTGCAAGTCTCTTCGAATTATCAGTTTGGTTTGGCCTACTAGATTGGTTTTTCTTGCCATGGGAGAAGTGCTTAGCTTTGGGTTCGATCTTGCGGTGTCCTTTCCCAGTGACAGAAGGGGCAACAAGGCACGTATTGCATCATTGCCATAGAGGATAACAAGATGGGGTTTATTTCATATTGCATGAATTTATCTCTCTACATCATGTCATCTTGCTTAAAGCGTTACTTTGTTTCTAACTTAATACTCTAGATGCATGCTGGATAGCGGTAGATGAGTGAAGTAATAGTAGTAGATGCAGGAAGGAGTCGGTCTACTTGTCTCGAACGTGATGCCTATATACATGATCATACCTTAGATATTGTCATAACTATGCTCAATTCTGTCAATTGCTCAACAGTAATTTGTTCACCCACCGTAGAATACTTATGCTCTTGAGAGAAGCCACTAGTGAAACCTATGGCCCCCGGGTCTATTCTCATCATATCAATGTCAATCACTTTAATCTTGCTTTTCTTTTTTACTTTGCCTTTTACTTTTCACTTTGCATCTCTATATCAAAAATACCAAAAACATTATCTATCAGTTCTCACTCTCGTAAGTGACCGTGAAGGGATTGACAGCCCCTAACCGCGTTGGTTGCAAGTTGCTATCGTTTTGTGCAGGTACGAGGGACTTGAGCGTGGCCTCCTACTGGATTGATACCTTGGTTCTCAAAAACTGAGGAAAATACTGACGCTACTCTGCTGCATCATCCTCTCCTCTTCGGGGAAAACCAACGCAAGCTCAAGAGATAGCAAGAAGAATTTCTGGCGCCATTGCCGGGGAGTCTACGCAAAAAGTCAACATACCAAGAACCCATCACAATCCCTACCTATCGCATTACATTAGTTGCCATTTGCCTCTCGTTTTCCTCTCCCCCACTTCACCCTTGCCGTTTTATTTGCCCTCTCCTTCTCCTTCTCCTTCTCCTTCTCCTTCTCCTTCTATTTTTCCGTTTGCCTTTTTCTCGCTTGCCTTTCGTTTGCTCGTGTGTTGGATTGCTTGCTTGTCGCGATGGCTCAAGATACTACCAAATTGTGTGACTTCACCAATACCAATAATAATTATTTCCTTAGCACTCCGATTGCTCCTCTTGTCAATACAGAATCTTGTGAAATCAATACTGCTTTGTTGAATCTTGTTATGAAATATCAATTCGCCGGCCTTCCTAGTGAAGATGCCGCTACTCATCTTAATAGCTTCTTTGATTTATGTGATATGCAAAAGAAAAAAGATGTCGATAATGATGTCGTTAAATTGAAGCAATTTCCTTTTTCTCTTAGAGATCGTGCTAAAGCTTGGTTTTCGTCTTTGCCTAAAAATAGTATTGATTCTTGGACCAAGTGCAAAGATGCTTTTATCTCTAAATATTTTCCTCCCGCTAAGATTATCGCTCTTAGAAACGATATTATGAATTTTAAGCAACTTGATCATGAACATGTTGCACAAGCTTGGGAGAGAATGAAATTAATGCTACGTAATTGTCCTACTCATGGTTTGAATTTGTGGATGATTATACAAAAACTTTATGCCGGATTAAATTTTGCTTCTCGAAATCTTTTAGATTCGGCCGCGGGAGGCACTTTTATGGAAATCACTTTAGGAGATCCTACTAAACTCCTAGATAATATTATGGTTAATTATTCTAAATGGCACACTGAAAGATCTACTAATAAAAAAGTGCTTGCGATAGAAGAAATCAGTGTTTTGAGTGGAAAGATGGATGAACTTATGAAATTATTTGCTACTAAAAGTGTTTCTTTCTGATCCTAATGATATGCCTTTGTCTACTTTGATTGAGAATAATAATGAATCTATGGATGTGAATTTTGTTGGTAGGAATAATTTTGGCAACAAAGCGTATAGAGGGAATTTTAATCCTAGGCCTTATCCTAGTAATCCTTCTAATAATTATGGAAATTCCTACAACAATTTTTATGGAAATTTTAATAAGATGCCCTCTGAATTTGAGAATAGTGTCAAAGAGTTTATGAATTCACAAAAGAATTTTAATGCTTTGCTTGAATAGAAATTGCTTAAAGTTGATGATTTGGCTAGGAACGTTGATAGAATTTCTCTTGAGGTTGATTCTTTAAAGCTTAGATCTATCCCTCCTAAGCATGATATCAATGAGTCTCTCAAAGCCATGAGAATTTCCATTTAAGAGTGCAAGGAAAGAACCGCTAGGATGCGTGCTACGAAAGATGCCTTTTTTAAAGCGTGTTCTTCCAATTCCTATGAAAATCAAGATGAAGATCTAAAAGTTATTGATGTGTCCCCTCTCAAATCTTTGTTTTGCAATATGAATCTTGATGAAACTGAATATGATCTTCCTTTACCTAGAAGGCGTTCTAAAAATTCGGAGTATTTAGACCTTTATGATGAAATTGATGAAAGTGGGATCGAAAGATATAAAACCCTAGATGTTGCTAAACCCACTATATTGGATTTCAACAAATTTAATTATGAAAGTTGCTCTCTAATTGATTGTATTTCCTTGTTGCAATCCGTGCTAAATTCTCCTCATGTTTATAGTCAAAAGAAAGCCTTTACCGAACATATTGTTGATGCCTTGATGCAATCCTATGAAGAAAAACTTGAGTTGAAAGTTTCTATCCCTAGAAAACTCTATGATGAGTGGGAACCAACTATTAAAATTAAAATTAAAGATCATGAGTTTTATGCTTTGTGTGATTTGGGTGCTAGTGCCTCCACTATCCCCAAAACTTTGTGTGATTTGCTAGATTTCCTTGACTTTGACGATTGCTCTCTAAATTTTCATCTTGCGGATTCCACTATTAGAAAACTATGGGTATGATGTTCTTATTGTTGCAAATAGGAATTATGTGCCCTTAGATTTTGTCGTTCTTGATATAGATTGCAATCGTTCTTGCCCTATTATTCTTGGTAGACCTTTCCTTAGAACGGTTGGTGCGATTATTGATATGAAGGAAGGGAATATTAGATTTCAATTTCCATTAAAGAAGGGCATGTAACACTTTCCTAGAAATAAAATAAGATTGCCATATGAAACTATTATGAGAGCTACCTATGGATTTCCTACCAAAGATGGCAATACCTAAATCTATCCTCGCTTTTATGCCTAGCTAGGGGCGTTAAACGATAGCGCTTGTTGGGAGGCAACCCAATTTTATTTTGAGTTTTTTGTTTTTGCTTCTGTTTAGGAATAAGTCATCCATCTACCTTCTGTTTAGATGTGGTTTTGTGTTTTAATGAGTGTTTGTGCCAAGCTAGACCTATTGGATCTTCTTGGATGATAGTTATTTGATCTTGCTGTAATTTCCAGAAACTTTGCGCTTAGTGCCCGAATTATTAAACATCATCAGAACGTGATAAAATTCTGATTCCAATTGCTGCTGATCAATAAACAAATTGTCTAGGTCGTATAATTTTGTTAGATTTTTTGGAGTTCCAGAAGTTTGCGTTAGTTACAGATTACTACAGACTGTTCAGTTTTTGACAGATTCTGTTTTTCGCGTGTTGTTTGCTTATTTTGATGAATCTATGGCTAGTAAAATAGTTTATAATCCATAGAGAAGTTGGAATACAGTAGTTTTAACACCAATATAAATAAATAATGAGTTCATTACAGTACCTTGAAGTGGTTTTATGTTTTCTTTCTCTAACGGAGCTCGCGAGATTTCTATTGAGTTTTGTGTTGTGAAGTTTTCAAGTTTTGGGTGAATTTTTTTGATGGATTATGGAACAAGGAATGGCAAGAGCCTAATATTAGGGATGCCCATGGCACCCCCAATATAATCCAAGGACACCAAAAAGTCAAAGCTTGGGGATGCCCCGGAAGGCATCCCCTCCTTCGTCTACTTCCATCGGTATTTTACTTGGAGCTATATTTTTATTCACCAACATGATATGTGTTTTGCTTGGACCGTATTGTATTATTTGTGTCTTTGTTTGTTAGTGTGCCACAATCATCCTTGCTGTACACACCTTTGATAGAGCCATTTATGAATTAAAATTTGTTAGAATACTCTTTGTGCTTCACTTATATCTTTTGAGCTATGCAGTTTTGCTCTATGTGCTTCACTTATATATTTTGAGCGTAATAATTTTGCTATATGTGCTTCACTTAGATCTTTTAGAGCACGGTGATGGACTTGTTTTAAAGAAACTATTGATCTCTCATTCTTCACTTAGATCATTTTGAGAGTCTTAATAGCATGGTAAATTGCTTAATATTAATATGCTTGGTATTCATGATTTGTGAAATTTTCTTTTGAGTGCGTTGAATACTAAGAAAAGGTTGAAGCATGATAATTTTTTTGAGATATGGAGGTGATAATATTAGAGTCATTCTAGTTGATTAGTTGTGAATTTAAAGAATACTTGCGTTGAAGATTGTGATTCCCGTAGCATGCACGTATGGTGAACCGTTATGTAACGAAATCGGAGCATGAGGTGTTTATTGATTGTCCTCCTTATGAGTGGCGGTCAGGGACGAGCGATGGTCTTTTCCTACCAATATATTCCCCTAGGAGCATGCGCGTAATACTTTGCTTTGATGACTTCTAGAATTTTGCAATAAGTATATGAGTTCTTTATGACTAATGTTGAGTCCATGGATTATACACACTTTTTCCCATCCTTCCACCATTGCTAGCCTCTGTAATGCCGTGCACTTTTCGCCTGTATCATACACCCACCATATATCTTCCTCAAAACAGCCACCATACCTACCTATCATGGCATTTCCATAGCCATTCCGAGATATATTGCCATGCAACTTTCCACCGTTCCGTTTATTATGACACGCTTCATCATTGTCATATTGCTAGCATGATCATGTAGTTGACATCGTATTTGTGGCAAAGCCACCATTCATAATTCTTTCATACATGTCACTCTTGATTCATTGCATATCCCGGTACACCGCCGGAGGCATTCATATAGAGTTATATCTTGTTCTAAGTATCGAGTTGTAATTGTTGAGTTGTAAGAAAAATAAAAGTGTGACGATCATAATTTTTTAGAGCATTGTCCCAAGTGAGTAAAGAATGATGGAGACTATGATTCCCCCACAAGTCAGGATGAGACTCCAGACAAAAAATTAAAAAAATGAGAGAAAAAGAGAGAAGGGACAATGCTACTATCCTTTTACCACACTTGTGCTTCAAAGTAGCACCATGATCTTCATGATAGAGAGTCTCCTATGTTGTCACTTTCATATACTATTGGGAATTTTTCATTATAGAACTTGGCTTGTATATTCCAATGATGGGCTTCCTCAAAAAGCCCTAGGTCCTCGTGAGCAAGCGAGTTGGATGCACACCCACTTAGTTTCTTTTGTTGAGCTTTCATATACTTATAGCTCTAGTGCATCCGTTGCATGGCAATCCCTACTCACTCGCATTGATATCTATTAATGGGCATCTCCATAGCCCGTTGATACGCCTAGTTTATGTGAGACTATCTTCCCCTCCTTTTGTCTTCTCCAAAACCACCGTTCTATTCCACATATAGTGCTATATCCATGCCTCACGCTCATGTATTGCATGAAGGTTGAAAAAGTTTTGAAAATGTTAAAGTATGAAACAATTGCTTGGCTTGTCATCGGGGTTGTGCATGATTTAAATACTTTGTGTGGTGAAGATGGAGCATAGCCAGACTATATGATTTTGTAGGGATAACTTTCTTTGGCCATGTTATTTTGAGAAGACATAATTGCTTTATTAGTATGCTTGAAGTATTATTATTTTTATGTCAATATGAACTTTTGTCTTGAATCTTTAGAAACGGAATATTCATACCACAATTAAGAAGTTTTACATTGAAATCATGCCAAGTAGCACTCCGCATCAAAAATTCTCTTTTTATCATTTACCTACTCGAGGACGAGCAGGAATTAATCTTGGGGATGCCTGATACGTCTCCAACGTATCTATAATTTTTTATTGCTCCATGCTATATTATCTACTGTTTTGGACTATATTGGGCTTTATTTTCCACTTTTATATTATTTTTGGGACTAACCTATTAACCGGAGGCCCAGCCCAGAATTGTTGTTTTTTGCCTATTTCAGTGTTTCGGAGAAACATAATATCAAACGAAGTCCAAATGGAATAAAATCTTCGGGAACGTGATTTTCTCACCGAACGTGATCCAGGGGACTTGGACCCTACGCCAAGGCATCAGAGAGGCGGTCACGAGGGTGCGGGGCGCCCCCCTTAGGGCGCGCCCCTGCCTCGTGGGCCCCTCGAAGCTCCACCGAAGTACTCCTTCCTCCTATATATACCTACGTACCCCAAACGATCAGAACAGGAGCCAAAAACCTAATTCCACCGCCGCAACCTTCTGTATCCACGAGATCCCATCTTGGGGCCTGTTCCGGAGCTCCGCCAGAGATGGTCGTCATCACGGAGGGCTTCTACATCATCATAGCCTCTCCGATGAAGTGTGAGTAGTTTACCTCAGACCTTCGGGTCCATAGTTAGTAGCTAGATGGCTTCTTCTCTCTTTTTGGATCTCAATACAAAGTTTTCCCCCTATCTTGTGGAGATCTATTTGATGTAATCTTGTTTTTGCGGTGTGTTTGTTGAGACCGATGAATTGTGGGTTTATGATCAAGTCTCTCTACGAATAATATTTGAATCTTCTCTAAATTCTTTTATGTATGATTGGTTATGTTTGCAAGTCTCTTCGAATTATCAGTTTGGTTTGGCCTACTAGATTGGTTTTTCTTGCCATGGGAGAAGTGCTTAGCTTTGGGTTCGATCTTGCGGTGTCCTTTCCCAGTGACAGAAGGGGCAACAAGGCACGTATTGCATCATTGCCATAGAGGATAACAAGATGGGGTTTATTTCATATTGCATGAATTTATCTCTCTACATCATGTCATCTTGCTTAAAGCGTTACTTTGTTTCTAACTTAATACTCTAGATGCATGCTGGATAGCGGTAGATGAGTGAAGTAATAGTAGTAGATGCAGGAAGGAGTCGGTCTACTTGTCTCGAACGTGATGCCTATATACATGATCATACCTTAGATATTGTCATAACTATGCTCAATTCTGTCAATTGCTCAACAGTAATTTGTTCACCCACCGTAGAATACTTATGCTCTTGAGAGAAGCCACTAGTGAAACCTATGGCCCCCGGGTCTATTCTCATCATATCAATCTCAATCACTTAAATCTTGCTTTGCTTTTTACTTTGCCTATTACTTTTCACTTTGCATCTCTATATCAAAAATACCAAAAACATTATCTATCAGTTCTCACTCTCGTAAGTGACAGTGAAGGGATTGACAACCCCTAATCGCGTTGGTTGCGAGTTGCTATCGTTTTGTGCAGGTACGAGGGACTTGAGCGTGGCCTCCTACTGGATTGATACCTTGGTTCTCAAAAACTGAGGGAAATACTTACGCTACTCTGCTGCATCATCCTCTCCTTTTCGGGGAAAACCAACGCAAGCTCAAGAGGTAGTAGGGGTGCCACGAGGGGGGCACAAACCGCCTGGCGCGCCCAGGTGGGTTGTGCCCACCTCGGTGGTCTCCCCCACCCCTTCTTTGCACTATAAATTCCCAAATATTCCAAAACCCATCGGGTTAACCTAGATCAGAAGTTCCTCCACCGCAAGGCTCTGTAGGCACCGAAAACCAATCTAGTCTAGTTCCGGCACCCTACCGAAGGGGGAATCATCTTCGGTGACCATCTTTTCATCATCCCGGCGGCCACCATGATGAGGATGGAGTAGTCCACCCTCGGGGCTGAGGGTTTGTACCAGTAGCTATGTGTTTAATCTCTCTCTCTCTCTCTCTCTCGTGATTTATATCATGGGCTTTGTTAATATAGTCGGATCATATGATGTTTGTACCCTCTCTACTCTTATTATGATGAACTGAATATTTACCCTTTGAAATGCTTTCTTGTCGGATTGAATATTCATAGATGAGAACACATGATTTATGTCTTGCGGTATGAATACTTAAGGTGACAATTGGGGTATCTTATTGATTCACTTGACATATGTCATGGCATTCAACTCGCGGATTCCCGTGATGATATTGGGTTAATGTATACATAGGGGTTGATGCATGTTTTTCTCCAGTAGAAACTTCGGGGTCTCTTTATAGTTCTTTTTGCGGACTGAGTATTATGAATATGAATTTGCTTTGGTGTTATTCTAGTACGAACTCTCGGATAGATCGAACGGAAGAAATATGTAGCGACCCGACCTTAGATGGTCAAGTCTATGTGCTTCGGTGTCATCCCTGGATCAGTAATGCTGACACCACACAGTACTTCGAAGGATTTATAACAGAATAGCAATCACACACTTATTACATCGGTGTCTCAAAGAGAACTTATTACAATAAAAATGGCTTAAGGCCATCTAATAATGATAACAGCGGAAGACTTGGAAGATAAGTGAGTCCATCAACTCCAACGGCATCACTGAGTATAGAACCACGACCTAAAAGCACCTTACTCGTCGTCTGAAAAGTCTGCAACATGAAAGTTGCAGCCCAAAAACGGGTCAGCACATGGAATATGCTGGCAATGTAACACATAGAGAATAATGAATGATAAGCCTATACTACATGCATATATGGCTGGTGGAAGCTCTATGGTTACAGTTTTGCGTAAAGCCAATTTTTCCCTACTACAAAGGAATAGATTTTGTTTAACTATCATGGTGGTTGAAACATCGAGAATGGTTGATAGCATTCCGATCCCAATGAAGTGAACAATAAAAACCCAACAATATTAATTAGAAGTAACATGATGAGATTCACATGATATTCAAGTACTAGATACTCAAAACGTCCATAACCGGGGACACGTCTAATCATGATTAGTTTGTACACTCTGCAGAGGTTTGCGCACTTTTCCCCACAAGACTGGATCGCCTCCGTTTGGTTTCTCGCACTACATGGTGTTTGAGAAATGGATGACCGAGACATAGTCTTTCAGAAGCGCTAGCACCTTACGTTGGATAGACCGATACACCTACTTTCCCCTACATCTGCTAGTCTACCCTGTAAGAGTTCGCACGACTTAATCAACTATGCCAGAGCCCATAATGGCTTGTGGCTGCACACGGAAGTTACTAGCATGAATGATCTTATGATCCCTTTGAGCCTGGGTGGCGGTCCAAAGAAAAACAGGCAAGTCCTGATAGAAACCAGGTGCCTCAATCCACCCAGATGTGTATTTAAGTTGCCACCTTAGATAAAACCATTAATTAACAATACTCACATCTGTCATGGATATCACTCACCCGATCCACGTCTACTAGCATAGCATGGCATAATAAGCAAACGTAGAAGTAGCTCCCAAAGGTTTCATAAGTAAAACAGGTAATAGGTACTACCTCAACTACTTCCCATCCCACCATTTAATTAGATCCTAATCATGCAATGTTTGAGGATTGATCTAATGCAATAAAAACTGGGCAATGAGAAGGTATGATCAAAGTGTTACTTGCCTTGCTGATGATCCGCGAAACCTAGAGATTCGAAGTAACAGGCGGCGCACTCCGGGTGATCTATCGCAGACAAACAACAAGCATACAATAAGTACTCATCTAATGCACAGGTAAAACTCGAACAAGAGATCGAACCAGAAAGTTCAACTTAAGAACTCCGGTTACAAAGAGAAAACGAACCAAACAAAGTAACGGAAAACAAACGGTTGAAGAAAACAACTCGGTTCTAGCAAGTTGAAACTAGGTCAAATTTTACAGTAGCAAAATCTTGTTTAAGTTGATTAGTAGGAACGGCGGTTTCGAAACGAAACTCCAGGCGCTTGAATCACCTGATTCTGATAAACGAGCGAGAAGATAAACTAGAAAGAAGATCGGATCTGAAATCGCGATCAGAAAAATCGCGGAATAAATCCGACGAAAAGAAAACGACGAACGGTTAAACGAACGGACGTTCGTTAGCCGAGAATAACCGGTGATCACGTTCGTTAATACGAATGGTCCGGCGAACGCTCGCTAAACAACTAAATCAAAAAAACGAAAAAAAAATGATCTAGGGTTTCAAAAAAAACCGAAACAACGAAACGAAAAAAAACCGGAATGGTTTTTTATAAAAAAACCGAACCGAGAGGGGGGGGTGGCGCGGCGTGGCGGCTACCTCGGCGGCGCGGGGCTCCGGAGAGGGCGGGGCTTGGCGGCGGGGCGAGGCGCGGGCGGCGGCGGCAGGCGGCGTCGCTGGCAGCGGCGGGCGCTGGCGGCGGCGGGCGGCGCGGGCGGTGTGGGGGAGGAGAGGAGAGAGGGGGGTATATATAGGAGGGAGGGGACGTGGCTTGGGGGAGGGGGCAAGGCAAGGGGGCGGCGGCGGCAGAGTCCGAGTAGGACTCGGCGGCGGCAGAGTCCGAGTAGGACTCGGCGGCGGCGGCGGCGCTGCGCGCGCGCGCGCGAGGCGGGGGCGGGGTGGGCCGGCTCGGCTGGGCCCTTGGCCCAGTCTGGCCCTGCGCATTTTTTAAAATAATTACGCGCGCAGAAAAACGAAGAAAAGAAAATCTAAACGGGCTCCAAAATTTCCGAAGTTAATTTTCCCCGACTCCTAAAAATGAGTCGAACAAAATGAACTTTTACTCGGGGCCTAAATGCAATATTTTAAAAAACGCATTTTTCACTAATGCAATTAAAATGCAAATAAACTTCGGAAAATCCAAAATTTGATTTATTTATTAAATATTTATTTTTCCTAAATTTGGGAAAGTCATATTATTCCCTTCTAATATTTTTGTTATTGGAAAAATAATTGAAGATGAAATAAATAAAATCAATTGATCCTCTTTTCAAAATTTGGGAAAACTCAAATATGAAAATAACGAAATCTCCAACTCTCTCCGAGGGTCCTTGAGTTGCGTGAAATTTCTAGGATCAACCAAAATGCAAGAAAATATGATATGCATGATGATCTAATGTATAACATTCCAAATTGAAAATTTGGGATGTTACAAACCTACCCCCCTTAAGATGAATCTCGTCCTCGAGATTCGGGTTGGCTAGAAAATAGGTAAGGGTGGTCCTTGAGCAAATCTTCTTCTCTCTCCCAGGTGGCTTCATCCTCTGAGTGGTGGTTCCACTGAACTTTGCAAAACTTGATAACCTTGCTGCGGGTAACTCTGCTTGCATAATCGAGAATCTTGATTGGCTTCTCTTCATATGTTAAGTCATCCTTCAACTGAATAGCTTCAAGCGGTACTATATCTCTTAGCGGTACCTCCGCCATCTCGGCGTGACATTTCTTCAGCTGAGAAACGTGGAATACATCATGAATTTCTGATAGTCCCTCTGGTAATTCCAACTTATAAGCGACTTCTCCCATACGTTGCAAGATCTTATACGGTCCAACGAAACGCGGCGCTAATTTTCCCTTAACTCCAAAGCGCTTAACTCCTCGAAGTGGGGATACTCCAAGATAAACTCTGTCTCCAGTTTCGTAAACTATCTCCTTGCGTTTAGAATCTGCGTAGCTCTTCTGCCTGGATTGGGCTACCTTGAGCCTATCGCGAATCAACTTAACTTTCCGTTCAGACTCCTTAATCAAATCTGGTCCAAAGAACTGACGGTCTCCAACTTCATCCCATGACAACGGTGTCCTGCACCTTCTTCCGTATAAGGCTTCGAAAGGTGCCATCTTCAAACTGGTTTGGTAACTATTGTTATAAGAAAACTCCGCATACGGCAAGTTATCGTCCCAACTAGATCCATAATCTAGTGCACAGGCTCTCAGCATATCTTCCAAAATCTGATTGACTCTCTCAGTCTGTCCATCCGTCTGTGGGTGAAAAGTTGTGCTGAACTCTAGTCTGGTTCCTAAAGTTTCATGCAACTGATTCCAAAACTTTGGGGTAAATTGGGTTCCTCTATCTGATACGATACTCCTCGGAACTCCATGCAAACAAATGATCCTAGTCATGTATATCTTTGCCAACTTAGCACTGGTGTAAGTGGTCTTAACTGGGATGAAATGTGCTACCTTCGTCAAACGATCAACTACTACCCATATCGAGTCATAGCCTGCCTTTGTCCTGGGTAGCCCTGTGATAAAATCCATGCCTATCTTATCCCACTTCCATTCGGGTATCGGAAGTGGTTGTAACAATCCAGCTGGCTTCTGATGTTCTGCCTTCACTCTATGACACACATCACAAACTGCTACATATGCTGCAATATCCTTCTTCATTCCGGTCCACCAGAACGTTTCCTTCAAATCCAAATACATCTTGGTATTTCCTGGGTGAATCGAATAGGGTGAATCATGTGCCTCTTGCAGGATCAACTTCCTGATCTCCGGGTCATTGGGCACATAAACATGGTCCTCAAACCATAGGGTGTCGTGCTCATCCTCACGAAATCCCTTTGCTTTTCCTTCGCTCATTTTCTCTTTTATAGAAGCAATCTCCTTGTCAGATTTCTGAGCCTCTCTATTTTTATCCATCAATGTTGACTGAATCTCCAATGCTGCTACATAGCCTCTCGGAACTATCTCCAAACATAGTTCATGAAGATCTTCTGCTAACTCCCTTGGTATTTCTCCCGTCATTAGTGTATTGACATGGCTCTTACGGCTCAATGCGTCAGCTACAACATTAGCCTTTCCTGGATGGTAATGCAATCTCATATCATAATCCTTGATGAGCTCCAACCATCTCCTTTGTCTGAGGTTCAACTCCTTCTGCGTGAAAATATACTTCAAGCTCTTGTGATCCGTGTACACCTCACAATGATTTCCAATGTGGAAATGTCTCCATGTCTTCAATGCATGCACTACGGCTGCTAACTCCAAATCGTGCGTAGCATAATTTAGTTCATGAGGTTTCAGTTGTCGTGAGGCATATGAAACAACTCTTCCTTCCTGCATAAGCACTGCTCCAAGTCCTCGACGTGAAGCGTCGCAATACACCTCATAATCCTTGGTCTGATCTGGCAGAATCAACACTGGTGAGGAAACCAATCGTTTCTTCAACTCCTGAAAACTGGCCTCACATTCCTGAGTCCAATTGAACTTAGTATCCTTCTTCAACAATTCAGTCATAGGCTTAGCAATCTTTGAGAAATTCTCAATGAATCTCCGGTAGTATCCTGCGAGTCCAAGAAAACTCCAGATCTCTCCAACTTTCGTTGGTGCTTCCCATTTGGTTACGGTCTCAACCTTTGTGGGGTCAACTGCTATCCCTTCTCTGGATATAACATGTCCAAGAAATCCAACTTCCTTTAGCCAAAATTCACATTTGCTGAATTTGGCATATAACTGATGTTCCCTTAGTTTCTCCAAAACCAAACGCAAATGTTCCTTTTGCTCTTCTTCATTCTTTGAGAAAATCAGAATGTCATCAATGAACACTACAACGAACTTATCCAAAAACTCCATAAATACTTTGTTCATCAGGTTCATAAAATAGGCAGGTGCGTTAGTCAGTCCAAATGACATAACGGTATACTCATACAATCCGTATCTCGTGGTAAAAGCTGTCTTGGGTATGTCCTGCTCTCGAATTTTCAACTGATGGTACCCTGATCGCAAATCGATCTTGGAAAACACTTTAGCTCCTTGCAAACGATCAAACATATCATTTATCATTGGTAGTGGGTACTTGTTCTTGATGGTTACTTCATTCAATCCACGGTAATCAACAACCATCCTTAATGATCCATCCTTCGTCTCCACTAGAAGTACGGGTGATCCCCAAGGCGAAGAACATGGGCGAATGTAACCTTTATCCAGTAACTCCTTAATCTGCTTCTTAATTTCCACCAAATCCTGTGCTGGCATCCTGTACGGTCTCTTCGATATTGGCCCATGAAGGAAATATGCCCTAGAGGCAATAATAAAGTTATTATTTATTTCCTTATATCATGATAAATGTTTATTATTCATGCTAGAATTGTATTAACTGGAAACATAATACATGTGTGAATACATAGACAAACAGAGTGTCACTAGTATGCCTCTACTTGGCTAGCTCATTAATCAAAGATGGTTATGTTTCCTAACCATGAACAAGGAGTTGTTATTTGATTAATGAGGTCACATCATTAGTTGAATGATCTGATTGACATGACCCATTCCATTAGCTTAGCACCCGATCGTTTAGTATGTTGCTATTGCTTTTATCCATGACTTATACATGTTCCTTTAACTATGAGATTATGCAACTCCCGTTTACCGTAGGAACACTTTGTGTGCTACCAAACGTCACAACGTAACTGAGTGATTATAAAGGTGCTCTACAGGTGTCTCCGAAGGTACATGTTGGGTTGGCGTATTTCGAGATTAGGATTTGTCACTCCGATTGTCGGAGAGGTATCTCTGGGCCCTCTCGGTAATGCACATCACATAAGCCTTGCAAGCATTGCAACTAATGTGTTAGTTGTGAGATGATGTATTACGGAACAAGTAAAGAGACTTGCCGGTAACGAGATTGAACTAGGTATTGGATACCGACGATCGAATCTCGGGCAAGTAACATACCGATGACAAAGGGAACGACGTATGTTGTTATGCGGTCTGACCGATAAAGATCTTCGTAGAATATGTAGGAGCCAATATGGGCATCCAGGTCCCGCTATTGGTTATTGACCGGAGACATGTCTCGGTCATGTCTACATTGTTCTCGAACCGTAGGGTCGGCACGCTTAAGGTTTCGATGACAATTATATTATGAGTTTATGAGTTTTGATGTACCGAAGGAGTTCGGAGTCCCGGATGAGATCGGGGACATGACGAGGAGTCTCGAAATGGTCAAGATGTAAAGAATGATATATTGGAAGCCTATGTTTGGACATCGGATGCATTCCAGGTGAAATCAGGATTTTACCGGAATACCGGGAGGGTTACCGGAACCCCCCAGGAGCATAATGGGCCAACATGGGCCTTGGAGGAGAGGTGAGAGGGCTGCCCTCATGGGCTGCGCGCCTCCCCCCTTTCCCCTAGTCCTATTAGGACTAGGAGAGGTGGGCGCCCCCTCTCTCTCTCTCTCCCCCTTGGAGAATCCTAGTCCAACTAGGATTGGGGGGGGGGGGGGAATCCTACTCCCAGAGGGAGTAGGACTCTCCTGGCGCGCCAGGCTTGGCCGGCCAGCCCCTCCCCCTTGGCTCCTTTATATACGGGGGCAGGGGGCACCCCATAGACACACAATTGATCATTGAGATCTTTCCTTAGCCGTGTGCGGTGCCCCCTTCCACCAAATTCCACCTCGGTCATATCGTTGCAGTGCTTAGGCGAAGCCCTGCGCCGGTAACACATCAAGATCGTCACCACGCCGTCGTGCTGATGGAACTCTTCCCCGACGCTTTGCTGGATCGGAGCCCAGGGATCGTCATCGAGCTGAACGTGTGCCAAGAACTCGGAGGTGCCGGAGTAACGGTGCTGTGATCGGTTGGATCGCGAGGAGAACGTACGACTACTTCCTCTACGTTGTGTCAACGCTTCCGCTTCGGTCTACGAGGATACGTAGACAACACTCTCCCCTCTCGTTGCTATGCATCACCATGATCTTGCGTGTGCGTAGGAATTTTTTTGAAATTACTACGTTCCCCAACAGTGGCATCCGAGCCTAGGTTTTTATGGTTTGATGTTATTTGCACGAGTAGAACACAAGTAAGTTGTGGACGATACAAGTCATACTGCCTACCAGCATGTCATACTTTGGTTCAGCGGTATTGTTGGACGAGACGATCCGGACCAACCTTACGCGTACGCTTACGCGAGACCGGTTCCCTCGACGTGCTTTGCACATAGATGGCTTGCGGAAGACTGTCTCTCCAACTTTAGTTGAACCGAGTGTGGCTACGCCCGGTCCTTGAGAAGGTTAAAACGGAGTCTATTTGACAAACTATCGTTGTGGTTTTGATGCGTAGGTAAGATGAGTTCTTGCTTAAGCCCGTAGCAGCCACGTAAAACTTGCAACAACAAAGTAGAGGACGTCTAACTTGTTTTTGCAGGGCATGTTGTGATGTGATATGGTCAAGACATGATGCTAAATTTTATTGTATGAGATGATCATGTTTTGTAACCGAGTTATCGGCAACTGGCAGGAGCCATATGGTTGTCGCTTTATTGTATGCAATGCAATCGCGATGTAATGCTTTACTTTATTACTAAGAGGTAGTGATAGTCGTGGAAGCATAAGATTGGCGAGACGACAACGATGCTACGATGGAGATCAAGGTGTCGCGCCGGTGACGATGGTGATCATGACGGTGCTTCGAAGATGGAGATCACAAGCACGAGATGATGATGGCCATATCATATCACTTATATTGATTGCATGTGATGTTTATCTTTTATGCATCTTATCTTGCTTTGATTGACGGTAGCATTATAAGATGATCTCTCACTAATTATCAAGAAGTGTTCTCCCTGAGTATGCACCGTTGCGAAAGTTCTTCGTGCTGAGACACCACGTGATGATCGGGTGTGATAGGCTCTACGTTCAAATACAACGGGTGCAAAACAGTTGCACACGCGGAATACTCAGGTTATACTTGACGAGCTATGCATATAAGATATGACCTCGGAACACAGAGACCGAAAGTTCGAGCGTGAATCATATAGTAGATATGATCAACATAACGATGTTCACCATTGAAAACTACTCCATATCACGTGATGATCGGTTATGGTTTAGTTGATTTGGGTCACGTGATCACTTAGAAGATTAGAGGGATGTCTATCTAAGTGGGAGTTCTTAAGTAATATGATTAATTGAACTTTAATTTATCATGAACTTAGTCCTGGTAGTATTAGCATATCTATGTTGTAGAACAATAGCTCGCATTGTTGCATCCCTTTGTTAATTTTGATATGTTCCTAGAGAAAATTGTGTTGAAAAATGTTAGTAGCAATGATGCGGATTGGATCCGTGATTTAAGGTTTATCCTCATTGCTGCACAGAAGAATTATGTCCTTGATGCACCGCTAGGTGACGGACCTATTGTAGGAGCAGATGCAGACGTTATGAAACGTTGTGCTAGCTCAATATGATGACTACTTAATAGTTTAGTGCACCATGCTTAAACGTCCTAAGAATCGGGACTTCAAAGACGTTTTGAACGTCATGGACCATACGAGATGTTCCAGGAGTTGAAGTTAATATTTCAAGCAAATACCCGAGTTGAGAGATATGAAGTCTCCAACAAGTTCTATAGCTAAAAGATGGAGGAGAATCGCTCAACTAGTGAGCATGTGCTCAGATAGTCTGAGTACTACAATCGCTTGAATCAAGTGGGAGTTAATCTTCCAGATAAAATAGTGATTGACAGAATTCTCTAGTCACCATCACCAAGTTAGTAGAACTTCGTGATGAACTATAATATGCAAGGGATAACGGAAAATATTCCCAAGCTCTTCGCGATGCTAAAATCGGCGAAGGTAGAAATCAAAGAAAAACATCAAGTGTTGATGGTTGACAAGATCACTAGTTTCAAGAAAAGGGCAAAAAGGAAAGAAGGGGAACTTCAATAAGAACGGCAAGCAAGTTGCTGCTCAAGTGAAAAAGCCCAAGTCTGGTCCTAAGCCTGAGACTAAGTGCTTCTACTGCAAAGGGACTGGTCACTGGAAGCGGAACTACCCCAAGTGATTGGCGGATAAGAAGGATGGCAAAGTGAACATAAGTATATTTGATATACATGTTATTGATGTGTACTTTACTAGTGTTCATAGCAACCCCTCAGTATTTGGTACTAGTTCAAGTTGCTAAGATTAGTAACTCGAAACGGGAGTTGCAGAATTAACAAAGACTAGTTAAAGGGCAAGGTGACGATGTGTGTTGGAAGTGGTTCCAAGATTGATATGATCATCATCACACACTCCCTATACTTTCGGGATTAGTGTTGAAACTAAATAAGTGTTATTTGGTGTTTGCGTTGAGCATGAATATGATTTGATCATGTTAATTGCAATACAGTTATTCATTTAAGTTAGAGAACAATTGTTGTTCTTTTTACATGAATAAAACCTTCTATGGTCATACACACCAATGAAAATAGTTCATTGGATCTCGATCGTAGTGATACACATATTCATAATATTGAAACCAAAAGATGCGAAGTTAATAATGATAGTGCAACCTATTTGTGGCACTGCCGTTTAGGTCATATTGGTGTAAAGCGCATGAAGAAACTCCATGCTGATGGGATTTTGGAATCACTTGATTATGAATCACTTGATGCTTGCGAACCATGCCTCTTGGGCAAGATGACTAAAACGCCGTTCTCCGGAACAATGGAGCAAGCAACAGATTTGTTGGAAATCATACATACTGATGTATGTGGTCCGATGAATATTAAGGCTCGCGACAAGTATCATTATTTTCTGAACTTCACAGATGATTTAAGCAGATATGGGTATATCGACTTAATGAAACATAAGTCTGAAACGTTTGAAAAGTTCAAAGAATTTCAGAGTGAAGTGGATAATCATCGTAACAAGAAAATAAAAAGTTTCTACGATATGATCGCAGAGGTAAAATATTTGAGTTACGAGTTTTGGCCTTCAATTAAAACAATGTGGAATAGTTTCACAAATTCATGCCACCTGGAACACCACAGCATAATGGTGTGTCCAAACGTCATAACCGTACTTCATTGGATATAGTACAATCTATGATGTTTCTTACCGATTTACCAATATCGTTTTGGGATCATGCATTAGAGACAGCTGCATTCACGTTAAAAGGGGCACCATCTAAAGTCCGTTGAGACGACACAATCTGAACTGTGGTTTGGCAAGAAACCAAAGTTGTCGTGTCTGAAAGTTTGGGGTTGTGATGCTTACATGAAAAAGTTTCATCCTGATAAGCTCAAACCCAAATCGGAGAAATGTGTCTTCATAGGTACCCAAAGGAGACTGTTGGGTACACCTTCTATCACAGATCCGAAGGCAAGATATTCGTTGCTGAGAATGGATCCTTTCCAGAGAAGGAATTTCTCTCGAAAGAAGTGAGTGGGAGGAAAGTAGAAAACTTGATAAGGTAATTGTACCTTCTCCCTTATTGGAAAGTAGTTCATCACAGAAATCTGTTCTTGTGACTACTACACCAATTAGTGAGGAAGCTAATGATGATGATCATGTAACTTCAGATCAAGTAACTACCGAATCTCGTAGGTAAACCAGAGTGAGATCCGCACCAGAGTGGTACGGTAATCCTATTCTGGAAGTCATGTTACTAGACCATGACGAACTTGCGAACTATGAGGAAGCGATGATGAGCCCAGATTCCGCAAAATGGTTTGAGGCCATGAAATCTGAGATATGATCCATGTATAAGAACAAAGTATGGACTTTGATGGATTTGCCCGATGATCGGCAAAGCCATAGAAAATAAATGGATCTTCAAGAGGAAGACGGACGCTGATAGTAGTGTTACCATCTACAAAGCTAGAATTGTCGCAAAAAGGTTTTTGACAAGTTCAGAGTATTGACTACGATGAGAGTTTCTCACTCGTATCTATGCTTAAGTCTGTCCGAATCATGTTAGCAATTGCCGCATTTTATGAAATCTGGCAAATGGATAAACAAAACTGCATTCCTTAATGGAGAGTTGTATATGATACAACCAGAAGGTTTTGTCGACCATAAAGGTGCTAATAAAGTGAGCAAGCTCCAGCGATCCATCTATGGACTGGTGCAAGCATCTCAGAGTTGGAATATACGCTTTGATAAGTTGATCAAAGCATATAGTTTTATACAGACTTATGGTGAAGCCTGTATTTACAAGAAAGTGAGTGGGAGCACTACAGCATTTCTGATAAGTATATGTGAATGACATATTGTTGATCGGAAATAATGTAGAATTATTCTGCAAAGCATAAAGGAGTGTTTGAAAAGAGTTTTTCAAAGAAAGTCCTCAGGGAAGCTACTTACATATCGAGCATCAAGATCTATAGAGATAGATCGAGACGCTTGATAAGTTTTTTCAATGAGTACATACCTTGACAAGATTTTGAAGTAGTTCAAAATGGAACAGTCAAAGAAAGAGTTCTTGCCTGTGTTACAAGGTGTGAAATTGAGTAAGACTCAAAGCCCGACCACGGCAGAAGATAGAAAGAGAATGAAAGTCATTCCCTATGCTTTGGCCATAGGTTCTATAAAGTATGCCATGCTGTGTACCAGACCTATTGTATACCCAACCCTGAGATTGGCACGGGAGTACAATAGTGATCTAGGAGTAGATCACTGGACGGCGGTCAAAATTATCCTTAGTGGAATAAGGATATGTTTCTCGATTATGGATGTGACAAAAAGGTTCATCGTAAAAGGTTACGTCGATGCAAGTTTTGACACTGATCCAGATGACTCTAAGTCTCAATCTGGATACATATTGAAAGTGGGAGCAATTAGCTAGAGTAGCTCCATGCAGAGCATTGTTGACATAGAAATTTGCAAAGTACATGCGGATCTGAATGTAGCAGACCCGTTGACTAAGATTCTCTCACAAGCAAAACATGATCACACCGTAGTACTCTTTGGGTGTTAATTACATAGCGATGTAAACTAGATTACTGAATCTAGTAAACCCTTTGGGTGTCGGTCACATAGCGATGTGAACTATGGGTGTTAATCACATGATGATGTGAACTATTGATGTTAATCACATGGTGATGTGATCTAGATTATTGACTCTAGTGCAAGTGGGAGACTGAAGGAAATATGCCCTAGAGGCAATAATAAAGTTATTATTTATTTCCTTATATCATGATAAATGTTTATTATTCATGCTAGAATTGTATTAACTGGAAACATAATACATGTGTGAATACATAGACAAACAGAGTGTCACTAGTATGCCTCTACTTGACTAGCTCATTAATCAAAGATGGTTATGTTTCCTAACCATGAACAAGGAGTTGTTATTTGATTAATGAGGTCACATCATTAGTTGAATGATCTGATTGACATGACCAATTCCATTAGCTTAGCACCCGATCGTTTAGTATGTTGCTATTGCTTTTATCCATGACTTATACATGTTCCTTTAACTATGAGATTATGCAACTCCCGTTTACCGTAGGAACACTTTGTGTGCTACCAAACGTCACAACGTAACTGAGTGATTATAAAGGTGCTCTACAGGTGTCTCCGAAGGTACATGTTGGGTTGGCGTATTTCGAGATTAGGATTTGTCACTCCGATTGTCGGAGAGGTATCTCTGGGCCCTCTCGGTAATGCACATCACATAAGCCTTGCAAGCATTGCAACTAATGTGTTAGTTGTGAGATGATGTATTACGGAACGAGTAAAGAGACTTGCCGGTAACGAGATTGAACTAGGTATTGGATACCGACGATCGAATCTCGGGCAAGTAACATACCGATGACAAAGGGAACGACGTATGTTGTTATGCGGTCTGACCGATAAAGATCTTCGTAGAATATGTAGGAGCCAATATGGGCATCCAGGTCCCGCTATTGATTATTGACCGGAGACATGTCTCGATCATGTCTACATTGTTCTCGAACCGTAGGGTCCGCACGCTTAAGGTTTCGATGACAATTATATTATGAGTTTATGAGTTTTGATGTACCGAAGGAGTTTGGAGTCCCGGATGAGATCGGGGACATGACGAGGAGTCTCGAAATGGTCGAGACGTAAAGAATGATATATTGGAAGCCTATGTTTGGACATCGGATGCATTCCAGGTGAAATCAGGATTTTACCGGAATACCGGGAGGGTTACCGGAACCCCCCAGGAGCATAATGGGCCAACATGGGCCTTGGAGGAGAGGTGAGAGGGCTGCCCTCATGGGCTGCGCGCCTCCCCCCTTTCCCCTAGTCCTATTAGTACTAGGAGAGGTGGGCGCCCCCCCTCTCTCTCTCTCCCCCTTGGAGAATCCTAGTCCAACTACGATTGGGGGGGGGGAATCCTACTCCCAGAGGGAGTAGGACTCTCCTGGCGCGCCAGGCTTGGCCGGCCAGCCCCTCCCCCTTGGCTCCTTTATATACGGGGGCAGGGGGCACCCCATAGACACACAATTGATCATTGAGATCTTTCCTTAGCCGTGTGCGGTGCCCCCTTCCACCAAATTCCACCTCGGTCATATCATTGCAGTGCTTAGGCGAAGCCCTGCGCCGGTAACACGTCAAGATCGTAACCACGCCGTCGTGCTGACGGAACTCTTCCCCGACGCTTTGCTGGATCGGAGCCCGGGGATCGTCATCGAGCTGAACGTGTGCCAAGAACTCGGAGGTGCCGGAGTAACGGTGCTGTGATCGGTTGGATCGCGAGGAGAACGTACGACTACTTCCTCTACGTTGTGTCAACGCTTCCGCTTCGGTCTACGAGGGTACGTAGACAACACTCTCCCCTCTCGTTGCTATGCATCACCATGATCTTGCGTGTGCGTAGGAATTTTTTTGAAATTACTACGTTCCCCAACAGCCCAGTGCCTGGCAAAAGCTCAATCAAAAACTCAATGTCTCTATCCGGTGGCATGCCTGGCAACTCTTCGGGAAATACGTCAGGAAAATCCTTTACTACTGGTACTTCCTCCTGTACAGCTCCTGATAAAGAATTTACTTGTGTCCTGTTTGGCGTATGTCGGGATACATACTTGATCCTTCTTCCTTCGGGCGTTGTAAGAAAAATTGTCTTACTGGTGCAATCGATGTTTCCTCCATACATCGACAACCAATCCATACCGAGAATTACATCCAAACCTTGGGATTCCAGAATGATTAAATCTGTTGGAAAAACATGCTTTCCTATACTTAATGGCACTTGAAAACATCCTTGTCTGGCCATGTACTCTGCTCCTGGCGAGCTTACTAGCATAGGTGTTTTAAGAATCTTAGTGGGCAGGTTATACTTTTCCACAAATCCCCTTGATATGTATGAATGCGATGCACCAGTATCGAAAAGAACGAGTGCAGTAAATGACTTAACCAAAAACTTACCGATTACTGCATCAGGCTGAGCTTCAACCTCCTCCACATTAACGTGGTTCACCTGTCCCCTGTTGAAAGGGTTCGGCTTCTTTCCAGAGCTTCCATTTCCATTTTGGCCTTCGGGACATTCATTGGCATAATGTCCGGTCTTGGAACACTTGAAACAGGTGACTTGACTCAGATCTCTCTTGGCTGGGGTTGATGGGGTGGTACGGTTCTGGCCGTTGCTTCCTCCATTCCCATTACCATTCTTGTGGCCATTATGGTTGTGCGAACTACCTCCTCCATGGGTATGCTGAAACTGAACTCCCGGTTTAGGGGTAAAACGGGGCTCCTGCTGGGCTCCAGAGTTATACTTCCCTTGTCCGTACTTCCTCTTGCGGTTCTCAATCTGCTGCTGCTTCCCCTCAATCATAAGAGCACGATCTACCAACTCCTGGTAGTTGTCGAAACTTGCTACCATCAACTGCATACTCAGCTCATCATTCAGTCCTTCCAGAAACTTCTCCTGCTTAGCTGCATCCGTAGCGACGTCATCTGGGGCATAACATGCTAGCTTACTAAAATCATCCACATACTGGCCAACTGTCCGTCCTCCTTGGCTTAAGTTGCGAAACTCACGCTTCTTCATGGCCATAGCTCCTGCTGACACATGGGCAGTACGGAAAGCTTGCTGAAACTAGTCCCATGTGACAGTGTCTACAGGATAAGTGGTTGTGAAATTCTCCCACCATGCTGCCGCGGGTCCGTCAAGCTGATGTGCGGAAAACTTCACTTTCTCAACATTTGTGCATCCTGCAGTGGTCAACTCCCTTCCTATCTTGCGGAGGCAATCGTCTGCTACTATTGGCTCGGTGCTACTGGAAAACACCGGCGGATTCAGCCTAAGGAAACGGGTTAGGTGATCAACAGGTGGCGGCGGCGGAGGGTTGTTGTTGTTGTTGTTGTTGTTGTTGTTGTTGTTGTTGTTGTTGTTGTTCTGCTGGTTCTAGACTAACAACTGCATCAATTGGTTCTGCTGCTGGATCAACTGAGTGAGCTCCGGTGGGAATCCATTGTCACGTCTCGGAGGCATCTGAGGGTTTTAGAAAAGATGAGAATTAATAATAGAGTGAGGTCTATGGAGAAAACACTACCCAAATGCACATGAGACAAATGCACACAATTCACTTCATTCAATTTAAACAAGGGCATACAAACGGTCTAGAACTATCGCAAAAGTGCTTGAACTATAATGTATACATGGGGGAAATACTACTAATATTTGGTGGCCATCTAGAAATTTGAATCGGTGGAAGACTCCATGATGTCTGCTCCAGCTTTGTCTTCAAAGTCGGGTTCACTTGGATCCGAATCGGTGTCGTCGATGATGATGTAGTTGTCCGGACATGCGATGTACTTGTCTTCCTTCTTGGATGCTAATTTCCCCTTGAGTTCTTCAATCTTCTGCTTAAGATCACCATTGTGCCTTGCTAGAGCTACGATCTCGTCCATGTAGTCCTTGCGTGTAGTCTTCAGTTCTCCTTCTAGCTCGATGATCCTTGCCTTCGCATTCTTCAACTCTATCATATCGTTGCACATCTGGTTCTCGTGGCGTCGAATGTGCTGGTTTAACTCCTCGATGAAAGATGCAATGGATCTATCCTTCTTGGTGCTGACTATCTCCCATTGTTCATCTCGGCGTCTGCAGATCTGGTAGATAGTGTCCTTGAGGTCTTCTTGATAAACTTCCCCAATGCGTCCCATGGTGATATGAGCTGGCATGCTCTTTCCCAGACTCCAGGTTGGTGCACTAAAAACACTATCTATGGGCTTCGTGATTGGCGCGAATGTCCTTCCCGGAATGTGAGCTTGAATCTTCCAGCGCTCCTCTTCAGGCAGAGTGGCCTTGAAGGTCTCGGTGAAGCTTGGTAGTCCAATGTTCAGGTACTTGGTGACTTCCTTCAAGTGAAATCCAAAAGGTGTGCCTTCATCCGGTTGAGCGTACTTGATCTTCGCGTCCGTCATCCTAAAAGAGTAGAAAAGATGAGGAGTTAGAAAATGAGAGGAGAATAGTGATCTATGGCTTTAACTTAGTGGTCGTGTCCTACAGTCAGCGTGTGCTCTGATACCATCTCTGTAGCGACCCGACCTCAGATGGTCAAGTCTCTGTGCTCCGGTGTCATCCCTGCATCAGTAATGCTGACACCACACAGTACTTCGAAGGATTTATAACAGAGTAGCAATCACACACTTATTACATCGGTGTCTCAAAGAGAACTTATTACAATAAAAATGGCTTAAGGCCATCTAATAATGATAACAGCGGAAGACTTGGAAGATAAGTGAGTCCATCAACTCCAACGGCATCACTGAGTATAGAACCACGACCTAAAAGCACCTTACTCGTCGTCTGAAAAGTCTGCAACATGAAAGTTGCAGCCCGAAAACGGGTCAGCACATGGAATATGCTGGCAATGTAACACATAGAGTATAATGAATGATAAGCCTATACTACATGCATATATGGCTGGTGGAAGCTCTATGGTTACAGTTTTGCGTAAAGCCAATTTTTCCCTACTGCAAAGGAATAGATTTTGTTTAACTATCATGGTGGTTGAAACATCGAGAATGGTTGACAGCATTCCGATCCCAATTAAGTGAACAATTAAAACCCAACAATATTAATTAGAAGTAACATGATGAGATTCACATGATATTCAAGTACTAGATACTCCAAACGTCCATAACCGGGGTCACGGCTAATCATGATTAGTTTGTACACTCTACAGAGGTTTGCGCACTTTTCCCCACAAGACTCGATCGCCTCCGTTTGGTTTCTCGCACTACATGGTGTTTGAGAAACGGATGACCGAGACATAGTTTTTCAGAAGCGCTAGCACCTTACGTTGGATAGACCGGTACACCTACTTTCCCCTACATCTGCTAGTCTACCCTGTAAGAGTTCGCACGACTTAATCAACTATGCCAGAGCCCATAATGGCTTGTGGCTGCACACGAAAGTTACTAGCATGAATGATCTTATGATCCCTTTGAGCCTGGGTGGCGGTCCAAAGAAAAACAGGCAAGTCCTGATAGAATCCAGGTGCCTCAATCCACCCAGATGTGTATTTAAGTTGCCACCTTAGATAAAACCATTAATTAACAATACTCACATCTGTCATGGATATCACTCACCCGATCCACGTCTACTAGCATAGCATGGCATAATAAGCAAACGTAGAAGTAGCTCCCAAAGGTTTCATAAGTAAAACAGGTAATAGGTACTACCTCAACTACTTCCCATCCCACAGTTTAATTAGATCCTAATCATGCAATGTTTGAGGATTGATCTAATGCAATAAAAACTAGGCAATGAGAAGGTATGATCAAAGTGTTACTTGCCTTGCTGATGATCCGCGAAACCTAGAGATTCGAAGTAACAGGCGGCGCACTCCGGGTGATCTATCGCAGACAAACAACAAGCATACAATAAGTACTCATCTAATGCACAGGTAAAACTCGAACAAGAGATCGAACCAGAAAGTTCAACTTAAGAACTCCGGTTACAAAGAGAAAACGAACCAAACAAAGTAACGGAAAACAAACGGTTGAAGAAAACAACTCGGTTCTAGCAAGTTGAAACTAGGTCAAATTTTACAGTAGCAAAATCTTGTTTAAGTTGATTAGTCAGAACGGCGGTTTCGAAACGAAACTCCAGGCGCTTGAATCACCTGATTCCGATAAACGAGCGAGAAGATAAACTAGAAAGAAGATCGGATCTGAAATCGCGATCAGAAAAATCGCGGAATAAATCCGACGAAAAGAAAACGACGAACGGTTAAATGAACGGACGTTCGTTAGCCGAGAATAACCGGTGATCACATTCGTTAAGACGAACGGTCCGGCGAACGCTCGCTAAACAACTAAACCAAAAAAACAAAAAAAATGATCTAGGGTTTCGAAAAAAAACCGAAACAACGAAACGAAAAAAAACCGGAACGGCTTTTTACAAGAAAAACTGAACCGAGAGGGGGGGTGGCACGGCGCGGCGGCTACCTCGGTGGCGCGGGGCTCCGGCGAGGGCGGGGATTGGCGGCGGGGCGAGGCGCGGGCGGCGGCGGCAGGCGGCGGCGCTGGCGGCGGCGGCGACGGCGGCTGCTGCTGCCGCTGCTGCGGCGGCGGGGGTAGCGCGGGCGGTGTGGGGCAGGAGAGGAGAGAGGGGGGGTATATATAGGAGGGAGGGGAGGTGGCTTGGGGAAGGGGGCAAGGCAAGGGGGCGGCGGCGGCGGCGGCGCTGCGCGCGCGCGCGAGGTGGGGGCGGGGCGGCGGTGCGGGCCGGCTCGGCTGGGCCCTTGGCCCAGTCGGGCGCTGCGCATTTTTTTTAAATAATTACGCGCGCAGAAAAACGAAGAAAAGAAAATCTAAACGGGCTCCAAAATTTCCGAAGTTAATTTTCCCCGACTCCTAAAAATGAGTCGAACAAAATGAACTTTTACTCGGGGCCTAAATGCAATATTTTAAAAACACGCATTTTTCCCTAATGCAATTAAAATGCAAATAAACTCCGGAAAATCCAAAATTTGATTTATTTATTAAATCTTTATTTTTCCTAAATTTTGGAAAGTCATATTATTCCCTTCTCATATTTTTGTTATTGGAAAAATAATTGAAGATGAAATAAATAAATTCAATTGATCCTCTTTTCAAAATTTGGGAAAACTCAAATATGAAAATAACGAAATCTCCAACTCTCTCCGAAGGTCCTTGAGTTGCGTGAAATTTCTAGGATCAACCAAAATGCAAGAAAATATGATATGCATGATGATCTAATGTATAACATTCCAAATTGAAAATTTGGGATGTTACAAAATAGCTTTGTGTTATTTTAGTACGAACTCTTGAATAGATCGAACGGAAAGAATAGCTTTGAGGTGGCCTCGTACCCTATAAACAATATCTATATTTTGATCTTCGCTAATAGGAACTCGGGAGTGATTCTTTATTGCACTTTGAGGGATAATCATATGATCCAACTCTGTTAGCACAGTTGGGAGATTGCACTAGCGAAAGTATGGATCCTAGGCCTCATTTTTAAGCATTGCAATACCGTTTTTGTGCCCTTTTAATATTTCTTACCTTGCTGTTTTTATTTATTCATATTATAAAAATATATTTCTACCATCCATATTACACTTTTATCACCATCTCTTCGCCGAACTAGTGCACCTATACAATTTGCCATTGTATTGGGTGTGTTGGGGACACAAGAGATTTCTTGTATTTGGTTGCAGGGCCATTTGAGAGAGACCATCTTCATCCTACACCTCTCACGGATTGATTAACCTTAGGTCATCCACTTGAGGGAAAATTGCTACTGTCCTACAAAACTCTGCGCTTGGAGGCCCAACACGCGTCTACAAGAATAAAGTTGCATAGTCGACATCAAGCTCTTTTCTAGCGCCGTTGTTGGGGAGGTGAGTGCTTGAAGGTATATCTTTAGATCTTGCAATTTAATCTTTTAGTTTCTTTTTTATCACTAGTTAGGTTTATAAAACACAAGTAAAAAAATTGAATTGAGGTTGCATCATATTATTGATCATCTTTATAATATCTTTCTTGAAAATGATGGTTCGGAAAATTGTGCTCAATTGTTAGAAGAAGAAATCAATAAAATGCTTGGCACAAAATATTTGAATGAGGAGCATTATTGCAATGTTGTTAGTGTGAATTCTTTGAATATCC
The DNA here is from genome assembly GCA_032464435.1 of Aegilops umbellulata. Lineage (NCBI taxonomy): Eukaryota > Viridiplantae > Streptophyta > Magnoliopsida > Poales > Poaceae > Aegilops > Aegilops umbellulata. The sequence continues at coordinate 134,236,487 of CP136060.1, read as the reverse complement.
TAAATGCTAATGATGATTGCATAAGTCATGACAAAAATGTTTCTTATAAGCATGTCACTTTTTGCGGAGTGAATTGGGAGTGCCTTTGCACACCAAAAAGGGACGATAGATTTTGCAAGAAGCATAAATATTTAGAAATGAAAAAGTTGCAAGAGAAGCTAGATGATTGTGCTGAAAGTTTTAATTTTTTCGCCACCCTCGTGAACTTTGCAATGAACATGGTCATTGAAATCTCCAATGCAAATTATTTCATGATCAAATCATGTCCAAACATTGTGATAACTTGATTACCCTTGAGCATCATAAAGAGCTTGTATTCTTTTGGGGTATGAAGAAATGAAACGTATAACTAAGGGTATTCCAAAATTTAATCTCGAAAGATTTCTTGACTTTGATCTAGAGGAAATTTATATGTTTTGTGCGGTGAATTGCATTGTGAATCCTTATATTGCCAACTATCTAAAGTCAATAAAACAAATAGAATACGAAGAGAGTACTAATGAAAGGGAAAATGTTTCCCAAAACCCTCCTTGTGTTTATTATGATGAATCAGGTAATGAGGAGGAGCTTCCTATCCAACCAATCTCATCAACAAGAAGCTTGAAAATATTAATTAAACCCACACATGATGTGGTGAAGAAGAAGAAAAGAAGAAATAAGAGAGGTAATAAGGTATCTCTCCCAAATAATGTTGCTCCTATTATTGTTGTGCCTCATGAAAATGAATCAAAAATAATTTTGGAAGATGATACACTTGATGATGATTTTGCTATGCCTATTGGTTGTAGTGATTGTTATGATTGGGAAGATAATGATATTTCTTATAATATTGGAAATCTTTTCGGCACCAACTTGGGAAATTATGATGATAGCAATTGTTATACCGTTGGTGCCATTCACACTATTAATGATGAGAATGATTATGCTTATGATATGCCAAGCCACAAGCTTGGGGATGCTATGTTTAATGAGAATGACATGTTTGAGAATTTATTTGCTGCAATTAATGTTTGTCCCAAGCTTGGGGAGGCTATGCTTAACGAAGATGATCTTTTTAGTCCCCCTACTTTGAATGATCAAACTTATTTTGATGATAGCATGCCTCCTATTTATGATGATTACATTGATAAAAGTGGGTTTGGAAGAGTGTCAACTCTAGGTAGTAGTGATCCCACTATTTTGGAGGGTGTTGAATCTTATTACAATATTGATGAAAGTGGATTTGGAGAGGTCATGACTTTATTTAGTGATACATCCACTATTTTGGAAGAGGTTTCAATTGACTATGGAAACAAAGTTGCTTTCTATGATGATTATTATGATGGCATGTATAATGAATTTTCTATGCTTATGGATCATGAAGAGAATGCTTTATGTAATGGTTATATTGATGAATCTATTCATGATGCTACTGAAAATTATTATGAGAGAGAAACTTATGATGCATGATGTTCTCTTCGTGTTTCAGTTCTTACCTTTTAGGTGAGCATCATTGACTCATCATGCCTAGCTAAAAGGCATTAAAGAAAAGCGCTTGTTGGGAGACAACCCTACACTTTTACTTACTGTTTTTGTGTGGTCACATGATTATGCTACTGTATTGATCATGTTTTATTGCTTTCGTTTCAATAAAGTGCCAACTAAAGCGTTTGGGATCATGTTGGGATCATGTTGGATGATAGTTTATGATAGTTCACATGATTACTTGAAGTATTTTTTCAATGATAACCTCCCCAGATTCAGACATGATAACAAAGCAAGCAATCTATCACACAAGCCAACAAAAAGCAAACGAAAAAGCGAACGAAAAGAAGGCAAATAAAAAGGCTAATATTTTTGTATTTATCTGAAGACGTTTTAGAAGTGGGGGAGAGGAAAATGAGAGGCAAATGGAAAATAATGTAAATGCAGGAGATGAGAGTTTATGATGGGTACTTGGTAGGCTTGATGTAGATCCTCCACTACAACGGCGCCAGAAATTCTTCCTGGTACTTCTTGAGCTTGCGTTGGTTTTTTCCTTGAAGAGGAAAGGGTGATGCAGCAAAGTAGAGATAAGTATTTCCCTTAGTTGAGAACCAAGGTATCAATACAGTAGGAGGAACACACAAGTCACCAATGGTTGCACCTACACAAACAAACAAATACTTGCACCCAACGCGATAAAGGGGTTGTCAATCCCTTCAGGGTTACTTGCAAGGATGATACCTGATAGCGATAGATATAAAAGATAAGTGAAAGTGATAAATAAGTTAAAAGTAAATAAATTGTAGCAAGGTATTTTGAGTTTTTGATTTTATAGATCTGAAAATAATATGATAAATGATAGACCCGGGGGCCATAGTTTTCACTAGAGGCTTCTCTCTAGAAAGAAAGCATACGGTGGGTAAACAAATTAATGTTAAGCAATTGATAGAAAAGTGTATAGTTATGACGATATCTAAGGAAATGATCATGTATATAGGCACCACATCCATGAAAAGTAGACCAACTCCTGCCTGCATCTACTACTATTACTCCACACATCAACCACTATCCAGCATGCATCTAGTGTAAGTTAACAAGAACGGAGTAACGCCTTAAGCAAGATGACATGATGTAGAGGGATATATCCAATCAATATGAACAAACCCCATCTTTTTATCATTAATGGAAACAATACAAATACGTGGCATGTCCCTTTCTGTCACTTGGAATAAGCACCGCAAGATTGAACCCATTACAAAGCGCCTCTCCCATTGCAAGAAAGATCAATGTAGTGGGCCAAACCAAATCAATAGACGAGAGAGAAATACAAAGCTATATTAATCATCCATAAAAGGGTTCAAAGAAAACTCAAATAATAATCATAGATAATCTGATCATAAACCCACAATTCATTTGATCTCAATAAACACGCCGCAAAAGATGATTACATCAAATAGATCTCCAAGAACATCAAGGAGAACATTGTCTTGCAGATCAAAGAGAGAGAAGAAGCCATCTAGCTACTAGCTATGGAACCGTAGGTCTATGGTAAACTACTCACACATCATCAGAAGGGTAGCAAGGTTGATGTAGAAGCCCTCCATGGTCGAATCCCCCTCCGACAGAGTACCAAAAAAGGTCTCTAGATGGGATCTCATGAAGACAGAAACTTGCGGAGGCGGATAGGTATTTTTTGTGTGCCCTCTGGTCTAGGGGAATATTTGGGTATTTATAAAAGAAGAGTTAGGGTTAGAGGAGCCACAGGGGCCCACAAGCTTGGGCCTCCCCCCCAGGGCACGCTCCCTGCGCTTGGCGTCTCCTCGTGGCTCTTCTGGCCTCCAGACATTGCTTTCTGACCTTCTGCTTGACGGGCCGTGCATGGGGGTAGACAGCTAGGTGGTTCTTAATCACCTCCCTGGGAACACCGTGGATGTCGGATGCTTGCCATGCAAACACGTCGACATTCGCTTGCAGGAAGGTGACGAGCGCGCCTTCCTATTTGCTGCCGAGGGTGGAGCCTATGTTGAAGGCCCCTCCCATGCCATCCTCCCTGGCGGACACCTTCTTTGTCTGCGGTGGCTCGGCTCTGGATCTCTTGCTCTTGCCGGTAGAGCTCTCTGGCACGTCCTCGACGGAAGCACAACACTCCGAAGAGGTGCGCTTGCCGGAGTGGGTGTGAGAGGTCTTGTCGGGCTTCTTCTTCCCTCCCGGGGCTTCAGCGGCAGGAGCAGGCGCCTTGGTGGCAGCTGCTGCAACTGCTTCCCGGTAGAGTTGGTCGGTGCAAATCAGCGCGTCCTTCTTGTCGGAGGGGACGGAGATGATGGTCAATGAACCGGGCATCTTTAGCATATTGTAGGCGTAGTGTGATGCCGCCATGAACTTGGCTAGCGTCGGGCGGCCGAGGATCCCGTTTTAGGGCAAGTGGATCTCGGCCACGTCGAAGATGATTCTCTCCGTCATGTAGTTCAACTCTCCTCCAAATGTCACGGGCAGTGTGACCTTTCCCTTCGGCTGGCTCCTCCCCGGATTGACCCCTTGAAACGTGCCCGTTTCCTCGAGGTCTCCATCAGGGATTTGCAACCTTTTGATCACGACAGGCGAGATCAGGTTCAGGCCGATCCCGCCGTCAATTAACATCTTGTTCACCCTGAGGTTACGTATCGTTGGTGAGACCAACAATGGCAAACACCCGACCGCGGTAGTGCGGTCAGGGTGGTCCTCGGTGTTAAAGATGAGGGGCGTGCTGGACCACTTCAATGGCTTCTGAGCATTGAACGACGGCTCTGCTGCTGTAATCTCACACGCCCACTGCTTGAGCTGGTGGTGAGAGGTATGCAGCTAGGCGCCGCCATTGACGCACATGGCCTCTGTATCCTTCTAGAACCCTTGCTCACCAGACTCGTCATCCTCGTCGTGATCATTGTCTTCTTGTTTCTTGTCGCGGCCCCGGGCGAGCCTCTCTTGCTGGTTGTCCTTGTCGGGGCAGCTTCCTTGGCCACCACGCTTCTTTCCGGAACCCTCAGCACCATCCTAGTCCTTCTCCTTGTCCCGCCTCTCGTACTCAGCCTTTTGCTTCTCAGCAAGCAGCTCAACTTGTCGGCAGTTCTGGAGGTCGTGGCCCTTGGTGCGGTGGATCTTGCAGTATTGCTTACCGGAGCTTCCTGGCTTGTCGGTAGCCGCCAAGGCCCGGCTGGCGGTGCACCCGGCAATCTCCTTGTTGGGGGCACCTGCCTTGACCTTCTTGCCGGCACCGGTGTCGTCAGATCCCTCAACGGCAAGCACGGCCTTGCCTTTGCGTTTCCTGTTGCGACGCCGGCCCTTCTTCATCGGGGTAGCGGCGTCTTCATCGGTAGAGTAGATTTCCGCGTCGGCGTCTTCGCCGGGGTACTACCTTCCCTCTTCAGCCCGAGCGCACCTATCGGCCAAAACATAGAGCTCGGCCACATCCTTAACCTTGGTCATCGCCAGCTCCTCACGCATCTTGCGATTGCGCATGTTCTGGTGGAACACGCTAATCACAGTGGCGGGATGAACGTCGGGGATGTTGTACTGCACCCGGCTGAATCTTTGGATATACTTGCGCAGGGTTTCCCCTTCTTTCTGGGGAATGATGTGCAGATCACTGGCCTGGCCATGAGCTTGGTGGCCTCATGTGAAGGCACCAAAGAACTCATGGCACAGATCCGACCAAGAAGAAATGGAATCCACCGGCAAGTGCATCAACAAAGACATCACATTGGGCATGAGCGCCAGCGGGAAATAGTTGGCAAGCACCTTGTCATCGCGAGCCCCAGCAGCCTGCATCGCGATGGTGTAGATACTGAGGAACTCGGACGGATGGGTCTTGCCAGTGTACTTCTCACCGACGTCGGGCTTGAACGTGCGGTGGGACGGCAACTGGAACTACCGCAGCTCACGGGTAAAGGCCGGGCAGCCCACCTCATAAGGTAGGCCGCCGGAGCCCCCCGATGCTGGGTGGTCCATAGCAGGTCCCGCCCGCTTGTCCGACGGGCGGCGCGTTTCGCGCCGGCGCTCGACGGTGGTTCGAGCGTCTTCGTGAGCTCGTTCCCGAAGGACCTGGCGCTGGTCGCGGAGGGTCCGCGGGTCAGATGATGCTATGGACATGTTATCACAAGCGTCGTCACGACGGGCCGACGCCCGCGGCGGCTAGCAAGGAGGAGGAGAGTGCACCATGGCCGTAACTCCCCTGGTCCTTCCAGCGCCAACATGCGGTGGCTCGGTGGAGCGCCGACCCGAGGGTCCCGCCGGTCGCGAATCGTCTTTGTTGGCGACAGCGATGAGGCTCCGGATGGTGGCCCTCCACTCGTCAAGCTTCTCCGCAGCAGGAGGGAAGTCGAGGAGCAGCTGCGCGCACGCCAAACCTTCTGCTGGCGTGGCCGGTGGCGGCAGCTGCGTGGATCGTGGCGCGCTTCGACTTCTAACTACGTTAGAAGGAGCTCCGTTACGACCCAGCGCTTCGGCGGGCGTGCTGAACCCCTTCATCCTGCGGATGACGCACGGGGCTCTTCCCACGGCGGTGCTCAGGGTCACCAACGTGGTGACGCTGCTCGGCGCGCACACCATGGGAAGAGCGCGCAGTGGTCGCTGGTGCGGGCGTCCTGGAGGTTGCTGCGCCGCCCGAAGGTGGCACAACAACACCCCTGAAGGGCCCCGCGCCGCCTGCAGGGGACCTGTCGTGGTTCTAAGTCTGACAGTGATGTAGGGGGGTTAGTATGGAGAGGCTAGATCCTAGCTATGCAGGAGCTGTAAGCACACAAAGATGTACGAGTTCAGGCCCTTCTCAGAGGAAGTAAAAGCCCTATGTCTTGGTGCCCGGAGGCGGTCGACTGGATTATGTGTCTATGAATAACAGGGGTGCGAACCCTTGATACTGAGGAGGGGAGTGGCTTATATAGAGTTCGCCAGCCCTCTCCTGCCCTCAGTAATGCAGGGTTTAAGGTACATTAAGGTTAGACGTTACTGGTAACGCCTCTAATAAAGTGTTATAATGACCATAAAGACTACTCAATGACCGGCCGTTTGCCTGCGGAGTGACTTTAGGTCTCCTGACGGTCAAGTCGTTGGCTTCGTGGTCGAGTGATAGCTTCCTGGTCGAGTGTCTTGAACCCGTCGAGTGGGTACCTTCAAGTCGATTGAAAGGTGATTTCTTCTTTGGATGTCCTTGGGTAAGGCTCTTAGGACAGGTCCGTGCCCCTACCCTAGGTACATAGCTTCATCATTAGCCCCCGAATGGATCGAGGATAGAGTGGAGAAAGAGTTAGGGATCTTTCCGACTGGTTCTTTGCGCTGCATGAGCATCTCGTTTTGGATCAATCGTCACGGATGACGTTATCAACTTTTTTCAGTCGCCTTGATCCATTCCAAGTCTTTCGTCGAGTGAATTTCCTTGCTCGTGGAGTTCTGAATGACGATGTGAAAGGGATCTTCTGTCTAACGAATTGTTTTGCAACCCGCGGATTTCGCGGGATTTGATTTTCGGGAAGCGCGTGGGATGGGAGCGGCCGCAGTAATTGGATGTGATAAGGCGGAAGCTCCTCGATCCCCGCGCCACCTTTTTAGCCACGTACCGCGCGCGCGTCTGCTGCGGGATTTGACGGGATAGCCTGGGCCTACCAGTCAGCCACTCAGAAGCGGTCCCTTATAAGCTGCCAGCTCGGGGTTTCCAATAGTGTGTTCTCTTCTGTCCTTCTCTCCTCGCAAAGTTCTCCGCCGCCTCAGCTCTCGCCCTAGCGCCACAGGCCCGTTTGAGCTTTCCGGCGACGATGGCGAAGGAAAAGACGTCCGCCCTGGAGCGCGCGAAGAAGGCGGCGGCGGCACAGGGAAAAGGGAAGAAGTCCGCTCGGGGCGGATCTTCCTCAAGGACTTCTCTGCCCAGAGGCTGGATGCAGGGCGACTGGATGCCGACGGTGCTGAGGCAAGAAGATCTCGACGACATGGTTGAGGGAGGAGTCATCCCTCATGAAGCTGCGCGTCTCCCGGGGAGAGAGGTCGAGCCCCAACCTCTTGACGGTGAGTGTGTGCTCCTCGCCACCCATATCGATCGCGGGTTTTCTCTGCCTCCTCATCCCTTTTTCCGGAGTTTCCTGAATTTCTTCGGAGTGCAGCTCCACCACTTCACTCCCAACTCTATCGTGTATCTGGCTGCTTTCGTTTCCTTGTGTGAGGGTTTCTTGGGCTGTCGCCCCCATTGGGGGCACTTTAAGCATATCTTCACCTGCGGTTCCCAATCGGTCAAAAAGGCCAAGTCGAGTGACGAGAGGACGCAGGTGATCTAGCTGTGCGGAGGCCTGGCGATCCAGACGAGGGGAAAAAGTTCCTTTCCATCCATCACTTTCCCTGAGTCGGTCCGTGGTTGGCAGGCGACCTGGTTTTACTGCAAAGACCAGGCGACTCCAGGTCAGTTGACTTGACTTCCCCCTTTCTCTCTGGATCGAGCCCAAAAACCTGCTTCTCTGAAAGTGACGCCGGAAGAAAAGGCCCAAGTCAAAGTGCTGGTCGGTCGAGTGGTTCAGCTTGTCCGCGATGGCGTGACTGGCATGGACTTGCTAGAAGTCTTCCTTAGGAGGCGCATCCAGCCGCTCCAGGCTCGCGATCATCCGATGTGGCTGTATTCGGGTCTTGAAGACACCACTCGGATCCACCCGGAGGAAGTCACTGATGAGATGCTAGAAGGATGGCTGTCGAGCATCACACGAAACAAAGACAATCCCAGAGGAGCCAGGAGGGTTCCTCCACTCGACAACACATACGAAGTGGACCAGGTCTGACCTTATGCACCTGACTGAGATCTTGCTTTCTTCATCGACTTTCTTTGAATTGGTCGATTGATTTTTCTCTTGTCTGTTGTTTTCCAGGCAACCATCGAGATGTACTCGACGCCCAACGGGGCGCAGGAGCCGACTGAGGAAGGGGAGGCGAGCGGCGGTGAGAGTGGGGATGAACAAGCCGAGTGGGAATCCGACGGCGAAGGAGAGGGAGACGACGACGACGTCGACTCCAGCGAAGAGGAGGAGGAGGTTGAACATCCTCGCTCGGAGAGGCGATCCAAACTTACGCATGATCCGACGCGGGAACATGGTAAGTCGACTGCTCCTGTTGGGCAGTCGTCGAAACGCCCTCGAACCTCTTCTCCTACGCCGACCGAAAAGGCTCCCAAGCACCCACGCGCGGCGCCTTCCAAGCCGCCCAAGGCTCTGCCCAAGATGAAGATGACTGTCCCCACCATTTCTGGGTAATAATAGAACTTGTTTTCCTTTGTCGACCGTGGACGGATCCTTGGTCGATTCACTGAACCAACTGACTGACTTTCGAAATTTGCAGTGCTGCTACTTCTGAGCTCTCCGCCAAGGACGACGATCAAGAGATGGAGGATGCTGTGACCTCCAACCCTGGTATGATTACTGATGCTCTGCCTTGAGTTGACTCGATATTTATTGCAGCCCTGGTCGATTGAATTTTTCCTTGTAGCTCCTCCTCATGTTATTGACCTCCCGGCTGACGACGACAACGAGCCGCTGAGTGTGAGAAGGAACCGGAGGGCGTCGGCTGGCAGGACCCCCCAATCTGCTCCGGCGTATGAAGCCGTAGCTCGGGAAGGTGGTGACACTACTCGGGCTTCCGTGACCTTCGCTGATCCTCTGACGAGCGTGCGGCCTTCGTCGTCGACTGCAACTCCACCTTCGCTTTTTACCGCGTACCCCGCCCCTGAGGACCAAGGAGTGCCGCGAAAGAGGCTATCCATCAGGCGGGGATCATGATGGAGCAAGTGAAAGTGGCTCGGGAAGCCAGTCAAGCAGCGTATGACGCGAGTTCGGCTCTTCAGAGCAACGTCCAGGTCAGTCGACTCGACACTTGGTCTGTTACGACATGCTGTTTGAAGAATCTCTTTTCCGGAGATCTTTGTATCTGTACACCCACTGGGTGTGTCTGCCATATTTTGGGTGAGTGGGGGCACGCTAAGTGCACCCACTGGGTGTAGTCCCCGAGACTATGGTGGACTGCTGGCAGTCGACTGTAGTCTTTATACTGTGTTGTTGTAGTTGTACTTCTTCACTCGGTCTGGTCAGGCCATGTCGAATGGAACTGTATCTGGTCGGCTACGGACAGTCGACTTTTTTTTTAGAAAACTAGTGGGGGCGCACTGAGTGCACCCACTGGGTGTAGTCCCCGAGACTACTGTCGAATGTTTTGATTCGGCTGTAGTCTTAGAAACGTCATCATTGTCTCTTAGTTACTCGAAAGCAACTTATCTCGGACGTCTGTCGACTGACTTTTGCAGAAATCCTGTGACCTTGCGGCTCGCTATACTGAGTTGGAGAACAAGCAGATCCAGCTCAAACTTGACTTGAAGCTTGCTCAAGAGAACCTGAAGAAGGCGCAAGAAGAAGCAAAAGGTATGGCTGGTGAGGCTCCCCATTCTTGACGAGTGATTTTCCTTTCTCGTCTATTCTTGATGTTGATTTCACTCGACTTGCTGCAGATAAACTAGAAGAAGCTCTGAAGAAGAAGGATCAGGACCTCGCAGAAGCACAGAAGGAAGCCTTGAACAAAACGAAGCTTGCTGAAGAGAAGCTGGCTTCAGTCGGAACTCTTGATCAGGAGAACTCCAGGCTGAAGGCCGCTCTCGATGTAGCTAACCAAGAGGTCAGTCATTTGAAGAACGACAAGATTGCTCTGAATGACAAGGCAAGCGAGTTGGTAGGGAAGAAGAATGATCTTGAAGCTTATCTCGGAGGACTCGCTCAGAAGTTGTTCGTCATGCTTGAGGGTAATAATCTTCATTTAACTGGTTTGCAGTAACCAAACTCGAGTAGAACCACTAACTTATTCTTGAATCGTGTTTGCAGAGTTCTGTCAGAACTTTGAAGAGGAGACCAGTCGAGTGGAACCAGGCTTGGACCCTGCCAACTCTCTTGTGAAGGACGAGGCTGCCATGAACGTGCTCCGTCTGGAGTCTCGCGTCGCCAACGTGGTTGAGTATCTGGCTCGGCTGAAGGTTGCGGTGTCGCGGATCGACACGTCACTCTGGCCCAGGGCGACGCTTTCAAATGATCTCGAGTCTCTTATGACTCGACTGAACGACGTCCCTGGTCGAGTGACGGAATGGAAGAAATCCTCCGCAAGGTGTGGCGCTGATGTCGCTCTGTCTCTGGTATGCGTCCATTGCAAAGAGGTGCGAGAAGAGAAGCTGGCTGCCATCCAGGTTGCCAACACCAGGAAGCTCAGCTTTCAGGACTTCATGGAGACTTTCTTAGCCGCTGCCACTCGTATTGCAGACGGGATCGACTTGGATGAGTTCGTTGCCCCTTCCAGTCCTCCGCCGGAGGAGTAAAAAACTTTGATGCTTCACTTTAAATTTGCCTCGGGATGCCGAGTGGATTTTGTAATCATTAAACTCTGTCGAGCCGAGGGCTCGAGTACTTTGATCCGTGGTCTGGGACCTTTTGGGTCTTATCCGAACTTGATTTATCGTTGAATATCTTCATGAATTATCTGTCGAGTGGAACTTGATCTTCACTCGAAATAACTTTGTATTTGAGGTGCAGCTCCGAAGGAGAAGGTAATGGTCGATTCGCATCTTACCGCACTTGTGGATTGGGACGTGTTCTGTACTTAGGCGAGCGCTGGGCTGCAGCTAAGCCCCCGAGTGAGAGGTTTGCTCTCCACTCGGTAGGATTTTCTTATACTTAGGCGAGCACTTGGCTGCAGCTAAGCCTCCGAGTGAGAGGTTTGCTCTCCACTCGGTAGGATTTTTTTATACTTAGGCGAGTGCTTGGACTGCAGCTAAGCCTCCGAGTGAGAGGTTTGCTCTCCACTCGGTAGGATTTTTATATACTTAGGCGCGTGCTTGGACTGCAGCTAAGCCTCCGAGTGAGAGGTTTGCTCTCCACTCGGTAGGATTTTTATATACTTAGGCGAGTGCTTGGACTGCAGCTAAGCCTCCGAGTGAGAGGTTTGCTCTCCACTCGGTAGAATTTTTATATACTTAGGCGAGCACTGGGCTGCAGCTAAGCCTCCGAGTGAGAGGTTTGCTCTACACTCAGTAGGATTTTTATACACTTAGGCGAGTACTTGGACTGTAGCTAAGCCCCCGAGTGAGAGGTTTGCTCTACACTCGGTAGGATTTCATGTACTTAGGCGAGCATTGTGCTGCAGCTAAGCCCCCGAGTGAGAGGTTTGCTCTACACTCGGTAGGATTTTTATACACTTAGGCGAGTACTTGGACTTTAGCTAAGCCCCCGAGTGAGAGGTTTGCTCTACACTCGGTAGGATTTCATGTACTTAGGCGAGCACTGGGCTGCAACTAAGCCTCCGAGTGAGAGGTTTGCTCTACATTCGGAAGGATTTCACGCACTTAGGTGAGCACTGGGCTGCAGCTAAGCCTCCAAGTGGGAGGTTTGCTCTCCACTCGGTAGGATTTTTATAACTTAGGTGAGTACTTGGACTGCAGCTAAGTCCCTGAGTGAGAGTCTGGCTCGCCACTCGGTAGGATTTCAAACACTTAGGCGAGCACTGGGCTACAGCTAAGCCCCCGAGTGAGAGTCTAGCTCGCCACTCGGTAGGATTTTTATAACTTAGGCGAGTACATGGACTGCAGCTAAGCCTCCGAGTGAGAGTCTGGCTCGCCACTCAGTAGGATTTCAAACACTTACGAGCACTGGGCTGCAGCTAAGCCCCCGAGTGAGGGTCTGGCTCGCCACTCGGTAGGATTTTTATAACTTAGGCGAGTACTTGGACTGCAGCTAAGCCTCTGAGTGAGAGTCTGGCTCGCCACTCGGTAGGATTTCAAACACTTAGGCGAGCACTGGGCTGCAGCTAAGCCCCCGAGTGAGAGTCTGGCTCACCACTCGGTAGGATTTTTATAACTTAGGCGAGTACTTGGACTGCAGCTAAGCCTCCGAGTGAGAGTCTGGCTCGCCACTCGATAGGATTTCAAACACTTAGGCGAGCACTGGGCTGCAGCTAAGCCCCCGAGTGAGAGTCTGGCTCGCCACTCGGTAGGATTTCAAACACTTAGGCGAGCACTGGGCTGCAGCTAAGCCCCCGAGTGAGAGTCTGGCTCGCCACTCGGTAGGATTTTTTTGTGAACTTAGGCAAAACGGATTCGCAGCTAAGCCACCCACTGGGGGATTTCGTATGCAAACAAAAGTGACAACAAATATAGGAAGAACTGGAACACTCTTGCCTTTGATAAACATAAACTATAGAAGTTTTTCTTATTACATCTCATCCGAGTGAGAATTCAAGTGTAAAATGGGCGGAGTAGTTCCGCATTCCAAGATTGTGGCTCGTCGATCTTGCGATCAATGTTGTAGAGATGATATGCTCCATTGTGGAGGACTCTGGTGACGATGAAGGGACCTTCCCAAGTAGGAGCAAGTTTGTGTGGTTTCTGTTGATCCACTCGGAGGACCAAATCTCCTTCTTGGAAGGCTCGACTCCTCACATTTCTGGCATGAAATCGATGCAAGTCTTGCTTATAGATGGTCGATCTGATCATAGCCATTTCCCTCTCCTCCTCTAGGAGGTCGACTGCGTCTTGCCGGGCTTGCTCTGCTTTGTCTTCGTTATAAAGCTCGACTATGGGTGCATTGTGAAGTAGATCACTCGGCAGGACGGCTTCGGCTCCATAAACCAGAAAGAACGGCGTTCTCCCAGTCGACCGGTTCGGGGTGGTCCTCAGCCCCCACAAAACTGATGAAAGCTCGTCGACCCAAGCGCCTGCTGCATGCTTGAGATCACGCATCAATCGATGCTTCAGTCCTTTGAGAATAAGACCATTTGCTCTTTCAGCTTGTCCATTCGACTGGGGATGCGCGACCGACGCGTAGTCGACTCGCGTGCCTTGAGAAATGCAAAAAGCTCTGAACTTGTCTGAATCAAAGTTTGACCCATTGTCGGTGATGATGCTATGCGGGACTCCATATCTGAATATTAAATCCCTGATGAAACTGATTGCAGTGCAAGCATCAAGATTCTTGATAGGTTTGGCCTCGATCCATTTGGTAAACTTGTCGACTGCCACAAGCACATGTGTGAATCCGCTCCTGCCTGTTCTCAGTGGTCCAACCATGTCCAGTCCCCAAACAGCGAAGGGCCTGACGAGGGGAATGGTCTTGAGGGCTGATGTCGGCTTGTGCGACATGTTGGAGTAGAACTGGCAGCCTTCACACTTGTCAACTATCTCCTTCGCCATTTCATTTGCTCTAGGCCAGTAAAAACCCGCTCGGTATGCTTTGGCCACGATGGTCCGAGAGGACGCATGGTGACCACAGGTCCCCGAGTGGATATCATCAAGGATTATCTGACCTTCTTCTGGCATTATGCACTTCTGGCCGATTCCAGTTGCGCTTTCTCTGTACAACTGCCCTTTTATGACTGTGAAGGCTTTGGATCGACGGACGATCTGCCGAGCCTCCTCCTCGTCTTCTGGGAGTTCATTCCTCAAGATATACACAATATATGGTACCGTCCAGTCGGGAGTGATCGTCAAGACCTCCATGATTAGGTCGACCACAGCAGGAACTTCGACTTCAGTCGGATCTGTGGCACTTTTCGGCTGCGGGACTTCTTCTGTAAAAGGATCCTCCTGGACGGACGGGGAGCGGATGTGCTCCAAAAACACATTGCTGGGAATGGCCTCTCTCTTGGAGCCTATCTTTACCAAATCATCAGCTGCTTGGTTTTTCAGTCGAGGGATGTGATGGAGCTCTAACCCCTCGAATTTCTTTTCCAACTTTCTCACTGCATTGCAGTAGCCGGTCATAGCTGGGCTTCTGACGTCCCACTCCTTCATCACCTGATTAACCACCAAATCTGAGTCGCCATAGACCAAGAGGCGCCGGACGCCGAGTGAAATGGCCATGCGTAACCCATACAAGAGTGCTTCGTATTCTACTTCATTATTGGAGGAATCGAAGTGAATCTGGAGCACATATCTGAGCTTATCTCCTTGGGGGGAGACCAATACTACCCCAACACCAGAACCATTCAGCATCTTGGATCCATCGAAGAACATGGTCCAGTGCTCCGAGTGAACTTGAGTCGGAAGCTGCTGTTCAATCCACTCGGCGACGAAATCTGCAATTGCTTGGGACTTGATAGCCTTATTTGCTTCAAACTTGATATCTAAGGGAAGGAGTTCAATCGCCCACTTCGCCACTCGACCAGTTGCATCTCTGTTGTGCAAAATCTCTGACAGTGGAGCATCGCTGACGACTGTAATGGAATGGTCAGAGAAGTAGTGCACAACCTTCTTCGTGGTCATGTAAATCCCATATACAAGCTTCTGGTAGTGGGGATATCTTTGCTTCGACGGAGTCAAAACTTCAGACACATAATATACTGGGCGTTGAACTCTGAAGGCCTTTCCTTCTTCTTCCCACTCGACCGTGAGTACTGTACTGACAACCTGTCCCGTGGCCGCAATGTAAAGCAACAGATGCTCTTTACTGATTGGGGCAGCAAGCACTGGCTGGGTGGAGAGCAGAGCTTTGAGGTCTGCAAACGCTGCATCAGCTTCTGGAGTCCACTCGAACTTGTCAGACTTCTTCATCAGTCGGTAGAGAGGCAACGCCTTTTCACCGAGACGAGAAATGAATCGACTTAGAGCGGCCAAGCAACCTGTAAGTTTCTGGACATCGTGCACACGCACAGGGCGCTTCATCCGGAGTATGGTACCAACTTTCTCGGGGTTGGCGTCGATCCCTCGTTCGGAAACGAGGAAACCGAGTAACTTTCTACCTGGGACTCCGAATGTGCACTTTGATGGGTTGAGCTTGATATCATACCTCCTGAGGTTAGCAAAGGTTTCAGCAAGGTCAGTCAGCAGGTCGTAACCTTTCCGTGACTTAACCACAATATCATCCATGTATGCTTCCACATTCCGACTGATTTGAGTGAGTAAACACTTCTGAATCATCCCCAGGAGCGGCTGGCTTGGCCTTCCGCTTCTGCTTCCGACTGGAATTGCCTCCGGTTTCCTGGGCGACTGCTTTCTGCTTGCCACTCCGGAGTCGATCTTCATCTTCACCATTAGCATATTTGGTGGCAATTTCCATCATCCGATTCAGAGACATTTCTCCGTCCGACCGAACTTCAGGTTCAACTCTCTGTTCTCGACGCCTTCTTTAAAGGCATACACTGCTTGTTGATCTGGTACATTCTCAACTGTGTGATGCAGAGTGATCCACCTCTGGATGTAATACCTCAGTGTTTCATTCGGCTTCTGCACGCAAGACCGCAATTCCGTAAGGCCTGCTGGTCGTTTGCATGTTCCTTCGAAAGTCGTGACAAACACTCGGGAGAGGTCCTCCCAAGTGTAGATGCTGCTGGGTGCTAGCTGATTCAGCCACTCTCTGGCTGAGCCCTCTAACAAAAGAGGCAAAAGCTTCATAGCCACCTCATCATTGCCGCCACCAATCTGGACAGCCACTCGGTAATCTTCGAGCCAAGTGCCAGGCTTAGACTCACAAGTGAACTTGTTGACTCCAGTCGCCAACCTGAAGTTGGGAGGAATCACTGCGGCCCTGATGGCTCGACTGAAACACTCTGGCCCTGAAACATGTACTCTGCTGCTGGTAGGAGCATCTCTGTTAGGTCCTTCTCTGTGAGCCCTTTTCCTGTCGACCAAACCTTGAACAAGGATGGACCTCGCGTCAAAGCCTGGTTCTCTGGGATCGACTGGAATCCTCCGCCCAACACTATGAGGGCGTCTGTCATCCTGCTGTCGAGGAGCATATGATCCACTCCTCGGGGGAGGGGTTGGCACTCGACGTCGATCATCACGATCGAATCGGTGGTCATACTGCTCGTTTCTTCCGTACTGATCTGGCCGGTCTCCACGTCCCTCACGCCTCGGGGGCGATCCTGGGCTGTGAGCCGACTGCACTGTATCCGCTGCAACAGATCGACTATGGATCCTGTTCCGCGACTGAGAGACAACGGAATTCTGGTTTCCCGCTGCCCGGAGCAACGCTCTGATTTGCAACAAGCCTCTGTCGGCTTCTGACTGTGAAGGCTGAATTGATTCCGCTATCCGGGCTGCGGCTGCCAAATTTTGAACAGGAGTTCTATATACCTACGTGGGCGGGAAGAGTTGACGTCGACTGGACTCAGGAGCCCGCTGACGCGCCCGCTCGTCGAGTGTTCGCTGGAGATTCTCCAGTCGAGTGCGCTCGGCCAAGTTAGCCAAGCGCGCGTCCTCCAAGGCCCGGGCCTCGGGGGTCTCTCCAACGATAGGAGTGTGGAGTGCATCCATGTTCCGGCGGGGAGTTCTTCTTGCTGCAGCGACGTGAGAGGCTCAGGGAGATACTCCTCGTGAGGGTGCGACAAATCGCCCCCATCCGCGCCTCCACTGGTACGAGCAAAACCGGGAGGGCTGCGTGTGCCATCGATTGCCAGAACCTCCGCCGCAGGGTCACTGCTGTCGCATTCGGATGCGGTCTCTGCGGAGCCAGTCGAACAGGCCGTAGAGAGATTCGTCGGGCTCGATTGCCTCAACTTGTGGGGTGGCCGACTGGCTAGCCACCACATGCCTCACCCACCTCTGAAGTCTCGATCGACCAGAGCACTTGCGCTGGCGAGAGATGAAGCGGGGAGATGAAATGGGAGCTGACTGATATTGGGTCGATGGCTGCCGTAGGAGAACGCCGCGAACACACGCGCGAAAGTGCATCGCCTCGCGGATGGGGAGCGCGTCGATGTCGAGCGGAGCCTCATGAAGCCAGGTGGAGTCGTCGGCGATGAACGTGAGCGCGCCGAGACGGATCTCGCGGCCCTCCACCAAAACTCCACATGAAACCATGATCAAGGAGATCGGAAAAATCGCAACTCCTACAATCAAGCGCTAAGATTCCTGCCCCACGGTGGGCGCCAACTGTCGTGGTTCTAAGTCTGACAGTGATGTAGGGGGGTTAGTATGGAGAGACTAGATCCTAGCTATGCAGGAGCTGTAAGCACACAAAGATGTACGAGTTCAGGCCCTTCTCAGAGGAAGTAAAATCCCTATGTCTCGGTGCCCGGAGGCGGTCGACTGGATTATGTGTCTATGAATAACAGGGGTGCGAACCCTTGATACTGAGGAGGGGGGTGGCTTATATAGAGTTCGCCAGCCCTCTCCTGCCCTCAGTAATGCAGGGTTTAAGGTACATTAAGGTTAGACGTTACTGGTAACGCCTCTAATAAAGTGTTATAATGACCATAAAGACTACTCAATGACCGGCCGTTTGCCTGCGGAGTGACTTTAGGTCTCCTGACGGTCGAGTCGTTGGCTTCGTGGTCGAGTGATAGCTTCCTGGTCCAGTGTCTTGAACCCGTCGAGTGGGTACCTTCAAGTCGATTGAAAGGTGATTTCTTCTTTGGATGTCCTTGGGTAAGGCTCTTAGGACAGGTCCGTGCCCCTACCCTAGGTACATAACTTCATCAGGACCCAGCTTCGTCTTTGGATCCCGCGACGCATGGCCGGTCGTCTGGTGCGCGAACGATGCCGCTCGCCAGGCTCTGACTACCAGGGCGATGCTGGTTCTCGCGGACCGTGGCTCGGGTCCTGTCTGTGACCGGTCCACTGCTTGCCCGCACCGGCACGGGCCGTTCGGCTCCCAACGAGCCGACCGCCGTGGCCGTCTTCTTCTTAGGAGCCATGGCGACGAAGAACTGCTAGGCTGATTACTTAGACCAGATTCTCACACCTACGCACGCCCCTGTCTGGCACGCCAAAAATGTCGGTGTGGAACGACACCTATGGGATCACAAGAATTCCTACTACGGTTGCCGTGGCGCGGGGTTGCGAGAAGGGCAGGGTTAGTAGCCAGCACAAGGATCGTTTACCCAGGTTTGGGCCGCGAGGATGCGTAAAACCCTAGTCCTGCTTTGGTGGGTGTATTTCAGAGAGTTCTTGAGCTCTCGAACTAGCTGTGGTCACTGCGTGGTTTGAAAGAGCCGAATCCTTCTCTAGTATGCCATGGGCCTCCTTTTGTAGTCGAAAGGGACTGCCACAGTGGCACACAGGAGGTGGAAAGGCGTACAGTGCCCTGAGTTTATCGCTCGTATTACAGGACAAGACGCATTTAATGCGTAGGTGTCCCCTTGCTTTATTGGGGACGGGGGCGAGGCCCGTCCCGTCCGTCACCGCTCCTCCTCGCTTTGACACGCGCCCTGGCCAGTGAGGCGTGTGGTGCCATGTAGGCCGGCAGGCAGCTGAGGTGGCGCAGTGGCGGAGCCTTCATGAAGATCTGCTTGTGTAATGCCCCAGATCCGACGCGCCAGGTGTCTTCCAGTTATTCGCCGTCTTTGCCATGTCATTTGCTTGCGTGTTGCACTTTGCCATGTCATCATATGCATTGCATCATCGTGTTTTTCAAAACTTGCATCTGGTCCTTTTCCATGTTGTCCGTTTCGCGATCCGACACTCTCACAGGCACCCGTTGCACCTCTCGGACCTCGTTTCGTGAGTGCCATAAAAATGTTCTCGGAGTGGGATGAAACTTTGCGTGCGATCTTATTATAGTGTAGGTAGATCACCTGTCAAGTTTCGTCGCATTCGGAGTCTGTTTGATAGCCCAACCGTTAAACATATAGCGGCGCTATAGTCGGTCGCATGTCAGGCGTTTTCGGTCTCAGGAAACTGCCGCCGGGTTGCTCTGTCATCTTCCTCTTCTAAGCCCACTAGCCCCCTTGCACAGCCTTTTTCACCCACCTTAACTCCCCTCTCGATCGGATCCGTCAGATCGCGATCGGAGGCTCCGAAATGCCCCAAAAAACCCCAACCTAACCCCTCCTACCTATAAATGGACTGCCCCTCATCCATTTTTGGAACCCTAAACCCCCTCCACCTACATCTATCCTCCCCCTCGAGATCCCCGCAGCCGCCAGCCGCCTTCTTCTTGAAATCCGGCGCAGGCCACCTCGCCGCCGCCACTTGGCGCGCCCCGATTGGCCAGCCGTCAGTCGCGCTGCCGTTCCATCCAACCCTGCAGCGCCACGTCGCCCCTGCCTCCCCCACTTTGCCGCGGCCCTCAGAGACCATCTAGACCCCGCCCTGGGCTGCAACCGGGCCTGAGCCGCCCGCCGCCTGAGCCCGCGAGCGCCGCCGCCCGCGAGCCGAGCACCCCCTCGATCTAGAGCCCCGCCGCCTAGCGCCCCTCGCCGGAGTCTAGCATCGCCGCCCACGCTCGCCCTCCGTGCCGCCCTGCCGTTCCCCGATGTCGATGACCACCTAGGCTGGAGCTCCGCCGTCCAGAGCCTCGTCGGTGCCACTGCAGCCTCCCCCCGCACCTCGGCTCGCCGGAGACGTCGCCGCCTCTTCGCCTCGACCTCGACCTGGAGCCCTGCCGGCCAGATCCGCCACCCGCGACCCCCGCCGGACCCGATCTGCAGGCCCTGTCACCTCCTCGCCGCCGTCCCTCCTTCGCCGGAAGCCGCCGCCCGCGCGACCTTCCTCGACCGTGCGTGCGTGCGGGCGCACGCGCAGCCGCGCCACCTCGCGTGGGCTCCGCGTTCGGCCTAGTCAGAGCTGGCCTGATCTGCCTCCTCCCCCTCGTCCTGGCCCAAGGACCATGGTGAGCGAGCCCCTCCATCCCTCGCCCAGTGCGTGATTTAGTATTCCCCGCTCGTCTGATTTTTTTCTCCGTCCCTAAGTTTTCTGCATTATGTACCCATGTTCATCATGCCATAAATCCGTGCATATAGCTCCGATTCATCCACATAATATGTCAAATTGTTCACTGTGAGATTATTATCATTTTGTTTCATTGTGCCATGCCTGTTTGAGTTCATCTTGATGCCCTAATAATCGTTGCAAGAGTGCTATATGATTTTAACTGCTGAAACTTGTTATAACTTGGTGTTTTGTCTTTTTCGTTGCATTTTGTGTGTGCATTCTATGAGCATGATGTCTACATGTTTGTCAAGCATCTCCATGCCATATTTACAGTGGTGCAAGACTTGTATTTTGTTATGCCCCGTAGTCAGTGCATCAAGCTTGTGAATTGGGCTACTTGCTGTAAATGTTCTGTCAATGCTGAAACTGCTATATCATGTTGCTATCTTTGCTTGATGCTACCAATTAATTTATGCATAATCAGGAGATGTTCACTAAGGATGGTTTGTTATAAATGTCATGCTCTAACCATCCATGCCTTTTTTGCTTTTATAGCCTGCTGTAGATTGTGGTTATCATGCTCTAAACTTACATGTTAATCAATTTTGCGATGGTTGTTAGTATTCAAGCATGCTATGAACTTGCTCTTGCCATGCTTAGCTTCATGAACATTTCATCTTGCTATAGGCATGCTTTTCTTGTCATGAAATGCTTTGTGATGAGTGATTAAAGCTCGCAAAGATGCCTTCATAAATCTATTTATGCCGTGCTCAACTTTTCTGTTAGTCTGAATCTGTTTATGAAATTGCTATGTTTACATGGGCGCCATCATATCTTTTGTGCCTTTTTGGCTCGTGATCAATAAGGGACTTTTGTTCTATGCAATTAGTAGATTCCTGCCATGCCTTTGGTTGCTATGATCTGTTCTTTTAGCATGTTATTTGATAGGTCTAAACTTTGTAACCTGATGTTATTTCTGCCATGTCCAGTGATTTCCACCAAGTCTGTGAACTGTTATTATTTGCAATCTTGCCATGTCCTTTTGAGCATGATCTAGTGATTTTTGAAGTTAGCTTAGTGTTCATGCCTTTTTTTAATGTTGAGGTGTTGTAGCATATTGTTTTGATGCTTGCAATATGCCTAGTTGGTGTTTTGGACAGGTTGTCCTTTAAACTTGTTTCATGTGTATGTGTTGAACCGTTGCTCCGTTTTGAGTGTGCTCCACATGAAATTTTCTTAGTTTTGCATGTAGTCTCATGTTAACTTGTTGCATCCATGTTTTGAGTGTGTTTGCTTGATGTTTGAATGCATTTTGCATCAATGTCATGTTTAACTTGTTTTGCTCATATCTTCTAGGCCATAGCTCCGAATCAAATGAACTTTATATGTAACTTGACTAGAATTTCGTGTAGATCATCGTGGTGCATCTTAATTTGCAGTTTAACAACTTAAACATAAGGTTTATTCAGATCTGCACCAATTTCGAAATTTGCACCTGAGGGCTTACCGGAATTGTTATATGTTGTTTCCGGCCTCATTTAAACTTGCTTTGATGTGTTGTTCTTGTATGCATCTCTTGCCATGAGTAGCTTCATGTAGCCTTGTCATGCATCATAATTGGTTGAGCATCATGCCTTGTTCATGTGTGGTGTGTTTACCATGTTGTGTGCTTCTTCTCGATAGTTCCCATTTTGTTGCGTTCGTGAGGATGCGTTCGTTTACGTTTGGTTCGTCTATGTGGCTTCATCTTCTTCATGGACTCGTTCTTCTTCCTAGCGGGATTTCAGGCAAGATGACCATCCCCTTGGATCTCATTACTATCATTGCTATGTTAGTTGCTTTGTTCTATCGCTATGCCGCCTTACCTACCACTTGCCATGAACATGTAACCTTTGTCACCCTTCCTAGCAAACCTTTGTTTGGCTATGTTACAGCTTTTGCTCAGCCCCTCTTATAGCGTTGCTAGTTGCAGGTGAAGATGAAGATTGCTCCATGTTGGATTATGTTTATGTTAGGATATCACAATATCTCTTATATTGTTAATGCATCTATATACTTGGTAAAGGGTGGAAGGTTCGGCCTTATGCCTGGTGTTTTGTTCCACTCTTGCTGCCCTAGTTTCCGTCATATCGGTATTATGTTCCCGGATTTTGCGTCCCTAACACGGTTGGGTGTTATGAGAACCCCTTGACAGTTCGCCTTGAATAAAACTCCTCCAGCAAGACCCAACATTGGTTTTACCATTTTCCTAACAGCCTATTACCTTTTCCCTTGGGAATTATTAACCTGAGGGTCATCTTTATTTTAGCCCCCCCGGGCCGATGCTTCTCTAAGTGTTGGTCCGAACTAGAGCCCCTTGCAGCGCCACCTCGGGGAAACTCGAGGCCTGGTTTTAGTTGTATGGACTGCTCAGACGATCGTGGCCTGAGACGAGATACGCGCAGCTACTATCAGGGTGTCGGCACGCCGGGAGGTCCTGCTGGACTTGTTTTACCATTGTCGAAATGTCTTGTAACCGGGATTCCGAGACTGATCGGGTCTTCCCGGGAGAAGGAATATCCTTCGTTGATCGTGAGAGCTTATCATGGGCTAAGTTGGGACACCCCTGCAGGGTTTTGAACTTTCGAAAAAGCCGTGCCCGCGGTTATGTGGCAGATGGGAATTTTTTAATATCCGGTTGTATTAAACTTGAAGTAAACTCTTCTAAAATACACCAACGGCGTGCGTAACCGTGATTGTCTCTTTTCGGGGTTGTTCGAGAGGAGAACACGGTTGTTGGGTTATGTTTGATGTAAGTAGGAGTTCAGGATCACTTCTTGATCATTACTAGTTGGCGACCGTTTGCTTAGCTCCTCTTCTCGCTCTTGTTTCGTAAATTAGCCACCATACTTTGCTTAGTCGCTGCTGCAACCTCACCACTTTACCCCTTCCTTACCCATTAAGCTTTGCTAGTCTTGATACCCATGGTAATGGGATTGCTGAGTCCTCGTGGCTCACAGATTACTACAACACCAGTTGCAGGTACAGGTTGTGCGATGATCATGACGCGAGAGCGATGTTTACTTGTGTTGGAGTTCCTCTTCCCCATCGATCTTGGGATAGGTTCCAGGTCGGCAGCCTGGGCTAGCAGGGTGGATGTCGTTTGAGTTCCTGTTTGTGTTTCAAACGTAGTCGGATGTTATTCTCATGTATATTGCTGTATTCTTGCGGCATTTGTATGCCTTGTATGTATCCCCATCTATTATGTAATGTTGATGTAATGATATCCACCTTGCAAAAGCGTCTTCAAGATGCACTTCTATCCTTGGTGGGACTTTCGAGTTCCTTTAGGATAGGGTCGCATCTTGGCCGTGACAAGTTGGTATCAGAGCCTCGACCGACCCTAGGAGCCCCCTTGATCGATCATATAGTTTGGCCGTTGTCGAGTCTAGAACAAAACTTTTTCAGAGTCTAGTTATATCAGAGAGTAGGAATTCTTTTTACTCCTCTGCCCCTTCGTCGCTTTGGTGAGAAATCTTGACGTAGGTGTTTTGAACTACTTCTCTTCCCTTCAAATTTTTTCTTTAGGATCACGCGGTTAGTTTTCATTGGTTGTCCTTCCTCTTTTGTCTGGTGCATTTCTCGTCAAGTCGACTCAAACCTCTTTATCTTTTGGGAGATCAATCATGTGCTCTTTTCAATCGATGGTGTTTCCCTGACCGAAGTTGTCCTTGTTTTTTCCACCCACCCTCGCTTATTCTTCTCAGAACCGGAGTCTGTAATCGAGTATCCATTCTACTCATACGAAGTCTTTGCATTCTTTTCTCAATTATTTCAATCGGTGCTTTTCTCTTCAAGTTATTCATCGATTTGTCGTTCCAGTTGCCTGTGTTTTTTCCCGCCCTCCCACCCCTTTTATTCCGGAGTCTGAGCCTCTATTCGAGCATCAATTTCATTCGTGCGGAGTATCTACAGTTCTTCCTCAATTGTCTCAACCGGTGAAGTCTCGCCTAGTTCATCGTTGTTCATCTCATTTTTTTTTCTTTCTTTCCGGTGGATTTCAACTCAATTTTCTTGGTTCGATCATATTCTTTTCCTCGACTCAAGTGTTCCCCTTGCTTGTTCGCCTCTCGCCATTTTATAATTCCGGAGTGATGAAGACATCTCAGAAGATTAGTGCTGCATTCAATTACTTCGAGGGTGTCACCTCATTCGAATCTTTCAATCGTTCCGGTGCATCATTTCTCATTCAAACGATCCTTTTCCAACGGTGTTTTTCTCAGTGGGCCCTAACCCACAGGTCTTTTCCCAGGATCTTACCCGATTCTTCTAATTTTTTGGAGCTTTTCTCAAATCCTTTCTTTCGAAGTTTGACGTAAGTATGAATTTCATCAGTCAGAGGCCTTTCCAAGATCGATTCCAAATCATTTTCATCGTCGGCTCAACCTCTTTACTTTTCATTCTCCCGAAGTATCTCAACAATTTTACCGGTGTTCCTCGTCGTCATTCTCAACATTTGAAGACCGAAGAAGTATTTCTCTTAAATCTTGTCCGTTCTCCCAGAGATTCGTGGTTCTAGCTCGATGTTACCCTATCAAATTGTTTCTAGTCATGCAATTATTTTCATCCATCCGGAGTATTTCAGGAGTTGTTTTCTTTCTCGATCTTCCGAAGGCCATCTTTTCGGAATATCCTTTTGTTCTAAGTTTTTCAAATTCTTCTCCAATTATTCTATATCCGCGCTCCTTCGTTCGTCTCAATATTCTTCCGGTGCTTCGTTCAAGTATTCTTCAACCAGCTCGCGATCTCTTCGTTCTTTTTTCTCTAAATTCCCTCAAGTATGTTCATCCGTTTCTATTCTTGTCGGTGATTCATTCTCCTTCGTCATGCAATTTTGAATTCTTACGGTGGCTCGTTGAGATATTCCTTTTCCGTTCTTATCGTATCAATTCGTTCGTCCGTTCCAATCCTACCGGTGGTTCATGAAGACCTTCTCAAGTTTGTGCTATATCTCCCCTTAATCTTTTCCCAATGTGAATAAGTCGTATGCAATCCATTGCTTCTCATCAATTTAACTGGTGGAGGATAAGCATAACATAGTTCTTATTCTTCTTTCATCAAGTTGATTTATCTCTTCTTTTCGAAGATTGTTCTTGATGAATAATCTCTCGATTCCAAGTTGTTAATCTTTTCTTTTCCGGAGTTCCAAGTCTTCTGCTTGTCTCGTCGCGAAGCTCCATCCAAATCATCATAAGGCCTTAATCTAATTATTTCCATCCTGGAATTCTATCTCATCATCCTTTATTTTACCAGAGTTCTTAACGGTGGCTCATCATGATTTAATTCATTCTTCAAGTTTTCATCAAGATTCTTTTGGAGGAGCTCAAGTATCTTTCCTTCTTGTTTCTCAAAGTGCAATTAATTCTCCGTATTCTTTTGAAGTGGAGTTTTGCATTTCTTCGTTCCTCTCAGCTATTCAATCTTCTCCGCTTATGGTTGGTTATCACCTCATAATTTTGAGATGTTATCCATAAGTCCACAATAAGTTTATTCTTTTCGCTGTTGATTTTCTGAACAACTCCGTTCAATCCTTTCTTCTAAGGTTGCTTTCTTTTTCGTTCGTGGTGAAAGTTGACATCTTCTTCCTCGTTCTTTTCATTCAAATCTTTCAATTCTTCCAAGGGCATTGTGTTATTCCTCTCGTTAAGTATCATTCCATCTTCTCAAGTTCATGTTCTATTCTTTCCTTGTTCAACCAGAGTGCTGCCTAAATTCTTTCAGTCTTATTCCATTCTCATCTTGTTCCTCGAGCTTTTGATTCTCGTCATTCTCGTCGTTCCTCTTTACTACCCAGTGCTCTCAACTATGTTCATCCTCACTCTTTTGTTCTTATTTCACCTCATCCTTTTTTTCTCTTCCGTCTCGGTCCTAAGATATCGGGACGAGATCTCTTGTTAGTGGAGGAGAGTTGTAATGCCCTGGATCCAATGCGCCAGGTGTCTTCCAGTTATTCGCCGTCTTTGCCATGTCATTTGCTTGCGTGTTGCACTTTGCCATGTCATGATCTGCATTTCATCATCGTGTTTTTCAAAACATGCATCCTGTCCTTTTCCCCGTTGTCGGTGTCAAAACCGGCGGATCTCGGGTAGGGGGTCCCGAACTGTGCGTCTAGGCGGATGGTAACAGGAGACAGGGGACACGATATATTTACCTAGGTTCGGGCCCTCTCGACGGAGGTAAAACCCTACTCCTGCTTGATTGATCTTGATGATATGAGTATTACAAGAGCTGATCTACCACGAGATCGGAGAGGCTAAACCCTAGAAGCTAGCCTATGGTATGATTGTTCTTTTTGGTCCTATGGACTAAACCCTCCGGTTTATATAGACACCGGAGGGGGCTAGGGTTACACAGAGTCGGTTACAGGGAAGGAGATCTACATACCCGTATTGCCAAGCTTGCCTTCCACGCCAAGGAGAGTCCCATCCGGACACGGGACGAAGTCTTCAATCTTGTATATTCATAGTCCAACAGTCCGGCCAAAGGATATAGTCCGGTTGTCCATATACGCCCTAATCCAGGACTCCCTCAGTAGCCCCTGAACCAGGCTTCAATGACGATGAGTCCGGCGCGCAGATTGTCTTCGGCATTGCAAGGCGGGTTCCCCTCCGAATACTTCATAAAAGATTTTGAGCACGAAGAACGTGTCCGGCTCTGCAAAACAAGTTCCACATACAACCATAGAGAGAATAATATTTCCACAAATCTAATCTGCTGACGTACACCGTAGTGTGACATCACACCATAGCCTGGTCTTTATTCGAATCGTTTTTTATAACCAATCTCAGCGCGTTCTGCGAGGCGGTTTTCTCGGCACGTCTTGTCGAAGCAGAGATCGTGTTCCCTTTATTATGGGATTCCCATCAATACGGATGTGGGTAACCCAAACGCGCCATCAATTACGGCGCTTGGGGGATAAGCAAGTTTTACCAGGTTGGTGGGGGCGCATAGTTTCGTCCGCCCTTATAAAGGGATAAGGGTTCACCTTTTTCCACCCACGCCTTCTTCCTCATTGCTCATCCATTCTTGCGCACTCGAGCTCCAGCGCCCAAGTCAGCATCCTTCTCCTCAAACCTCTCCAAACATGTCTGGAGCGGGAGGCAAGTGGATGATCTCCTCCATCACAGAGGGAGACGTCAAAAAGCTGAGGGGAGCCAGATACCTGTCGGAGGATATCGCACACCGTCTCCCAGATGAGGGGCAGCTCATCCCCACCCCCAGGCCCCATGAGAGGGTAGTATTCCTTACCCACTTCCTCCACGGACTGGGATTTCCCCTCCACCCATTCGTCCGGGGGCTCATGTTCTACTACAGCCTGGATTTTCACGATCTAGCCCCAAACTTCATCCTCAACATCTCGGCGTTTATCATTGTGTGTGAGGCCTTCCTCCGCATCAAGCCCCACTTCGGCCTATGGCTGAAAACCTTCAACGTCAAACCGAAGGTGGTGGGAGGCCAGCAGGCGGAGTGCGGAGGCGCCATGGCGCGCAAAATGCCCAATGTCACATGGCTCGAGGGCTCCTATGTGGAGACCATAAAGGGGTGGCAATTGGGGTGGTTCTACATCACCGAGCCGCGCGACACCAAATGGGCGGCGGCCCCCAAATTCAGATCCGGAATCCCCACACGGCTCACTTCCTGGAAAGAGAAGGGCCTTCCCTGGAGTAATCCGGTAGAGCTGACCGGACTCCAGACCTGCATCCAAAATATGATAAACAGGAAGCTCAAGCTTGTCAACATAGTCCAGGTCATGCTCATCCGCCGGATCCTCCCGTGTCAACAACGGGCGTTCAATTTGTGGGAGTTCGACTCGGCCCAGCACCAGACTCTGAGTGAGCTCTTCGACACGACGCACAAGGACGTCTGGAAGGTGCTGTTCAAGAGCGCCGAGGTTCCCCCACCCCTCACCGAGGATCGCGGACTCAGCGCGCAGCGCCAAGCCGGCGCGATAAGCTCTTTTATTACTTACATGGTATTTATTTTCCCTAGTATAATCGTATGCAGGATATAAGCTCCCATACGTTTGACTGGAATGGCTATAGACGGCCGAACAGATCAACTGCCCAGCCCCTCTGCCCGAAGACCCAGCAGACGCTCGCTTAACGGAGATGCTGGTTCCGGCACCTTACGTGGTGCCGGAGAAAAAGGCTAAGAAGAAGGCCACAGGAACCTGAAAGAGTTCCCGGCGCCAGGTGGTATCGGACTCATCGTCCGATGACTCCGAGACGCACTCCTCCCGTGAGAACGAGGAGGAGGAAGAGGAAGGTTCTCGCCCTCCAGCAGGGGGAGAAAAGAAAAGGAAGGCCGCCCCAACCGGGGAGGCCGGAGGGTCCAAGAAGGGAAGGACTCTCCTTCCGGACTATTCTACCACCGCCGCCGACAGCGGAGACGAGTGGTCACTCAGGGCCAAGCCCCTGGCGAAGTCATAAGTATTTGGATACCAGAGTAACTCATAGCATACTTTTATTGCACTGCTTCTCCTAGCGCCGAATATGGTTATGTAGTCCGTCCCGGGACCGTATCGACGTATCCTCGTCGAGCAGTTCTTTGGATCTGTCGGCTATGAGTAGCGGATCACTTCCGACCGCCTCCACCCCTCATCCTACGGACAACGCCGAGGTGTTGTTTCAAGGGGCGCCGAGCCGAGGGGAGGTAGTCCTAGAGGCACCTCAAGGCAACCTTCCGGACTCCAGGCGCAAAGGGAGCAAGACTCCCACAGGCTCGAAGTTCGGCCCCCAGTCGAGCACCGCGCTGGAACCTCCAGTGGTTCCTGACTCCGGTAGGTGGCCCCTTCCAAAAGGGGCAAGCCGTCTGTGCCGGTGACCTCTGTCCATCCAGAGGCACCGGACAACCTGCTGGGAGCACTTCACGACGCTTCCATCGACGAAGAGCACCGCACTATTATTAGTGCGGTGATCAAGAAGGTTCAGTCCGCCAAGAGCGGACTGACTGAAGCCTGTGCCAGCCTTCTAACAGGCTTTGAGGTAAGTGTTTAAAATATAGGGAAATATTACCGCATAGACAGTAGCCCCTGATGCGTTGTTTGGTGTTCACAAAGAAAAGCTGGATAGAGGATCGAATAATATCTCCAGGAGTCTAATACAAGTATGCAGGCTTCGCTGCTGACCTCTGCCGCATTGACTGCGGAGGTCGCTGCACTGAAGCAGAACCTCGAAAGGTGCGAGAAAGAGCTCGGCCTTGCCAAGAGGCAGCTCGAGGAGAACAAAGGTAAGTAATACCTTGTCTATATATATATGAAAAAAAGATGTGGTTGCAAAATGATAGGATCATCATGAATGTGCCAGGGGCCACGACCGAAGTGGTGGCCCTGAAGCAAGCGTTGTCCGAGGCCGAAAACAAAGCGGCCACGGAGCGCACCGAGCGGGAGAAGCAAGAGGCACGGGTGGGCGAGGTGCAGCAAGAGCTCCAGGCTCTTGAGAAGAAGCACGAGACTTTGGAGCTTGACTCGAAGACGCGATAGTCCGAGCTTGCCCCGGCCCTCGAAAGCACAAAGCATGCCAAGGCTGAAGCCCAAAAGGCCCTCCAGAAAATTGAGGCGATGAAATAGATAGGGGCGGGTAAGGCATTCATTATGCAAAGCAAGCATGTGAGAGTAAATTACTTGTTACTTACCCAAGTCCGGAGCTCTCCAGGAGCATTAGCAGATTTGCTCCGCAGCGTGTCGGATGCCGCAAAGTACTACCGGGCCGAGGAAGGGAGCTCGACGGAGAAGGTGTTCTAGTCTCAGTATACTTAGGCCAAACACCCGGTGCCCTTAAGCGACCAGCTGAAGCAATTGGTCGAGCTCCATAAGGCTGCCGAACAGGCCATGAGGGGCCTTCTAGTCCGGATGTGGCTTGGCGACTCCTTTCCCAACAGCTACTTTAGCCTGGTGAGGCGGCTTGTGGATGCCTGCCCATGGCTGGAAGTCATAAAGCGGTCCGTCTGCATCAAAGGTGCACGCCTAGCTTTCGCCCGTGCGAAGGTGCACTGGGCCAAGTTGGACGCCGAGAAGCTGGTGAAGGAGGGGCTGCCGCAGGGCAAGGAGCATCGCCACCCTAAAATGTATTAGGAGGGTGTCCTGAAGGGTGCCCGTCTTGTGGCGGACGAGTGTGCGAAGGATGTAATTTTTTAATGAACTTTCTCGAGTGATCCTGTATTATGAAAACTTGTTCATATGCGCTACACAACGCTTGTTTGAATTTAAAATATTACCTTCTGTGCAGCTATTTATCAGATCAAAAAGATGGCCAGTCGTCGGCTTCTGCCCCCATGCTACGAGTGCTGCGGTGTTTGGGATAGATCTGAGAACTCTTTTTCCCATTGTTGGGTCCTTCGAGGGAGGTGCTCAGCGCAAAGAACAAGGCAACTGGACTATAATGCTTTATCACTTTCACTTAGCCATAGAAGTCTACAATTTTAAATTTTGGCGAAGCCCCTAGTGTTCGGAAGGCCGAATTCGGGGCGCTATACACGCCTAAGCCAGACAAAGCCGACTCCTCGCCCTAAGCGGCATAAGTCTTTAGGGACTCGAGACCTCTCAAACAGCGACCAACTCTCGCCTTATCATGACAGTCAGTTTTAGCTTTCTCTACTGAGGTGCTTGCCCAGATGAACCGGGGCACAATCGCAATAGTTCTCCCAGTGCTACCTTAGCCGATATAGCGGAACGTGAGGTACCAAAAAATGGGAGCCGGGCAAACCCAACTATTGACCCAAGACATGATTCGGAGCTGATGCATATAATGCTATAAGTTCGGGGTGCCGCGCTGTCGAAAGTGTTCGGACTTCTCACGCCGTATTATGGGGTACTTAAGCCCCTGGCGCATTGGCCGTACCAGAGTGTACGGGTGCTCAATGTCATAAATGAACATAAATATAAAAGGGAATAGAAAAGGCGATAATAGACTAGTGCTATGCATTGTTTATTCAAAAGGGTGCGTTGAAGCATAATGATACAAGTAGTGCGATAAGCAAGAAATAGGACTATTTGACATGTCCACTGCAAGGGCAAGCTGCGGAATGGTATTTAAAGCAGGTATTTCTCTCGTTATCAGAGACCACTTGGCAGTTCCATGGTGCGACGTAGCTTTCTGCGTCCTTGGTTGTTGTATCGTGTGTCCGGCAATTGTACTGCCGGACGGGGCTTAGTGAAGTCCTGAAAGAGAGAAAAAATAACAAAGTGGGAAGCCCCTAGTGCGGTTGAGCCGCGTTTTGGGGCGTGCCGTAGTCGTGTCCCCCCACCTATACCCACGGTATTTTCAATGCGTAATTATGTACGTGTGGCACGGATGTCGCCTTATGGTTGGGACTGGGGTGGGGCCGCATTGCTATGCGAGCTCGGAACATGCCAGGCGGTATTGTTGCAGATTACTCCGGGCGCGCTTGACGGTGTCCGGGTGTTTGATCGCCGAACTGGTTGATTGCCTTAAGAGGCTGCTTTGCGCTTCTACTGCAAGGGCCGCAGTGTGCTCCTCCGTGCGGAGAGAGCGCTCTGTGTTTCCATTGACTGTGATGACCCCTCGAGGTCCTGACTTCTTGAGCTTGAGGTATGCATAATGCGGTACCACATTGAACCTTGCAAATGCGGTTCGCCCGAGCAGTGCGTGATAGCCACTTCGGAACGGGACTATATCGAAGATTAACTCCTCGCTTTGGAAGTTATCCAGGGATCCGAAGACCACTTCTAGTGTGACTGAGCCTGTGCAATGGGCCTCTACACCTGGTATGACGCCTTTGAAGGTCGTTTTTGTGGGTTTGATCCTTGAGGGGTCTATACCCATTTTGCGCACTGTGTCCTGATAGAGCAGGTTCAGGCTGTTGCCGACGTCCAAAAGGACTCGAGTGAGGTGAAATCCGTCGATGATTGGGTCTAGGACCAGTGCAACGAATCCGCCTTGACGGATACTAGTGGGGTGGTCTCTGCGGTCGAATGTGATCGGACAGGAGGACCATGGGTTGAACTTTGGGGCGACTGGCTCCAACGCATATACGTTCCTTAGCGCACGCTTCCGCTCCCTCTTGGGGATGTGGGTTGCGTATATCATGTTCACCGTCCGCACTTGTGGGGGGAACCTCTTCTGTCCTCCGGTGTTCGGCAGCCGAGGCTCCTCCTCGTCATCGCTATGTAGCCCCTTATCCTTGTTTTCGGCATTTAACTTGCCGTCCTACTTGAACACCCAAAATTCTCTGTTGGTGTGATTGGTTGGCTTGTCGGGGGTGCCATGTATTTGACACGAGCGATCGAGTATTCAGTCCAAACTGGACGAGGAATGGCTTTTTCCACTGACCGGGTTTAGAGCCTCTGAATCAGGCATTGACTGCCGTATCCTTGGTATTGTCGCTGTTGATATGGCGCTTGGGTTTGTTGCTACGTGACCTGCCATTGCTATCCTTGGTATCCGAAGTACCAGGGTTCTTTGATATGTTATTGCTACGAGCCAGCCAACTGTCCTCTCCCGCGCGAAAGCGGGTCATGAGTGTCGTGAGGGCTGCCATAGATTTTGGCTTTTCCTAGCCCAGGTGTCGGGCGAGCCACTCGTCGCGGATGTTATGCATCCGAACAGTCGATGATTTGATTTTTCTTGGTTAGGAACTGTGTCCAGAATTGCCTAGCCGATTCCTCTAGCTGCTGAATTATGTGGCTCAAGTCATCGGCATCTGGTGGTCGCACATAAGTGCCCTGGAAGTTGTCGAGGAATGCGGCTTCCAGATCTTCCCAACAGCCAATGGATTCCGCTGGCAAGCTGTTCAGCCAATGTCGAGCTAGTCCTTTGAGTTTGAGTGGAAGGTATTTGATGGCGTGTAGATCGTCACCGCGGGCCATGTGGATATGCAGGAGGTAGTCCTCGATCCATACCGCAGGATCTGTTGTACCATCGTATGATTCAATATTTACGGGTTTGAAACCCTCTGGGATTTGGTGATCCATTACTTCGTCTGTGAAGCATAGGGGGTGTTCGGCGCCTCTGTACTTGGCTATATCACCACGCAGCTCATATGAGTCTTGTCCGCTGTGTTCGGCCCGGCCGAAAATTTACTTTTACTGTATCCGGCATGACGGTTATTGTCGGTGTCAAAAGCGGCGGATCTCGGGTAGGG
Organism: Aegilops umbellulata; assembly: GCA_032464435.1. Lineage (NCBI taxonomy): Eukaryota > Viridiplantae > Streptophyta > Magnoliopsida > Poales > Poaceae > Aegilops > Aegilops umbellulata. The sequence continues at coordinate 134,203,264 of CP136060.1, read as the reverse complement.
GGTCCCGAACTATGCGTCTAGGCGGATGGTAACAGGAGACAAGGGACACAATGTTTTACCCAGGTTCGGGCCCTCTTGATGGAGATAAAACCCTACATCCTGCTTGATTAATATTGATGATATAGGTAGTACAAGAGTAGATCTACCATGAGATCAAGGAGGCTAAACCCTAGAAGCTAGCCTATGGTATGATTGTTGTTTGTTGGGGTTGGCCTACGGACTAAAACCCTCTGGTTTATATAGACACCGGAGAGGGTTAGGGTTACACAAAGTCGGTTACAATGGTAGGAGATCTGAATATCCACATCGCCAAGCTTGCCTTCCACGCCAAGGAAAGTCCCATCCGAACACGGGACGAAGTCTTCAATCTTGTATCTTCATAGTCCAGGAGTCCGGCGGAAGGTATAGTCCGGCTACCCGGACACCCCCTAATCCAGGACTCCATCAGTAGCCCCCAAACCAGGCTTCAATGACGACGAGTCCGGCGCGCAGATTGTCTTCGGCATTGCAAGGCGGGTTCCCCTCCCGGATTTCGTGTACCTGTTGAATAATGTCCTGTTCTTTATAAGTGCAGCGCTCCTTGGCTTCTACGCCCAATAATGGCCGTCTTCCACGTGTCAAATGAATACGAAAAGTCTGGGTGTTTTCACATTCACACCCCTAGCCGCGTAAATGAGCCGCCTATTTAAAGGAATGGGGACTTAGATCCAAACCACACCTTCTCCCCTCCGCGAGTAGTCATCAGAGCGCATCCAGAAAGGGTCCATTCCACCATGGCCAGCCGTTGCAACTCCTCCTCTCGCCCTTCCAGTCCTAAGCCCAGAGACTAGGAGAGGTGCTCCATCCCGCATAGCGAGCTAGTATCGCTTCAGACCAAGGGATTCCTCCCTCCGGCCTACATGGTCCCGGTTCGAGCTGGACTCCCCGCCTATAATGGCGGAGAGCAAGCGGAGAGCGCCCCCACTCCCTCCAAAGGAGAGCGGGTATGCCTTGTCCCTTACCTAATAAGGGGACTCGGATTTCCAGTTCACCCGTTTCTCCGAGAGCTTCTGGAGTTCTATGGCCTCCAGCTGCACAACCTCACACCTGCCTCTATATTGCATATCGCGGGCTTCGTTGCCCTTTGCGAGCTGTTCTTGGGTGTTGAGGCTCATTTCGCGCTGTGGAAGAGGTTGTTCTGCCTGGTGCCCCATTCTCAAGAGGGGTTAATATATGAAGTGGGCGGAGCCGAAGTGTGGCGCATCGCCGGGACCGGATATCTATCCGGAACCCCAAAGAAGGCGTCCAAGGACTGGCCCTCAGAATTGTTTTATATGGAGGATGTCCCACTGCCGGATCCTATACGGATCGGCCTCCCCGAATTCAACAATGCTCCCTTAAAGAAACGCTTAAGCTGGCGTCCACGGAGCTCTCAGAGAGAAAGTGACAGGGACGTCCTTTACCTGATGGGCCGGATAAGACTATTGGCTCATTCCGGACTAACCATGGTTGGAGTCATGGCCGTGTGCATCATGCGGGGGGTGCAGCCGCTTCAGTATAGAGGCGACCCCATGTGGGATTTTAACGGGGAGGATGACGCCACTCGTTACAGTCGTAAGGCGCTGGACTCAGCTGCCGCTCTAGTAAAGATCTTGTCCTCTTTGTTCAAGGGAGAAGAGGAGGAATTCCTCCGCGTAAACCCACACGGTGGATTTACCATGTACAACCCTCCAAGTTGGGTAAGCGGACAATCTTGCTTGCCCATCCGTTTTATATTCCCATGATTAAGTGTATAGTCTAACGACTCCTACGCAGGAACTGCGTCTGGAAGTAAACGATATAAACAGCCGTCCTCCACAGGCCTAGGATCCTGAATGGTCCCTCGATCCGGCCTCCGAAGAGGATCCGGACATATCGGTGGAGCTGATTGACGGGGTGTTTTATCAACTGAGCAAGGACGATACCTTGGTGGCCATTACGGCCGATTACCCAGGGTTAATCCCGACCTCCCAGGTAACTGAGACTAGAGTCCCATTACCTTGGGAAGGGATCCATCCTCATGTGTTTTTAGTTTTCCTGACAACAACCGTGTTTTGCAGGGGAGGTTCCTAAGGCGGGAGGCCGAGCCTGCGGCAGCTAGCCAACAAGGGGCCGCAGGTCTCCGTGGGGTAAAAAGGAATGTAGTCCGGACTGAGGCGCCGGTGCAAAGGTATAGTGCGCCTGTTTGGTCCAGGTGTTATTTCTTAAAGGCATATTAACACTCGTGCTCGGTGCAGGACAAAGAGGCCTCGCCGGACTATATCCGGAGAGGGTTCCAATCGCGCCTGGACCAGCCAGGCTCCACAGCCCAGCCCGGAGGCGGAGGCAAACACGAGGCACGCACCGGACGCTCCTCCGACAGAGGATGTGGACAGGTTGTCTGCCACCCATTCCGAGGTGGAGAGTGCCATGAATCACCGGCGCCGCCGGACAGTTCTCCGCGACGCTTGTTTCTCCCAAGAGGCGTTGGATGCCTTTAATTCGGGAGATGCGTATCTCCGTGCCGCTCAAAGTGGTCTAGCCAGAGCCACGGAGCAATATGTAAAAGACATACGGGTGAGAAAATTTGATAGTTATATGGATCAGTAGCCCCCGACACTTGAAACAGTTAGAATAACTGATTTAAGGATCATATGACATGCAGGCTCTTTCAGAGAGGAATACCCAACTGTCCCAGGAGCTGAAAGAGTGCAAGGCCCAACTTGAGGCCGCACTGGCCGCGACAGGGGAGCCCAAGGGGGCCCCCTCTGGTAATATATGATTCAAAAAGATAAATATTGTGCAAAATGCGGCGTCTGTGCTAGTCTGACAAATGATATTGCAGATGGCGCCGGACTAGATCCGGACAAGCAACAACTCCTGCGCCTGCTAAAGGCTGGCGAGAGCGTGCTAACAAAGGTGAGGCGGGAGAAGATTGATCTTCAGGATGCCAACACTAAGCTGGGTGTTGAACTGAAAGATGTTCGTGCCCAGCTGTCGGACTCCGTTAAGGAGAATCAACGGCTTTGACGCGGCATATTTAGTAAGTGCTTGAACGAACTTTTTGAAAAAAAAGGTTCGGCGAGGAAGTCGATTAATAGAGCGATGTCTGTAGGTATGCTAACAAGTCGTCCTGCAGAGGAGATGCCCGGTTCTACGGATGACCTTCTTCCCGAGCTCTCGCAACTGCATGAGCGAGTTCGGCAGGCGATGCAAGGCGTTGCCCAAGTCTTATGGCCATCCCACCCCATGCTTGAGGGCCTTGGAGACCTTGTAGAGAAGTTGAAGGGAGCGCGGCGGCGCTTCCGATTGTGGAAGATAGCGGCCTGCCATCAAGGCGCTAGGGAGGCCTGGGCCATGGTGAAGACGTGGTACACAAAGGCTGACCCGAACCACATGGCCAAGGTCGGACCTGTGGGGCCCGATGGGAAGGAGATCCCTGTAAGCTTAGTATACGGCCAAGTAGAATTGGCCGCAAAGTATTCCCAGCAGGACTGTAAATTAGACAGCCTGTTAGATGGTATTGAAGAGGAATACAACCAGTCGGAGTGACTATGTAATTTTAATTGACATGTATAATGCCTTCTAGCCGGATTGTAGATCGTTTGTCGTTGCCGACCTTTTCGCTTCGACCTCGGGACCTGACGGTCCGGAGTGTGTCTGAATACCCTTGCGGTTATATAAGAACCGGGGTATGCATGGAGACCAGGCGTAGGGGTCATTAGTGCTTTATCAGACAAGTGCCCAACTAGTTATGTTATATTACATGGTTAGTAAGAAACATCTTCCAGAGAGAATAGTTCTGTTAGGGGGTCCTTTCTCTGGGAGGCATGCCCTAAAGTGCATGTCCGGACTGCAAACGCAGAAAAAGCATCTGGGGGCACATAAATAAGTAAAAAAGGTCATCTTTAGTTCACCGACCGAATATTCCCTTGAGAACGCTAGCTTTCGGCTTCACCCAGTCTGAGGTACACATCCGGCTGACCCGGCAGTAACAATCGCAGAGGTGCTCCCTTTACCACCTAGCCGAACAATCGGGAAAGTAGGGGTAAGCACAGGAGCCAGGCAACTCATCTTGGTCAAAACTTAAGTCATATCGATGCATATAATGGTGAATAAAAGGTACGTGCGGAAGTTTGACACATGTGTTGGGCATGAAGCCCGTATAAATAAGCTTCTGTTTAAAGAAGCCCCCAGGTTTAGTGAGAGAGGGTAGCACGTCTCTTGATGAGCCTTTAAGGGAAGGAGAGAAATGTAAGACAGAAAATAAAAAATAGATAGAGGTAGGAGACGAACACAGAGTCCAGCGCTAGGCATAGAATCTTCGGAGACGGGCTGCGTTCCATGGGTTTGGCTCGAGTCGGTTATCCGACGCATCTCGCAGGCGGTACGCTCCGCCAGTCAGGACTTGGTTGATTATGAAGGGACCTTCCCACTTGGGCTTCAGTTTGTCCTTTTTCTTGCCCGACAGGCATAGAACTAGTTCGCTAACGTTGTAATTTTTGGCCCGTACTTCTCTGCTTTGATATCTTCCAGCCTGTTGTTGATAGAGTGCGGAACGGGCTTTTGCCACGTCACGCTCCTCCTCCAAGGCGTCCAAACTGTCCTGCCGATCAAGTTCGGCTTCTCTTTCTTCATACATGCGCACTCGAGGTGAGTCATGAATGATGTCGCAAGGCAAAACAACCTCTGCGTCGTACACCATGAAGAATGGTGTGTATCTGGTGGTGCGATTCGGCGTGGTCCGCAGCCCCAGAGTACGGAGTCAAGCTCCTCTACCCAGTGCGTGTTGGATTCCTTGAGGGACCGCACTAATCTAGGTTTGATGCCGCTCATAATAAGACAGTTTGCACGTTCGACCTGGCCGTTAGTTTGTGGGTGATAGTCGGATGCATAATCGAGCTTGATGCCCATGTTCTTGCACCAGAGTTTTACCTCGTCGGCCGTAAAGTTCGTGTCGTTATCAGTGATGATGCTGTGGGGGACACCGTAACGGTGTACGACCCCGGATATGAAGTCTATCACCGGTCCGGCTTCGGCCGTCTTAACAAGCTTGGCTTCTATCCATTTGGTGAATTTGTCCACCATGACCAGCAAGTATTTTTTCTTGTGGGTTCCGCCTTTAAGGGGTCCAACCATGTCAAGCCCCCAGACCACGAAAGGCCAAGTGATGGGGATAGTTTGGAGGGCGGTGGGTGGCATATGGCTTTGGTTTGCGAAAAGCTGGCAACCGACGCATCGTTGGACCAAGTCCTGAGCGTCTGCCCGGGCCGTCAGCCAATAAAAGCTTGCACGGAAAGCCTTGCTTACAAGGGACCGAGCTGCAGCGTGATGACCACCGAGTCCGGCATGAATTTCAGCCAGCAAGTCCCGCCCTTCCTCTTCGGAGATGCACCTTTGAAGGACTCTGGTAGTGCTTTTCTTATAAAGTTCTCCCTCATGGACTTTATAGGCCTTAGATCGCCGCACTATGCAGCGTGCCTCATTTTGGTCCTCTGGGAGCTCCTTCCTAGTAAGGTAGGCTAGGAATGGTTCTGTCCACGGGGCGAGGACGGCCATTATTACATGGGCTGAAGTTGTAATTTCATTGGCAGAGCCTCCAATTATGTCAGATTGTTCGGTGTCGGACTGTGTGGTTGGGTCCGGGCTGTTATTACCAGGTTCCCCTTACCATACTATGGATGGCTTGAACAACCTTTCCAAGAAGATGTTGGGGGGGACTGCATCGCGTTTTGCGCCGATGCGTGCCAGGACGTCTGCCGCCTGATTGTTTTCCCGGGCTATGTGGTGAAATTCGAGCCCCTCGAACCGAGCTGACATTTTTAAGACGGCATTGCTGTAAGCTGCCATTTTCGGATCCTTGGCATCGAAGTCTCCATTTATTTGGGATATCACGAGGTTCGAATCCCCGCGCACCTCTAGGCGTTGAATACCCATGGATACTGCCATCCGGAGACCATGTAAAAGGGCCTCATATTCGGCTGCATTGTTGGAGTCCGTGTACATAATCTGGAGTACATATTGAACTGTTTCTCCTGTGGGGGATGTCAACACGACGCCGGCCCCTAGTCCGGCCAACATTTTGGAGCTGTCGAAATGCATGATCCAGTTTTTGTATGTGTCGTACTCTTTAGGGAGTTCGGCCTCCGTCCATTCTGCGACGAAGTCGGCCAAAACTTGCGACTTGATAGCTCGCCGTGGCTTATAAGTGATGTCGAACGGGAGGAGCTCGATGGCCCATTTTGCAATCAGTCCCGTTGCTTCGCGGTTGTTTATAATATCATTAAGTGGTACTTTGGAGGCTACTGTTATCGAACACTCTTGAAAGTAGTGTCGCAGCTTCCGGGATGCCATGAATACTGCGTATGCAATCTTTGATAATGCGGGTACCGTGATTTGCATGGAGTGAGGACAGTGGACACATAGTATACCGGCTTTTGAAGGGGGAATTTGTTTCTGTCCGTTTCTCGCTCGACGACGAGCACTGCGCTGACAACCTGGTGGGTTGCAGCAATGTACAATAGTATTGGTTCGCCGATATTTAGCGCGGCCAGGACTGGGTTTGTTGCCAAGATGGCTTTTATTTCGTTGAGTCCGGTTGTGGCGGCATCCGTCCACTCGAAGTGTTCGGTGCGCCGAAGGAGGCGATAAAGGGGTAGTGCCTTTTCTCCCAAGCGGGAGATGAAGCGGCTTAGAGCCGCCACACATCCGGTTAACTTTTGTATTTGTTTGAGGTCCTTTGGGATATCCAATTGCATCAAAGCTCGGATCTTGGCTGGATTTTCTTCAATTCCTCTGCCGAATACGATGAAGCCCAAGAGCTTCTCGGCTGGAACGCCGAAAACGCATTTTTCTGGATTGAGCTTGATGTCGTATGTTCGGAGGTTATCAAATGTAAGCCTCAAGTCGTCTACTAGAGATTCGACATGTCTTGTTTTTATGACCACATCATCCACGTATGCCTCGACTGTTTTGCCGATCTGGTTTGCCAGACATGTCTGAATCATGCGCTGATATGTTGCGCCGGCGTTTTTGAGCCCGAAGGGCATTGTGTTGAAGCAGAATGGGCCGTATGGTGTGATGAATGCCGTTGCGGCTTGGTCTGACTCTGCCATCTTGATTTGATGGTAGCCGGAGTATGTGTCGAGGAAACACAACGAATCGTGTCCTGTGGTGGCGTCGACAATTTGATCGATGCGGGGGAGGGAGAAGGGATCCTTTGGGCAAGCCTTGTTAAGGTCTTTAAAATCAACACATAGGCGCCAGGATTTGTCCTTCTTTGGTACCATCACCAGGTTTGCTAGCCAGTCCGGATCTTTTATATCTCTGATGAATCCGGCCTCCAGTACCTTGGCTAGCTCCTCTCCCATGGCTTGTCTCTTGGGTTCGGAGAAACACCGAAGGGCTTGTTTGACCGGTTTGAATCCTTTTAGGATATTTAAGCTGTGTTCGGCCAGCCTGCATGGGATTCCTGGCATGTCTGAAGGGTGCCAGGCGAAGATGTCCCAATTTTCACGTAGGAATTCTCGCAGTGCGGCGTCTACATCAGGGTTTAATTGTGCCCCGATGGAAGCTGTTTTATTGGGGTCCGTTGGATGGACCTGGAATTTGACTATTTCGTCCGCTGGTTTAAAGGAGGTGGACATGGATCTTTTGTCGAGTATCACATCATCCCTGTTTACCGTGGAGCGAAGCGTAGTCAGTTCCTCAGCTTCTAGGGCTTCGGATAGTGCCTCAAGGGCCAATGCGGGTGTCTTGTTTTCGGCGCGGAGCGCTATTTCTGGATCACTAGCGAGAGTGATAATTCCGTTCGACCCGGGCATCTTGAGCTTCATGTACCCGTAATGGGGCATTGCTTGGAAGATTGTAAACGCTTCCCGCCCTAGCAGAGCGTGGTATCCGCTACTGAACGGGGCCACCTAGAACGTGACCTCTTCGGACTTGTAATTATCCGGCGTGCCGAACACCACATCTAGTGTGATTTTACCTGTACAGTGCACTTCCCGACTGGGTATTATTCCCCAAAAGGTTGTGCTGCTTCGCTCGATGCGGTTCCAGTCTATTTCCATTTTTTGAAGGGTTTCCTCATAAATGAGGTTCAATCCGCTGGCTCCATCCATGAGTACCTTGGTGAGGCGAAAGCCGTCCACAATTTGACTGAGGACCAATGCGGCTGGTGCTCGAGCTGTACGGAATTTAGGTTCATCACTAGCATTGAAAGTAATAGCCGTGTCACTCCATGGGTTTATTGTTGCTACTTGATAAACTTCGGCAAGGCTACGGAGTGTTCTTTTTCGCATATTATTTGATGCGAAAGTCTTGAAGACTGTTAATATTGTACTGGTGTCCCTGGGGTGGTTTTCTCTGGCCTCCGGGATTAGGAGGTCTTCGCCAATTTTGGCCACCTGCCGGAGTATCCAACATGCTCTAAGGCTGTGAGTTGGTGTGGCGTCCTCTGTACTATGAATTTTACAGGGTCCATTAAGCCATCCTTCCAGTACGGTTCCATGCCCTGTAGAGGGTTTTGGTTTTTTGGTTTTTAAACCGGGTGTCTGCCAATGATGCACCCTTTTATTTCGGACGAGGTTTCTATTCAGGGTCGGATTGTCCCAAAATTTTATTTCGGTTTTCCAGGCGCTTTCCATCAAACAGTACTTTTGTACTATGGACGCCAAGTCAGCGAAGCGTGTAATATCACGACGACTTATGGCGTTGAGGATTCCCTTGTCCGTGCAATTATTGTAGAAGATTGAGATTGCGTCTTCCTCGCGGCAGTCCTTTATCCTGTTCATAACCAGGAGGAATCTCGCCCAGTAATGATGTACTATTCCTTCGGGCTTTTGCCTGATTTGGGATAGATCGCTTATGTTCGGGTGGGTGGGTGGAATTGAATCCGAAACCTCACCCAATCTGAGACTCAGAGGCCAAGGAGTTTCCGAACTCGGAAGTTTGGATTCTTGGATGTTGTCCAATGAATCTGGCCCGTTGCCTGATTCTAAGTTCAGGTCTTGAGTTACATCCTCCCCTCTGCGGGTATCCGTCTTGGAGGGATCGGGAATCCGGACGTAGCTAGTCCTTAAGAGAGATGAAGGGTCGCCGCACTGCGCCTCTACTACGGCAACATGATGGGTGACTTGGGGAGAGTTAATCTCTCTTAGATCGGGTTTAAGCCCAACCTGGTCGTAATCCGTAGTGACCCCAGGACGGCGATATGATCCAAGAGATCATTTACGGAAGAGAGCTCCATTGGATCTAACTGCTCGGCGAGTTCTGAGCTGACATAAAGGTTGCTTTTGATGACCCGAGAGGTCATTGTTGGTGCAACAGCCGAGCAGGCGGTCATAAGAAAACCGCCTAGCCGGAGAGTTTGGCCGACAGCCAAAGCTCCCTTAGCAATGGCGCCGTCTTTAAAGACGAGAAGAGGCATCCTTCCTGATTGCGACGGCACAGAGGAACTCTCAATGAAAGCACCAATGTCGGTGTCAAAACCGGTGGATCTCGGGTAGGGGGTCCCGAACTGTGCGTCTAGGCGGATGGTAACAGGAGACAAGGGACGCAATGTTTTACCCAGGTTCGGGCCCTCTTGATGGAGGTAAAACCCTACATCCTGCTTGATTAATATTGATGATATAGGTAGTACAAGAGTAGATCTACCACGAGATCAAGGAGGCTAAACCCTAGAAGCTAGCCTATAGTATGATTGTTGTTTGTTGGGGTTGGCCTACGGACTAAAACCCTCTGGCTTATATAGACAACGGAGAGGGTTAGGGTTACACAAAGTCGGTTACAATGGTAGGAGATCTGAATATCCGCATCGCCAAGCTTGCCTTCCACGCCAAGGAAAGTCCCATCCAGCCACAGGCGAAGTCTTAAATCTTGTATCTTCATAGTCCAGGAGTCCGGCGGAAGGTATAGTCCGGGTACCCAGACACCCCCTAATCCAGGACTCCCTTAGTTATCGTCTCGCGTAGTGGCGCGCCCTCGTGATCCGTAGATCGATCTTGCGTGTTTTGCTTTGTCCTCCAATACGTCTCGCAGTTCTAGCGTATTTCCTCGTGCCTTTTTATTTGAGTGGCGCCGGGGTGCAGGCGTGCCCTTCGGTGGAAATGCCGCTCTGTCCCGTCCACGAGGTGGCCGATCAGCCGCGTCATATGCTAGAGATGTAGGTTTTAATGCTTCCTCCTCCAGTCAGGGTAGCAACCTGCGCTTTGGGTAACTCTTGGAGGGGCGTTCGAGTTCATATTCCTCGGCCGCAAGGACTTCAGTCCATCTATCAGCTAGCAAATCTTGATCAGCTCGAAGCTGCTGTTGCTTTTTCTTAAGGCTGTTTGCCGTGGCTATAAGCTGGCGCTTGAAGCACTCTTGTTCGACGGGATCCTCAGGCACGACAAATTCATCATCGTCGAGGCTTGCCTCATCTTTAGAGGGTGGCATGTAATTGTTATCCTCCTCCTCTCCATCTGCCGCTCTCTCAGGAGGGATGGCTTCTCCATCCTCCTGCTCTGAATCTTGCTGGAGGGGATTGTCGTTATCTTCGGCACTATCCGGAGTGTTATTATCTCCTGTGCTGGTGTCACCGCTTTTGCTTTGGCGAGACTTAGAGCGGCGTCGCTGACGTCGGCGCTTGGGTTGCTTCTTGGAGGGGTCATCCCCCGTTGTCCCGTCGCCATTGCCTTCTTTGGGTGTGTCCACCATATATATATATATATATATCATATGATGGGGTGACTCCCTCACCCGTTGTCCGTTTCGCGATCCGACACTCTCACACGCACCCGTTGCACCTCTCGGACCTCGTTTCGTGAGTGGCATAAAAATGTTTCGGTCTTATTATAGTGGGATGAAACTTGGTGTGCGGTCTTATTATAGTGTAGGTAGATCGCCTGTCATGTTTCGTCGCATTCGGAGTCTGTTTGATAGCCCAACCATTAAACATATAGCGGCGCTATAACCGGTCGCATGTCGGGCATTTTCGGTCTCCGGAAACTGCCGTCGGGTTGCTTTGTCATCTTCCTCTCTTCTCATCCCACTAGCCCCCTTGCACAACCTTTTTTACCCACCTAAACTCCCCTCTCGATCGGATCCGTCAGATCGCGATCGGAGTCTCCGGAATGCCCCAAAAAACCCAACCTAATCCCTCCTACCTATAAATGGACAGCCCCTCATCCATTTTTTGAACCCTAAACCCCCTCCACCTACATCTAGCCTCCCCCTCGGGATCCCCACAACCGCCAGCCGCCTTCTCCTTGAAATCCGGCGCAGGCCACCTCGCCGCCACCACTAGGCACGCCTCGATTGGCCAACCGTCAGTCATGCCGCCGTTCTAGCCAACCCTGTAGCGCCATGTCGCCCCCTGCCTCCCCCACTTTGCTGCGGCCCTCAGAGCCCATCCGGAGCCCACCCTGGTCTGCAACCGGGCCCGAGCCACCCGCCGCCTAAGCCCGCAAGCGCCGTCGCCCGCGAGCCGAGCACCCCCTCGATCTGGAGCCCCGCCGCCTAGGGCTCCTCGCCGGAGTCCAGCATCGCCGCCCGCACTCGCCCTCCGCGCCACCCTGCCGTTCCCCGCCGTCGACGACCACCTAGGCTGGAGCTCTGCCGTCTAGAGCCTCGCCGGTGCAACCGCAGCCTCCCCCCGCACCTCGGCTCGCCGGAGAGGTCGCCGCCTCTTCTCCTCGACCTCGACCTGGAGCCCTGCTGGCCAGATCGGCCACCAGCGACCCCCGCCGGACCCGATCTGCAGGCCCTGTCGCCTCCTCGCCGTCGTCCCTCCTTCACCGGAAGCTGCTGCCGGCGCGACCTTCCTCGACCGTGCGTGCGTGCGGGCGCACGCGCAGCCGCCCCACCTCGCATGGGCCCCACGTCCGGCCCAGTCAGAGCTGGCCCGATCTGCCTCCTCCCCCTCGTCCTGGCCCAAGGCCCATGGTGAGAGAGCCCCTCCATCCCTCGCCCAGTGCGTGATTTAGTATTCCCCGCTCGTCTGATTTTTTTCTCCGTCCCTAAGTTTTCTGCATTATGTACCCATGTTCATCATGCCATAAATCTGTGCATATAGCTCCGATTCATCCACATAATATGTCAAATTGTTCACTGTGAGATTATTATCATTTTGTTTCATTGTGCCATGCCTGTTTTAGTTCATCTTGATGCCCTAATAATCGTTGCAGGAGTGCTATATGATGTTAACTGCTGAAACTTGTTATAACTTGGTGTTTTGTCTTTTTCGTTGCATTTTGTGTGTGCATCCTATGAGCATGATGTCTACATGTTTGTCAAGCATCTCCATGACATATTTACAGTGGTGCAAGACTTGTATTTTGTTATGCCCTGTAGTGAGTGCATCAAGCTTGTGAATTGGGCTACTTGCTGTAAATGTTCTGTCAATGCTGAAACTGCTATATCATGTTGCTATCTTTGCTTGATGCTACCAATTAATATATGCATAATCAGGAGATGTTCACTAAGGATGGTTTGTTATAAATGTTATGCTCTAACCATCCATGCCTTTTTTGCTTTTATAGCCTGCTGTAGATTGTGGTTATCATGCTCTAAACTTACATGTTAATCAATTTTGCCATGGTTGTTAGTATTCAAGCATGCTATGAACTTGCTCTTGCCATGCTTAGCTTCATGAACAGGTCATCTTGCTATATGTATGCTTGTCTTGTCATGAAATCGTTTGTGACGAGTGATTCAAGCTCGCAAAATGCCTTCATAAATCTGTTTATGCAATGCTCAGCTTTTCTGCTAAGTCTGAATCTGTTTATGAACTTGCTATGTTTACATGGGTGCCATCATATCTTTTGTGCCCTTTTGGCTCGTGATCAGTAAGGGACTTTTGTTCTATGAAATTATTAGATTCATGCCATTCCTTTGGTTGCTATTATCTGTTCTTTTAGCATGTTGTTTGATAGATCTAAACTTTGTAACCTGTTGTTATTTCTGCCATGTCCAGTGATTTCCACCAAGTCTGTGAACTGTTATTATTTTCAATTTTGCCATGTCCTTTTGAGCATGATCTAGTGATTTCTGGAGTTAGCTTACTGTTCATGTTTTGTAATGATTTACCTGTACATCATGTCCATGTCTTTTTTTCATGTTGAGGTGCTGTAGCATATTGTTTTGATGCTTGCAATATGCCTAGTTGCTGTTTTGGACAGTTTGTCCTTTAAACTTGTTTCATGTGTATATGTTGAACCGTTGCTCCGTTTTGAGTGTGATCTACATGAAACTTGCTTAGTTTTGCATGTAGTTTCATGTTACCTTGTTGCATCCATGTTTTAAGGGTGTTTGCTTCATGTTTGAATGCATTTTGCATCAATGTCATGTTTAACTTGTTTTGCTCATATCTTCTAGGCCGTAGCTCCGAATCTAATGAACTTTATATGTAACTTGACTAGAATTTCATGTAGATCATTGTGGTGCATCTTAACTTTCTGTTTAACAACTTGAACATAAGGTTTATTCAGATATGGACCAATTTCGAAATTTGCACATGAGGGCTTACCGGAATTGTTGTATGTTGTTTCCGGCCTCATTTAAACTTGCTTTGATGTGTTGTTCTTGTATGCATCTCTTCCCATGAGTAGCTTGATGTAGAATTGTCATGCATCATAATTGGTTGAGCATCATGCCTTGTTCATGTGTGGTGTGTTTACCATGTTGTGTGCTTCTTCTCGATAGTTCCCGTTTCGTTGCGTTCGTGAGGATGCGTTCGTCTATGTTTGGTTCGTCTACGTGGCTTCATCTTCTTCATGGACTCGTTCTTCTTCCTAGCGGGATTTCAGGCAAGATGACCGTCACCTTGGATCTCATTACTATCATTTCTATGCTAGTTGTTTCATTCTATCGCTATGCCGCGTTACCTACCACTTGCTTATCAAGCCTCCCAAATTGCCATGAACCTCTAACCTTTGTCACCCTTCCTAGCAAACCGTTGTTTGGCTATGTTACCGCTTTTGCTCAGCCCCTCTTATAGCGTTTCTAGTTGAAAGTGAAGATGAAGATTGCTCCATGTTGGATTATGTTTATGTTGGGATATCACAATATCTCTTCTATTGTTTGTCGGATTTCGGGTTCCGGCAGACCCTTAAGGTTTGAACTCTGGGTTTAGGGTTTAGGGTTTAGGGTTTAGGGTTTAGGGTTTAGGATTCAGGGGTGCGCGCAGAGATTGTGCCCTCTACCTCTCCGTCTCGCAAAGATCTAAACTACCAAAAGAACAACACAAGAGACACAGAGTTTATACTAGTTCGGGCCACCGATGCGGTGTAATACCCTACTCCAGTGTGGTGTGGTGGATTGCCTCTTGGGCTGGTGATGATGAACACTACAAGGTAGAACAGCCTCGTGAGGGTCCGTTCTTGGCCTGGGGGATGAACTGCTAGGAGGAGTTCAATCGCCCTTCTCTCTCTTTCTCTCTGATCCAATTGCTAGATTACTCGATGATCCCTCCGTCTCGGGGGTGGCTAGTCCTATTTATAGGCAAAGGCCCTAGGCCTCTTCCCAAATATTGAGCGGGAAGGGCGCCAACAATTGGCCAATTTGAAAGGGAACATCTAGTACACTTATCCTGACTAAAGTTGGTCCTCGCCTGCCAAAGGCCCTGTGGTGACGCCGTTCTGGGCTCCACGATGACCTCCTTCCCACCGTTGGACTGGTCTTGGTCTCGTTGCACCGAAATGGATGCCTTTGCTTGATCCTCTCGCCTGCGCTTGCCCCCTTTGCACCAAAGAGGAAAGGGAGACACTGCGCGGGCTAGCGCCCGCCTGGCGCCTTTGGTCATCATGGCTTGCGTCATGGGCACCTCGCGAGGTACCCCGCCTTGATCTCTCCGCCTCCTCGTGAGCCAGCCTGATGAGGCCGTGCCTGAGGAAGCGCCGTGTCATCCGCCCCACGAGGCTTGGACCCTCGCGAGGGTCTTAGGTCTTGTGTTGATGAAGATGGGCCGTGCTGGGGCCCCCTTCGAGCCACGCCGCAGGCCGCAGGCCGCAGGCAGGCAAGTCTGGGGACCCCCGTTCCCAGAACGCCGACATTGTTAATGCATCTATATACTTGGTAAAGGGTGGAAGGCTCGGCCTTATGCCTGGTGTTTTGGTCCACTCTTGCCGCCCTAGTTTCCTTCATATCGGTATTATGTTCCTGGATTTTGCATCCCTAACGCGGTTGGGTGTTATGGGAACCCCTTGACAGTTCGCCTTGAATAAAACTCCTCCAGCAAGGCCCAACATTGGTTTTACCATTTGCCTAACAACCTATTACCTTTTCCCTTGGGAGTAATTAACCTTAGGGTCATCTTTATTTTAGGCCCCCGGGCCAATGCTTCTCTAAGTGTTGGTCCGAACTAGAGCCCCTTGCAGCGCCACCTCGGGGAAACTCGAGGCCTGGTTTTAGTTGTACAGACTGCTCATCCGGTCGTGGCCTGAGACGAGATATGCGCGACTACTATCAGAGTGTCGGCACGCCCGGAGGTCTTGCTGGACTTGTTTTACTATTGTCGAAATGTCTTGTAGCCGGGATTCCGAGACTGATCGGGTCTTCCCGGGAGAAGGAATATCCTTCGTTGATCGTGAGAGCTTATCATGGGCTAAGTTGGGACACCCCTGAATGGTTTTGAACTTTCGAAAGCCGTGCCCGCGGTTATGTGGCAGATGGGAATTTGTTAATATCCGGTTGTAGTAAACTAGAAGTAAACTCTTCTAAAATACACCAACGGCGTGCGTAACCGTGATTGTCTCTTTTCGGGGTTGTTCGAGAGGAGAACATGGTTGTTGGGTTATGTTTGACGTAAGTAGGAGTTCAGGATCACTTCCTGATCATTACTAGTTGGCGACCATTTGCTTAGCTCCTTGTCAGGGGTTGGGTGCGACATATGCCAAGGAATGGCTTATCATTGTGGGGGCGAGTAGAACGTCGCCGGTGCCTGGAAGCGGGATGAGGCGTAGACATGCACGCCGGTGAATCTTACCCAGCTTCAGGGCTCTTCGAGGAGATAACACCCCTACTGCTGCTCTGCGGGGTCTCTGCATGATCACTATGGCAAAGTGGGTACAAGGTTGCTCCTTGAGCTGTTTCCTGGAGGTAGGAGGAGGAAAGGCTAGCTCCCTCCTTCCTGTATTCTATGTTCTAGTGCCAATGGGGTCAAACCCTTTGCATGGGTGCTCCGGGGGGTTTATATAGGCCTACCCCCCGGGGGTACAATGGTAATCCGGCTGGGCGCGGGTCCTAGCCGTCTGTCTCTCAGGCCGCTGTCTTCTCTGCCGACTACTCGGGCCCGCCGACTGGTGGGCCCCGCCGACTAGTCCGGTACAGAGCCGACAGGCCTTGTCCGCCGCGGGCGGGTCTTGCCGGCTGCGGATTACTGTAGTCGTGCTTCTAATGACGGTGGCTTGGTTATGGGGTCATGGCTACAGTACAGCCGCCTAGCGGGCGATCACTGTTGTCACTCCCTGTCTTATCTGGTTAATGGCATGCGGGACCCATGGGAGGGACCGGCCGACTCCCATGCGGTCCGTCTTGTGGCGCTCTTGCCGTCTTCTATCCCCCCCCCCCGTTGACAAGTGGGGGCCGCCGTCTCTGGGCCGTACAGGCAGGCCGACGTGGGTACAGGGCTCCGCCACTGGAGCTGATGTCAGGGCTAGCTGGGCAACAGTGCCGCGCCGGACGGAGATCTCCGTTGGTACGGTGCACTGTGGCCATGCCTGCCCTTGGTAATCGGGGTGGGGGCGGGCCTTGCTGCGGCCGTTCCCAGCCCCGTCCCTTCTTACGAAGGCAGAGGGTGGTTGGAGTCGCGGGCCGACTCCCCATAGCCGTCTTCTCTGGAAGTCGCCAGTTAGGAGTCGGCTCGTCTTGTAGTCGTCCCTGGGACTCGGCCGTGAGTAGATAGTCGGCAGCGCCGCTGCCGACTCCCAGAGGCAGCCCTCCGTCCTGGGGTTCCTGAGGGGCGTAGCCTGCCCCAATGTCTTGAAAGGTTCTGGGCCTCGTGTTAGCCTACCCGTGGCCCATTACTCCGACAGTAGTCCCCGAAGCTGGTTAGGCGCTGAGGGAGACGTATTGAGGAGCCTCAACAGTTTCTTCCTTCCAGTGGTTGGATCTGGGCTTCGCCCGTCGTCTTCCTTCAAGCCGACTATCGGGAGCCGGACTCGTCGAAGGCCGTCTTGCCTCTTAAAGATTTTGAAAGTCGTAGCGGGATCCAGACGGCATGCCTGGCAAGCTTCCTGGTTGCCGCCCGTTGCGGACCCGTCGTGTGGCGACATGTGGCCGGGCCAATCTGCCCGCCCACGCGCGTGACAGGACAGGACCGCAGGTGGGGCCCGCCACTACCGTGCCTCGGCCTTCGAACGGATCTGTTGCGGCCGTGCGGACAATTGGAATTCCTGTGCAGTAACTGCGCGCAGTAACTTCGTGCGGTAAATCATGGGGGTCGTGGGGTCCTTGGCGCAGTAAATCCCACGACGCCCCATGGGCTTCTCAGCCTAAGAGCCTATAAGTAGGCGGAGGGAGCGGGCGGCGAAGCACGCGTGCTCACTCTCCCTTATTCCCCTCTGCTTCCTCTTGATTCTTCTTTCCTTCGCCGTCGCCACGCCGGACCTCATCACGCCCGCAGCGATGAGCTCTTCCTCCGCCGCCGCGCCCGCTGCCGCGCGCTCCGGCGTGTGGGATGGCTCTGAGGTTGACAACGACTACATTGAGTTTCTTCGCAAGACGCGTCGCCTCCCCGGCAAAGACCTAGTGTGGGCCCGCGCCGTGCCGGCAAGGGAGGTATCGCCGGCGCCGGAGGAGGGCGAGCGGGTCATATTCCGCTCGCACCTCATGCGCGGGCTAGAGCTGCTGGTGAGTGGCTTCTTCCGCTCCTTCTTGGAGTTTCACGGGCTCCAGCCGCACCACCTCACACCAAACACGGTGGTGCTGCTGGCCGCCTTCACCACTCTGTGCGAAGGCTTCCTCGGCGTTCTCCCCACCATCGAGTTGTGGGGCGAATTCTTCAGTTCCAAGCTCAGCACGCATGTCGCCGGCGTGCCAGCCCAGTGCGGTGCCTTCATCGCGATGCGGAGGTCGGTGGTCGACAACCCATTTCCCACCATCTCGTTGATCAAATCAGTGAAGATGTGGCAGCGATCTTGTTTCTACGTGAAGAACATCGCCCCAGAAGGCGACTGGGTCAACTTGCCTTCTTAAGAGGCTGGCGCGCCGGCCGGAAGGCTCCCCAGCTGGTCCCTCCGGGCCAAGACGCTGACTCCTGCCGGCGCCGCCGCCGTCGCGCGTCTCCGAGTGCTGACGCATTCGGAGGGTCTGACCGGGGCCGACTTGCTGGCCGCCTTCGTGACACGCCGAGTCCTCCCACTCCAAGGCCGGCCTCACATGATGTAGCAGATGAGTGGCCACTGGGACCCAAGTCGAATGTGCTCCAAGGACATGCCCCACGCGGAGGTGGCGGACACGGTGAACTACATCACGAACTGCAGTCTCTCGGGGAATTGGCAGTTCGGCAAGGAGCCGTACTCGCGCGCCAACCCCCCCCCCCCCCCCCGCCTGTTGTAAGTTGTTCCTCTTCTGATTTCTTTCTTCAGCCGAGTCCGACTTCTAATCTTCTTTAATACTCGAAATAGAACCCTCTCATTCAGCCTTCGGCCGGCACCACGGGGCCGGCCCGCCAGTTCGTCCCCGACCGAGCGGAGAGCGACATCGACGACCCCGACTTGGGGGCGGCGGCGATGGAGGCCGACGCCGAAGGAGGAGGTGAAGGAGGATAAGGTGGCCTCAGGCCTTCAGCCACCTTTGCCGACTGGCCTAAAGACGATGCTGAGGGGGAAGTCGCCCCACGCCACCACCCGAAGGCCGGCCGCCCTGGCGCAAGTTCGTCCGCCGCCCTGGATGGTCTAGGCGGCGCGAGGAAGCGCCGGGCCGGACCGAGTTCTCTTGGCGGCCGGTCGAAGAAGTTCAAGGGGGCGGCTGCCGCAACCAGGCGGGAAGAGGCGATTGCTCAGGCCAACCGCTTCCGCAAGGAATTGAAGAAACCGCCGCTGGTCTCCGCGTAAGTGCCGCCGCCCTTCGTCTTGCTTTCTGTTGGTTGATTTTGTCTAAGTCTTGTTCATGATTCCCTTGTTCCAGGGCTCCCCTCACCCTTGAGAGGGTAACCGCCGCCTCCATCATGGAGTCGGCAGAGACGTCCGCCACCACTCGGCGGATTGAACCCACCGCCAATCTCCGGGAGGCGACGGAGCGGAATGCGCAGGAGAAGCGCGACGAGGAAGAGGCCGACCGCCGGGAGAAGGCGGAGGCCGAGAAGGCGGCCGCCTCCGCCTAGAAGAAGCTGGACGATGCCGAAGCCGCCGTCGCGGCAAAACAGCAGGCTGAGGAAGCCGCACGCCGCCAGTCGGCGTTATTCATCATCCCGCTGAACTCAGCGCGACCGCCTCCGGACTTCACGGAGCAGACTGGGGAAGCCGGCGGCGAGCACCCCATCATGGAGAGGGAAGGTGGCGAGGCCTCCATGTCGGACACGGCCGTGCCGCCACCGCCTCAGCCGCCATCTGGGAGCACGCGAGGCGAGCAACCGGTGGACCCGTTGGTGCCGCCGACAAAAGACGAGGCCGTGGCGAAGCTGCTCCTTCAAGTCGCCTCGCCAATGTGCCGCCGCCTTGAGAAAGCGACTTCAGCACCGCGCCCCTTGGAGACCAGCGCCACCAGCTCGGCCATCCCAAACGTCGAGGCAACGAGCGCCGCGCCTGTTGGGTGGGCGCGAGGAGGCGGCACAGGCCCGCTGAACCAGGCGCTTCTGGACGTCCAGGCGAAGCTGTGGGCTGAGGGCGACGCCCTCCAGAACTGCACCAAGCCGCATCTGGCGTCGCGAGTAGCCATCCGGGTATGTTTTCTTCTGACTTTGTTTTACTTTCTTTTCTCTGTGGGGACGTGCCAGCACACCCACTGGGTGTAGTCCCCGAGTTCCGGGCCAGCTGCTGAGCAGGCGGGTCGGAACTCCATTGGCGAGTTCTAAGCACTTACTCTTGTTTGAAATATTTATCACAGGATTATCACAACCTCCGGGTCACCGCCTTCAACCGCAATGTTGAAGAGCTGGTCAAGCGGACTGCCGACTTGTCGGAGAGCCGGAGTGAGTTCTCCTTCTTCGCAGGGGTGCGCTGGCGCACCCGCGGGCTGTAGTCCCCGAGATTCAGGCCGACTGCTGACCAGCCGGGTCGGATCTTCCCGGCGACCTTCTTTGATGACGACTTAGTGCCTTCTTCTTTTTTCTTCAGAGGCCAACGCCGTTCTTCAGCAGCAGCTGGGCGAAGCCAACACCACCTTGCGCGCCAAGGGGGAGGAATGTGGCAAGCTCGTCGCAGAGCGTGACCTGCTAGCCATGCAGCTGGCGGAGCAGAGGGAGTTGCTTAAGAAGGCACAGGAGGAGGCGGAGAAGAAAGAGACTGCACTCCTGGCCGAGTTCGAGGTCGAGCGCTCCTCCTGGACCGACAAGGAGGCAATGCTGACCTCCGGCTTTCATGAGATTGAGGATATCGTCGCTAGTGAGTTTTTTTACTCTCTTTCTTTGAGCCGCTGACAGCAGGTCGGGCCGACTCCTGATTTTTGACTTGCTTCTTTCCGTCTTTGGCAGACTTCTTCCCTGGCCACACGCAGGCTGCTACTCAATCCATCGAGGCTGATCGCGAGGCGCGGAGGGCAACTGGCGAGGAGATTGCCGCCAATGCCCCCCGGACCCTTGACGAGCAGCTTCTGTGCATCGAGGCTTGTCTGCGGCCGGGCCATCGGATGTTGCACCGGCTTCAACGTGTCGGCGCCCAGGCGATTGCTGCCTTGTGGCCAGACATGCCGGTTCTGCGCACTCCCAGTAGGACTACCGACTGGCTGGAGGACGCAGCTGGCCGTCTTGAAGCTTGGAAGGGTTCCTCGGCCCGGGCTGGAGCGCGCCAGGGCATGGAATTCGTCAAGGCGTGGTATCCTAGGCTGGACCTGGACCGGCTGGCCACGCTATGAGCGGAGGCCCAGCCGGAGCTGCAGCCGGGGAAGACGCCCTGGTCAAGTGCGCCGTGGCGATCGCCGAGTACGCCGATACCAGCGTCTTCATTCCTGAGCGGGCTGAAGACGGCGAGGAGGCACTGCCGGAGTGGTTTGGGATGAACCCGGACTACGATGAGGACTCGGCGGAGGTGATCGGCTCCAGCACCGAGGAGGAAGGCGAGGCGGAGGACGGAGGCGAGATGGAGGCACCAGGAGGCGTGGCGGACGATCAGCCTCAGCTCGACAGCGCCTCCAACAACGAGCCGCGCCCAACCAAGCCGGCTGCCGCTGGAGGCGATCAAGCCGAGACTGCCCAGCCGGCCGCCCCAACGTCTGACACCGCCATCTCCTCCGAGCCTCCAAACCAGTCTGCTGCTTCCTAGGCTACTGCCTTGTCTTTATTTTATCTGTTTTAGTAGTCTTAGAAGAACTTGTTAATTCGCACAATTCCACCCGCGGGGTGTATTTTGAACTTCTGCTTGAAGATTCGGCCAAGGGCCTATGTTATGTAAATATCTATCCGAGTCCTATCATTTCTTGCTCATTGCTCTCTTGGCTTTTCCTTTGCCGCCTTCCCTTAGTTGTCGTCTTTGCCAGTCGGACAGCCGCTCCACTGACTGCCGTTGGATCAAGTGCTTGGCTACTTTGGGAAGGCAAGTACTTGGCTGTTTCTAGAGTTTCTTAGCAAGTTGAGTAGAAGGCGGCGAGCCGACTACTCGGGTGTCGGCTTTGCAAAAAAGTGGCTGGAAAGCCGCCTTTAAGCTATGTTTATGCTTTGAGTCCTTAGCCATTTCTCATGTGGGCGCCATTCTTCCTTGCTCCTGCCCACCGGACAGTCGCTCTGCGAGCTGCGGCTTCTAACAGGAGACGGCTTAGGTGCCACACACTACTTGTCCGACTGCAGGAAGCATTTCATAGCGCAAGTCGGCTAGTCCCCGGGCCGACTAGTCAGATCCGGTGCCAAGCGGCATAAAAAAGAATGGCATACTCGAAGGCATGATACTTATCATACAGATAAGAAAAAGGGCAGTCCCCGAGCTCGTCTCGGGGGGGCCGAAGTCTTGGTACTTTAATACAAAGGGTAGCATGGTACATACTGCTTTAACTGTAAAATCTTCGGAGAAGATTTGCATTCCATGGTCGTTCCGTCTCTTTGCCGAAGTCGTCCCTCTTGCGTGCTCGGGGCTTCTGAGCGTCGATCAGATAGTAGGAGTCGTTGCCCAGTACTTTGCTGATGATGAAGGGGCCTTCCCAAGGTGCCGACAACTTGTGCTGGCCGGCTGTCCGCTGGACTAGTCCGAGCACAAGGTCGCCTTCTTGGAAAGATCTCGGCCTTACCTTCCTGTTGTAGTATCGGCGCTGGCTCTGCTGGTAGATGCCGGACCGGCTGAGTGCCAACAGCCGGCCCTCTTCCAGCAGATCGACGTCGTCTTGATGTGCTTCTTCTGCTTCCTCCTTGGTGTACATGGTGACTCGCGGGGAGTCGAACTCTATGTCCGTTGGGATGACGACTTCGGCACCATTAACGAGGAAGAAGGGCGTGAATCCTGTCGATTTGTTTGGAGTCGTGCACAGACTCTAGAGGACGGCTGGCAATTCGTCAAGCCAACAGCCGGCCAAACGCTCCAGTGGTTCGACCAGTCGAGGCTTGAAGCCAGACAGGATGAGGCCGTTTGCCCGCTCCACCTGGCCGTTTGACTGTGGATGGGCAACGGACGCTAAGTCCAGTCGGATGCCATCTGTCGCGCAGAAACGGGGCAAGGCGCCTTTGGCAAAATTTGTGCCGTTGTCGGTGATGATGTTGTGCGGTATGCCATACCGAATCGTGATGTCGGAGATGAAAGTCACGGCAGTCGGGCCGTTCAACTTCTTGATAGGCTTTGCTCCTATCCACTTGGTGAACTTGTCCACCGCGACAAGTAGGTGAGTTAGGCCTCCTCGCGCCGTCTTGAATGGTCCCACCATGTCGAAGCCCCAAACTGCAAAGGGCCCGGCGATGGGAATGGTCTTGAGTGCAGAAGCCGGCTGATGCGGCTTGGAACGGAACTTCTGGCACCCCTTGCATTTTTGGACCAGATCCTTGGCTTCTTCTAGGGCAGTCGGCCAAAAGAAACCGTGTCGAAAGGCTTTGGCGACGAGTTCTCGTGAGGCCGCATGGTGGCCGCACTCGCCTTGATGGATGTCTCTGAGAATTGCTTGGCCTTGCTCCGGCTCGACGCAACGCTGGTAGACACCAGTAACGCTGCGCCTGACCAGCTCTCTGTTGACTATGGTGTAGGCTGCCGCTCGGCGTTGTACTTGCCGAGCCATGGTTTCATCGGTTGGCAGCTCTTTGCTCACTAGGAACTTGAGGATGGGTTGTGCCCACGAGGGCGCTGCTATTTCTTCGACTTCCAGAACTGCGACTTGGACGAGGGCGGCTAGGCTGGGAGGCAGCGGGCTGGAGTCCTCGGCCGCTTGCTGGACTGGTGAAGTCCCGGGGCCGACTGATGCAGTCCCCGGGTCGAGCTCTGGAGTCTTTGGTCTGGTCGCCGCAGTCCCCGGGCCAGGTTCTGAAGTCCCCGGGCCGGCTTCAACTGCGGCGTTCTTGGAGCCGTCTGCAAGAGTTCTTGTGTCATCTGCTGGGGCTCTTGAGTCGGATCCGACTTCTTCGGGGGGAGTCGGCACAAAGATGGAGTCTGACTCCAGTGAAGGCTTAACAGATGGTTTGAGGAGGCGCTCAAGGGCGACACCGGATGGTATTGCCTGGCGGGTGGAGCCGATTCGTGCCAGGGTATCTTCTTGGTTTTTGTCATTTCTTGGCACGTGAAGGAACTCGCACCCCTCGAAATATCCACTGAGTTGCTGCACGAGGAAGCGGTAGCTTGCCATGTTTGCATCCTTGGCGTTCCAGTCGCCAGACGACTGCTGGACCACCAAGTCGGAGTCACCCTAGCACAGGATCCGGCGAATGCCAAGTTCTTTGGCAAGCCGGAGCCCGTGAATGAGCGCCTCGTATTCGGCGACGTTGTTGTAGGCGGTGAAATGGATCTGCAGCGCGTACTTGAGCTTGTCGCCTTTGGGAGAAGTGAAGACGACGCCGGCTCCTAAGCCGGTGCGCATCTTGGAGCCATCGAAATGCATTCGCCAATGGGTGGAGTCGGGCGCTGGCGGCGGATACTGGGTCTCGGCCCAGTCGACAAGGAAGTCGGCCAGCGCTTGCGACTTGATGGCGGTGCGGGGCTGATAGTAGATTGTGTAGGGGGCCAACTCTATGGCCCATTTGGCCACTCGTCCGGAGGCATCTCGGCTTCTGATGATCTCGGCTAGTGGGGTTGTGCAAACCACAGTGATTGGATGCTCTTGAAAGTGAGGCTTCAGCTTCTTGGCGGCAAAGTGTACGCCATAGCACATCTTCTGGTAGTGGGGGTAGTTCTGCTTGGAGGTCGACAGTACTTCACTTAGGTAATATACCGGTCTCTGGACAGGTAGTGCCTTGCCTTCCTCCTTGCGTTCGACTACGATGACTGTGCTGACTACTCGGCTGGTGGCAGCGATGTATAGGAGCAAGGGCTCCTTAGGAGTCGGAACCGCCAGCACAGTGGGAGTAGCCAACATCTTCTTCAGCTGGAGAAAGGCCTCGTCCACCTTGTGGTCCCACTCGAAAAAAGTGGTCTTCTTCATGAGCTGGTACAGGGGGAGCGCTTTCTCGCCTAGCCGACTGATGAACCGGCTGATGGACGCCAAGCAGCCGGTGAACTTTTGCACGTCCAGCAGACCGCTGGGTACCTCCATCCTCTTGATGGCTTTGATCTTCACAGGGTTGCACTCTATGCCGCGTTCAGAGACCAGGAAGCCAAGGAGTTGGCCAGCTGGTACTCCGAAGACGCACTTCTCAGGGTTGAGCTTGATCTCGAATCGGCGCAGGTTCTCAAAGGTCTCCTTGAGGTCTTCCAGCAGCGTTCCGCGCTTTTCTGTCTTCACCATCTTCCAGTAGACGTGTGCGTTTCTGCCGAGTTTCTTGAGGAGGCACTTCTGCATGCAACGCTGAAAGGTAGCGCCGGCATTCCTCAAGCCGAACGTCATGGTCAGGTAGCAGAAGGCTCCAAACGGCGTGATGAAGGCGGTCTTCAATCTGTCTGCCGGGTTCATCTTGATCTGGTGATATCCTGAATATGCATCTAAGAAGCTCAACAGCTCGCATCCGGCTGTGGAGTCTATCACCTGATCAATCCTTGGCAGGGCAAACGGGTCCTTCGGGCATGCTTTGTTGAGGCTTGTGCAGTCGATACACATCCGCCACTGCTTGTTCTTCTTCAGCACCAGGACCGGGTTTGCTAGCCATTCTGGGAAAAACACTTCCATAATAAAGCCGGCTGCAAGGAGTCGGGCTATCTCTTCTATGATTATCAGCTTGCCAAGGGTTTCTGGCTCGTCGTAGAGGAGCTTGTGCTTGAGGAGGGTGCCTTCTCTGCACCCGGCGATGAAATACTTGATGGCCTGCACCTCGTGCACGCCCTCGCAGGAGTTCCGAAGCTCGGCCCAGCGCGTGAGGTAGTCGCGAGTTGATTCGGTGGGGCCCTGTACGCACAAGGAGAGCTGACGAGGCTTGGGAGGTCGCTTGTACGTGCTCATGAAATTGCGGATGAAGGCTTCGGTGAAGTCGACCCAGCTGTTGATGCTGCGGGGCTTCAGGCTGTTCAGCCATGTCCGGGCCGTGCCCTGGAGCATGAGCGGAACATATTTCATGGCAACGCGCTTATTGCCGTTCGCTATGTTGACGGCCGTTGAGTAGTCAACCAGCCAGTCTTCCGGCTTCATGGAGCCGGTGTATTTGGGCGTGTCTCGGGGGAGCGTGAACCCTTTGGGAAAGGGCTCGTCTCAGATGCGGGGCCCGAAACAGGGCGGGACCAACTTGTCTTCTTCTTCCAGCGTCAGGGATCGGTGAAGTCGGTCGATCCGGTGGCGGGCGTCGTTTTCTCGGACTCCCTCTCGGCGGCCAAGGCGGTCACCGAGAGTCGGATGGTCAACAGGCGGCGGGGAGACTCGCCTTTCCTTGCGAGGAGGAGGAGGTGGACAGTCGTCCCGTCGTTCCACTGCTCTTGGGCGGCCGTCTTGGTCGCGCTCGATGGTGATGCGAGTCCGACTGTGGCTGACAGCCGGATCCTTGTCCTTTCTTCCGCGGACACCACCAGTCGGCGTCCGAGACGTCGTGCCTTGGTCTCGGCGGGGAGGCGGGTCGTCATTTTGCCGTTGCGGTGCCTCTGTGCAGCAGCCGGCTTCGTTCTGCGCGGCAGCCGCATTGAGGAGTCGTTGGACTCACTCCGTCATTAGGCGGCGCTCTTCACCCTCGAAGTTGTCCAACTCGTCCGCCGCCGCCTGGGCGGCTTGGATGTTCTCCGCGGGCGTGGCATACACGGGGCGATTAGCCTCGAACAGGTTGGCGATCTCCACGCCGCGTTGCCGGACCGCGCCTAGGCGGCTAGGCCCCATTGGAGTCGGCGAGCCGCCCACAGCGCGATCCATCTGTCGCTGGTAGGCCTCTGACAAGTGTCTCAAGCTTGCCAGCTTCTTTGCACCTTCGACGAGCTGAAGGCGGCGTGCCTCCAGCGTCTCAGCGTCGGCGTCTTCTGAAATGGGCGCGGTTAGGTCTTGTAGCACTGCGTCGAGCGGGTCATGAGCTCCTCCGCCGGAATGCTCGCCATGATCGACGACGAGCACTTCTGTGACGGTGCTTCCACCGCTCTCCGCGCGAGGGAGCAGCTCGTCGTAGACCACCACGTTGGTGGGAAATGCGTCGAGCGATGCAGTGTTGGAGTCGACCAGCATCGGGTCGGTGGAGCCTACGGACTCCAGGTCCACGGCAGGCTCGCGGCGACGTGGAGTTGGTCGAGGAGGCCCGCAAGGAGGCTATCGGGGCCGCCCGTGCCTGCGTCGGATGCAGGCTCGTCGGAGAGGCGAACCTCGCCGACAAGTTTGGCGAGGCAGCTGGCTGCGCAGGCGATCTCAGCATCGTGCAGCGCATCAGTGCAAACTCCATCTGGCGTGTCGGGTTGGCTGCGCTCGCCAGGAAGGAAGAGGGTTCCCGTCCAGAGCAGGTCTCCGGACGACGGTGCACCTGGCCCCACGATGGGCGCCAAATGTCGGGGGTTGGGTGTGACATATGCCAAGGGATGGCTTATCATGGTGGGGGCGAGTAGAACGTCGCTGGTGCCTAGAAGCGGGATGAGGCGTAGACATGCACGCCGATGAATCTTACCCAGCTTCAGGGCTCTCCGAGGAGATAACACCCCTACTGCTGCTCTGCGGGGTCTCCGCATGATCACTATGGCAAAGTGGGTACAAGGTTGCTCCTTGAGCTGTTTCCTGGAGGTAGGAGGAGGCAAGGCTAGCTCCCTCCTTCCTGTATTCTATGGTCTAGTGCTAATGGGGTCGAACCCTTTGCATGGGTGCTCCGGGGGGTTTATATAGGCCTACCCCCCGGGGGGTCCAATGGTAATCTGGCTGGGCGCGGGTCCCAGCCGTCTGTCTCTCAGGCCATCGTCTTCTCCGCCGACTACTCGGGCCCGCCGACTGGTGGGCCCCGCCGACTAGTCCGGTATGGAGCCGACAGGCCTTGTCTGCCGCGGGTGGGTCTTGCCGGCTGCGGATTACTGTAGCTGTGCTTCTAATGATACTGGCTTGGTTATGGGGTCATGGCAACAGTACCGCCGCCTGGCGGGCGATCACTGTTGCCACTCCCTGTCTTATCTGGTTAATGGCATGCAGGACCCGTGGGAGGGACCGGCCGACTCCCATGGGGTCCGTCTTGTGGCGCTCTTGCCGTCTTTATCCCCCCGCTGACAAGCGGGGCCCACCGTCTTTGGGCCGTACAGGCAGGCCGACGTGGGTACAGGGCTCTGCCACTGGAGCTGATGTCAGGGCTAGCTGGGCAACAGTGCCGCACCGGACGGAGATCTCCGTTGGTACGGTGCACTATGGACATGCCTGCCCTTGGTAATCGGGGTGGGGGCGGGCCTTGCTGCGGCCGTTCCCAGCCCCGTCCCTTCTTACGAAGGCAGAGGGTGGTTGGAGTCGCGGGCCGACTCCCCATAGCCGGCTTCTCTAGAAGTCGTCAGTTAGGAGTCGGCTTGTCTTATAGTCGTCCCTGGGACTCGGCCATGAGTAGATAGTCGGCAGCGCCGCTACTGACTCCCAGAGGCGGCCCTCCATCCTGGGGTTCCTGAGGGGCGTAGATTGCCCCAATGTCTTGAAAGGTTCTGGGCCTCGGGTTAGCCTACCTGTGGCCCATTACTCCGACACTCCTCTTCTCGCTCTTGTTTCGTAAGTTAGCCACCACACTTTGCTTAGCCGCTGCTGCAACCTCACCACTTTACCCCTTCCTTACCCATTAAGCTTTGCTAGTCTTGATACCCATGGTAATGGGATTGTCGAGTCCTCGTGGCTCACAGATTATTACAACACCAGTTGCAGGTACAGGTTGTGCGATGATCATGACACGAGAGCGATGTTTACTTGTGTTGGAGTTCCTCTTCCCCGTCGATGTTGGGATAGGTTCCAGGTCGGCAGCCTGGGCTGGCAGGGTGGATGTCGTTTCAGTTCCTATTTGTGTTTCATCCATAGTCTGATGTTATTCTCATGTATATTTATGTATTCTTGCGGCATTTGTATTCCTTGTATGTATCCCCATCTATTATGTAATGTTGATGTAATGATATCCACCTTGCAAAAGCGTCTTCAAGATGTGCTTCTATCCTTGGTGGGACCTTCGAGTTCCTTTAGGATAGGGTCGCATCTTGGGCGTGACAGCATGTCGCCTCGCTGGTGCTCGATGAGTTGGCATGGGAGCTGCATGTTGCCACGCAGGTGCCCGCCCAGCTGGTCGGGTCTGGCAGCTACATGTGAGTGGTGGTGGAAAACTTGGTCGGCGCGAGCTTGGCGGTGGCCCCGCTGGCGTCCTTGGAGAGGGCCTTGCCGGGTGGCCCGACAAGGGTCTTGCCGTGGCGCGCTGTCGTCCCCGGCAAGGACCTTGCAGGGGGTATGGTGGCCTTCCTCGGTAAGGATCTTGCCGAGGGTCATCGTCTTCTAATCCTCATATGACCTTGAGTGTTCCTTGTCTTCACAAAGATCTGCATGCCACCACGGAGGTGCCTCCCGAGCCCTAGCCCAACGTGATGTTGGAGACCGTGGGCTCAAGGGTGGCTCACTATGTTTGTGTGGGGCGAGCTGCCTCGGCAAGGATCTTGTCGGGGCTGCTGAGGCTGCCCCGGCAAGGGTCTTGCCGGGGGAACCTGCTTCATCCCTCCGCTCTTTGTGGTCTTGTCCTTGGCGTTGCTCTTATTATCTTGGGCTTTGGTCTTACCTTGGCTCACCTCCCCTGTTCTGCTTGGTGTGACCGTAGGCGCGGCTCCGACTGCCCATGCATAGGTATGGGGGTACAAAAACGCACCCCTCTTTTTGTACACCGACAATGCACTTCAATTTCACACCGTTGGGCGTCCTTCTGCATAGTGTAATCGACAAACTAATACATACTGGCCCTCCGGGCTACTCTTTCAGCTTCATCTTGGTCATCGGGAAGTTCTCCGGCTTGGAGGAAATGGACTATGTGCCTTGCGCAAGTTGGAGCCTGGGGCTCGGCAACAAGGACTAGCGGCACCTCCTCCACTGTGAGGGCACGTTCCTCCTTCGCGGGAACCATAGGCCTGGCTGGAGGGCGCCGTCCAGCAAGTGATGAGGAGCTGTTTCTGGGAGGGTCCCTGCCAGGAGCCCCGGGAGGCTCTACCGGGAGAGGCTTACCGGAGACCATCTTTCTCCTTTTCCGGGCCATTATTGCTGGGGATACGAAGGGCTGAGTAAGATGGAGAACAAAAGTTCCTGGTTCCAGAAGAAGCTTCTGCACAGCACACTTTGACAGATGATCAGCTATGTTGTTTTCCGCACGGTGTACATGCTCTGTTTGCAATACGTCAAAGCGCTCCTCCGATCTTCTCACTTCCTCAATGTATGCCTCCATCAATGGACTTTGGTAATCCTTGCTGACTTGTCTCACCACAAGCTGTGAATCTCTTCGAATGATCAGCTTCTTGATTCCCAATTCTATAGCAATCCTGTGCCCGACAAGGAGCCCTTCATACTCTGTTGTATGGTTGGTCACCTCTTCCTGGGCAAAGTGCATCTGGACGACGTACTTCAAGTGCTCCCCAGAGGGGGCAACAAGGAGCACGCTATCCCCCGCACCTTGTAGAGAAAAGGCACCATTGAAATATATGATCCATTCTTGGGGTGCTTCCTTGCCGGGGATAACTGTTTCTAGCACTTCCTCATCAGGGGTTGGCGTCCATTCTGCAATAAACTCTGCCAATGCCCTGCTCTGAATTGTTGATGTGCTCTCAAACCTCAGGGCAAAGCTGGATAACTCCAAAGACCACTCCTCTATTCTGCCGGTAGCTGAAAGGATCGAGAAGAGGTGTCTAGAGGGGGGGTGATTAGACACTAAGTGCCAAAAGTTGCAGTTTTTAATATTCTTAAGTTTAGGTGGAGTTTAGGCACAAGTTTAACACATACAATACATATTAAGCAAGCATGCAATGAGTATATGAGCAGTGGAAAGTAAAGCATGCAACTTGCAAGAATGTAAAGGGAAGGGTTTGGAGTATTCAAACGCAATTGGAGACACGGATGTTTTGGCGTGGTTCCGATAGGTGGTGCTATCGTACATCCACGTTGATGGAGACTTCAACCCACGGAGGGTAACGGTTGCGCGAGTCCACGGAGGGCTCCACCCACGAACGGTCCACGAACAAGCAACCTTGTCTATTCCATCACGGCCGTCGCCCACGAAGGACTTGCCTCACTAGCGGTAGATCTTCACGAAGTAGGCGATCTCCTTGCCCTTGCAAACTCCTTGGTTCAACTCCACAATCTTGTGGGAGGCTCCCAAGTGACACCTAGCCAATCTAGGAGACACCACTCTCCAAGAAGTAACAAAAGGTGTGTTGATGATGAACTCCTTGCTCTTGTGCTTCAAATGACAGTCTCCCCAACACTCAACTCTCTCTCACAGGATTTGGATTTGGTGGAAAGAAGATTTGACTGGAAAGCAACTTGGGGAAGGCTAGAGATCAAGATTCATATGGTAGGAATGGAATATCTTGAGCTCAACACAAGTGTAGGTGGTTCTCTCTCAGAACATGTGTATTGGAAGTGTAGATGTGTTCTGATGGCTCTCTCCACTAATGAAGAGTGGGTGGAGGGGTATATATAGCCTC
Source organism: Aegilops umbellulata (assembly GCA_032464435.1). Classification (NCBI taxonomy): domain Eukaryota; kingdom Viridiplantae; phylum Streptophyta; class Magnoliopsida; order Poales; family Poaceae; genus Aegilops; species Aegilops umbellulata. The sequence continues at coordinate 134,172,005 of CP136060.1, read as the reverse complement.
CACACAAAATCTAACCGTTACACACAATCTGCCAAACTCGGTGGGACCGAATCGTTAAACTCGGTCGGACCGATTTAGCAAACCTAGTGACCGTTAGGATTTTCGGTGGGATTGAGATGCAACTCGGTAGGACCAATATGGTTAGCGTTAGGGCATAACGTAATCTCGGTGTGACCGATTACACAAACTTGGTGGGACCGATTTTGGTAATTAGCTAACCAGAGAGTTGGTTAGGCAAACTCGGTGAGACTGATTACACAAACTCGGTGGGACCGATTTTGGTAACAAGCTGACCTGAGAGTTTGCATTGTAATCTCGGTAGTACCAATTGCTAAAACTCGGTGAGACTGATTCTGGCAATGGACATACACAATGAGATTACATTTCTATCTCGGTGAGACCGAGATCCCTATCGGTGAAACCGATTTGCTAGGGTTTGTGGCAGTGGCTATGACAAGTGAAACTCGGTGGCGCCGGATAGAAAAAATCGGTGGGGCCAAGTTTGACTTTTGGTTTAGGTCATATGTGGATGTGGGAAGATAGTTGAGGGTTTTTGGAGCATATCACTAAGCACATGAATCAAGAGGCTCATTAAGCAACACCTCATCCCTCCTTGATAGTATTGGCTTTCCTATAGACTCAACGTGATCTTGGATCACTAAAATAGAAAATGTAAAGTCTTGATCTTGAAGCTTGAGCCAATCCTTTGTCCTTAGCATCTTGAAGGGGTTCCACATCCTCTAGTCCATGCCACTCCATTGTTGAACTTATCTGAAACATACTAGGTAAAAGTGTTAGTCCAACAAGAGATATGTTAACATTAATTACCAAAACCACCCAGGGAGCACTTGTGCTTTCAATCTCCCCCTTTTTGGTAATTGATGACAACATACATCAAAGCTTTAGATAAAAATATAGAGAATAGCAAGTAAAGCTTTGGAAAGACATGTAACATGCATAGGCTCCCCCTACATGTATGCAATCATATGAATATTGAATATAGGAGCATGTGAATGCACAAGCATGACAGAGTAAGCAATGTGTTACATGTATCTTGGCTATATGCATCAGAGCAAATGGTGTGAGTATAAGAAATGTACCTTCATGCTCATGAGTCCTTCTTGCAAACAGTATGTACATCAGCAAGAACTTCTCATTCACATGACTGTGATGCACATACTTACCTTGTGGTCTTGAGTTGGCTTAGAATGGAATGAACCTGCGCAAACAAGGTTAGATAACACAGATACACCTACTGACCAGAGCAAACAAGAGAAACCACAAGAGAACCAAGACTGGGATGACATGTAGAGTGAGTACTAAGTACTACATTGGATATAGACATGTCCCCAAAGATAAAAATATGCAATAAGATCAGAGATTTCCTTCCCTTAGATGTCTTGCTCCCCCTGAATCTAACATGAGATATTGGAAGAAGATAGGGAACAGAAAATCAGAGCAATAGCAAATAAACAGCAGAGCTTGGGCTAAAGCAAGCAAACAAGTAAACATGTCTTTCCCCTCTTAAAGACATGTGACATCTTCTCTCCTCTTGAACACCAAGCATCTGGGGTCATTTGTTGATATTACTTCCTCTCCCCCTGAGTATTCTCTTTTTCTCCCCCTATAGGAAAGATTAAGATTTGATGTGATCTCTCTCTCCCCCTTTCACATCAATTTCCAAGAAGGGTCTTCTGGACATGTGATACAAATGGGTTGGTCCTTGAGTCACAGAGCAAAGCAGCATGTGTAACATGATGCTGGTAGAGGACAAGAATCATTGCATGGAGCTGGAGCAAAATAGAAATCAGGAATGAGTGGCAAGTTGGTTTTCCTGTGATGAAATCGCTGACTCCGAGTTGTGTGCTTTGGTTGCACCGAAAGATTTCGGTTAGACCGAAGAAAACAAACCGGTGTGACCGAGTTCATCAGAGTGGAACCACTTGTCATCTCAGCTCACTTAGACAAGTAAGATCTCACAAGGATTTGCAAGGAACTAACTGAAAGATTTGCAATGAATTTGATGAAGAAAATGCAGAACAAAAAGAAAAGAAAAGAAGAGAAACTGAAAGATCTAGATGAAGTTTTTTTTTGTTTGAAAAGGGGAAACAAATATGCAAGGGAGAAATGCAATAACACAGAAAAGAACACAAGAGAACTTCATCTAGAATTGGGCGGCGACAAAGTCACCTATGTTAGAGTATATTGACTTAGGAGTCAAGTGAGAGCACTTGATCATAGGTCATACTCATCGTTTAAGCTCAAAATGGGATTACCATTTTTCATTTAAGAATCTTGATGTATTCACATATTGTCGAGTTGCTATGGCTCATGACTTGGAGTAAATCTTCTCTAAGATGGAATAACATACCTTGGGTGGTGGTGTGGATCTTGCTCATGTAGTTGAACTTGTATGGGTAGCTCAAGGTTGATGTAGTTCATCAAGAATTGGGAGCACCACTTGGAGTCTGAGTTCATCTACCTACATGGGCTAGTCTTGCAAGGAAGAGCACTTGTGTATCCAAAATGACAATTATAGGATTTAACATAGAATTTGTCAAAGGATATGTTTGAATGGCTTCGTGCTTCCTTGTCTTCAACCACCATTGAGTATAGACTTGGTGATGTAGAGATTGCTCAAGATGTGAGTGAGTTGCAATCTCGTAGATTTAGATTCAACCAAGTACCTACACGGGTTAGATAACATGCAAGGTACAAATATATCCAAGACATATGAATAGCATCATAATAGAAATATCAAGGATTAGTCATAGGCTCATGCCTCGCATGTATCAAATGGAGTTCCTACTCCAAGTTTGAAGCATCAATGATGTTAAATTCACCTCTTAACCTGCAAAACACTTTCTCATCAAGTGGTTTAGTGAATATATCCACCAATTGCTTATCAGTGCGAACATGCTTAAGGTTAATGTCCCCTTTGGCAACATGATCTCGAATGAAATGATGACGAACTTCAATGTGCTTAGTTCGAGAGTGTTGCACGGGATTGTGAGCAATCTTAATAGCACTTTCATTGTCACATAGCAATGGAACATGTTTCACATATATCCCATAATCTTTAAGAGTTTGGGTCATCCAAAGTAATTGAGCACAACATGAACCAGCGGCAATGTATTCCGCTTCGGCGGTGGATAAGGATACCGAGTTTTGTTTCTTGGAAGACCAAGACACTAGAGATCTACCAAGGAATTGACAAGTACCCGAAGTGGACTTTCTATCAACCTTGTCTCCGGCATAGTCTGAATCGGAGTAGCCAACAAGATCAAAAGAGGACCTCTTAGGATACCAAATGCCAAAATTTGGTGTATGGATTAAGTATCTCACTATCCTTTTCACAGCCTTAAGATGACATTCTTTAGGAGCAGCTTGATATCGTGCACACATGCACACACTTAGCATAATATCAGGATGAGAGGCACATAGATATAACAATGAACCAATCATAGAGCGATAAATTTTTTGATCAACCGGTTCACCATCTTTGGTCAAATCAAGATGTCCACTAGTAGGCATGGGTGTAGTCATACCTTTGCATTCTTGCATATTGAAATTCTTGAATAAGTCTTTGGTGTACTTCGTTTGTGAGACAAATGTACCTTCCTTAGTTTGCTTGATTTGCAAACCGAGAAAGAATTTGAGTTCACTCATCATAGACATCTCAAACTTCTCCGACATTAGCTTTCCAAACTTCTCACTAAAATGAGGGTTAGTTGAACCAAATATGATATCATCAACATAAATTTGGCACACAAATAGTTCTCCATCAACCCTTTTAGTAAAAAGAGTAGAATCAATTTTACCAATTTCAAAGCCTTTTTCAGTAAGGAACTTGGTCAAGCATTTATACCATGCTCTAGGAGCTTGTTTAAGACCATAAAGGGCTTTGTGAAGTTTGTAAACATGATTAGGTTTCTTAGGATTGACAAAGCCGGGGGGTTGCTTAACATAAACTTCCTCCTCAATTTTGCCATTTAGAAAAGCACTTTTAATTTCCATTTGGTACAAGGTGATATCATGGTGATTTGCATAGGCAAGTAAGATGCGAATGGACTCAAGTCTAGAAACGGGAGCATATGTCTCACCATAGTCCATACCTTCAACTTGTGTATAGACTTGGGCGACGAGACGTTCTTTGTTGTGAACCACTTGTCCATCTTCATCTTGCTTGTTGCGAAACACCCATTTGGTACCAATGATGCTGTGGTTGTTGTCGGGCTTCTCGACCAATGTCCATACTTGATTTCTCTCAAAGTTGTGTAGCTCTTCATGCATAGCGTTTATCCAATCCGGATCCTTCAATGCTTCTTCAACCTTCATAGGTTCAATTTTAGAAATGAATGAGTAATGTTCACAAAAGTTAGCTAAGCGAGTTTTAGAGCGAGTAATTCTCCCGGTTTGGATATCATTGTAGATTTGTTCGACGGGATGATCTTTGGCAATTCTTGCACGAACTCGTGAAAGCTTTTGCTTGGGTCGGGGTGGAACATCCTCTTCATCTTGCTCTTCTTCTTGGCCTTCTTCATTGTTGACGTTGTCGTTCTCTTGTCGTGGTGGAGAAGGAGGTTGTTGATGTTCATCTTGGTGTACTTCCTCGTTTTCTTCATCTTGGTGTGTCCCACTTGTGGATGCTTCCGTATCAATTCTTGGTTCACCTTGTCGTGAGGTAGAAGCTTCCACTTGGACGGACGAGGTACTCTCCTTCATTTCCGTTGGACGAATCTTGCCAATGGACAAGTCTTGAATTGCTTCCGAAGGGTCTTTGTCTCCTACATCAATTGGCAATTGCTCTATTTGCGAGCCGTTAGATTCATCAAACTTCACATCTACCGTCTCTTCAACCTTTCGGGTGAAATTGTTGTAGACACGGTAAGTGTGAGAGTTTGAGCCATAACCAAGTAGGAAACCTTCATGAGATTTAGGAGCAAATTTAGAACGACGATGCTTATCAAGAATGTAGCACCTTGAGCCGAATAATCGAAAGTATCCAACTTGGGGTTTGTTACCGGTGAGGAGCTAGTATGCCGTCTTGCCGAGTAGCTTGTGAAGATACAAGTGTTTTGTTGCATGACAAGCTGTCTCAACCGCTTCCGCCCAAAAGTGCTTTGGCGTTTTGTACTCATCAAGCATCATTCTTGCCATCTCGATAAGAGTCCGGTTCTTCCTCTCAACAACTCCATTTTGTTGAGGTGTGTACGTAGCCAAGAACTCATGTGAAATCCCTTCTTCGTCAAGAAAGGTGTCCACATTTGCGTTCTTGAACTCCGTTCCGTTGTCACTCCGAACCTTCTTGATCTTCATGTCAAACTGATTTTGGGCCTTCCTAGCGAAGTTTTTGAAGATCTTTTGGACCTATGACTTGTCATCAAGAAAGAACACCCACGTAAATCTTGAAAAATCATCAACTATGACTAGACCAAATGAGGTACCACCGAGACTCTTGTATGCATTTGGACCAAAGAGATCCATGTGAAGTAGCTCGAGTGGTCTTCTTGTGGTCATGATGTTCTTTGCGCGGTGACTTCCTCCAACTTGTTTCCCTGCTTGACAAGCACTACAGAGTCTATCCTTGTCAAATACGACATCTTTTATTCCAAGGATATGATCACCTTTAATAAGCTTATCAAGATTTTGCATTCCAACATGACCTAGTCTTCTATGCCACAACCAGCCTTTAGAAGATTTAGCAATTAAGCAAGTTTTAGGTTGAGCCCTTTTAGTGAAATCAACAATGAAAGGATCTCCTCTACGTATACCGGTAAAGTCCATTTTATGATTGTCTCTACGAAACACTTATCAATCTACTTCAGTGAATAGGACATTGAAACCAAAATCCGCAAGTCTAGAAATTGAAAGTAAATTGTATCCAAGGGATTCAACGAGCATGACATTTTGTATGGAGCTATCGTGTGAGATGGCCACCTTACCAAGGCCAACCACCTTACCCTTTGAATTATCACCAAAGGTGACATATTTTCGAGGGCCGTCATTTTCAGCAAGCTCACGGAACATCTCTGCATCTTCGGTCATATGATCAGTACATCCACTATCAAGGACCCATTCCTTTCCTCCAGCCATGTAGCCACGAAGATTTGCCATAAGACCAAAATGCCTCATTGCATCATCAAGATCATACTCACTATCATCATCTTCATCATAGTATCCATGTTCAACATCATCTTGTGATTGATCAATTCCTAGAGAGGGTAATCCATTAGATAAATGATCATCACAATGGTTACCTTTATGAATTCTAATAGCTTCAGATACGATATTGCTAATGATTCCAACGTTTCCTTTAGCATGCATGAGATTGGTAAGCTCAAACAGACAATCACCAAAATTAGGATCACTAGAGTTCATCTTACTCAAAGCAATAGACTTATGGAGAATTTCGTCTAAATTCTTTAGGGAATAATCGGGAAATCGTTCCTCAAGAAATTTCCATATAGTATAGGCACAATTAAGAGTAGGCAAACTAGCAATCAAATTTTTGGGCAATCCTCTAATGATGAGCTCAACAGTTCTAAGATTGTGAATCATGTCAATATCTTCATCTAGGGTAGGGTGCAACGGATCAATATGAGGTGCACAAGGACTAGCAATGTACTTGTTCAAATGATATTCATTGAAAATCTCAAGCATTTCATTTTTCCACTCATGAAAATACTCTCCATCAAGAATGGGCACTCTATGTCTAAGACTCCCTAAAGTAGACACATCCATCTTCCTCCAAAGGTGTTTAAACCAAGGCAATGGAGACCAAATCTCTGATACCAATTGAAAGGATCGAGAAGAGGTGTCTAGAGGGGGGGTGATTAGACACTAAGTGCCAAAAGTTGCAGTTTTTAATATTCTTAAGTTTAGGTGGAGTTTAGGCACAAGTTTAACACATACAATACATATCAAGCAAGCATGCAATGAGTATATGAGCAGCGGAAAGTAAAGCATGCAACTTGCAAGAATGTAAAGGGAAGGGTTTGGAGTATTCAAACGCAATTGGAGACACGGAAGTTTTGGCGTGGTTTCGATAGGTGGTGCTATCGTACATCCATGTTGATGGAGACTTCAACCCACGGAGGGTAACGGTTGCGTGAGTCCACGGAGGGCTCCACCCACGAAGGGTCCACGAAGAAGCAACCTTGTCTATTCCATCACGGCCGTCGCCCACGAAGGACTTGCCTCACTAGCGGTAGATCTTCACGAAGTAGGCGATCTCCTTGCCCTTACAAACTCCTTGGTTCAACTCCACAATCTTGTCGGAGGCTCCCAAGTGACACCTAGCCAATCTAGGAGACACCACTCTCCAAGAAGTAACAAATGGTGTGTTGATGATGAACTCCTTGCTCTTGTGCTTCAAATGATAGTCTCCCCAACACTCAACTCTCTCTCACAGGATTTGGATTTGGTGGAAATAAGATTTGACTGGAAAGCAACTTGGGGAAGGCTAGAGATCAAGATTCATATGGTAGGAATGGAATATCTTGAGCTCAACACAAGTGTAGGTGGTTCTCTCTCAGAACATGTGTATTGGAAGTGTAGATGTGTTCTGATGGCTCTCTCCACTAATGAAGAGTGGGTGGAGGGGTATATATAGCCTCCACACAAAATCTAACCGTTACACACAATCTGCCAAACTCGGTGGGACCGAATCGTTAAACTCGGTCGGACCGATTTACCAAACCTAGTGACCGTTAGGATTTTCGATGGGACTGAGATGCAACTCGGTAGGACCAATATGGTTAGGGTTAGGGCATAACGTAATCTCGGTGTGACCGATTGCACAAACTCGGTGGGACCGATTTTGGTAATTAGCTAACCAGAGAGTTCGTCAGGCAAACTCGGTGAGACTGATTACACAAACTCGGTGGGACCGATTTTGGTAACAAGCTGACTAGAGAGTTTGCATTGTAATCTCGGTAGTACCGATTGCTAAAACTCGGTGAGACCGATTTTTGCAATGAACATACAAAGTGAGATTACATTCCCATCTCGGTGAGACCGAGATCCCTATCGGTGAAAACCGATTTGATAGGGTTTGTGGCAGTGGCTATGACAAGTGAAACTCGGTGGCGCCGGATAGAAAAAATCGGTGGGGCCGAGTTTGACTTTTGGTTTAGGTCATATGTGGATGTGGGAAGATAGTTGAGGGTTTTTGGAGCATATCACTAAGCACATGAATCAAGAGGCTCATTAAGCAACACCTCATCCCTCCTTGATAGTATTGGCTTTTCCTATAGACTCAATGTGATCTTGGTTCACTAAAATAGAAAATGTAAAGTCTTGATCTTGAAGCTTGAGCCAATCCTTTGTCCTTAGCATCTTGAAGGGGTTCCACATCCTCTAGTCCATGCCACTCCATTGTTGAAATTATCTGAAACATACTAGGTAAAAGTGTTAGTCCAACAAGAGATATGTTGACATTAATTACCAAAACCACCCAGGGAGCACTTGTGCTTTCAGTAGCATCAGGGTTTGGAGTATCCTTTGTAACGGGAAGCAAGTGACAACCGTGATCTCATGGGCTTATAAGAAGTGGCGCAGTTTACTCGAGGCCATGATGAGACCAAAGATCAATTTTTGCACACCACAGTACCTCGATGTAGCTCCCTGTAGCAGGGAACTGACGAAGTACACTAGGCGTTGCGCCACTTTCTTCTTTGTCGAGTCCTTGGGGTCGCCCTCGCTGCCATGCCCATTTCTGTCCCGATCTTTTCTGGCTCTGCCGGCCCTTGCTCACTTTTTGCCTCTTCCACTTCCTGTTGTGCCACCAAGGCCGCACTAACCACTTGATTGGTTGCTGCCAAGTATAGAAGCAACGACTCTTGTGGTTTGGGGGCAACCAAGGTGGGCACAGAGGATAAGTAGGCCTTCAACTCTTGCAAAGGTGCATCTGCTTCTGGGGTACACTTCATACTTCCTGCCTTCTTCAGGATTTTGAAGAACGGCAGGGCACACTTAGTAGACTTGGAGATAATCTGCTTAGTGCGGCAAAACACCCTGTCAAATGCCTCACATCCTTGACTGTCCTGGGCAGTTGAAACTGCTCGATAGCTTTGATCTTGTCTGGGTTGGCTACGATCCCCTGATGGGATACAAAGAACCCAAGTAGCTTGCCGGAGGGAACACCAAACACACACTTCTCTGGGTTGAGCTTCAAGTTAATCTTGTGCAGATTAGCAAATGTCTCCTCCAAATCCTGGATAAGGGTTGCTCTGTCCTTGGTCTTGACCACAATATCATCCATATGAGCCTCAATGTTTCTGTGTAGTTGTGGCTCAAAACCAATCTGGACTGCCCTTGCAAAAGTAGACCCGGCACTCTTTAGTCCAAATGACATGAGGATAAAACAGTACGTAACACATGGGTGATGAACAAGGTCTTCTCTTCATCTTCTTTGGACATGAATATTTGATGATGTCCAGAATATGCATCCAAAAAGGAAAGAAAACCCCAGCCTAAAGTGGAATCCAAAATCTGATCGATGTGCGGCAAGGGAAATGGGTCCTTCGGGCAAGCCTTGTTGAGATTTGTGCAATCTATGCAAAGCCTCCATTTCTCGTTAGCCTTCCGAACAACCGCTGGATATGCTAACCATATTTGATGTAACACTCCTCTGACCAGACCAGCTGCCTCAAGCTTCTTGATCTCCTCTGCAATGAACGGTTGCCTCTCCAAGGCCTGCTTCCAAACTTTCTCCTTGATAGGTCGGGCATGTGGGCAGACAGCAAGGTGGTGCTCGATTACCACCTTGGGAACACCGGGGATATCATATGCTTGCCAGGCAAACACATCGATATTCTCCCGCGGGAAGGCAACGAGCATGCTTTCCTATATGTCATCAAGGGTGGCGCTGATAGTGAAGGTACCATCAATGCCAGCCAGCCCTGCTGGGATATTCTTCACTTGTGGTGCAGCAACCTTGGATCTCTTACTGTTGGAACTCTCCGGCAAGTCATCAACAGGCGCAGCACACTCCAAAGAGGTAAGCTTCCCGGATTCCTTGCCAGCGTCCTTGCGATCCTTCTTCTTTCCTCTGTTCTCTTTGGCAGGAACTGCTGCTGCCGATGCTGCGACTGCGTACCGGTACATCTTGTCCACACAAATGGTTGCGTCCTTCTCATCTGACGGGATGGAAATGACTCCTACCGGCCCAGGCATCTTCAAGGTTTTGTACGCATAGTGGGATGCCACCATGAATTTAGCCAAGGCTGGGCATCCAAGGATCCCACTGTACGGCAGGGGGAGGTCGACCACATCGAACACAATCTTCTCAGTCCGATAGTTTAGTCCTCCCCCCCAAATGTCACTGGTCACGTGATCTTTCCCTTAGGATGACTCCTGTCGGGAATAACTCCTTGAAACATGCCCGTGACCTTTAGCTCTTCTTCTTATATGTGAAGTTTGCTGATGACCTTTGGGGAAATCGGATTCAACCCAGCCCCGCTATCAACCAACATCTTGTGACCTTGAGGTTGCGAATTGTTGGAGAGACCAACAATGGCAAACATCCTAACGCAGTGGTACGATCAGGATGGTCCTCTTCGTCAAAGATGATGGGTGTGTGTGACCATTTGAGTGGTTTCCGAGCATCTGGCCCTGGTTCCACGGCATTGACCTCACGTGCACACCGTTTTGAGTTGACGGTGAGAAGAGTGCAGGGATGCACCCCCGTCAATGCACAGGGCATCAGTGGCCTTCTAGAATTCCTGCTCACTAGTTTCCTCTTGATCCCCTTCATCACTCTCATCATTTCAAGTTTCCTTCTCTCAACCCCTGGCGGGTTTTCCTTGGTTCCGGAAGGGTTTTCCGGGGCGATTTGCTTCACCGCCTTGACTCTTCCCGCCAGCAGCATTCTAACCTTTTTCCTTATCACGCTTCTCATATTATGCTCTCTTCCTCTTGACGAGCTTCCCAACCTGATAACACTCTTGAAGGTCATGGCCCTTGGTCCAATGAGTCTTGCAGTACGGCCCGTCGCCTTTCCTAGCCTTCTCGGCAGCCGCAGCCTCCCGGCAGTCAGCGCACATGGCAGCTTCCTTGCCGGGAGCTTCAGCTTTAGCCTTCTTGCCGGTACTAGGTGTGCCCGATCGTTCAACATTCATCACTGCCTTATGCTTGCGCCTCTTTTGCTGTGTTCTTGCTCTTCTTCTGACTGGTGGATTTGTCGTCGTCCTCCGAGTCGACATTGATGCAATCCTCTTCTCCTGGGAGTTTCCTTCCTTCCTCCACCCGAGCACACGTGTCCACCAAAGTGTAAAGCTCCTTCACAGACTTCGGCAACCGCACGTTCATCTTGGAACGAATCCTGCGGTTATGCACATTGGATTGGAAGGCAGCTATCACAGCTGTTGGATGGATATTTGGGATGTTCTTGTGGACTATGCTGAATCTCTGCAAGTACTTCTGGAGAGTCTCTCCTTCTTTTTGCTGGAGAAGCTGCAAATCGCTGGGTCGCCCTGGTTCTTGATGGCCGCCAGTGAAGGCGCCAATGAACTCATGGCACATGTCAGCCCATGACGAAATGGAGTTCTCTGGCAGGTGCATCAGCCAAGACCTCGCATTGGACTTGAGTGCCAAGGGGAAGTAGTTGGCAAACACCTTCTCATATCTTCCCCTGGCAGCCTGAACATTGATGGTGTAGATGTTCAGAAACTCTGCAGGCTTTAGCCTCCCATCATACTTCTGGGGTATCTCTGGCTTGAACATACGAACGGACGGCCAATGGACTTGCCGCAGCTCAAGAGTAAAGGCAGGGCACCCAACCTCGAGCGCAGGCTCGTCAACATCGGGACCGTCACACCCATTGGTCCGATGGTGGTCGTCGCAGTGTCGCTCGATGATGACGCGCGCGTCTCCCCTCTGCTCGTCCTCCGGGACTCGGTGTTGGACCGGACGTGCCCGAGGATCATAGGAGGCCATCAAGACGTCGTCAGATTCTTGATTCTGTCGTGCTCTCGCACTGGTTGTCGTGGTGGGGACTATACCGTGGGGGTGGCCCCTTCCGTACGACCAGCAGCACGAGCCGTTGTCGTCTCTTGGAGAGGCCATGGCGGATCAGCTCGTTGTGAGCCCCCAGCCTTGGCGAAACCGAGTAGGCTCTGGATGGTGGCACGCCACTCGTCCATCCGCTCGATCGCCGGCAAAAACCTCAGTAGCAGATGAGCCTGTGCCATGGCCTCCATAGCAGTGCTTGGCATGGGTGATGATGATATAGACCGCACCGTAGCTTGGCTTCTGATGGTGCCAGCGGCGACAACACCACGTCCTTGTTATTGCGAGGTGGCCATTTGGATGCATGGTGATGTGGTGAAGGCGCTTGAGGGCCAGAGGCTCTGTTGGGCGGAGCGACATGGTCGACTCGCGCCGGGGGAGGCGCATGCACCGCAGTCGCTCCCTTGGCAGGTGCGGCCGGAGGGCGGCGATTCGCCCCGGACCGAGCGCCGCCACTTTGGTTGTGCCTATCGGTGAGGGGAAAGGGCAAAGATGGAACAACCCCTTCGCCCGTACCTCGTGGAGCATGGCCATCGGGTTGTTGCTGATGCTACTCTCCTTCGGCGTCTCCTTCTCCCACTTCGGCCGTGGGGGAGGTGTTGACGGCGCCGGCTGCTCCTACCATATCCCCAGAAGTGTCCATGTCCTCGCATGCCTCCACCTACCCCATAGCATTGGTGGCTGCGGGCGGCGGAGCCTTCGAGGTAGACGGGTGGGCTGCAGCACCAGATTTCTTCTTGGGCACCAGGGTCGATGGCTCCGTCGAAGATGAAGATGGCGATGAAGATGACGCGCTACTCATGCTCTTAGGTTCGCGCAAGTGATCCCCTACCTGGTGCACCAAAGATGTCGTGGGAAAACCACAGCCACCTATGGGACCAAGGGTCCCTTGCTAGTTCGGCGGGGGGATGTCACGTTGCACAAAGAGTAGAAGAGCGTGGGGCAGCACGGCAAAGATCACATAGGCAATTTTTACCCAGGTTCGGGCCGCCGTGAGGCGTTAAACACTACTCCGGCTTTGGTGGATTGATGGTGGAAAAATGGTGGTGGTCGTAGTGCGTTTGCCTGGCAGGGTTGCCTCAGGGAAGAACGGCTGCGAGCGTATGAAATATGAGGGGGTGGATTCACTAACACAGGGTCCAACCCTTTCTAAGGTTTCCATGGGCCTCCTTTTATAGGCTAAGGTGTCACCACAGTGGCAAATTAGTCATTATGCACTGATAAGATAGCAAATAGTGCTATCATACCTAATTCTGCAGGCTGAAAGAGCGCATTAAATGCACCGCTCAATGTCACATCGTCGCTTGCCCGGCAAGCCTTGTCGGGCTGTTTTGCCAGCTTCTCGCCTGCTCGCTTGACACGTCGTAGGACGGGTGTCGTACGTAGGTATCTCTTGTAGAAGGAGGCTGCCATGTGGCAAATGGCTGCCACTTAGTCACTTTGTGGCTTGACACCGCACTGATTGACGACGTGCGTCGTGGTGAGGTGGTTTGGTGAGGAGGTTCCACCTCCGCGAGTCCCGGCAGGCCCTACAGGGGCGTCTTGGGGGTTTTCTTCCAGGGGTGACCCCGTCCTCGCCAGGCTCGCCTGCCCGGCAAGGGAGGCTTTACTCTTGGTGGTTTCTTACTCCTTTGGCTTGGTCTTGGTCCTCCTGATCTGCATGTTGGTCCTTTGAAGATCTTGGTCTCCTACACTTTGGTCTGATCTGGTGCTGTAATCTTACTCCCGTGCCTGTGCACAGTCTGGGATTTGGACCCAGGGTCTGTTGCACCAACACTAGTGCGGAGTGTTGTGATATTAATGCCGCTTTGTTGAATATTGTTATGAAGATCAATTTTCTGGTACACCTATGAGGATGTCGCGCCCCATCTTAACACATTCATGGAATTATGCGATATGCAAAAGAAAAAAATGTGGACAATGAGGATGCTACCGACGGCCTAGCCCAAATGGGCGCTAAGCGGGATAAGGTCCCGAAAAAAAACCTTCCTTGAGCGGCTTTTTGAACCATTTGTAGTTTGGCTAGAAAACAACGGGACGTCGGAGTCAAACAAAGTCGGGCAACACGCCCCGCCCGAAGACGATAAAGGCATATTGGCGGCTCGGTGGTCCAGGAAACTACGTCCGCTCATGAACTCATCGCAGTAATCATGCCATGGACCGAGCCGCTCCTCGTGTACCTGCTCCGAAAAGAGCTGCCCGACAACCAAACCGGCGTGCGTCGGATCATAAGGCAGTCTAAAGCCTACAAGGTTCAACGATGGGGAACTTTATGAAATGAGCACCACGGGCATCCTCCACGATGCATATCCGAGGAAGAGGGAATATTACTGCTTCAGGAGATACACTCCGGCATGAGCGGACATCACGCCGCTGCCCGGAACCTGGTAAGCAAGGCTTTTCGAGCCGGCTTCTATTGGCCGACTGTTGGCGCTGATGCCTCGATGTTACAGCATTGCCTAGGCGGTCAGGTCTTTGCTAAACAAAGCCACATTCCCCCACGGCTCATCGCACCATTCCCATCACCTGTCCTTTTGCGGTGTGGGGGCTAGACATGGTCGGGCCACTCAAGGGAGGCGCAAACAAAAATAAGTATCTACTGCCTATGTTCTGATTTACTCGTCGTGGTTTTAGTTCAAATTTGAACTAAAACTTTGAACTAAAACCACGACGATTAAATCATAATAGAGGGAGTACTTGTCATGGTAGATAAATTCACCAAGTGGATCAAAGCAAAGCCAGATACCTCTACCAAAGCTGTCTGATGGCTTGTATCCGTGTCAGTATTTCCCTGAAGAGGAAGGGATGATGCAGTACAACTTCGGTAGATATTTCCCTCAGTTATGAAACCAAGGTTATCAAACCAGTAGGAAAACCAAGCAACACTATGTAAATGGTACCTCCACACAAAGAACAAACACTAGTATGGGTCTGTGCTATACAAACGGTTTTTAACCCCTTTCCGCGACGACATTTGGAACCGTCGCCTAGTGAGTGACGGCGATAGGGGGGTGTAGGATCAGAAGTATGTCTAGAGGGGGGTGATTAGACTACTTGACCAAATAAAAATCTAGCCTTTTCCCAATTTTAGTTCTTGGCAGATTTTAGCTATCTTAGCAAGAGTCAAGCAATCTCCACACAATTCAAGCAAGCATGCAAAAAGAGTATATGAGCAGCGGAAAGTAAAGCATGCAACTTGCAAGAATGAAAAGGGAAGGGTTTGGAGGATTCAAACGCAATTGGAGACACGGATGTTTTTGGCGTGGTTCCGATAGGTGGTGCTATCGTACATCCACGTTGATGGAGACTTCAACCAACGGAGGGTAATGGTTGCGCGAGTCCATGGAGGGCTCCACCCATCAAGGGTCCACGAAGAAGCAACCTTGTATATTCCATCACGGCCGTCGCCCATGAAGGACTTGCCTCACTAGCGGTAGATCTTCATGAAGTAGGCGATCTCCTTGCCCTTACAAACTCCTTGGTTCAACTCCACAATCTTGTCGGAGGCTCCCAAGTGACACCTAGCCAATCTAGGAGACACCACTCTCCAAGAAGTAACAAATGATTTGTTGATAATGAACTCCTTGCTCTTGTTCTTCAAATGATAGTCTCCCCCAACACTCAACTCTCTCTCTCACAGGATTTGGATTTGGTGGAAAGAAGATTTGAGTGGAAAGCAACTTGGGGAAGGCTAGAGATCAAGATTCATATGGTAGGAATGGGATATCTTGAGCTCAACACAAGTGTAGGTAGTTCTCTCTCAGAACATGTGTATTGGAAGTGTAGATGTGTTCTGATGGATCTCTTCATGAATGAAGAGTGGGTGGAGGGGTATATATAGCCTCCACACAAAATCTAACCGTTACACATAATCTCCCAAACTCGGTGGGACCGAATCGTTAAACTCGGTCGGACCGATTCAGCAAACCTAGTGACCGTTAGGATTTTCGGTGGGACTGAGATGCAACTCAGTAGGACCGATATGGTTAGGGTTTGGGCATAACGTAATCTCGGTGTGACCGATTACACAAACTCGGTGGAACCGATTTTGGTAATAAGCTAACCAAGGGTTGGTCAGGTAAACTCGGTGGGACAGATCCGCTCTTTTTGGTGAGACCGAAATGTTACGAAAAGGAAACAGTGAGTTTACATTGCAATCTCGGTGGGACCGATCGCTCACTTCGGTTAGACCGAAACGTTACGAAGGGAAACAGAGAAATTCCAATCCCATCTCGGTGAGACCGAGATCCCTAGTGGTGAAACCGAATTGCTAGGGTTTGTGGCAATGGCTATGACATGTGAAACTCGGTGGCGCCGGATGGAAAGAATCGGTGGGGCCGAGTTTGACTTTTGGTTTAGGTCAAATGTGGATGTGGGAAGATAGTTGAGGGTTTTGGAGCGTATCACTAAGCACATGAAGCAAGAGGCTCATTAAGCAACACCTCATCCCTCCTTAATAGTGTTGGCTTTTCCTATAGACTCAATGTGATCTTGGATCACTAAAATATAAAATGTAGAGTCTTGATCTTGAAGTTTGAGCCAATCCTTTGTCCTTATAATTTTGAGGGATCCACTTTCCTCATCCATGCCATGCCATCCATTGAGCTTTTCCTGAAATATTCATCTTGGAATAATGTTAGCTCAATGAGCTATATGTTGTTAGGAATTACCAAAACCACCCAGGGATAGTTGCACTTTCAATCTCCCCCTTTTTGGTAATTGATGACAACATATAGATCAAAGCTTCGACAAATGATAATAAGTATGAAATATATCATCGCTTTGAGAAGTATGTGATAAGCAAGAGCTCCCCCTAAATTTGTGCATATTTTAAGATTTGCTTTGGACTGCAAATGCACAATGAGTTAAGATCATGGGTTACTCTTCCATGTCGCATACATCTTGGTGGAGCACTCAAAATGATAAGAATTAAATACATGCACTCATCACCAAGCAAAGTGAATGATCAAAATAAGGATAAACTGATAGTAACATCCAACAAGCATTAAGTGTAGCTTATGATCAAACACATCATCATCAATGTATCACATATTAAGGCATAATATCTCAAGCACTCAAAAGCAAATAAAGTTTCAACCAAGAAGACAAGAGAGAACAAAATGCAAACTCTCTCTCTCTCTCTCTCTCGAAGCCTATGATCTATACATTTTTCTCCCCCTTTGGCAACAAGTTACCAAAAAGTTCATAGAAAATGCATAGTACTAAACGACTCTCAGGCTTGGTCTTCAGTTGGTGGAATCCGGATGACGCCAAGGACGAAGGCTTCAGTAGAAGTGGTTGGAGATGCTGGGGTAGGAGCTGGAGCTGGTGGAACTGAGGCTGTAGCTGGTGCAGAAGTGGTGGCTCTGCTGTCAGGAACTGGCACTGCAGATGATCTCTGAGCTTTGGGCACTCTGGCAAATGCATCAGTTGTGGTCTTGCCCTTCCTCTCCTGCATATCATCCTGTAGTTGCTCCACGGCAGACTGAATCTCAGTTACTTTCACATCTAGGTCATAGAACTTTTGTTCCATGATTCTTTCCAAGCTCTCTTGGTTTCGAGTCAGGGTGGCCAATCCTTTCTCTATCCTCAGAGTGGATGCTATCAGGTAATTGAGCTGCTCCTGCTTGTTCTTCAAGAAGTACTCAGATGCCTCCTCTTGAGTTGGCATCTTGGCAGCTTTCTCCATCTTTGCCTTTTCCTTCTTTGCTTGAGCATGTGCTGATGATGGTTCATTCTCATTCATGACAACTTGATTGTCCTCAAAGTCTGGATGGATGGCAGGTGTTCCTTATCCAGCAGGTATGTGCCTATGCCCATCTTTGAGTTAATCAACTCCTGAATTTGTGGGGCATATCCACAACTCCTCTTCTGATCAGCTGCTGTCCTCTTAATGGTTTCTACCATAAGGCTCATCACCTTGAATTTTTGTGGCACATCAAATATATGAAGAAAGTTTATTGCATGGCCTCGGATCATCTTGTGATCACCTGACTTGGGCAAGAGAGTGTGCCTTAGAATCCAGTTGATAGTGGGCAGCCCTGACAGAAGGAAGTGCACTGAGCCAAACTTGAAGGTTTCAAGTGCTTTGTTTGGGATCTCCTTGTACATATTTGACATGGAATTGTGATCCATATTCTTCTTGGCTTAGATGTCCAAGTCATCTTCCTGCTCTTCTGGGGCATTGATCAGCTATGCCCATTCAACAACTATAGACTGATATCTAGTTCCTTCTGACATCCACACTATCCTGCCATCTGGATAGAAATGTGTTGTGGAGTAGAATTGCATAATGAGCTCCTCATTCCACTTTGTGAGCTTTTGCCCAACAAAGTCTGCAACTCCACAAGCACTGAAGCTGTCATACACTCTAGGATAGTGTTCTTCGTTCTCCTTTGTAACGCTCGGATAATCTTGCTACAGTAATCCCATGCTAATCGTTCCATGACCCCTCGGTTACTGTTGCTATCCTCGCAAAATTCAAAACCGTTCAAAATTCAAATTCAAATTAATGACAACAATAAAAGTTATCAAAAATTGAAACAAAAATGTTCGGTGGTTGCCAATTATTACAAAGGTAATTATGGTGTAGCAAACACATTTTTATAAAATGTCTAAACAATTTAAAATGATTTAAAAAAGAAAAGCAAATAGATAAAAACAAAACAGAAAAACTAAAACTAAAATTGGAAGAAAGGTGAGAGGAAGGCCCCCCCCCCTCCTGGGCCAGCAGACCCAACGGGCCGGCCCATTCACCCACCCGGCCCAGCCGGCCGGCCTCCCCTCTCCCCTTATCCATTCATCCCCGAAACCCTAACCACCTGGTCGCCCCACTCGCTCCTCCCCACTCCCCTCGTTTGGATCTGGATCGGGAGGAGATCCCGATCCCCTCGCCCCTCTCCCCCGCGCGCACGTCGCCGCCTGGACCGCGCCGGCGACCGGAGCTCCCTCGCCGGCCTGCTTCGCCCTCCCTCGCCGGACTTCTCCTCTCTGCCGCTCGTCCCCGTCGTCCTCCCCGACCTCCACCGAGCACACTGCTGCGTGCCCTACACTCCCCCTGTGAGCCGCGCCCCTCCTCTCCTTCCCCTGTCCTGTGTCCGCCCCGCCCTCACCGTGGCCCTCGCGCCCTCTGGCCGTGCTCCGACCGGCTCCGGCCTCTTCTCTCTCCCTCACCATGTGCTCGACCCCTCCCCTGCTCGCCGTTTGGGGCCGCGCCCCGTCCTGTCCCTGCATAGCCGCGCCCGCCCCGCCAGGCGTGCCCCCGCCCCGCGCGCTCGAACCTTGCCTCGCTCTACCGCTCCACTTGCTGCGGCCTCGTCCCGCGCCTACGCGCGCCAGCGCCCGCCGCGGCCACCACACTCGTCGCCCGCCACCGCTGCCTTCTGTTGCACCTCGCCGCACCCTGTCGCCTGACGTGCGTGCCTGCGCGCTCCCCCACTGCCCGGTGGCCGCGCTCCCACCTGCAGCCGCCCATTGTTGCCCTTCCCGCTCGCTTCTGCTGCTTGTGCCGCCGCTTCCCGCACGCCCACACGCCCGCTCGCGTCGCGGCCGACCCCCGCTCGCCACGCGCGCTGCCCCGCCTCGCCGGGGTTGCTGCTGCATCGCCGTCGCCGACCGGACTAGCCCCGCCGCACCGCTGGTCTCGCCCGAGGCCAGCGCCCGGGTTGGCCCCTATCGAGCGCCCCCGCGCCCGTTACCAGTGGCGACCGCGCCCGTTCGCGAACCCGGCGCCCGCTAAGCCCCCTGCCTATGACACAAGGGGCCCGCCCCAGAACGTTTAGTAAAAAAAAGAATTGAAAAATAATAATAATGATAAAAATGATTAATTAATTAAAGAATTAATTAACTTAACTAATTTTGTTTAAATAAACTAAACAACTAATTAACCTAACTAATTAACCTAAACCCTAATCAACGTAAATAGAGAATGACAGGTGGGTCCCACTGGACCCACACGTCAAGTTGACCAGGTCAATGGTCAACGTTAACTGCTGACATCAGTCTGATGTCATGCTGGCGTCATCATTTACTATTCTGGATAATGTTGGATTTAAATAACTAATTAAATTCCAGAAATTAATAAAATCTTTAGAAAATCATATCTTTTAATCCGTAACTCGGATTAAAATATTTTCAACATGAAAGTTTCTCAGAACGACGAGACGAACCCGAATACACAACCCGTTTGTCCGCCACACACCCCTAACATATCAAACTCACAACTTTCCCCCTCCGGCTCCTCTGCCTGAAAACGCGAAACACCGGGGATACTTTCCCGGATGTTTCCCCCCTTCACCGGTATCATCTCATTCCGCGTTAGGGCACCCCTAGCACCGATACTTGTCATGTCATGCATCGCTATGCATCTGTTTGCTTGAATATTTATTGTTTCTTCCCCCTCTTCTTCCGCTAGACACCGAGACGGACGCCGCTGCTACCCAGTACGACTACGGTGTTGACGACCCCTCTCTCTTGCCAGAGCAACCAGGAAAGCCCCCCCCCCTTGATCACCAGATATCGCCTACTCTTCTCTATACTGCTTGCATTAGAGTAGTGTACCAATGTTACTGCTTTCCGTTATTCCTATCCTGATGCATAGCCTGTCCTTGCTACTACTGTTGTTACCTTTACCTGCAATCCTACATGCTTAGTATAGGATGCTAGTTTTCCATCGGTGGCCCTACATTCTTGTCCGTCTGCTGTGCTATACTATCGGGCCGTGATCACTCGGGAGGTGATCACGGGTATATACTATACTTTATACATGATACATGTGGTGACTAAAGTCGGGTCGGCTCGAGGAGTACCCGCGAGTGATTCACGGATTGGGGGCTGAAAGGACCTTTGTCTCGACGGCCCTCTGGGTGGATCTTTGTGCCGGAGTGATAGGGAAGGTTGGGACTACCTGGGTGAGAGGTGGGCCTGGCCTTGTCGGCGTTTGCGGTTACTTCAAAATAACACGCTTAACGAGATCTTAGTATTTGATCTGAGTCTGGCCATTTGGTCTATATGCACTAATTAACTACGTGGGAAAGATATGGGCACTCGACGTCGTGGTATCAGCCTAAGCCTTCGTGACGTGGCGACTGAGTGGCGCACGCCGGGTTGGACCGCGTAACATGACTTCCTTCGTAATGGAGGTTGCTAGGTCTGCTCTCCGGCCGCGTACGCAACATGCAGGTGTGCTATGGGCGATGCGCCCAGACCCCTGTGCGCTTAGGATTAGACCGGCATGCTGACCGCTCTGTTGTGCCTAGGTGGGACTGCGATGTGTTGATCTTCCGTGGCCGGGCATGACCTAGAAAAGTGTGTCCGGCCAAATGGGATCGAGTGTGTTGGGTTATGTGGTGCACCCCTGCAGGGAAGTTAATCTATTCGAATAGCCGTGTCCCTCGGTAAAAGGACGACCCAGAGTTGTACCTTGACATTATGACAACTAGAACCGAATACTTAATAAAATACACCCTTCCAAGTGCCAGATACAACCCGGTGATCGCTCTCTTACAGGGCACCGAGGAGGGGATTGCCAGGTAGGATTATGCTATGCGATGCTACTTGGAGGACTTCAGTCTACTCTCTTCTATATGCTGCAAGACGGAGGCTGCCAGAAGCGTAGTCTTCGACAGGATTAGCTATCCCCCCCTCTTATTCTGGCTTTCTGCAGTTCAGCCCACTGATATGGCCCTTTACACATATATCCATGCATATGTAGTGTAGCTCCTTGCTTGCGAGTACTTTGGATGAGTACTCACGGTTGCCTTGTTTCCCCTTTTCCCCATTTCTCTACCCGATTGCTGCGACAAGACTTTGGAGTCCAGGAGCCAGACGCCACCATCGACGACCACTCCTTCTACACTGGAGGTGCCTACTACTACATGCAGCTCGCTGACGACGATCAGGAGTAGTTAGGAGGATCCCAGGCAGGAGGCATGCGCCTCTTTTGATTGTATCCCAGTTTGTGCTAGCCTTCTTAAGGCAAACTTGTTTAACTTATGTCTGTACTCAGATATTGTTGCTTCCGCTGACTCGTCTATGATCGAGCACTTGTATTTGAGCCCTCGAGGCCCCTGGCTTGTATTATGATGCTTGTATGACTTATTTTATTTGTAGAGTTGTGTTGTGATATCTTCCCGTGAGTCCCTGATCTTGATCGTACACATCTGCCTGCATGATTAGTGTACGATTGAATCGGGGGCGTCACAAGTTGGTATCAGAGCCGACTGCCTGTAGGAATCCCCCTTCCACACTCCTTGGCCGAAGTCAAGTCTAGACATTGCAAAAACTTTTACTAACTTGGCTGTGTGCCTTACGGGCCCATGACGCCATTGGGTGGTACTAGGATCTTTTACTCCCTGACCTTTACTCTGGGACTCTGAACTCTCTTCTACTCGGGTTAAACGAATTTACTAACTCTATCACTAGGGTCCTGTGACGACATTCACCCCAAAGTTGGATAAAAGCCATAGTTATTCCTTAGTATAGTATTTTGAACAATTTCCACACTGTCATTTGACTCCTTTGAAACATCCTTGTTTTCAGATGGAACCCACGAGGCAGGTCGTGCGCCACACGACGGCGATTGGTGCCTCGGGATCACCTGCCGTGCTAGCTGAGATGATGACCTATCTGGGTTATCGCTGGCACCCTGAGTACACCGTCTTTGATGAGTATTAGGACTTTAACAAGGAGTAGTACCATGCCATCGTCCACCTCTACTCTTGGGAGTATGACTCCACTAGTGTGCTGCACACCGCTCATGGTGTTGGAGTGACCATCGATATGGCAGTTCACGATGCTGCTTATGCTGCTCTAACACGCCTTCGTAGGGAGTACCAGGAGTTGGACACCTCCCCTTCAGGCACATTGCTATCGCATCTGATATTGGTGCGGAGGGTTACTACACTGCTGCCTACTCCACTATCACCCGAGAGCCCTTCTACCATCAGAACCTGGTTCTGCATGCTGATGGGCTGGATCGAGCTAACCGAGCTCTTCGCCACGAGTTGTACACCACTCGTCAGCACCTCTACCGTGCTCTGACGATGTTACACCCCTTCGTCGGATCTGGGGAGCTGCCGCGTTCTGCTATCTACCCCGCCAGGACCGTGGTGCCCCAGGGTGTCGGTTGGCCAGAGGTGGGAGGCTACTCTCCCGCACTTGGTCCTCTGCTGCCACTCGAGCATCGGGTTCTGCACCAGAGTACCCGCGGACCCCAGGTTGCCGACGTGGAGTTCCCGATGCCACACTACCAGCTTTCAGGCTACAGCTACCTCCGCAGTACCGCGTGGGACTGATGTAGACTTGCTTGTTAGTGTTAGATGCATTCGCCGCGAGCCTGCATGCCGCCTTTGATGTCTTAGTCTATGTACCGAACTCTGTGCATGATCTCTTCTGTAAGATGTGCCGACTACTATGTAGTATCTATCGTGCTGCTTTCATTATGCATGTTTCATCATGAATGATTCTTGTCTTTGCAAATTTCTCAATGCTGAACTACCCCTGTTATATATTAGCAGGATGGTTAGACCAGGTGGTCGTGGTCGTGGTGGCAACGTCCCACCACCGCCTGAGTACATGGCTGGTATGATCCAACAGCTTGAGATGAATCGCCAGTTCATGGAGAACATGATGGCTCAGTTTCCTCGCCCCAATATGAACCAGCAGCCAGCCCAAGTAACTCTGCAGGATTTCATGCGACTGAACCCAACTGTGTACCGCAGCTCAACTCAGCCTCTCGATGCTGATGACTGGCTCCGTGACATCACCTATGAGATGGAATCTGCTGGTGTAGCCCCTGCTAGCCATGTTACCTTTGCTTCCTTCTTCCTGATGGGACCCGCAGCTCAATGGTGGGACAGCCACAGGCGTACTCTGCAAGTTGGAACGATCATCACCTGGCCAGACTTCCAAGCTGCTTTCCGTGCCCGCTTCAGTCCTCAGGGAGTCATGGATGGGAAGAAGCGTGAGTTCCGCAACCTCATCCAAGGCAACAAAACTGTTGAAGCTTATCAGCGAGAGTTTCTGGACTTGTCTCGCTATGCTGAAGAAGACATTACAACTGATGCACCCCGGCAGGAGAAGTTTCATGATGGCCTTCAAGCTGACATCAAGATCGCACTTCTAGTGCACGACTTTGATGATTTCGCCACCTTGGTGAACAAGGCCATCAAGGTCGAAACAGGTCTGCAGGGATACCAGAGCTCTCACAGGCGCAACCGTGACAAGGGCTCATCTTTGGGCATGTCCTCGCAGAAGCGCAAGATATGGATTCCCAACAGCATGTACCAGCCGAATGCACCTGCCCCAAGGCAGTCCTATGCTGCACCTCGTCTGCCTACTGCTCCAACTAGGCAGCCAAGGCTTCCAGCACCGCCACCCGGAGCTCCTGTCCCCACTCCCAACAATGGTCTGTGCTACAAGTGTGGTCAACCAGGTCACCTTGCCAGGAACTGCTATCAGAATCAGAACCAGAATCAACTGGCCCTTCCAGCCGCTGGCCGTGGGAACAACCAGGCCCACAACAACAATAGTGCCAAGTCTTATGGCCATGTTCGTGCCAACCACGTTGATATGAATGAAGCTCAAGACCAGCCTGCTACTGTGATGGGTACACTCCTCGTAAATTCAGTACCTGCATCTGTTTTATTCGATTCAGGAGCATCGCATTCATTCATGTCAGAAGATTTTGCATACAAGCACGACGTTAAATGTGAGGATATGAACACTTCGGTAGTGGTAAAAAACCCCGTGGGACAATGTCAAACCTCCATGGTTGGCCTCGACGTCCCTGTGGAAACCGAAGGGCTGGAATTCTATGCCTCGCCCATTATCCTGAAGTCGTCTAACATCGACCTCATTTTGGGGATGGATTGGTTGAAAGCGCATACTGCTTCTATAGTTTGCGCCACTAAGACCGTCCATCTGCTACACCCTTCAGATGAGATAGTTACGTACCAAGCTCACCTGGTGCAAAATGCCGAGGCACGGCTTTATGCATTGAATGCATTGAACTCTGCACCACTCGAGGGCATTGAAAACATTCCCGTCGTGCGTGACTTCCTTGACGTCTTTCCTGAAGAACTTCCAGGGATTCCCCCTGCTAGAGCTGTCGAATTCGTCATCGACTTGAAACCAGGCACCACTCCTATTGCCAAGCGACCCTACAAGATGCCGCCGTATGAACTCCTTGAGCTTAAGGAGGAAATCGACAAATCTCTTCAAAATGGTTTCATTCGCCCAAGTTTCTCTCCTTGGGGAGCACCTTCTCTCTTTGTCAAGAAGAAGGATGGGACAAACCGACTAGTACAAGACTACCGTCCTATTAACCAAGCTACCATTCAGAACAAGTATCCTCTTCCTCGGATCAATGATTTGTATGATCAACTGGCTGGTTCATCAGTGTTTTCTAAACTTGACTTGAGGTTGGGTTACCACCAGATCCGTGTTCGTGAAGAGGATATCCCAAAGACCGCCTTTGTGACTCGATATGGTTCATACGAGTACACTGTCATGTCATTCGGCTTAACCAATGCTCCAGCCACCTTCTCTCGCCTGATGAACTATATATTCATGGATTACCTCGACAAGTTCGTCATGGTTTATCTGGATGATATCCTGGTATTTTCCAAGAACGAAGAAGAACATGCTGAACATCTTCGTCTTGTGCTGGAAAAGCTACGAGAGCATCAGCTATACGCCAAGTTCTCCAAATGTGAGTTCTGGCTTCCTGAAGTAACCTATCTTGGGCATCTCATATCCAAGGATGGTATTGCCATTAACCCTGAATGAGTTCAGGCTATTCTTGATTGGACTCCTCCGAAGAATGTCAAGCAAGTCAGAAGTTTTCTCGGTCTCGCCAGCTATTGTCGTCGTTTCGTCGAGAACTTCTCCAAGATTGCAAGGCCTCTGACTAACCTGTTGCATAAGGGCGTCAAGTTCCAATGGACAGACAAGTGTCAGGAAAACTTCCAGGCACTCAAGGACAAGTTGACTTCTGCCCCAGTGCTAGCTCCACGTGATACTAAGAAGGACTTTGTCATTTACTGCGACGCTTCCCGTCAAGGATTAGGCTGTGTCCTAATGCAAGAGCGCAGAGTGATTGCCTATGCCTCTCGTCAGTTGCGCCCTCACGAAGAGAACTACCCAGTTCACGACCTCGAGCTTGCTGCTGTCATTCATGCACTGAAGTAGTGGCGACATTACCTTCTCGGTAATCGTTGCGAGATCTTCACTGACCACCAAAGTCTGAAGTATCTGTTTACTCAGCCAGACCTGAACCTCTGTCAGCAGAGATGGATGGAGACTGTAGCAGACTTTGACTTGGGTATTTCCTATACACCAGGCAAGGCTAATGTAATGGCAAATGCCTTGAGCCGCAAGTCTTACTGCAACCACCTCTAGGTTCATAAAGTTCAGCCATCGCTTGTTGAAGAATTCAGGAAGCTGAACCTCCATATTGTTCCTCCGGGTGCTCTCGCTCCCCCTCCTGAGGAGTTCCGCAAGATGAACCTCCATGTTGTTCCCAAAGGTTCTCTCAATACGCTGGTTGCTAGGCCAGATCTTGTGGACACCATCAAATGGATACAGAAATGTGACGATGAAGTGGACAGGATTAAACGTTATCTCGCACAAGGAAAGCCCTCATTCTTCACCGTTGATGACACTGGCACCTTGTTCTTCAAAGGTCGCCTAGTGGTTCCGAGTAAGAGGGAAAACCTGGATATGTCTCAGAAGGTTATGAAAGAGGCTCATGATACACCCCTATGTATCCATCCTGGTAGTACAAAGATGTACCAGGACATTCGTCAAAGATTCTGGTGGTCTAACATGAAGCAAGACATTGCTCGCTATGTTGCCAAGTGTGACGTTTGCTGTCGTATCAAAGCAGAACATCAAAGGCCTGCTGGAACTCTACAACCTATCTCTATTCCTGAATGGAAATGGGACCATGTTGAAATGGACTTTGACACTGGTTTTCCCAAATCGCAGAAAGGTAATGATGCTATTCTTATCGTCATTGACCGTCTTTCTAAAGTTGCACATTTTCTGGCGGTCAAAGAAACTATCACTGCTAGTCAGCTTGCAACTCTCTATATGTCCAGAATTGTTTCACTTCACGGTATTCCACTGGTTATCAGTTCGGACCGTGGCAGCTTATTCACTTCAAGATTCTGGGCAAGTTTCCAAGAAGCTATGGGGACTCACTTATCTTTCAGTACTGCGTTTCACCCGCGGTCACAAGGGCAAGTTGAACGTGTCAACCAAGTTCTCGAAGACATGCTTCGAGCTTGTGTTATCTCCTTTGGCAAGAAATGGGAGGAATCTCTCCCGTATGCTGAGTTCTCTTATAATAATAGCTATCAAGCTAGTCTGAAGATGGCCCCCTTCAAAGTGTTGTATGGACAAAAGTGCCGAACCCCTCTGAACTGGTCAAAAACTGGGGAACGTCCACTCTTTGGTCTGGATATTATCCAACATGCCGAAGAACAAGTCCGCATTATTCGCGAGAATCTCAAGACTGCTCAGTCACGCCAAAACAGTAATTATGACCGTCATCATAAAGACATGGTCTAGCAACCTGGCGAGAAGGCCTATCTTCGAGTTACACCAATGAAGGGTGCACACCGCTTCAGGATCAAAGGAAAGCTAGCTCCCCGCTATATTGGTCCTTTCACTATTCTCGAGAGGCGTGGAAAAGTGGCATATCAACTGGAGCTTCCGCCGAACCTTTCTCAGGTTCACGATATGTTCCACGTGTCACAACTCTGACGCTGCTTCAAGGACCCAATCCGAGCAGTGGACCATGAAGTGCTCGAATTGCAACAGGACCTCTCCTATAAAGAGCATCCGGTCCGCATTCTCGACCAAGCTGAACGCCGCACACGTCAGAAGGCGATCAAGTTCCTCAAGGTCCAGTGGTCGAATCACTCTGAAGACGAAGCCACCTAGGAACGCGAGGATCGTCTTCGTGATGAATACCCCGCACTGTTTCCTTCTACCTCCTAAATCTCAGGACAAAATTTCTTGTAGTGGAGGAGATTTGTAACGTCCGGATAATCTTGCTACAGTAATCCCACGCTAATCGTGTCATGACCCCTCGGTTACTGTTGCTATCCTCGCAAAATTCAAAACCGTTCAAAATTCAAATTCAAATTAATGACAACAATAAAGTTTTCAAAAATTGAAACAAAAATGTTCGGTGGTTGCCAAATATTACAAAGGTAATTATGGTGCAGCAAACACATTTTTATAAAATGTCAAAACAATTTAAAATGATTTAAAACAGAAAAGCAAATAGATAAAAACAAAACAGAAAAACTAAAACTAAATTGGAAGAAAGGTGAGAGGAAGACCCCCCCTCCTGGGCCAGCAGACCCAACGGGCCGGCCCATTCACCCACCCGGCCCAGTCGGCCGGCCTCCCCTCTCCCCTTATCAATTCATCCCCGAAACCCTAACCACCCCGTCACCCACTCGCTCCCCCCACTCCCCTCGTTTGGATCTGGATCGGGAGGAGATCCTGATCCCCTCGCACGTCGCTGCCTGGACCACGCCGGCAACCGGAGCTCCCTCGCCGGCCTGCTTCGCCCTCCCTCGCCGAACTGCTCCTCTCCGCCGCTCGTCCCCGTCGTCCTCCCCGACCTCCACCGAGCACACTGCCGCGTTCCCTACACTCCCCCTGTGAGTCGCGCCCCTCCTCTCCTTCCCCTGTCCCGTGTCCGCCCCGCCCTCACCGTGGCCCTCGACCCCTCTAGCCGTGATACGACCGGCTCCGGCCTCTTCTCTCTCCCTCGCCATTTGCTCGACCCCTCCCCTGCTCGCCGTTCGGGGCCGCGCCCCGTCCTGTCCCTGCATAGCCGCGCCCTGCCCCGCCAGGCGTGCCCCCCCCCTCTGCATGCCCGAGCCTTGCCTCGCTCTGCCGCTCCACTTGCTGCGGCCTCGTCCCGTGCCAGCGCCCGCCGCGGCCACCACACTCGTCGCCCGCCACCGCTGCCTTCTGCCGCACCGCGCCGCACCCTGTCACCTGACGTGCGTCCCTGCGCGTACCCCCACTGCCCGGTGGCCGCGCTCCCACCTGCAGCCGCCCATTCCCGTCCTTCCCGCTTGCTTCTACTGCTTGTGCCGCCGCTCCCCGCACGCCCACACGCCCGCCCGCGTCGCGGCCGACCCTCGCTCGCCCCGCGCGCTGCCCCGCCTCGCCGGGGTTGCTGCTGCATCGCCGTCGCCGGCCGGACTAGCCTCGCCGCGCCGCTGGTCTCTCCCGAGGCCAGCGCCCGGGTTGGCCCCTGTCGGGCGCCCCCGCGCCCGTTACCAGTGGCTACCGCGCCCGTTTGCGAACCCGGCGCCCGCTAAGCCCCCTGCCTATGACACAGGGGGCCCGCCCCAGAACGTTTAGTAAAAAAAAGAATTGAAAAATAATAATAATGATAAAAATAATTAATTAATTAATGAATTAATTAACTTATCTCATTCTGTTTAATTAAACTAAACAACTAATTAAGCTAACTAATTAACCTAAACCCTAATTAACCTAAATAGAGAATGACAGGTGCGTCCCACTAGACCCACACGTCAGGTTGACCAGGTCAATGGTCAACGTTGACTACTGACATCACTCTGATGTCATGCTGACGTCATCATTTACTATTCTGGATAATGTTGGATTTAAATAACTAATTAAATTCCAGAAATTAATAAAATCTTTAGAAAATCATATCTTTTAATCCGTAACTCGGATTAAAATATTTTCAACATGAAAGTTGCTCAGAACGACGAGACGAACCTGGATACACAACCCGTTCGTCCGCCACACACCCCTAACATATCAAACTCGCAACTTTCCCCCTCGGGCTCCTTTGCCCGAAAACGCGAAACACCAGGGATACTTTCCCGGATGTTTCCCCCCTTCACCGGTATCACCTCGTACCGCGTTAGGGCACCCCTAGCACCGATACTTGTCACGTCATGCATCGCTATGCATCTGTTTGCTTAAATATTTATTGTTTCTTCCCCCTCTTCTTCTGCTAGACACCGAGACCGACGCTGCTGCTACCCAGTACGACTACGGTGTTGACGACCCCTCTCTCTTGCCAGAGTAACCAGGCAAGCCCCCCCCCCCCTTGATCACCATATATCGCCTACTCTTCTATACTGCTTGCATTAGAGTAGTGTAGCAATGTTACTGCTTTCCGTTATTCCTATCCTGATGCATAGCCTGTCCTTGCTACTTCTGTTGTTACCTTTACCTGCAATCTTACATGCTTAGTATAGGATGCTAGTTTTCCATCAGTGGCCCTACATTCTTGTCCGTCTGCTGTGCTATACTATCGGGCCGTCATCACTCGGGAGGTGATCACGGGTATATACTATACTTTATACATGATACATGTGGTGACTAAAGTCGGGTCGGCTCGAGGAGTACCCGCGAGTGATTCACAGATTGGGGGCTAAAAGGACCTTTGTCCCGACGGCCCTCTGGGTGGATCTTTGTAGCGAAGCGATAGGGCAGGTTGGGACTACCTGGGTGAGAGGTGGGCCTGGCCCTGTCGGCGTTCGCGGTTACTTCAAAATAACACGCTTAACGAGATCTTGGTATTTGATCTGAGTCTGGCCATTTGGTCTATACGCACTAACCAACTACATGGGAAAGATATGGGCACTCGATGTCGTGGTATCCGCCGAAGCCTTCGTGACGTCAGCGACTGAGCGGCGCGCGCCGGGTTGGACCGCGTAACGTGACTTCCTTTGTAATGGAGGTTGCTAGGTCTGCTCTCCGGGCGTGTACGCAACGTGCAGGTGTGCTATGGGCGATGGGCCCAGACCCCTGTGCGCTTAGGATTAGACCGGCGTGCTGACCGCTCTGTTGTGCCTAGGTGGGGTTGCGACGTGTTGATCTTCCGCGGCTGGGCATGACCCAGAAAAGTGTGTCCGGCCAAATGGGATTGAGCGTGTTGGGTTATGTGGTGCACCCCTGCAGGGAAGTTAATCTATTCGAATAGCCGTGTCCCTCAGTAAAAGGACGAACCGGAGTTGTACCTTGACCTTATGACAACTAGAACCGGATACTTAATAAAACACACCCTTCCAAGAGCCAGATACAACCCGGTGACCACTCTCTAACAGGGCATCGAGGAGGGGATTGCCGGCTAGGATTATGCTATGCGATGCTACTTGGAGGACTTCAGTCTACTCTCTTGTATATGCTGCAAGACGGAGGCTGCCAGAAGACAGGATTAGCTGTCCCCCCTATTTTTCTGGCTTTCTGCAGTTCAGCCCACTGATATGGCCCTTTACACATATATCCATGCATATGTAGTGTAGCTCCTTGCTTGCGAGTACTTTGGATGAGTACTCACGGTTGCCTTGTTTCCCCTTTTCCCCATTTCTCTACCCGATTGCTGCCACCAGACTTTTGAGTCCAGGAGCCAGACGCCACCGTCGACGACGACTCCTTCTACACTGGAGGTGCCTACTACTACGTGCAGCCCGCTGACGACGATCAGGAGTAGTTAGGAGGATCCCAGGCAGGAGGCTTGCGCCTCTTTCGATTGTATCCCAGTTTGTGCTAGCCTTCTTAAGGCAAACTTGTTTAACTTATGTCTGTACTCAGATATTGTTGCTTCCGCTGACTCGTCCATGATCGAGCACTTGTATTCGAGCCCTCGAGGCCCCTGGCTTGTATTATGATGCTTGTATGACTTATTTTATTTGTAGAGTTGTGTTGTGATATCTTCCCGTGAGTCCCTGATCTTGATCGTACACATTTGCGTGCATGATTAGTGAATGATTGAATCGGGGGCGTCACATCCTTGATATATTCCCAGTCAACCCATCTCATGTCACACACTATGGGCTTCTTATCCAGCAGCACTGTCTCATAGAAATCCTGCTGTTCCTTGGTGTGAAACCTGTAATCCACAACAGTTCTTCTCCTTGAAGCATATGGATCTGCTTCTCTCCACTTCCTCAGCCCTGAGTCTCTTCTAATTTTCATGTCCTCAGCCACAGGATGAGCATTATTGTGGTCTCGGATCTTGGGCTTGAGCTTCCTAAGAACTTGTCCTTCTTCTTCAGCAATATCAGGCATTGGGGCCTTGTTCTTTTCAGCAGCAGATATGTTTCTGGTGTTCCTCTTAGGTGCACTCTTGGGCTTGGAGGCAGCTTTGGATGCTTCCTTGGGCTTAGATGAAGTAGCCCATGTCCTTATGGCATCACCCACAAGCTTCTGTGCCTCGGGTGCTGGTGCAGAAACCTCTTCCTCTTCTTCTCCCTCAGAGTCTCTCCTCATGGAGGGTTTGCCAAGAACTCTGGCAGTGGTAGTTCTGGCTCTCTTCTTCTTCTTGTCTTGGCCACTTGCGTCCTCTTCAGATTCCATGGTAAACTTCATGGCTTTTTTAGTTACAGCCTTCCTAGGCTTAGAAGTAGGAACTCTCCTTGCAGGTGCCTTTTTATGCATTCCAGGCTTGATGGCTGCAGCTGACCCATATTCTTTCTTGAGCACCTTCTTCTTAGATGTGGCTTCCTCCTCTGCCACATAGTCCTCATCCTCTGATTCAGAAGTTCTCTTCTTGCTAGCTCTAGTGGCAGCCTTAGGCAAGTTGCTTGGGGTGCTCCTGCTACCCTCGTCAGAGCTGCTAGAGGGACTAGTGCCCTCACTCATATGAACCTGCTCCTCAGATTTGTTCTGGCTGTCACTCTGATCAGACATGTTGCAAACTCTGACTGCTGACCCTGTGAATAGATTATAGATGACATAGAGTGGATGAGCATCACAAAATGCAGAGATTTTTGCAAAAGAATGAGTCAAAAACTTAGTTTTAGTTTTCCACAGAAAGCATTTCGGATCAACCGATTTGCAAACTCGGTGATACCGAAGCAGCTTTCAGAACCAAAACTAGTGAACTCAGTCAGACCGGGTCACAGTTCGGTGGCACCGAGACTGCTAGGGTTTCACAAAGTCCTGAACTTGGTCTGTTGACAGCGGCGGAGACCAGCGACAGGAGGCAGCTGGCGACGAGGAGGACAGTCCAGAGACCCAGGAGGCAGAGCAAGCTATGCGCGGGCGAAGAGGTTTCGGAGAAATTTCCAAAATTTTGCCCGTGAGTATATATAGCCCGACCCTGTCGGTGTGACCGAGTGGAACAACTCGGTGGCACCGAGATGCATAACTGTTGACAGTTACACCAACTCGGTGTGACCGAAAAGTTCAAATCGGTTGCACCGAGGTGAAAACCTAGATCGACTTAGTGATCTCGGTATGACCGAAATGGAGGAATCGGTCAGACCGAAAAGCACAAAGAAGTTTTGGAAGTTTAATTCTATGACAAATCGGAGACAGCGAGTGCTCCTCACACAGAGTGGTTTGAATCTGACTTGATCAAATTTTGTGATGTAGCATGAATAGAGTTTGAGACGAGAAAAGCATAGATAGCTAGAGAGGATTCTTAGGCATTCTTGTCCATCCACTTGGCAAAAGAAAAAAAGACCAATCAATCAAAACAACAAGTGGATGTCCTCGAATGAGTGAAATATGCAATCAACATGCTCACACAATAAAATGGCAATTGAAATATGTGGCAAAGCATGCACAACCAATTCTAGCATCTATCAAGCAATTGGCGATGACTAGGTCATCTATATATGAGTATATTGACTTAGGAGTCAAATGAGAACATTTGATCATAGGTCATACTCATCGTTTAAGCACAAGTGGGGTTACCACTTTTACATAAAGCATTGTTGTGTTCACACCATTAGAGTTGCTTTAGCTCAAGTCTTAGAGTAAAGCTCCCCCTAGATGTGATATCCCCCCTAAGAGGGATGAACTAACCTTGGGTTTTGTCGATGATGACTTCATGTAGATGTTGAAGATGTGGATGCTCAATGTTGATGTAGATCAATTGGAGCTATCCATTGGAGTGAGTTGCACTTTCAATACCTACATGGGTTAGTCCCACAAGGAACAAGCAAGAATATCCATAGACATAGAGTGATGCACATACAAGATGATGTCTATTAAAGCTTTTAGGTTACCTTGTCCCTTGTCTTACCAACAAGAGGGTTTGTGACTCCTTGAACTAGTGCAAGATGTGGAAGTTTATTGCACTTGTTCTTGCCAAAATGATAAGAGTGAAGTATGTTGGCGGAGTCACCCTCAAGAACTCTCTAGTTCTTCTTCTTTTGGATCCACACCATCTTGATGGGAATCCTTGGAGTTGTAGTTGTACTTGATGAAGTGGAACTTGAAGTAGTCTTGGGAATCCACTTGACTGAGGTCTTAGGAGCCTCTTCAAATGCATCAATTTCCTCTTGAAGCTTGTCCTTGCCTTTTTGCTTGTAGTCTTGTGGTGGAAGATCATCTTGAGCTTGTGTCCCTTTGAAAGAAGTGGGATCATACTTCTCTTGTTGAGGAACAAACTTTGTCTTGGGGTATTGATCTTCTTCCCAGTCAACTCCATTGGCATTGAACTTTCGTTCGAAACCAACACCTTGCTTCTTTCGGTGCCTTCCTTGCTTGCGTACAATTTCCTAGAATTGCTTACTTCCGGCAAGGCTCTTGTAAACTCCTTTTTCTATAATTCCCTTCAATAGGCTATTTTCTTGCTCAACTGTAACTTGGCTAAGAGAATCATTAGTGGAATCAAGAGAACTACTAGAAGCAACAATATTGGATTTAACATGATCATTGTTACTACTAGAGGAAGAATCTTTCTTGTTGTTGTTACTAGACTTGACTTGAGGCATGTAAGTGGATAAGAGTAAACGCTTGGCAATGTAAGAAGAACTTTTCTTACGAAGATCATCATTGATTGCTTTTAAGAACTCATGCTCTTGATCAAGGTTGAGCTTTTCAAAGTGTAATTTCTCATGTGTCCTTAAAAGTTCTCGATGATCTCCTAAGATAGTTTCATGAGCTAACTTAAGAGTGTTTAGTTCTTTAGTTAGAGACTCAATCTTCTCCTTATCATTGTCATTCGTTTTATCTTGATTAGCATGATTAATTGACGTTTCATCATAGTATTCATCACTAGAGTTGTCAACAAGTAAATCATCATCACCTAACAAGTCATCTTCATCACTATTGAAATCAACATGCTCGGGATGTGATACCTTTCGGCCTTTAGCCATGAAGCATGTTCCAACTCCTCCATTTGGTGAGTCAAATATGTCGTAGGAGTTGGTTTACACAAGTGCTAGACCGGCAACACCTTCATCTTGAGTATATTTGGAATCGGAGTGATAGCTTCTCTCGGAGTGGTTGTCGGAGTCGGAGCCGGATACCCATTCACCAACATGAGCTTGATGACTTCGTTTTGTGTAGCTCCTTGATGACTATTATTTTCTTTCCGAATCCTTGCTTCTCCGTAAGTGTCTTCGTTCATAACGATCATCTCTACTCCTTCTTTCTCTAGATGGTGATTCTTATCTTCTACTTCTTCTTTTGGGAGAGTCTTCTCTTCTCTTGTAGGGAGCCGTACACTCATTGGAATAGTGTCCGGGTCTTCCACAATTGAAGCAGTTTCGCTCTCGACTAGAAGATCTTTTGTCATTGTAGGACCTTGACTTGGAGCTTCTATCTTTGCTTCTACTCTTGTAGAACTTGTTGAAGTTCTTCACCATTAAGCTCAATTCTTCATTGAAGGTTTGCTTCTCACTTGATGATGTGGGGGCTTCACATGAGGCTTTGTAAGCACCACTTGATTTGTTGTGAAGTTCCTCTTTATCCTTGAGTGACATCTCATGAGCAATAATTCTTCCAATGACTTCCGTTGGCTTGAGATCTTTTCAATTGGGCATCATTTGGATCAATGTGCACACGGTATCATATTTTCCATCTAAGGCACTTAGGATCTTCTTGATGATGAATCTATCAGTCATCTCTTCACTCCCTAAGCCAGCAATCTCGTTTGTGATGAGAGCAAGCCTAGAGTACATTTCAGCGACACCTTCACCATCCTTCATTTTGAACTTGTCAAGTTGACTTTGGAGCACATCCAATTTGGATTCCTTGACGGGGTCGGTACCTTCGTGCATATCAATCAAAGTATCACAAATTTCCTTTGCATTCTCAAGACGGCTGATTTTGTTGAATTCTTCGGGGCATGTCACACCCTGATTTTCATGCCACAACACTTAAGCAAATAAATCATGATAAAATGTGGTTTGGCAAAAACTTTTGAGAGTTTTGTTTTTGCTTTGATTGAATGTTTGACTATTGTTTGCAACTGCTCTAAAAATCAAATAAATCCTCCAACTCTTATACTCCTTCTCCTTGATCCAAAACCTTTTCCCAATGATCATGCCATGTGTATAGTGCAATATAGTATTTTCTTACAAAAATAATTTGGCCAAATAGTATTTTCAAAAAATTAGTTTTCCAAAAAAACCATCGATTGAGGTTTGCACTGCAAGTACTTAATTAAGGGCAGTAAAAATCTTTCCAAAAATGTATTTGACTCCTATTAGATATAGGATACCCAGAAACCACAAAAATATAATTTTAAAAGTTATTTTCCTATTTTATTTAAAGGCTTTTTCTTAAGGCCAGAAATGGTCTTAAATAGGTTAAAATTATTTAAAAGCTTTAAAAATATTTGAGAAAAATTAGGGAGACTCAATGGACATATATTTTACATATATATGAGTTTCAACACATGGTCATGATCAAAATATTGGACAAAACCTCCCAAAACCATTTCTGCTCATTTCAAGGATTTGAAATATTTCTACAGGAAATATTTTCATAAAAATCCAAGAATATTCTAGCATGTCACATATGACATGTTTGATGATCTTGACAAGTCTCATGTCATGGAGAAAAGTATAACCCCATGAAACCCTCTCAAAACCACTTCTGTCCTTTTTCAAGTTTGAACAGCTTTGCACTATCAAACATGTCCAAATGCTCTCAAACTTGGTGCACGTTCCCAAATGGTATAATAATGCATCTAGACCAAATGGCAAAAGTTGGAGAGAATTTTATGTTGATCAAAGTACCCCAAAACCCTCTCTGACCGGAATCAAATTTGAACAAGTTTGTACTGCCAACTTTTTCTCCTTGACCCCAACTTTTGTGAGCATGTTCAAATGACAAAATGAGGCCACTACACCAAGTGGTGCA
This sequence comes from Aegilops umbellulata, assembly GCA_032464435.1. Lineage (NCBI taxonomy): Eukaryota > Viridiplantae > Streptophyta > Magnoliopsida > Poales > Poaceae > Aegilops > Aegilops umbellulata. The sequence goes on along the minus strand of CP136060.1, from coordinate 134,134,874 downwards.
TCAAGGAGAAATGATTTTCTCAACTAGATCTACACAAGTCCATTTATGCTAATTTCTAGGGTTTACAAAAGTTGCACTGGCAACTTTGCCCAAATGAGCTCAAAATTGGTGGAAGGCCCTAATTATATGGGGAATTTCACCCTGTGGAGTCTCATGGCAAATGGAAATCATCTGCTTGCCCAAACCATCATCAAACACCTTATGGCAGAAATTTAAAATGCATGTTTTGTCCATTTCCACTAATCTCCTTGAGTCCAAATTTGTACCACAGCCTCATATGGTATTCCTCTAACCCCATGCATATTTCCCTGCCCGAGAAGCCATGATGAAGGGGGGAAAGTTATTGTCCCCTCTCTGGACAGCCACTGCTCACCTCTCTCTCCACCTCCCCTCTCATCTACTGGCTCTCTAGGGCATCCAATGCCTTTGCCACTTTGTTTACTCCCCCTAAAGCTCCCAGACACCAGTGGCCGCGCCCACTCCGCAAAAAGACATGACCATGTCGGCCAAAGTCATGCTCTGGAGCACCAGAGCGCTGTTGCTCGGCCCTCCCGAGGTCTCCCGCAGGCCTTGAGCAGAGGTATGATGTCCCCCGAGGTCGCCTCGACATCCACAGTACGTCAGCATGCTGGCCCCCTCCTTCCCCTCTCCCTCTCATCTCCTACAGCTCATGCCCGACGCCGCTCGGCTAGGCCAATGCTTGGCCTCGCACGCGCGAGCGCCAAGGCCCTGCCCCTCCTCTCCTCTCTCTCCCCCACGACCTAGACGACTCCCACGTACACCGCGGACACGCTCACCCCCCCACAAACTGTCGCCAGCGCCGTTGCAATGGAGGTCGAGCGCCCTGTCCACGGTGCACCTCGTCCCTCCTATTGAAGCCACCCCCGGGTCCCTCTCTGCGCCTCCTTCGCTTTATCTCTCTCCCGTACGCCCCCGGACCAACCCTCTCTCTCTCTCTCTCTCTCTCGTGCCCTCCAACCACCTCCATGACCGAAGCCGAGCCACCGGCCTCCTCTCAAATTCCCGCGAATGAGGCCTCCTCCTCCCCTCCTCTCTCCATCAGCAAAACCCCTAGGCCACGAAGGAACCTTCCCCCTCTTCTTCCTCTACTCCAGTACCCCGTAGCGCCGATGCCACCATCACCTTCGGCCTCGTCCGCCATGACCAACGCCCTGCTCGACCCCGTACTCCTCAGCGACCGTGCCACCAGCGGATGGATGCGTCTTGGCTCCCTGAGTGCACCGGTGGGCCGAGCGCCGTGGGAGGTGGTCGGGGTCGCCGGCAATCATCGCCGGAGTCGTCGGCCGCGCCAGCCGCTCGAGGTTGAAGACGACCGCGGCGGCGTGCGGGCGGGCCCTGCACGTCAGCGAGTCAGCGCCCGGGCCCACGGGGTTTAAGTGAAGACGGCTTCTGCGTCTGCCGCTTGCCCGCGAAAGACACGACCAGCTCGGATTACGCCTTCGACGTCGCCCTTTCGCCCGCGTGACCGAGCCGCTGGGCCGGCCCAGTCGCGCCTCGTCGTTAAATCCCGCCGAGTGCGCGCTGCCGCTGGATTTTGGCCCATTAGGTATTTTCATTTGCTTTTTCTTTTTCAGCAAGATTCAAACTTTTCCAGAGACCTCATTTATAGTCCAAATCCGACGATTCAAATTTTAGGTGACTCCATAAATCATTACCTATTTAATGAGCCATAGTGAACATTTTTACACTGCCTAGTCTCACCTGGATCTAACAAATAGGTCATTTGTACTCCTAAACCATATTAAAAAATCCATAGAATATTCATTTCAACTCCAAATCCAGTGAAACCAACTGCTAGATTCTTCTAAAATCATGATTTGTTAAATGGGTACCTTTTCTCATTTTTCAAAAATATATTTCTGTAGACTTCTTGCAAATCCATAAACCCATTGATTCCATCATATCAAAATGTTTAGAAATGTCCGCTGACCCAATTCCAATGAAACCACTCTGGTTATTTTTCATATAACCACGGATGTCCTAGAAAAGTCAAATTAATATTTTTAGAGCACTTTTATTTTCTGCCTTGTTGTGTTGCTTATTATGGTTGCTTTCAACGATAGTTGATGAAGTAGACGGAATGCTTGGAGTTGGACCAGAGATATTTGAAGACCTCGAAGACTTTGTTAAAACAGGCAAGCAGCCCTTTGACCATGATGAACCATTTTTCATCATAATAGCATTTTCGTTGTTTCATCGAGTGCATGATATATATCTTGAATGGCAACCTTGCTAGGCTTGCCTCCGTTGCATACTCCGTTGATACTTGCATTGTTCATGACTCTACCCTTGCTTAGAGTTGTGTTGGTGGGTTGTAGAAATATGCTATAGTAGATGGCTACGCAAAATGGGTCAGGGTTATGCATGTAAAGAAACAAGTGTGGTTTGACATACTTGCAACAGCCCAGTGGGTGCCACTAATGCCCCTGGGAGATGATGATGAACTAGGTCACTACTTGGTGGAGAGGTAGTGTACCGAGGCTCGATAAAAGTGTTGTTTACAGAGACGGATTAGATTTAAGATTTGTCGACCGTCCCAACCAAACATGCGCGACCACTCTACCCTTATATGGGAAAGGGCATTATTGATTACCTAGACCGATACTAGCTTGGAGCCCGCATTACTAGTGACGGGGGAGAGTTGGTGCTCTCTCTCAGGACGGAGCCGTGCCAGGTAGGCCGGCCAAGAACATTTTTATGGGGCACCGGACACACCGTTGGTACCCCGTGCCAGTGGTATGTGATGAATATGGGAGCGAGGATCCACAATTTTAAGTTGTGAAATGTTGGGCACGGGGGTTACTACCAATCGAGTGGACTCCATGTTAGTGTCGTCTATGGAAAGATAGTGATCAGGTGCTTACCCCGGGTACTTGAGGTACCGCGGGTCGTGGATGACACGGAAGTTCCCCGGATCTTGTGGGAAAAGTGTGCAACCTCTGTAGAGTGTAAAACTATTTGAATAGCCGTGTCCACGGTCAAGGACAGTTGGGTGGTGCTGCTTAGACTACGTCCATATGTTTCTGACAAACAACATGGTTTGGTAAATCTGTTGACGTGATGCGTGAGGAAGTCACGATGAGCTTGAGTATGAGTTGTTCACAACTCTATCCCGATGTTGATGTATGTAACCTCCTGATACTTGTTGTAGACGCATTCATATCCTTGATAAATGTTGATCATACTTGCATGAAAAAAACTAGCTTTCCGCAAAAATGCCAAATTAGCAGTAGTGCCTTGCATAATTATTCTGTTATCACCCTTGGGTTGCTTGCGAGTACATTCAAAGTACTCATTGGCTTTTCCACTGGTTATTTTATTGGCCAGGCATGAAAGAACATGATATGAAGAAGAATACTTCGGTGACGAGCATGCGAGCTAGGACGCTTCCCAGTCAGAATGCCTGTAGGGTTAAGGCAGATGGCATGGGTCCAAGTTATCGACGAAGATTTCCGCTGCGATGTTATACTCAAGACTTGACCATAATGGTCCTACTTGTGTAATACGGTATGTATGGGTGTAAGACTCTTGTTATTCAGCTTCTGTGTGTTCAGTGAGCATTGATCTCTGGGATCACTGTACATGTGAATTCGGTGATCACGACTTATGAGTCGGGGTCCCCACAGAGCTGGTATCAGATCCATCTTGACTGTAGGAGGCCTTAGTTAGCATGGTCGTTAGTTAGGGTAAAACTATTTCCAAAACTACTACTAGTTTTCAAAACTATCTATACTTCTCTTCCCTTCTCAGTTTTTCGAAAACTAAGGTATACTTTCCTTATTGGTCTCTTCCCCTTCAAAACCTTTGGTCGCTAGAACCCTTATGCCCCTGACCACTGGGTTCCTTGTAATCCTCGTGGTTAATCTAGAAGGAGGATGCCTTGCCAGACATTCACCCACATCTCCTGAACACAAGATTGGCGACATCACAACAAGACGATACCAACAGAAGATACATCCTCGAGGGATGAGGACCTGAAGGACCAGGAGATGGTGACACCCTTGACACTGCCCCAAGATGATGCAACCTTAGCCTACGATGACCAGGGAATAGGATACGCAAGATCATGATATACATCACTAATAGAGTAACCCTGTCACTACCGTTGTTGTATCGGCAACCACCGGTGGATGAGAACCTCGCCATTTGGTCTGCCTCACTGTAATGAGCAGGAAAACGGTTCTCTTCATCCCCCGCTCTTGGTGTCGACGTTGTCATCAACGTAACCGACATGTTGGACCTCTACTATGCCTTGTTAATGTCATTGCATGGTACCATCGACGCCTTAGAAGGCAAAAAGGGATCGTCATGATTAAGAAGACAACAGAAGACCGAGTCAATACCTGCTGCAAGGAGCCACCTTCACCCCATCACTTCAATAGGCGAGAAGTTGTTGAATAATCTTGAGGCCCAACCCGGATCGTTTCATCAAGCAACTACAAGAGACGTAGCGACACCTGAGGAAAACTCAGAAGACTGCACGAGGCTCAAGGCACGACTACTGAGTCCGAGAACCCCTAGGGTAGGATGAGTCGTGTGCCCCCTATGCACAGTCGAGTCCATATGATGGTTCGAATAGAACCATGACTGTGTGTTGCTTGTTTTTATTTGTTTGTGTTTTAAGATAGGTCACAACTTTTGCCCTAGGCAACAAGTACGTGACTATATCACCTGCCTTATTTTTTTGTTTGTGTTTGGCCCTTTTTGGCACTTGTTTGTTTGCACCTGCACTATAGAACCCCCTTTAGGCATTCCCCTCCTCTATGCTACTTCTCCCTCTCATCTCTCTCATCAACTGAAGGCTAGCAAGAAAGATGCACCAAGAATTCCACCTCGGCAGCCAACTAGCACTGAAGACTTTTTGTTGCAGCCTCCTCGACCAAGTGAAACCCCGTCGAGTTATGTTTAACCCTCCAGACTAGAAACTCATTCCTAGACCCTTCGAGACTTCATGAGATACCCCAGCTCGAGTCCTTAACCATGTGCTTAACCCACAGAATTGCAAGAGAACCAGTTAAGCCTCTGTAAACCTCGCACAACACTGGGTTCATTATGGAACTAGTGGACATAGTGAACGAGAACATTATCATCCTAATATAGCACCAGAACTGACGATGCCATAGGAAAGACCAGTTTGAGGATATAGGAATAGAGGACAAATGACTTGATGGGTTTATATCAGTGACCTTAGGGAATTATCTGAGACTATTTGGTGGACTATGAGGCTTTCTTGTTGGTAGATGAACGTGGCTGGATCATGATTATAGATTAGCATAACTTTCATTATCCCCTGGAGTAAACTGGATTTAGTAGGACAATTATGATCACAAGTTGAAATTCTTGGAAGTATAAGGATTTGACTTAGCTAGGGGATATTGATAGAAGATAGTTGGCAATACGATAATGACTTGGAAGAATGGTAGGAATTCTCGTGGGACATGAGATTTGGATTTAAGTAGGTAATTCTAGTTGAGTAAAGATGATGAGTGAGTCTACATGGTTTGGAGTAAATTGGATTTAGATTTATGATCTCGATCATGATACCATGTTTCTTGGAGGACAATAAACTAGGAGATTGGGTTAATTGTTGGAGTTGATTTAGGGATCTATATAAACTTGGCCTTGGAGTTACTTAACCTCGATAATGGGAATTGGTGGACTGACTATAGTAAAGATAACCCTTTTTCAAGTATATGAGGATTATAGGACATTAGAAGATCATGTGGAACACCATAAATATTGGATTTGTAGTGATTAATGGAAGTTTATGGGTTGATGGATGTCGGGGGGAATCGGCCTCCACGAGCACCTATGGGGACGGAGCCCCTTGTCGGTTCGGCGGGGGGCGGAGTTTGCACAAATAGCAGATCGAGGCGACACACACACACAACGATTTTACCCAGCTTCGGGCCGCACGGATGCGTAAAACCCTAGCTGCTTGTCTGGTTGATTCGAGTTCTTGCTCTGGAGCGCAAGAAGCTACAGTAAGTTGGAGCTGGACGTAGACGAGGGTCTACTGGGTGTCCTCCTTTTCCGGTTCTTTCCTCCTCCTTTTCCCCCCTCCCTACGTGCGCATGGGCCTCCTTTTATATGCTAAGGGGTTTTCCACAGGTAGCGACGCATGTGAGGGTAAAAATGGCAAGGAACTGTGTGAACAGTGGCCGCACAGTGCTATCACACCTAACTCTGACGGCGGGGGACAAAGGCATTAAATGCTCGTCTGGATCGCCCGAACAGTGCCGAGGCGGACCGTTAGGGGCGCCTCCGCTTGCCACGGGGGCGACTCTGCCAACGTCGCATGCCACCGCGCGCCCCAGGTTGCGCGGCGCCCCGCCACGTGCCTCTGGGGAAGCTCCAGAGCGACACGTGGGCAGGTGAGCTGGAGCGCATGCCTGAGGTGGTGGTTTGCCGCGGCAAGTGGCTTGCCGCGGTGGTTGTCTTGCCGCACCTGAGAGCTTGCCGCTCGTCAGGCCTTGCCGGGGCGCGCGGCGCGCCGCGGCGGGCTTCTCTTGGGGTGCCTTGGTTTGGCCGTCCCGGTGAGCTCCTACCGCCGGGGCCTTGGTGCTTCGGCTTAGTCGTCCCGGCAAGCTCCTCTTGCCGGGGCCTTGTCGCCTTGGCCCGGCAAGCTCCTCTTGCCGGACCTCGCCTCCTTGGCCCGGCAGGCTCCTCTTGCTGGGGCCTGGTCTTCTAGGCTCGATCACTTGGCCTTCGTCCGGCCCAGAAAGGGCCGTGGAGACTCTTGTCGCTCCCCTGGCAAGCCTTGCCGCGGGACGCTACTACTGCCCGTGCACAAGTTTGGGGTACTAAGGTACCCCTACTTTAGTACACCGACAGGAGCCCCCGGGTCTGGGCCATACACGGTGCCGAGCGTTGTTGGGCCAGGCCCTAACAGTGCACGGGCACGCGTGGCCTGGGTTGCGCTGCTCCTTAACTCCGTGCCCGTCGCGCCCTCCCCAAGTGGCGCGCGCTTATCGCGGCGTCGTGGGGTGCGAGGCGTGCGTGACGTGGGTGGCGTGCGCGGGGCTTGAGGCCCGCAGGCATGCGTCACGTCGGGCACGATTCCTTTATTTGGAAAGGCGTAACGTCCGCCCCCACTTTCAAGTGGGGGGAGGAGACGTGGAGGCACGGCTTGGTGAACGAACGGGGTCGAGGCGCGGCTTTCGGGGCGCCCGCCCCCACGATCACGGGGCGGGGAGAGGTCGCCTCATCTGTCGCCTCGGCCCTGCTCGCCGGCCACGCGTCCTCCATGCGCTTGGGGTTGCGGTGGTGGAGGCAGGAAACCGGGCCGACGCGGGTCGAAGTAGAGGGTCGGCCCCGTCGCCTGCCCTTCCTCTGCTTTGATTGGTTGGGCGGGGCGGCCGAGCCCCCACTCCGCCCCTTTATAAGGAGCGGAAGGGGGTGATGAGGGTCCGCACTCCTTCCTTCTTCCTTCTCTTGTCGCTGCTGAGCATGTCATAGAAACAGCTGATTAGAGCAGCGGCAAGTCATTTTGGAATATAACTTTTATCTTAGGCAGTTCATTGCGCTGTTATCTCCCTCGTTCGAGTTTGTGCTTCGTACGTTCGCGCCCTACGCTCCCAGGAACTTGTCGGCGCAAGCCTCCGCCTTGCCACGGGTGCCGAGTGCGGGACATCAGCAACCCGCTGGCGGTGCCTCCACCGGCAAGAAACCTTGCCGCGGCTGGCGCAACTCACTTAAAATGTTGAGCAGGCTCAGGGCGAGGTAAGCGTTGCGACTGCAGTCGCAGCACACTTAAGCTGCCGAGCAAGCTCGAAACAAAGTAAGGACGCCACTCTGGATGTAGCACACTTAAGTCGTTGAGCGGACTCGAAACGAAATAAGGGTGCAACCAGCCACGAGCCGGCCCCTCCGCGCACAGGTTTCCCATACGAAGCTCCGCCGTTCGAGGAAGATAACTTAAGGGTAAAAAGGAGCTTAATTGCTCAAATTTTGGCAACTTAGCTTTTCTGTTGTTTGCAGTCCGGCAAGGCGCAGCTTCCTCGGGCGACGCCCAGCCTATCCTGTCATCCCCCTTCTCGAGGTAAGGGAATAACGAGGGCTCGGGGCTTCACGGCCTGCCATCGCTTGCCGGAGTCGAGTGCTGCACAATCGTGTCAAATAATGCATGCGCAAAGCGGAGAGGCGCGAAATCGACAAGATGTGCGGGGCACATAAGCTATGCTTGGGATCTGCGCTCATCTCTGTACCAAGGATTACATGCAACTGCGGCAAGACTTGGACAGAGAGGATGGCCGACGGAACGGGTTCCGACTACAGCGCTGGCAAGGTCCCTCCCACGGTCGGCGTCGACTCGTTTGGATCTTGGCGGCCTGGGCGCACCGAAGAACGAGGTCGCCTTTCCCGCAACTTCCGACGCTAACTTCTGCGGCTACGGGAGCGGCGCAGAGTTTGCTGGAGGCGAGAAACTCGCTCAGCGGCCGGAAGGCGGTCCTCCTCAAGGAGCAGCTGCTCTTGCCCGGGCTCTGCGTGAGTGGGTACTCGAGGAGGGCCGTGCACGAGTCCGCGAGGAGGAATGCCTCCGCTCCGCGGGTTGGAGCGGAAAGGTACCTGGCCATACCTGAGCTTACCTGTGGTCGCCAAATCTGGTTCGCACAACCTCGACGCAGCCCCCTACCTAGCGCGCCAAAGATGTCGGGGGAATCGGCCTCCACGAGCACCTATGGGGACGGAGCCCCTTGTCGGTTCGGCGGGGGGGGGGGGAGGTTGCACAAAGAGCAGATCGAGGCGACATACACACACAACGATTTTACCCAGCTTCGGGCCGCACGGATGCGTAAAACCCTACTGCTGCTTGTCTGGTTGATTCGAGTTCTTGCTCTGGAGCGCAAGAAGCTACAGTAAGTTGGAGCTGGACATAGACGAGGGTCTACTGGGTGTCCTCCTTTTCCGGTTCTTTCCTCCTCCTTTCCCCCCCTCCCTATGTGCGCATGGGCCTCCTTTTATATGCTAAGGGGTTTTCCACAGGTAGCGACGCAGGTGAGGGTAAAAATGGCAAGGAACTGTGCGAACAGTGGCCGCACAGTGCTATCGCACCTAACTCTGACGGCGGGGGACAAAGGCATTAAATGCCCGTCTGGATCGCCCGAACAGTGCCGAGGCGGACCGTTAGGGGCGCCTCCGCTTGCCACGGGGGCAACTCTGCCAACGTCGCATGCCACCGCGCGCCCCAGGTTGCGCGGCGCCCCGCCACGTGCCTCTGGGGAAGCTCCAGAGTGACGCGTGGGCAGGTGAGCTGGAGCGCATGCCTGAGGTGGTGGTTTGCCGTGGCAAGTGGCTTGCCGCGATGGTTGTCTTGCCGCACCTGAGAGCTTGCCGCTCGTCAGGCCTTGCCGGGGCGCGCGGCGCGCCGCGGCGGGCTTCTCTTGGGGTGCCTTGGTTTGGCCGTCCCGGCGAGCTCCTCCCGCCGGGGCCTTGGTGCTTCGGCTTAGTCGTCCCGGCAAGCTCCTCTTTCCGGGGCCTTGTCGCCTTGGCCCGGCAAGCTCCTCTTGCCGGACCTCGCCTCCTTGGCCCGGCAGGCTCCTCTTGCCGGGGCCTGGTCTTCTAGGCTCGATCACTTGGCCTTCGTCCGGCCCAGAAAGGGCCGTGGAGACTCTTGTCGCTCCCTGGCAAGCCTTGCCGCGGGACGCTACTACTGCCCGTGCACAAGTTCGGGGTACTAAGGTACCCCTACTTTAGTACACCGACAATGGAGTTGATTCATAGGAAGGAAACAAGATCTTGGTGTGGCTTACGACGTGTTTCCTTAGGATAGAGATGCTTTATCATGGACCTCAGATCAATAGACTGAGCACTTGGATTGTGATGATTAAATTCAAGCTTAGCAGCTTATATGCTCTACCCATGGATTTTTAGGGGTAGCCATACATATGAGTTTGGGGATCGTAGACATATATGATTTTGTTAGACCTCCTCTCGAGAGTCATGAGGATATGAATAACATGAGTGATGATTGGAGTTGACCTATACGGGATGACTCTTTCGGTGACATGATGTGATTGTTTGGAAGACTAGATAGAACGATTGGCATCTTAGAAACTGTGCTTAAGGATAAGGTGACAAACGTTTGCTCGCACACTAAGAACCCTTGAAACCCTTAAGCCCCACCAAGCCATGATATGGTAGGAATCACAACCATGGGCTTTGGCTCTAGGACAAGGAAACCTTGGCCAATACCCAACCATGACCACCACTGATACCCCAACCTATACCCTATGTACCCCGTGGGCAAGTCTTCACGGAGTACTCGGACAAGTTAGTTGCCATATTTCTTGGATGATATACTTGCCTACTCAAAGACGGAAGAAGAATCGTTCAGCCGGTTAGGGAACATCTGAAGACCGCCATGTCAAGGAGGAAGAACTATACCAACCATCATCATCAAGAAGTGAACTTCCTTGTCAAAGACTATGCATATCTACAAGCCACTTCTCTCAAAGGAACCCAACATTTTCATGGCAAGGAAACCCACACCAAGATTCATCGATCCTCTTTGAGATCACTTCAAGATTTAACAACCCCCTCCGAGATCGCCACAAGACGAAGAGAAGACAGTTACCAGATGGAGTTACCACCTGAGTTACCCACTGTGCGTAATGTTTCCACATGACACAACTCCGGAAGTGTTTCGACTTCCTAGCTAGCCCGATCCCTAAAAGGGCATCAATCACCAAACCATTGACCCCCAGCCCAACCTGACCTAACGCGAGAGACCCCTTAGCAACCTGGATCAAGCAAGAACGTCATACACGAAGCCACAACATCAAGTACTTCAAGGTTCAATGGGGCACCACTCAAAAGCAGAAGTAGTATGAGGACGTGAAGACTACCCCAGATCCAAGTTTCCGTATTCCTTCCCGCGCCTAGTCTGGGAATCTCGGGGACGAGATTCTTGTAAGGGGGGTAGGTCTGTCACACCCTGATTTTCATGCCACAACACTTAAGCAAATAAATCATGATAAAATGTGGTTTGGCAAAAACTTTTGAGAGTTTTGTTTTTGCTTTGATTGAATGTTTGACTATTGTTTGCAAGTGCTCTAAAAATCAAATAAATCCTCCAACTCTTATACTCCTTCTCCTTGATCCAAAACCTTTTCCCAATGATCATGCCATGTGTATAGTGCAATATAGAATTTGTTACAAAAATAATTTGGCCAAATAGTATTTTCAAAAAATTAGTTTTCCAAAAAAAACCCTCGATTGAGGTTTGCACTGCAAGTACTTAATTAAGGGCAGTAAAAATCTTTCCAAAAATGTATTTGACTCCTATTAGATATAGGATACCCAGAAACCACAAGAATATAATTTTAAAAGTTATTTTCCTATTTTATTTAAAGGCTTTTTCTTAAGGCCAGAAATGGTCTTAAATAGGTTAAAATTATTTAAAAGCTTTAAAAATATTTGAGAAAAATTAGGGAGACTCAATGGACATATATTTTACATATATATGAGTTTCAACACATGGTCATGATCAAAATATTGGACAAAACCTCCCAAAACCATTTCTGCTCATTTCAAGGATTTGAAATATTTCTACAGGAAATATTTTCATAAAACTCCAAGAATATTTTAGCATGTCACATATGACATGTTTGATGATCTTGCCAAGTCTCATGTCAAGGAGAAAAGTATAACCCCATTAAACCCTCTCAAAACCACTTCTCTCCTTTTTCAAGTTTGAACAGCTTTGCACTATCAAACATGTACAAATGCTCTCAAACTTGGTGCACATTCTCAAATGGTGTAATAATGCATCTAGACCAAATGGCAAAAGTTGGAGAGAATTTTATGTTGATCAAAGTACCCCAAAACCCTCTCTGACCAGAATCAAATTTGAACAAGTTTGTACTGACAACTTTTTCTCCTTGACCCCAACTTTTGTGAGCATGTTCACATGACAAAATGAGGCCACTACACCAAGTGGTGCATCAAGGAGAAATGATTTTTTCAACTAGATCTACACAAGTCCATTTATGCTAATTTCTAGGGTTTACAAAAGTTGCACTGGCAACTTTGCCCAAATGAGCTCAAAATTGGTGGAAGGCCCTAATTATATGGGGAATTTCACCCTGTGGAGTCTCATGGCAAATGGAAATCATCTGCTTGCCCAAACCACCATCAAACACCTTATGGCAGAAATTTAAAATGCATGTTTTGTCCATTTCCACTAATCTCCTTGAGTCCAAATTTGTACCACGGCCTCATATGGTACTCCTCTAACCCCATGCATCTTTCCCTACCCGAGAAGCCATGATGAAGGGGGTGAAAAGCTCTATTCTCCTCTCTGGACAGCCACTGCTCACCTCTTTCTCCACCTCCCCTCTCATCTACTGGCTCTCTAGGGCATCCAATGCCTTTCCCACTTTGTTTACTCCCCCCTAAAGCTCCCAGACACCAGTGGCCGCGCCCACTCCGCAAAAAGACATGACCATGTCGGCCAAAGTCACGCTCTGGAGCACCAGAGCGCTGTTGCTCCGCCCTCCCGAGGTCTCCCGCAGGCCTTGAGCAGAGGTATGATGTCCCCCGAGGTCGCCTCGACATCCACAGTACGTCAGCATGCTGGCCCCCTCCTTCCCCTCTCCCTCTCATCTCCTACGGCTCGTGCCCGACGCCGCTCGGCTAGGCCAATGCTTGGCCTCGCACGCGCGAGCGCCAAGGCCCTGCCCCTCCTCTCCTCTCTCTCTCCCACGACCTAGACGACTCCCACGTACACCGTGGACACGCTCACCCCCCTCAAACGGTCGCCAGCGCCGTTGAAGCGGAGGCCGAGCGCCCTGTCCACAGTGCACCTCATCCCTCCTATTGAAGCCACCCCCGGGTCCCTCTCTGCGCCTCCTTCGCTTTATCTCTCTCCCGTACGCCCCCGGACCAACCCTCTCTCTCTCTCTCTCTCGTGCCCTCCAACCACCTCCATGGCCGAAGCCGAGCCACCGGCCTCCTCTCAAATTCCCGCGAATGAGGCCTCCTCCTCCCCTCCTCTCTCCATCAGCAAAAACCCCAGGCCACGGAGGAACCTTCCCCCTCTTCTTCCTCTACTCCAGTACCCCATAGCGCCGATGCCACCATCACCTTCGGCCTCGTCCGCTGTGACCAACGCCCTGCTCGACCCCGTACTCCTCAGCGATCGTGCCACCAGCGGATGGATGCGTCTTGGTTCCCTGAGTGCACCGGTGGGCCGAGCACCATGGGAGGTGGTCGGGGTCGCCGGTAATCATCGCTGGAGTCATCGGCCGCGCCAGCCGCTCGAGGTTGAAGACGACCGCGGCGGCATGCGGGCAGGCCTTGCACGTCAGCGAGTCAGCGCCCGGGCCCACGGGGTTTAAGTGAAGACGGCTTCTGCATCTGCCGCTTGCCCGCGAAAGACACGGCCAGCTCGGATTACGCCTTCGACGTCGTCCTGTCGCCCGCGTGGCCGAGCCGCTGGGCCGGCCCAGTCGCGCCTCGCCGTTAAATCCCGCCCAGTGCGCGCTGCCGCTGGATTTTGGCCCATTAGGTATTTTCATTTCCTTTTTCTTTTTCAGCAAGATTCAAACTTTTCCAGAGACCTCATTTATAGTCCAAATCTGATGATTCAAATTTTAGGTGACTCCATAAATCATTACCTATTTAATGAGCCATAGTGAACATTTTTACACTGCCTAGTCTCACCTGGATCTAACAAATAGGTCATTTGTACTCCTAAACCATATTCAAAAATCCATAGAATATTCATTTCAACTCCAAATCCAGTGAAACCAACTCCTAGATGCTTCTAAAATCATGATTTGTTAAATGGGTACCAAGGTGGGGCTACTGAAAATTCCATCATGGTCGTCGCCCAAAAAGGACTTGCCTCACTAGCGGTAGATCTTCACGAAGTAGGCGATCTCCTTGCCCTTACAAACTCCTTGGTTCAACTCCACAATCTTGTCGGAGGCTCCCAAGTGACACCTAGCCAATCTAGGAGACACCACTCTCCAAGAAGTAACAAATGGTGTGTTGATGATGAACTCCTTGCTCTTGTGCTTCAAATGATAGTCTCCCCAACACTCAACTCTCTCTCACAGGATTTGGATTTGGTGGAAAGAAGATTTGAGTGGAAAGCAACTTGGGGAGGGCTAGAGATCAAGATTCATATGGTAGGAATGGAATATCTTGAGCTCAACACAAGTGTAGGTGGTTCTCTCTCAGAACATGTGTATTGGAAGTGTAGATGTGTTCTGATGGATCTCTTCACGAATGAAGAGTGGGTGGAGGGGTATATATAGCCTCCACACAAAATCTAACCATTACACATAATCTGCCAAACTCGGTGGGACCGAATCGTTAAACTCGGTTGGACCGATTCAGCAAACCTAGTGACTGTTAGGATTTTCGGTGGGACTGAGATGCAACTCGGTAGGACCGATATGGTTAGGGTTTGGGCTTAACATAATCTCGGTGTGACCGATTACACAAACTCGGTGGGACCGATTTTGGTAATAAGCTAACCAAGGGTTGGTCAGGTAAACTCGGTGGGACCGATCCGCTCTTTTCGGTGGGACCGAAATGTTACGAAAAGGAAACAGTGAGTTTACATTGCAATCTCGGTGGGACCGATCGCTCACTTCGGTTAGACCGAAACGTTACGAAGGGAAACAAAGAAATTGCAATCCCATCTCGGTGAGACCGAGATCCCTATCGGTGAAACTGAATTGCTAGGGTTTGTGGTAATGGCTATGACATGTGAAACTCGGTGGCGCCGGATGGAAAGAATCGGTGGGGCCGAGTTTAACTTTTGGTTTAGGTCAAATGTGGATGTGGGAAGATAGTTGAGGGTTTTGGAGCATATCACTAAGCACATGAAGCAAGAGGCTCATTAAGCAACACCTCATCCCTCCTTAATAGTATTGGCTTTTCCTATAGACTCAATGTGATCTTGGATCACTAAAATATAAAATGTAGAGTCTTGATCTTGAAGTTTGAGCCAATCCTTTGTCCTTATAATTTTGAGGGATCCACTTTCCTCATCCATGCCATGCCATCCATTGAGCTTTTCCTGAAATATTCATCTTGGAATAATGCTAGCTCAATGTGTTATATGTTGTTAGGAATTACCAAAACCACCCAGGGATAGTTGCACTTTCAGGGGGTCCTTCCCACACGACCCATAAACCGTCGGGGATATGGAGCCTTGATGCATACAGTTGTCCCTATATAACAGTTTCTGATATCTCGAATATCCCAAACGCTTCATCCTTGATACTCGTTTGTGCTCACATTGCCATCGCAGTCGGAGTTTTGTGGTTTTACCTAAAACCAGGCAGATTCCAGGCATGGGAGCTTTCCAGGCAGATTCCAGGCACGGGAGTTTTACGATGCCTGGCACATCACAAACAGTTCATGATTATAAACCGTGTACGATCGGTAGACAATCACACACATTTAGTTTTCCCGCACCGTATGTGATAGTGTTTGACATCACACACGCTTTGCAGACGGCAACTGTGTGCATTGTTACACATGTTTCCTCTCCATGAACTGTGTTAGATTATGATGTATTTCGCACATGCTGTGCTTTATTAACCATGTGCGCCGTAATGACCTGCACACCCTAATTTCGCCCTAATTTAATTGCTGCTATTTAAAATTGTATGTAATTTAAACTTGAAAGTAGGCTATAGCTTTATTCATATCCATCAAGTTCAAACAACCAATGCATTATTCGATTCACAGGTACATATGATTAAGAATTACATAAGCACCAAATAAAGAATGATGAACCAGGGTTCTATACTTGTACTATTACAGATGGAACAGAAAGAGGCGACAAACATTCTGGTTGCTGAATAAGGTGAAGTGGAATGGCCCTATTGTGCTCTCCTGGATGCAAAAGGCATGCAGGACTCTAGTCCAACCCCTTGTGATGGTCGGCCGCCAATCATGTAGTTTGAGAGGTAATCTTGAGTAAACTGCTTTAGGATCCACTGCAAAATAAAAAAGATTAAGACATTGTCATCTAACACAACTCATTACGGGCAGTTAAAAGAAGGCTACAGGGTTCTTACTTACCATCCTGCAGTTCACTGTTGTCTTGCATAAAGTGTAAACAAATTGTTCGATTGACATCTTTTAACCCATTTTAATAACAATCTTTATCAGTTTCCTCACTTGATGATGGTTCATGAATATCTCATTGCCCCATACGCAGTAAGGGTCGAAATGTGGATCTTTGGCAATGATATATGTACCTAAAATTACCAAGTTAATATTAGAAGCTTAACAACAATTGAAAAATGATGTAGTACAACACTCCCTCCATCCCATTATATAATATTTTATTACAATTATCTAGACATCATCAGAACATTAAGGTAACACTCTTCCTTGTTGTTATGTAGCCTGGGATTGCATATTTAGTCATTCAGTACAATGCATGTTGCTATGTAGCCTCAGATATATTAAATATGGCCCTAGTTAAACTACTGATAAATGAGTTACAGATATATTCAGTGAAATGTCCGATTCGACGATTAATCCCTTATCGGCCCCAGGCTATATGGTACTAGCTACCAATATCCTGAACTGTGAGTACATATAAGCAGTGCGATGAAACTAACCTCGATGGAAAACAACATTGTTCTCAATATTGTCCTGCATGAGTACATATAAAGGCATGTTAAGCACAAGAGGCTAAACATCAACCAAATATATCCATGGTAGAAAACATAATCTACAAATGATAGCTTCAGTGTGCAGGCTTAAGCACTCTAGTTAAGCAAAACAAGAAGTGGAAAGGTGTGTTAACTGCATCAGGCATAAAATTTAAAAACAAGCAAATAGTCATTCAAACCGGTATTGTGCAGGTCTAAAGTACACTAGTTATTGTTAAAAAATGAAAAAGCAGGTTAACTGCAATATCCTTAACAGCAACCAAATATCGTAATTCATAGTAATATTGTTGAAAATGTTATTGATGAAATTGAACTGCACGGCAAATAGTTGCACATATAGAGCATCACATTATGAAGTACTAAAATAAACAAGTCATAAGGCCATCTCTAGCCGATCCTTAAAAAGTTAAAGGACTAAAACCCTTAGTGGATATATATATACTCCAGCAATATTTGGCCTTTTCTAGTCGATCCCCTAAACTTAAGGTTGTAAACTTCAATTTGATCAAGTTCAAAGCAGGTTCAACCGAAAGTAGCATGCATTCAAACATAAACATATATAGTTTTGCATAACCAAACATAAAACATAAATTTAAACTAAGCTAAACTCGAAGTAGAAGCCAATCCTTCCTCGTCATGTACGGTGTTCCACGAGCCGAGTCCGGGCCGGTGTCGTCATCAGGGTCATTGGGGAAGGCACTCCTCCATTCGTCGATGTCGATCTCCTCGTCCTCAGGGCCCACCTCGATGCCCTCCGCACCACCGTCACCGCCGCCTTCGACCTCGTCATCGGAGGAGAGCGTGATTACCTCGCCGCCCTCTGCGCCGCCATCCTTGCCGCCTTCGACCTCGTCATCAAAGGAGAGCGCGATAACCTCGCAGCCCTCCGCACCAGCAAAGATCGCCCGCTCCGCCTCCACGAGCTCCGGGTGTTGCTGGCGGAGCTCTTGCATGTAGGCCTCATTGGCGGCCTTCGCCTCGAGGCGCTCCCACGCCTCGCGGTCCTCCCGCGCCATAGCCGAGCTCACCACCCCTGGCTCCGGCGTAACGAGGTCGACCGGACGTGTGCCGAAGGGGAAATTGAGCCTAGCTGCCGTGCTGTGGTAGCGGACCTGCCAGCAGTCGTACTCCATGGCCGCCAGCTCAGCCGTGTGGAAGCTACCAAGCCACCAGCGGGTGTGGGTCTCCCGATCTGTAATCTCGGTGACCCACGTCCCCCATCGCCGCTGCCGGACCCCGAGGTAGGACCTCGTCGGTTGCCGGTTCTGAGGGAGGACGGGGACGTCCTCGAACTGGCATAGGGGCGCGGCGGCGGGCAGATCGGGGGACCGGCGACGGCGGATCGAGCCCGCGGAGGACGACCGGGACACGTCGGCGGCCACCTCGCTGGCGTCAAGCAAAAAGGCCGCGATAAACCTCTTTTTTGCCATTGGCTCCTGAAGTTCCCCGGCACACAGGCAGAAGTTGAGGATGGAGGAGCCGGTAATGGCGGCGACCTACCAATGCTTTCGGGGGTGGTGTGTGTTTGTGTGAGCGGAGGTTTTTGAGAGTGTGTGGTGTGTGTGTGGAGGGGAGCAAGGTTGTGTTTGAGGAAATACTGTAGGAACTGAAAATTTTACTAGGTGGGAGTAACAAGGTGGGGCTACTGAAAATTTGGATCAAGGGCGGGTAGATATTTTTGAGATTGAGAGGGATGCAGAGGCGGGAGTAAAATGTCAGGGCTACTGAAAATTTGAATCAAGGGACTGAAGCAGAGCGGGAGTATCAGACATCACACACGGTCCGCACAAACTAATCGTGTGCTATCAAACATTAAAACCTTCTAGGCGGTAGATATTTTCAAGATTACGAGGCAGTAATATTGTGGACTGTAGCCGACGCACCTTCTCGCGTAAGTCATAGGCGTACTATACACCGACAGTGCTCCAGGATATTTTGTACTGCATCTCACACGGTTGGTGATAATAAACTGTGTGGGATCTACTTGATTTTCCATCTTGATGTGAATTACATAATGGGGTCACAGCGGCAATGGACGGTGTTTGAATTGCTAGACCTTTTATCTTCTTATGTCCATGGGTTTATGCTTATGTCCCATGCAAGAAATGGGGATGAATTTCGAACACCACGACACCTTTGGGGACGAAACAATATCCGTTGCCTCTTATTGCTTTCAAAAAATTTCTAGTGTCAACATCGAACAACAGGAGTGGTGTGTTAAGTTTTCAAGTTTTTCGGGGTTCGTTTGGACATTTTTATACATTAACTGGGTTTGCTAGGCATTTTATGTGCATAATCCAAATTTGAAATACATGCACATGCTCCAGTGCATATAAATTGGTTGAAAAATCAAATATGTGTCCTTGGGTGCATGCTTAGGTCCCATCCAAGAAATGGGAATGAATTTCAAACACCACACTACTGCAGGATGCTGCTAACGCGACACTACCATAAGAGACCCTTCGAGAAACTGTGTGCGATGCCATAATCGCAAACAATGCTATATGAAAACCGTCAGAAATGTGTAAAACGTTTGCGATGACAGATGCATCAAACACGGTTCAGGTTTTAGTTGCGTGTGCGATGAAGGGCATATGGTTCAATTCAATGAACTGTTTGCGATGAGGAGGAACAAAAGAAACGGGCAACCAGATGGAGGCGTATGCGATACACATACGGTTCAATCGGATGAACTTTTTGTGATTAGGAAACAAAAAAGAAACGGTCATCCAGATCAAAGGTGTGTGCGATATACGGCATGCGGTTCACTCGGATGAACTGTTTGCGTTGAGACATGAGAACAGAAATGGTTCAACTTAACAAGATGTGTGTGATACGTGGCAAATAGGTCTGTAATCAGAAATGTGTCTGAAGACCGATAAGAACACAGACGGTTGCTGCTAATAAGACGTGTGTGTTGTGAGCAAACGATTGCTGGTATACAATTGTGAGTGATTGATGAAAACATCACCGACGGGATCCATTCTTTAGTCCGTGTGCGATGTGATTTTCTTTGTCCGCACACCATCTACGCTTTGTCTACAGAGCATCAACACATATACTTAAAAAGACAGCATTGCATAACCAAATTAAGCATACAATTACACAAGTGACTACAAACATAATATTTGCACACATCAAAGTAAGCAATTACATGCATACTAAAGTAGGAGGAACGAGGATCAAATCATCTACTTATTGTTGTGATGACGCTTGCCATTGCTCTGCTTCCAGTTGGATCCCTAGCCGTTTTGGGGAAGGAGGGACTTCCTCATGTCAACGATCCGCCGGTGCATGTAAGAGCTCGTGTACGCCTCCTTGGCCGCGTACACGACGTGAGCTTTGTCAAGTTTCTCCATCCAGGCCGAGTGCCAGGAATGCTTGTCCTTGTTGCATGAATCCTTCATGTCTCTGTAGTAGGGCTTGATGGTGGCCTCGGCGAGGTGAACCAGTGAGTCCTTCTCATGCTCTTTGCTGCCCCAGATCTTGTATTGGCCCTGGATGTCGACAAGATTCTGGTAGGCGATGCCCGAACTCTCGAGCGCCATTACATCATTGGTGATGTCCCCCGTAGCAAACATGTAGTGGGGGCTGTTGACAAACCTGGCGAAACGCTTGCAAGACCTTGTGGCCAGGTAGTAGTGGTAGACGAGGACGTGGTGGCGCACGCACATCTGGGCGATAGTGACCTTGGGACGAGACCCGGCACGAGCGCGGGTGTACTCGAGGTCGAACCCGACCACCTTGTACTTCTCCTCGGCAAGCAACAGCTCCATGATATGGATGGAGTGCTCCGCCCAGACCGGGTCATTGGTGTACACCACCGAGAGGTCCATGAACCTTTTGTGGGTGTCCACCATGGCACGCATGGTGAATTGCTGCTCGTCGTCGGCAGCCGCTCGGAGTGCCATTGGAGCCGCACAGGATACCCACTAAGAATTTCTTGTGGTGGGTGTGCTTCTTGCAATGGTGGGGCACGATTGAAAGGTTGAAGAGACACAAGGGTAGGTTTAATGGCTGCTGTAATAATAAATGGGGGGCAGCTGGCCTGTAACCGTCACGTCTTGTCACGGCGTTCATTGCGGGGGATTCCAGAATCCAGTGCACGCTTGACAACACCGCACCCCAGGCATGGACACTCGAGTGCGATAATTAATTCTGCACTGTAAGTGCACACGATGGAAGAAACCAACTGTGTGCAATAATGTCGAAGATCGCAGTCGAATTAGCTATACAGATCGTGTGCTGTGAGATCGACAAGGTAAACTGATTCGAGAATGGTTAATAAAATCTAAGACCATTGCAAATTAAGGTCAAAATAGTGCTAGCAATATATGAGTCTCATACGATGCCATTTCAAAAATTGTACCACAAAAGCTCGAAATGTTACAAGGTTCAAATTCCAGAGTTATATGGCTCAAATTCGAAGATTAAAAGGTTCAAAATAATATTAGAAATAAAATTGAGTTCATCAGCTGCAAACGCTCGCACTAATGTGCTGAACATGGATATCAGAGAGGTTCAAACTAATATCATGCTTCTAAGTCTGGCTTCGAAACCTCACAATTTTTGCAAAGGGGTCAACCACTGAGAAGTCATGTATGGGGTTGACCCGATGACTTCCGATTACTCTGTCATCTGAAGTTCCAAAATGAAATTGAGTATTTTTGGAGCATACTCCATTCTGCCGCAGGCGCCGACGCTGATCAATAGACCATTCATTTTTGCGAAATAAATGTAGGGAAAACCTCATTTCCTTCAGCACCCTTGCTCCGAGAACAAAGAACCTGGCGAATATAATCTCCGATAAGGTCCCTCGGTAGGAGTTGAAAGTAATTTCTGAGAGATGCAGATCTAGGCATTCGACGTGATTGTTATATTGTGTCACATTATCCACGACTGGGCCCAATCTTATCTGCAAAAGAAGAAAACGTGTTAGTGCCTACATGCAGTTTTGAACATTATTACAGAACTAGCTATTTGGTTTGCAGGATTTGTAAAATGCACTAACATGCCATCTTCGATCTGACAGGATTAACAAGGGCATTTGATTACATTCTAGAAAAATGTAGCCTTCTTCACAAGAGGTTGGAGTGCATGAAAAGTTCCCTAAGAAAACTAGTACAGATGAATCCAAAGGAGAAATGATTATTGATTGTAACCATATGGATCAAGCAACCAATATGGGGGGGCATGTATGTACTGAAATCCTCCAAAAGAACCTTTAGAAATCATAGTACATTGTCATTGTAAACTTGGAAAAAGGTGTCACAAATTGAACTCCCTTATGGTTAGCATTTAACAGGAAAGGAACATCACCTCGATATATAGCTTTTCCAGGCACGGAAAGCATCTCAGGAAACTGACAACTTGCTCCAAGTCGGGCCCGATAGATTCTAGTGCCAAGACCTTCACTGTGCACAGTTCCGGGGTCAAGCTTGTCAGAATCACTTTCTGAATGACAAACGTACAAACATCTTCAAAATTAGAAATAATGTTAATTTGTAGAAGGAGAGGTAGAAGGCGGCTATTGTACATGTACGGGTGTGGATCCAATAACAAGTTCGGAGTATTTGTCAGACGAGTATCCCACCACTGTCAATTTCGGCGCAGAAATGACATTGATTCTTGTGGGACCTTCTTGATCAACTACAAGTAATCCCTCAAGTGCAGGTGTGCCCTGGATGACCATACCATGGTCCACCTTTTGTGATGTCTTCCTGCCACAGCAGCAACACACATAAATAGTCCGGAGAGTCATGGAGGTGATGTGGAAGGTACTCAACCCATTGATCGCCTGAAGACGAAGGTACTCTAGTGCAGTATAGCCATGGAGCAGGCGCTCAATGTCACCCTTTGAGAGGTAGACGACGATGAGCTCGAGGTGCTCCAGTCGTGGTAGAATAAGAGCGGGCGAGTCATTAAGGGGCGGGAAATGGCAGTTCCTGAACTTGGCGATGCGCAGTGTGGGCGCGAGGCGGAGTGCGGACATTGGCAGCGACCGCATATGCCCATCATCAAAAGTGAGCTCCTCGAGCTGATCTAGGGCGGGGGGTCGGAACCAGTCATCAAGCTTGGCTCGGTCCTTGCCGTTGGAATGGAACTTGCCCATTCTATGGCCTTTTGTTGGGCCAAGGTGACTGCCGAGGATCTTGGAGAACGCATCCAAGCTTTTGCGATAGCCATAGCAGAGCTCGTGGGTGTCGATGAGGTCGAGAGGCTTGGAGTTCCATAGAGGGTGCCACCGCCGGGAAAGGAGTGTTGTCCGTGCCCCATATTTGATTGGGAGGAGGGAGATGATGACTCTCAACATATCATCGGGGAGGCTGCTGATTAAGTCTCGGCCTGCTGGAGTCGCTTGCGGTTCTAGCTCGCCCCGCCTCCACTTGTTGGCAGCCCCTTCTCCACCTCTGGAGTCTCCTTGTCAGTGGCTCTTTCTGATAGAAATGGGAGTACAGGGAATATTTAGTTAGAACAGGGCAATAGAAAAGTGTATTGGTAACTAGAAGTTATTAGTAGGAATATAGTAAGATAAGGGAATAACAATTGGTTGCTTAAATACTACACAATTCATTCGACATTGCTGGGTAAGTCAACATATGCAGATAGTTGAAAAGAAAACTTACTTCGAACAAAGTCTGGACGGATGATTTTGTCGGGAAAGTTAGCATATATCTCATGACCAGGCCCTTCTATGTGCAGTGCAATTTTAGTGCCAGCTTTCAGTACATAAAACTTTGCAATTTCATTCCAAAAGCCATTGCCAAAATAGGAGTCATCAAGTTCATCAAGTCTTACAGTAGCAACGATTGTAAATCTATGGTTTGTGCGCAGAATGACATTCGTGGAGCCTTGATGTATGTAAAGGGAAAAATTGTGCACTACTCTATTGCATAGCGAGGGATGTCCTGCAGAAAATGGTAGGGTTGTTAAATAAAATATGGTAACATTCAAATAAGGGCCCAAATTGAAAGAATTGTACAACAGTTGAAATCGAAGGACAAAAGTCTATAATTAAACAGATAGAGTAAACATGATGTCATGGAAATATGAGAGTAATTGAAATAACAATACATCATTAATTTGCCTCAGTAGGTTCAGTAGATTGAGGAGGAACTCTTTGCTCTACTGGTCGGGGTGAAGATACCCCGAACAAGCCCCTCAGAGGATTAATTTCCATAGTAACAAGTCACAGTAAATTTCAGCACACTATATAAATTTTTCCTTACCAAATTCCACCTACCAAAGGCGCTTCCCTCCCCAGCAACGACGCCAGAAAAGAGTCTTGATGACCAACAAGTGTAGGGGATCTATTGTAGTCCTTTCGATAAGTAAGAGTGTCGAACCCAATGAGGAGCAGAAGGAAATGACAAGTGGTTTTCAGTAAGGTATTCTCTGCAAGCACTGAAATTATCGGTAACAGATAGTTTTGTGATAAGGTAATTTGTAACGGGTAAAAAGTAATGAAAGTAAATAAGGTGCAGCAAGATGACCCAATCCTTTTTGTACCAAAGGACAAGCCTGGACAAACTCTTATATGAAGGAAAACGCTCCCGAGGACACATGGGAACTATCGTCAAGCTAGTTTTCATCACGCTCATATGATTCGCGTTCGTTACTTTGATAATTTAGTATGTGTGTGGACCGGTGCTTGGGTACTTCCCTTTCTTGGACAAGCATCCCACTTGTGATTAACCCCTATTGCAAGCATCCGCAACTCCAAAACAAGTATTAAGGTAAACCTAACCATAGCATGAAACATATGGATCCAAATCAGCCCCTTACGAAGCAACTCATAAACTAGGGTTTAAGCTTCTGTCACTCGAGCAACCCATCATCTACTTATTACTTCCCAATGCCTTCCTCTAGGCCCAAACAATGGTGAAGTGTCATGTAGTCGACGTTCACATAACACCACTAGAGGAAAGACAACACACATCTCATCAAAATATCGAACGAATACCAAATTCACATGACTACTTATTGCAAGACTTCTCCCATGTCCTCAAGAACAAACATAACTACTCACAAATCATATTCATGTTCATAATCAGAGGGGTATTAATATGCATAAAGGATCTGAACATATGATCTTATACCAAATAAACCAACTAGCATCAACTACAAGGAGTAATCAACACTATTAGCAACCCACAAGTACCAATCTGAGGCTTTGGGACAAAGATTGGATACAAGAGATGAACTAGGGTTTTAGAGGAGATGGTGCTGGTGAACTAGGGTTATCATTTCCTTCTCCATTCTGTTATTCCAATGATCTATTTTCTATTCTTTCTTCCGGAGGCATTGTGATGTTGCTCTCTTCACTCATCATCTCGAATTGAGGATCGCGTTTTTCTCATGCTTATCCTTTTAACCGGAGGGTTGTGATCTCTTTCAAGTTCTTTTCATCTTATAAAGTTTTCCTTCTCTTTTCTACCGGAGTGCTGTCCAAATTATGTCATTCTTGTTCCTTTGCCATCTCGTTATACCAGTGTCGTTTCATATTCTTTTGGTTCGTTAAGCCCTTGTTTCATGTCTTTCAACCTACAAGGTTCTTGTAATGTTCCTTGTTCCTCTTTGCTAATAGAGTGTTCGCAATCACATTCATCTCCATGGTACTCTTCTTTAAATTGTTTAACCTCAAGGTTCATTGGTTTCACTCGTTTGTCGAAGAAGCAACTCTGTTTTACCTCTTCCCCTTCCGTTTCTCTCCGGTGCCATCCTAGATCTCGGGACGAGATCCTCTTGTAGTGGTGGAGTGTTGTAACGCCCCGAGACCGACGCTCCAGAAGACTTCCAGATATTCCGAGTTTTGCCGTGTGTTTCTTTTGTGCTTGCTCTTTTATTTTTGCATTGCATCATGTCATCATGCCATCATGTCATTAACCTTTGCATCTCAACTCAACTAACAAATTGCATAGATGGTTGATCTATTTAAATCGAGGGAAGGGTGACTTCTCTTTATAACATATTGTCCCAATATTAGGGAGCTATATTAAATATTTCTTTAATTTGGAAATCACCATAACACACTTGCATATTATCCCAATGCCTTTGTTATCTTAATTCTTGGTTTCCAACCTTGCCATATATTCTTTCATCATATTCTGGAGCTCCACCAAAAATACGAACATTTTTGGACCTTCCCAACCCTCACTTCCTATTCAAATCATTTGAATTTAAATCAAATGAGTTTGAATTTAAATCTTTCAATCCTGGCTTTTTCTATTTTCTTGGAGCAAGCTCATTTTTGTGAGTCCAGGAAAATTGGCCCCATGCGCAAATTCTTTCTCTAATCCCTCTCTTTCTTTGTCTTCTCTCTAGTTCTTTTCTGCCAAAGAAAATAAGGGAGAGAGAAGGGAGAGACCCCCAGTGCAGCCCGCTTAAGGCCCACCTGCGGCCTGACCTAGCCGGCCCAAGAGGCCCGCCCGATCTCCTCTTATCCACCCCCTCCTCTCGATCTCTCCCTCTCGCCCTCGCACACCGCCGCCACTCATACACCCGCATCGCGCCCGATCCCCTTGCTCCCGATCCGCGCGCCTCCAGTGCGAGAGCCGCGCTCCGCCCTCGCCGGAGAAGAGAACCAGGCCGGAGCCCCGTCGCCACCCGCTGCCGTCGGTGACCACCAGGAGGGCCACCCCGCGCGCGACCCCGAGCCTCTCCACGCGCGCGCGCGACCATCGCTTCGCTCCCGCAGGCGCGCATCGCCCCGTGGCCCCTGCGTTCCTCGCCCCGCCGCCGCACCATCTTCTCCACTTCCTGCCATCGAGCATTGCTCTGCCCTTGCTCCATCCTCTGCTTCGCCTCTGCACCACCGGCCTTCAAGCTCGACGCCCGCCCCGGCCATCTTCTCCTGCTGCCTCGAGCAGCTCCTTCACGGCCAGCTTCCACGAGATCTCCACCCCCCTTGCTGCCCGGTTGGCCTTGTTTTCCCCTCTTATCGTTGCCAAGACCCGGCAACCAGGGACTTCAAGGATGCCTTCGTGGGTTCCTTTCGCCAAGTACCACGACCGGCCAAGACCAAGACAGAGACCTCCTCGAGCGGGAGCGTTTTTGGAATCACAAGACCACCTCCAGTTCGACTATGTGTTGCTGCCCTGACCGAGACCAGCAAGTACCACTACGACCATCCCTCGCCAAGACCCACCCCGAAAGACCCGGATTCGTCAAGTTCCTCTACCGATGACTCGAACGGCTATGAAACGTGTACCACTACCATCGACCAGCGAAGACCCCGTGGACATCAAGTTCCCCTGCCACGAACGGTCACAGTGTTGTGGATCCGGCAAGTACCCCTTCGGATGCGACAAGGTCGACTACATGGACCGTCAAGTTCCTCGCCGTGACCCCGATCATCTATGGAGTGTGTACGACTACGGAATGTGAACCACTACTTCCACTACCGTCGCCGTGTACCACTACTTCCTCTACTTCGCACCGACTCGATCCGTTCCGAAAATGCACGCTTCGAAGGTATAATCGCCGAGAACGACCGTCGTGGACCGAATGCATGTGTTGAATGAGATGCACCGTTTGCACTGTGTTCGAATTGTCACTTGTTTCCATGCCACTAACCCGTGCGAATCCGGTAGTCGGGATCACCCCACCATCTCTAGCATGTTCCGCGCGTTCGCACGCTTCCTTTTGCACCGGTATATCCATGAGCTACCGGAACCGATATGTTGCCGTGGCATCATTTTCGGATTCGTTATGCCTCTTAACATGCTCATGTCAACATTTTCATACAATTGCTTAAAACTTGCACATGTCATCCGCATCATGATAACAACAATTAAAATGTTTAAAATGTTGTTTGTTTAAATTTGCTTAAATGCCATGCTAAAATGATTTATTTCATAACTAAATAACCGTAGCTCCAAATTTATTAAACTTTATATGTAAATGGGGTAGAAAAATGCATAGTTTAACATGATGCACTTTATTTTCCTGTTTTACAACATTAAAATATGCTTTAGGACAGATCAGTACCAAATCTAAAATATGCACATGAGGTTCTTCCGGACTTGTTGTTTGTTGTTCCGGCCTCATTTAAATTTGCCTAGATAGGTAGTTTTTCATATGCTTCACCCCTTGCCATGTTTAACAACATTTAATATTGTTGAGTACATAAACGGGAGAGAACTAAACAATTGTTGTGGTGTTTCGTCAATATGCAACTCGTTGCATATTTAGCTCCACTTAATTTGTAGCGTTGTTTGTTGCACTTTGCCATGCCATGCATATTTAAACCGGACATGCATCATACTTGATTGTGCATCATGCCATGTTTATGTGATGGTTGTTTACTATGTTGCTTGCTTCTTTCCGGGTTGTTTCTCTCGTTAGCTTCGGTTTCGTTCCGGAGTTGTGAGGATTCGTTCGACTACGTCCGCTTGTCTTCTTCATGGACTCGTTCTTCTTCCTAGCGGGATCTTAGGCAAGATGACCATACTCTCGAAATCACTTCTATCTTTGCTTGCTAGTTGCCCGCTCTTTTGCTATGCCTATGCTGCGATACCTACCACTTGCTTATCATGCCTCCCATATTGTCAAACCAAGCCTCTAACCCACCTTGTCCTAGCAAACCGTTGTTTGGCTATGTTACCGTTTTGCTCAGCCCCTCTTATAGTGTTGTTAGTTGTAGGTGAAGATGAAGTTTGTTCCTTGTTGGAACATGGAGATGGTGTTCCTTGTTGGAACATGTTTACTTGTTGGGATATCACAATATCTCTTATATTATTAATGCATCTATATACTTGGTAAAGGGTGGAAGGCTCGGCCTTATGCCTGGTGTTTTGTTCCACTCTTGCCGCCCTAGTTTCCGTCATATCGGTATTATGTTCCCGGATTTTGCGTCCCTAACGCGGTTGGGTGATTTATGGGACCCCCTTGACAGTTTGCTTTGAATAAAACTCCTCCGGCAAGGCCCAACCTTTGTTTTACCATTTGCCTACCTACCACCATATACCCCTTCCCTTGGGTTCTGCAGACTCAAGGTTCATCTTTATTTTAGCCCCCCCGGGCCAGTGCTCCTCTGAGTGTTGGTCCGAACCAAGCAGCCTGCGGGGCCACCACGGGGAAACTCGAGGCCTGGTTTTACTCGTAGCTTGACTTATCCGGTGTGCCCTGAGAATGAGGTACGTGCGACTCCTATCGGGATTTGTCGGCACATCGGGCGGCTTTGCTGGTCTTGTTTTATTGCTGTCGAAATGTCTTGTAGCCGGGATTCCGAGACTGATCGGGTCTTCCCGGGGAGAAGGAATATCCTTCGTTGATCGCGAGAGCTTATCATGGGCTAAGTTGGGACACCCCTGTAGGGTATTATCTTTCGAAAGCCGTGCCCGCCGTTATGAGGCAGATGGGAATTTGTTAATGTCCGGTTGTAGAAAACCCGAAGTTGATCTTAACTAAAATACATCAACCGCGTGTGTAACCGTGATGGTCTCTTCTCGGCGGAGCCGGGGAAGTGAACACGGTGTTGGAGTTATGCTTGACGTAAGTAGTTTCAGGATCACTTCTTGATCGCTTCTAGCTTCACGACCGTGCTTTGCTTCTCTTCTCGCTCTCTTTTGCGTATGTTAGCCACCATATATGCTAGTCGCTTGCTGCAGCTCCACCTCATACCTTTTACCCTACCTTTAAGCTTAAATAGTCTTGATCTCGCGGGTGTGAGATTGCTGAGTCCCCGTGACTCACAGATACTTCCAAAACCAGTTTGCAGGTGCCGATGCAACCGTGTAGGTGACGCACCCGAGCTCAAGGAGGAGCTCGATGAAGATCTTGTTCATTGTGTTGTTTCGTTTCAGTTGATCAGTAGTGGAGCCCAGTTGGGATGATCGGGGATCTGTGTAGCATTTGGGGAAGTCTTCTTTTATTTTGGTTCCGTAGTCGGACCTTGATTGTATCTGTTTGATGTAATGCTTTACTCATGTATTGCATGAAGTGGCGATTGTAAGCCAACTATGTATCTCTTTCCCTTATGTATTACATGGGTTGTGTGAAGATTACCTCACTTGCGACATTGCTTTCAATGCGGTTATGCCTCTAAGTCGTGCTTTGACACGTGGGAGGTATAGCCGCATCGAGGGCGTTACATGGTGCTGGTGAAGATGTTGATGGAGATTGACCCCATCCCGAAGAGAGGATCGTTGGTGATGACGATGGCAATGATTTCCCCCTCCCGGAGGGATGTTTCCCCGGCAGAACAGCTCCGCCGGAGCCCTAGATTGGTTCCGCCAAGGTTCCGCCTCGTGGCGGTGGAGTTTCTTCCCGAAAGCTTGCTTATGATTTATTTCCAGGGTAAAAGACTTCATATAGCATAAGATGGGCACCGGAGGCCTGCTAGGGGACCCACGAGGCAGGGGCCGTGCCCAGGGGGTAGGGCGCGCCCCCCACCCTCGTGGATGGTGGGTGGCCCCCCTCTGGTACTTTCTTCGCTTAGTATTTTTTTATTAATTCCGAATATAATTTCCGTGGAGTTTCAGGACTTTTGGAGTTGTGCAGAATAGGTCTGTAATATTTGCTCCTTTTCCAGCCCAGAATTCCAGCTGCCGGCATTCTCCCTCTTCATGTAAACCTTGTAAAATAGGAGAGAATAGGCATAAGTATTGTGACATAACGTGTAATAACAGCCCATAATGCAATAAATATCAATATAAGAGCATGATGCAAAATGGACGTATCAACTCCCCCAAGCCGATAACGATAAATATGTCCACATATTTACAGATAGAGGTGTCGATAAAATAAAATACAGACATGAGGGCATCATGATCATTCTTATAACAGCAACATATATGGATATTGTCATATGATTTATTATGCTCAAGTAATAATATATTCACAATGTCAAATATGAATCAGAAACTTCATTGATAACTAACAAACTATGATCTCGGTCATTGAAGCAATTGCAATTTATCATAACATCGGAAAGAGTTAATATAAGAGCTTTTCAGCAAGTCCACATACTCAACTATCATTTAGTCTTTCATAATTGCTAACACTCAGGCAATAATTATGGGTATGGAGTTTCAATCGGACACGGAGAAAGATAGGGGCTTATAGTGGTGCCTCCCAACCTTTTGCCTCAAGGGTAATGTCAACAATATTAGTTCATGATAACTTACATCCAATTGGGTATATATATCAGGATCTTTCCAATACACTGTGATTGCCAAAGGATAAAATGTAAAAGGGAAAGGTTAAGATCACCATGACTCTTGTATAAGGTAAAAGACAAAAGTAAAAGATAGGCCCTTCACAGAGGGAAGCAGAGTTCGTCATGTGCTTTTATGGTTGGATGCACAAAATCTTAATGCAAAAGAACGTCACTTTATATTGCCACTTGTGATATGGACCTTTATTATGTAGTCTGTCGCTTTTATTGCTTCCATATCACAAGATCGTATAAAGTTTATTTTCTCCACACTGATAAATCATACATATTTGGAGAGCAATTTTTATTGCATGCAACATGACAACTTACTTGAAGGATCTTACTCAATTCATAGGTAGATATGGTGGACACTCATGGCAAAACTGGTTTTAAGGGTATTTGGAAGCACAAGTAGTATCTCTACTTGGTGCAAAGTAATTGGCTAGCCTGAGAGGGAAAGGCAAGCTCAACATGTTAGATGATCCATGACAATATACTTTATTTCAGATATAAGAAAACATAACCCATTATGTTGTCTTCCTTGTCCAACATCAACTCTTTAGCATGTCCTATTTTAATGAGTGCTCACAATCATAAAATATGTCCAAGATAGTATATTTATATGTGAAACCTCTCTTTCTTTATTACTTCCTATTAATTGCAACAATGACCAAAACTATGTTTGTTAACTCTCAAATACTTTTATTCATCATACTCTTTATATGTGAAGTCATTACTCTCCATAAGATCGATATGATCTCTTTATCTCTTTTTATTATTTCTTTCTCTTTAATTCCCTCAAGATCATAGCAAGATAATCAAGCCCTTGACTCAACACTAATCTTTATTATATAGCTCATGGACTCGATTACATAGAAGGATCATAAAGCAAAACTCAAAACTAAATCATACTAACACTTTATTCTACTAGATCAAGATATTACCAAAAGGATCGAACTAAGAAAAATGGCAAAGATAGGAGTGTGATGGTGATATGATACCGGGTGCCTCCCCCAAGCTTGGCAGTTGCCAAGTGGAGTGCCCATACCCATGTGATTACGTCTCCTTCCTTGGAAGTGGTGGTGATTGGGTTGTTGATGATGTAGGCTTGTCGTCCATCTTCCTAGGCATAGTCTCACCATCATAGAAGGATGATCGAGTCTCCGGGATGCTTAAATCTGCAGCCAAACTCATCCTCTTGAATCTATATTCATACTCATAGTTTTGGTTTTGCAGGTCACATATCTGGGCTTGGAGGTGCTCGATTTTCTCGTGAAGCTTGAAGATGGCCTCCCCAATGTCCTTGGCGTCTGGCTTGTGGTTGTTGGTGAACTCCGTGATCATTATGAGATTGATGTCGAGTCCACGCTCCACCATCTCCTGACACTTGAAAACTTGTTGCTGCATTGCTTCAAGCCTTGTCTCCACGCTTCCGATCCTCCTTGGTCCCTCAACATCGCGGATGTGCAGCACCCCCTCATGCATCTCAATGGTTTGAGGATGTTGCAACACTTCCGCGAGGTAGGGGTTGATAACCTTCTCAAAGAACTTGTCATTGGGGGCACTTGGAGACGTCATGGTGATCTAGATCTGTCAGAAAAACAGCTCGAAACAAAAACAGAGGATATTTGCGTGGTACGGTGGTCAAAACCTTCGGGAGATTATATAATGAACTTTTACCGACCAAAAGAAGTATCGTGCAAGAAAACGGAGTCCGGAGAGCACACGAGGTGCCCACGAGGCAGGGGCGCGCCCAGGGGGGTAGGGCGCACCCTCCACCCTTATGGAAGCCTCGTGTCCTTCCTAGACAACTTCTTATTTTCCTATTTTATTAAATATTCCAAAACGGAGAAAAATTGGCACTAAAACTGTTTTGGAGTCGGTTTACTTACGGTACCACATACCTATTCCTTTTCGGAGTCTGAAACGTTCTGGAAAGTGTCCCTTATGTATTCCTCCGGGGTTACAGTTTCAATAACATTAGTTTCAACATTTATAGGATTACCTGAGATATAATGTTTGATTCTTTGACCGTTCACCACCTTCGGATTTGTGCCTCCGAAGTTGTTGATTTTTATGGCACCGGAAGGATAGACCTCCTCGATAACGTAATGACCTTCCCATTTGGAGAGAATTTTTCCTGCAAAAAATCTTAAACGAGAGTTGAATAGCAACACATAATCACCTACATTAAACTCATGCTTTTGTATCCTTTTGTCATGCCATCTTTTAACCTTTTCTTTAAACAGTTTGGCATTCTCATAGGCATGGGTTCTCCATTCATCAAGTGAGCTAATGTCAAATAGCCTCTTCTCACCGGCAAGTTTGAAGTCATAATTGAGCTCTTTAATGGCCCAATATGCCTTATGTTCTAGTTCGAGAGGTAAGTGACATGCTTTTCCATAAACCATTTTATGCGGAGACATACCCATCGGATTTTTATATGCAGTTCTATAGGCCCATAATGCATCATCAAGTTTCTTGGACCAATTCTTTCTAGATCTATTAATAGTCTTTTGCAATATTAATTTGAAATCTCTATTACTCAATTCTACTTGACCACTAGACTGCGGGTGATATGGAGATGCAATTCTATGATTAACATCATACTTAGCAAGCATTTTACGAAAAGCACCATGAATAAAATGTGAACCACCATCAGTCATTAAATATCTAGGGACTCCAAACCTTGGAAAAATAACTTCTTTAAGCATCTTAATAGAGGTGTTATGATCAGCACTACTAGTTGGAATAGCTTCTACCCACTTAGTAATGTAATCAACAGCAACTAAAATATGTGTATACCCATTAGAGGAAGGAAATGGTCCCATATAATCAAAGCCCCAAACATCAAATGGTTCAATAACAAGTGAATAATTCATAGGCATTTCTTGACGTCTACTAATATTACCAATTCTTTGACATTCATCACAAGATAATACAAACTTACGGGCATCTTTGAAGAGAGTAGGCCAATAAAAACCGGATTGCAATACCTTATGTGCAGTTCTATCTCCAGCGTGGTGTCCTCCATAAGCTTTGGAGTGACACTTGCGCAGGATATGTTCCTGTTCATGCTCAGGTATACAACGTCTAATAACACCATCTACTCCTTCTTTATAAAGGTGTGGGTATCCCAGAAGTAATGTCTTAAATCATAGAAAAACTTTTTCTTTTGCTGGTATGTGAAACTAGGTGGTATAAATTTAGCAACAATATAATTAGCATAATCAGCATACCATGGAGTAGCGCGAGAAGCATTTATGATAGCTAATTGTTCATCGGGAAAGCTATCATCAATAGGTAGTGGGTCATCAAGAACATTCTCTAACCTAGACAAGTTGTCTGCAATGGGGTTCTCAGCTCCCTTTCTATCAATAATATGCAAATCAAATTCTTGTAGCAAGAGAAACCATCTAATAAGTCTAAGTTTAGCATCTTTATTTTCCATAAGGTATTTAATAGCAGCATGATCAGTGTGAACAGTTACGTTAGAGTCAACAATATAAGATCTGAACTTATCACAAGCAAATACAACTGCTAAAATTATTTTTCAGTAGTAGCATAATTTCTCTAGGCATTGTATCGAGTTTTACTAGCATATTGGATAACATTTAATTTTTTATCAACCTTTGCCCTATAATAGCACCTACAGCATAATCACTAGCATCACACATAATTTCAAAGGGTAAATTCCAGTCAGGTGGCTGAACAATAGGTGCAGAAATCAATGCTTTCTTAAGTATTTCAAATGCTTCTACACAATCATCATCAAAGACAAAAGGAATATCTTTTTGTAAGAGATTAGTCAGAGGCCTGGAGATTTTAGAGAAGTCCTTAATGAACCTCCTATAAAAACCTGCATGACCAAGGAAACTTCCTATACCTTTAATGTCCTTGGGACACGGCATCTTTTCAATAGCATCAACTTTAGCTTTGTCAACTTCAATACCTCTTTCAGAAATTTTATGCCCCAAGACAATACCTTCATTAACCATAAAGTGGCACTTCTCCCAATTAAATACGAGTTTAGTTTCTTCACATCTCTGCAAAACTCAGTCAAGGTTGCTCAAGCAATCATCAAAAGAAGTTCCATGTATGGAGAAATCATCCATGAAAACCTCAACAATCTTTTCACAAAAATCAGAGAATATAGCCATCATGCATGTTTGAAGGGTAGCAGGTGCATTGCATAAACCAAAAGGCATACGTCTATAAGCAAAGGTACCGAATGGGCAAGTAAAAGTGGTCTTTTCTTGATCCTCTTTTGACACAGATATTTGAGAGAAACCAGAATAACCATCTAGAAAGCAAAAATGTGTATGTTTGGACAATCTTTTTAGCATTTGATCAATAAAAGGTAAAGGGTAATGATCCTTTTTAGTAGCTTTATTTAATTTGTGGAAATCAATTACCATTCTATAACTTGTAACAATTCTTTGTGGGATCAATTCATCTTTATCATTAGGAACAACAGTAATACCTCCCTTCTTAGGGACACAATGGACAGGACTTACCCACTGACTATCGGCAACGGTATAAATTATACCTGCCTCTAGAAGTTTTAATATTTCTTTTCTTACCACTTCTTTCATCTTAGGATTTAATCCTCATTGGTGATCAACAACCGGTTTAGCGTCTTTCTCCAATTTTATTTTGTGTTGGCATAGAGTGCGACTAATGCCCTTAAGATCATCAAGAGTATATCCAATAGCAGCACGGTGCTTCTTCAGAGTTTTCAATAATTTCTTTTCTTCATGCTCTGAAAGGTTAGCACTAATAATAACATGATATATCTTTTTCTCATCAAGATAAGCATATTTAAGAGTATCAGGTAATGGTTTAAGCTCAAACACGGGATCACCCTTGGGTGGAGGAGGATCCCCTAGGATTTCAACACGCAAGTTGTGTTTCAAAATAGGTCCCCGTTTAAAGAATACTTCATCTATTTCCCTTCTTTCATTCATAAACATATCATTTTCATGGTCGAGCAAATATTGTTCTAAAGGATCATTAGGAGGCACGACAATAGAAGCAAGACCACTAATTTCATCTTTACTAGGCAATTCCTCATCACAGGGTTGTCTACGAAATTTAGCAAAGTTAAACTCATGAGACATATCCCCCAAACCAATAGTAACAACATCATTTTC
Source organism: Aegilops umbellulata (assembly GCA_032464435.1). Taxonomy (NCBI): domain Eukaryota; kingdom Viridiplantae; phylum Streptophyta; class Magnoliopsida; order Poales; family Poaceae; genus Aegilops; species Aegilops umbellulata. The sequence goes on along the minus strand of CP136060.1, from coordinate 134,098,893 downwards.
GTAGTCTATCCTAGCATTAACAGTATTCAAGAAGGGTCTACCAAATATGATGGGACAGAAGTCATCTTGTGGGGAACCAAGAACAAGAAAATCAGCCGGATATTTAACTTTCCCACACAAGACTTCAACATCTCTAACAATCCCAACTGGTGAAATAGTGTCTCTATTGGCAAGCTTAATTGTAACATCAATTTCCTCTAACTCAGCAGGTGCAATATCATGCATAATTTCTTTGTATAAGGAATGAGGTATTGCACTTGCACTAGCACCCATATCACATAAGCCATGATAACAATGATCTCCTATCTTAACAGAAATAGCAGGCATGCCTAAAACAGGTCTCTATTGGCATGCCTAAAATAGTAGCTTCTTTTTGTGAATCCTTTATTCTAACAGGGAAAGGTGGTTTCTCAATATAAGCAGTAGGAACGACAGGATCATTATAAGTGATAGTCTTTTCTTCAACTGTAATAGGTGCAACTACCTTTACTTCAATGGGAGGATTATATTTAAACCACTTCTCCTTAGGGAGATCAACATGAGTAGCAAAGGATTCACAAAAAGAAGCTACTATGTCAAAGTCAAGTCCATATTTAGTGCTAAATTCACGGAAAACATCGGTATCCATAAAAGATTAAACACAATCAAACTTAGGTGTTATACCTGACTCCTTACCTTCCTCGAGATCCCAATCTTCAGAGTTGCATTTAATTCTTTCCAACAAATCCCATTTGAATTCAATAGTCTTCATCATAAAAGAACCAGTACAAGAAGTATCGAGCATGGAGCGATTATTGAGAGAAAGCCGAGCATAAAAATTTTGAATAATCATTTCTCTTGAGAGATCATGATTGGGGAATGAATATAACATTGACTTAAGCCTCCCCCAAGCTTGAGCGATGCTTTCTCCTTCACGAGGCCAAAAATTATATATATAATTACGATCATGATGAACAAGATGCATAGGATAAACATTCAGATACGCGGGCGAAATGGCTCTCTCCCTCTCCTCTCCTCTCCTCTCATCTCCTCCCCTCCACCTGCTCCAACAAGAACCATGGCGATCTCTAGATTAGTTCAAGATGGACAGTCTTCTTCACTGGGATTTTGCCCCAGGGCTTGCCCTTGCGGATCAGGTGAGGAGAAAATTTGGATCCACGGTGCACTTCTCTCCTTCTCGTGACCGTCAAGAGTTCTTTCTTGTGGTCACATTCTCTTCGGCCTCATCCCCGCTCAATGTGGATTCTGTGGGTATTGCTCTGCAATGCTGCATTGGCGGTATCAGTTCTGGTTTCAAGGTGAAGCAAATCAATCCGTGTTCTTTCAAATTCTCGGTCGCCAATAATAAAGTGGGACATTTTATCTATGGTCTCAAGGACCGGGTGTGGCCAGATTTTATATGTCATTTTCATCTATTCAATGGTCGTTATACCCGAGCACCAACTTCTCCTGATTGTTGGCATGCGGACAAGACATTGACTAAGCTTGATAATCGCCGTTCTATGGCCGTTTCCTCAAAACTGGATTTCTTCACCCAAGCACCTACTGATCGGGAATCATCACGAAGAGAATGCAATAAGTTTGCATTGACCCCGTTGACACATATGAATTTCTCTAATTCCAATGTTGCTGAGGCTTCTTCTTCCATGATCTTGCCGGTTCATTCTTCGCCCCCTGATCATGAACAAATCAAATTTGGCGAATTTGTTGCGAGCATTAATGACAAGCTGGCAGTTAAGGTGGCCAATAATCACAAATCCTTAATGGACATCTATCTTCGACAAGCGGATTTGGAAGATAGTAATAGCCCGTATTTTCTGTGTCTCGGAGCTTTTAAATGCCCAATCATGATGCCTTATCCACGTCTGCCACAGAGTTTCCTGGCCTCGCATTCAAATACGCTCCGGCCCATTCTTGTTGGCCTCCTATCCTTGCGGCCCGTCACAAGGCGGACCTGGCCCAAGCCTGCTATTCTCAGGAGGAAATTGATACTCTAGTTATCAATTGGGCCTCTCTGTGCTCTAGATGCTTACAATGGGGGCACCAGAAAATACATTGCCACGCTCGGCTTATTTGCATTTATTGCTCCTCTCCTGGTCATAAGGTATTTGACTGCCCCTCCCGATCTCGACCAAAGAATCACAATCCCTTAATAAATAACCAGGAGAAAGCAATCCCCAATGTCGGATTTTCTGCAAATATATTACCTATTTTGAATAGACAGCTCAGACCGAGAACTACCGTCCGATGTTCATCATGCGGTCACTATGGGCATCTGGAACGTGCCTGTCTCAAAAGGCAATTTAAACAAAAATGGAAGTGGGTCCCAAGATTGCCGCGGCCTTCCCATCCTACCCCTCACGTTCCAACTTCTGTCGCGATTTCCCAAGCGACACCGCCCACGCTCATCCATTCACCCCCTGCCACCTTTGCTCTGCTCCACTGCAATGGCCAACTATCCCCTCAACCCCGTCCCGTTCCTGCCGTCGGGCTTCGCCATCGAGCCTGGTCCGGCGAACCGCGTCGTCCGCAGTGGTATGGTGGTTGGCCTGATACCTCCCCTCAACCACGACTATCTGGCAATAGCGGAGACGAGCCACTACGTCCCTCTGCACCGCCGGGCCATCATCCGCAACACCATCAGAGGTCTGCTCCATGAAGCTCAGCTTTTCACCACCGAGGTCAGCGATCATCCTTTTGTTATAGGGATCTTTGGGTTTGTAGACTCGTTCATCAGAGATACTGCTGTGGCCATACCCTTTGAATTATAAGATGAAGATCTGCTTGTATCCTTTGTCCCTCACCATGAATCTTTGAATCGCCGTACCACCACCTTTGGACCTGAGGTCTGGCTTATGTACTTCGGCTTCCCCTATGACTACCAGACAGACTACTACATCAACAAATCACTGGGTGGATTTGGGTCTCTGGTTTCCTGGTACAACCCTCGGCAAGATCGTCGCTTCATGCTTATCAAAGCGCGGGTGATAAGTCTCAGACTTATTTCGAAGAGTTTTGTAGTTTGGCAACTTGGGGGAGCTCGAGACTGTTGGACAGTGCAAATCACCATACTTCGTAGCAATGATTAGAATGCACTGCTTCCGAAAGTGCCACCGGCTGGAGAAGAAGAACCACCTCCTGATGGCAATCCCCACCCCCTCCATGGTCCTCATCTGACTGTCGAACAACTGTATCAAGAACAAGTTCATGCTTGGCTCGTGCAGAATGCTGCCCCTGACAATGCACCACATGCAGGTCAGGCTGCACCTAATAATGGTAATCAAGGTTGGGATGCCTGGCCTGAACCTCCTGCTCCTCCTATGCCACCTTTTCTGATGAATTTCCAAGCTTGGCTGGCTGAACAGGGCCTCTCAGTGCAAGATGGAGTCATTCCTGATGATAATACAGTGGACAGTGCTGCCCAGGCCTGGAACGATTCCATCACTGTCTCAGATGATTCTAGCTCTGAACATTCCCTGGCCTTGATTGTGCTGGCTAGCAAAATGGAATCACCTGTTGTTGTCGAGCGCATAAATGTCTCTGTGGAATTACATGCGCAAGGGATTCATTTTGGTCTTTCCACTCAAGGTGAGCAACTCATGGCACTCCTGCTAGCTGACCCTGTTCCCCGTCGGCAACTGAATACCATGATCTTTGCGGCGTTGCGCCTGCTCTTGGTGTCAGTTGGACCATGGAATGGTGGATATGGATTCAGGAATGACAATCTGCGTGTGGAAATACAAGTGGACCTGGGAAGCACAGGGATTCAGTTTACACAGTTGCTAACTCCATGTCCCTCAGCTCCAGCGAATTCAGTGCACATCTCTGAACTGACTGAACCTACTATTAACAACTACAACAACCTGCTGGCATTACCGGCTCCGATGGACACTCACATTGGTATCATTGCTGCTGATGTTCAGGGCGTCTCTGAGACCAGATCCTCTGACACATCTCAACAGCACTCCAGCTCTACACTTGATATTTCTGAATCTGGTTCCTCGGCTCTGTCTGCTGACAGCAACACTTCTATGGATGAAATTCAGTTTGTGGCTGACAGCACTATGGGTGAAGCTAGCAACAGAGCTGCCAAGAAGCGCAAAAGGAAGCTTCCTGTTCCTGTGGACACAACATCTCTTTGTCGCAGTAACAGATCGACCAAGTACGATGGATTCTGATTACCACAGCCTTCTGACACGCGTCTGCCTAAATCCAAGGTGAAGCCCCGCATCAACCCTGCTGCTCAAGTTACTGCAGATGACAGCATGCCTCAAGTGCAAGACTCAGAAATCCCACCGCCAACGACAATTGAATCAATGCAAGCTATTGGCACACAGTTGTGTGCTATTCCAGCAGAACAACTGACGGTTGCTGCGCTCTCCAAGCCGGCGGATGGGTCGACCTCCTCGATCTAGTTATCTTCCCATATCTTTTCGTTTATGTCTCTTTTGCAAAACTGGAACGTGTTATGTTGGAACATCCGTGGTCTTAATTCGTCAGACAAGCATCTAGCTCTATCTAATGCGACCAACGTTAGTGGCTGCGCGGTTATTTGTTTACAAGAATAAAAAATGCCATGCTTTGATGATTCCTCCCTTAAAGCTTTATGCCCCAAACATTTTGATCAATTTGCTTATATTCCTTCGCGAGACGCTTCTGGTGGTATTATTACGATATGGAATAGCCACCTTTTCACGGGACGAGTTTTCTTATCTGAACCATTTGCTCTGGGGGTAGAATTTACGTCAATCCAATCAGGCCACTGCTGGAAACTGGTGAATGTATACGGTCCTTGTCAAGGTGAACAAAGATCCACATATACTCAATGGCTTTTTGACCTGCACATACCCTCGACGGAGGATTGGCTCATTCTGGGTGATTTTAATTACATACGCTCACCGGAAAATCGTAATAAACCTGGAGGAGACATCCACAATACGTTCACTTTCAACGACTTTATACGAGAACAAAATCTCACTAAGCTACCTATAAAGGGCAGAAAATATACATGGTCTAACATGCAGCATAACCCTCTATTGGAACAGCTCGACTGGTTTTTCACATCCTTAAACTGGACTGCCACGTTTCCAAACACCACAGTGACCCCCCTTGGTAAGCCAGTATCCAATCATGTCCCCTGCTCTGTGGCCATTCAGACCTCCATACCACGAAGTAAGATTTTCAGGCTTGAAACTTACTGGATCGCACACCCAGGGTTTATGGATGTGGTGTCCCTAGCCTGGAATAAACCGATCAAATATAACAAGAAGTCTAATGTTGCATCCCGTCTGTGTCAAAAACTGAAGGCAGTCCGGCACGCTCTCAAACATTGGAGCCGCAATATCTCTAGACTGAAGATTGCGATTGAGAACACCAACAAAGCTCTGGTTGAAATCGACAACATTGCTGATCGGCGATCCCTCACTTTGCCTGAAGGTAACTTTAGAGATATACTCAAAAAACATTTGCTTCGCCTGCTACAATACCAAAAAGATCATTGGAAAAAACATTGCACCATCCGATGGATTCAATTTGGTGATCAGAATTCAAAAAAAATTCAAGCTGTGGCCACTGAAAGATACAGAAAAAACTTTATAAAAACCTTGCAAGACCACAATGGAGTTGAAGTGGAGGACCACACAGCAAAAGAGGCGATCCTGTTTGACGCATACAAAGACAGACTAGGATCTTACAACCCACAACCGATGAAGTTCAACCTCTCACAAATGCTCCGACAAGAGGTTGACTTTCACAGCCTGATTACCCCATTTACACATGCAAAAATTGATGCGGTAGTCAAAGAAATGCCACCAGATAGGGCCCCAGGACCGGATGGGTTTAACGGGGCTTTCATTAAAGATTGCTGGCCTATTATCAAAAATGACATTTATCAGCTGGGTGAAGAGTTCCATGAGTGAAATTTAAGTCTAGAGAGTATCAACTATGGACATATCACTTTAATACCTAAGAATAATGCTCGTGTGACAGTCAATGATTTTTGCCCGATCACACTCTTGAACTGTTGCCTCAAGCTTATAACCAAGATCCTTGCCAATCGACTTCAGAAAATTATTTTAAAGATTGTTCATCGCAACCAATATGGTTTTCTCCGTGGTCGGTCCATTCACAACTGCCTTGCCTGGGCCTTCAAGTATATTCATCAGTGCCAAACGTCCAAATGGGAGATTGTACTACTGAAACTAGACTTCGCGAAGGCCTTTGATACGATCCAACACCCTGCGATGCTGCAAATTATGAAACACATGGGCTTTCCAAATCAATGGCTAAACTGGAAGGAGCATATCTTCTCATTGGGCAAATCCTCGGTGCTTCTCAACAGGGTGCCAGGTTGACAATTTCTCTGCAAATGTGGAGTACTTCAGGGTGATCCATTGTCACCACTATTATTTGTGTTAGCTGTAGACCTGCTCCAAACCGCTCTAAATGAGGCACTTCAAAACCAGATCATCCAACACCCAATCCCGCCAAAAGGAAATGATCATGCTGACGACACGATAATTGTCCTCCCTGCCTGCATCAATCAGGCCACCCAGATCAAACAGATTCTTGAGGATTATGCCACTTCTGTGGGACTCAAAATCAATTTTCATAAGTCAACTTTGGTGCCCATCAACACCCCTCATGACAAATGTGATGAGCTGGCAGCGATCTTTGGCTGTGTTCAAGCAACCATGCCTTTCACTTACCTTGGACTGCCCTTAGGTACCACTCGACCTTCGATTTTGGACTTGACACCGTTTGTCTGCAAGGCTGAAAGGAAAGTTACTGTGGCTATGTCGCTTATGTCCTATGCAGGTAGATTGGCACTCCTAAACTCCCTCATCACATCGCTGGCTATCTACCCCATGGGCACATTAAGAATCCCTCCGAAAATCATTGAACAATTGGACAAAATCAGAAGATACTGCCTCTAGAATAAGAAAACGGACAATGGAGAAAAATGTAACTCACTGGCTGCCTGGTCTATGGTCTGTCGCCCAAACAAGTGCGGTGGACTAGGGGTCCTCGACCTCCATATTCAAAATGACGCTCTGTTACTGAAACTCCTGCACAAGTTCTACAATCAGCAAGACACACCTTGGGTTAGCCTCATCTGGAGTACATATTATACAGATTCTGTACCCCATGCAACAGAACCCTGAGGATCCTTTTGGTGGCGAGACCTCATCCGATTAATGCCAATTTATCGAGGGGTAACCCAAGTCAATGTGCACAATGGCAACTCAGGCCTGTTTTGGAAAGATGACTGGAATCATTCTATTTATGAGGAAAAATACCCAAGAGCATTTTCTTACTGCAAGAACGGTGACATTCCGGTTCAAGCCTTCCTCAACATAACTGACCTGGCAACAACCTTTCATCTCCCACTTTCTGTACAAGCCCACGATGAGCTGCGGCAGATTCAAAGAGAAGTTGCAAATGTGGAACTAACAAACGAGAATGATACATGGACCTGCTGTTGGGGCGCACACAGTTTCAAAACAACTTCATATTACAGCTACTACTTCAGAGACATAAAGGTGCATGTGGCTTTCAACTGGCTATGGAAAACTAAGTGCACGGCAAAAATAAAGGTTTTTGGGTGGCTACTCCTATCTGACCGTCTCAATACAAGGAACATGCTAAAGCGGAGACATTATAACATAGGGACCAATCTAGATTGTTTTCTTTGTGGCCAACACATTGAAGAAACAGGTGGAACACCTCTTATTCCACTGCTCTTTTAGCCAGTCCTGCTGGAGGATACTGAACATCACATGGAGCAACCACCGACATCGCCTCCAGCTACTGGAAAGATTGAAAGAAAGACAACATAAAAATGATCATGGAAATATTCCTCCTAGCAGCTTGGAGTTTATGGAAAGAACGCAATAACAATCATTTCAGAAAAATACGGCCATGCATTGACTCATGGAAAGGGAGGTTCATCAATGACTTTCGAGATCTCCTGCACAGACTACCTGACCACAAAAAACAACTTGTGCATGACACTTTGGCTACTATACAATGATCCTATACATAGGGAGAGCTATAGAGGAATCCTTGCTAAGGATATTGCCTCCATCTTGTAACTTAGCTATGTAGTTGTTTCTATAACTCCTCCCCCCCCCCACCTTGTGCATATGTAACAAATTTTAATTTGGTGGTAATATATAAGCAGTAGGAGCCTTTCCTACTGCCCTAACCTTCAAAAAAAAGATGCATAGGATAAAACTTCTGATGAAATTCCAATTTCAATCGGTTATAGTTCCATGATCCCATATCATCACATAGCCTAAACCATGTCAATTACTCTCCCTTAAAAGATAAAGGGAAGACCTTCTTCTTGATAACATCATCGGGCATACCTGCAAGCTTAAATAATCCACAAATTACATCCACATAGATTAGGTGCAAATCGGGATGTAATGTTCCATCTCCTGTAAAAGGATTAGCTAGCAGTTTCCTTATCATACCCAAAGGAATTTCAAGGTAGACATTTTCAGTAGGTTCAGTAGGTTGAGGTGCAACTCTTGGCTCTACTGGTCGGGGTGAAGATACCCCGAACAAGCCCCTCAGAGGATTACTTTCCATATTAACAAGTGACAGTAAATTTCAGCACACTATATAAATTTTTCCTTACCAAATTCAACCTACCAAAGACGCTTCACTCCCCGGCAACGACGCCAGAAAAGAGTCTTGATGGGATCTATCATAGTCCTTTCGATAAGTAAGAGTGTCTAACCCAACGAGGAGCAAAAGGAAATGGCAGGCGGTTTTCAGTAAGATATTCTCTGCAAGCACTGAAATTATCAGTAACAGATAGTTTTGTGATAAGGTAATTTGTAACGGGTAAAAAGTAATGTAAGTAAATAAGGTGAAGCAAGATGGCCCAATCCTTTTTGTAGCAAAGGACAAGCCTGGACAAACTCTTATATGAAGGAAAACGCTCCCAAGGACACATGGGAATTATCGTCAAGCTAGTTTTCATCACGCTCATATGATTCGCGTTCGTTACTTTGATAATTTGGTATGTGGGTGGACCGGTGCTTGGGTACTTCCCTTTCTTGGAAAAGAATCTCACTTATGATTAACCCCTATTGCAAGCATCCGCAACTAAAAAACAAGTATTAAGGTAAACCTAACCATAGCATGAAACATATGGATCCAAATCAGCCCCTTACGAAGCAACTCATAAACTAGGGTTTAAGCTTCTGTCACTCTAGCAACCCATCATCTACTTATTACTTCCCAATGCCTTCCTCTAGGCCCAAACAATGGTGAAGTGTCATGTAGTCGACGTTCACATAACACCACTAGAGGAAAGACAACATACATCTCATCAAAATATCGAACGAATACCAAATTCACATGACTACTTATAGCAACAATTCTCCCATGTCCTCAGGAACAAACATAACTACTCACAAATCATATTCATGTTCATAATCAGAGGGGTATTAATATGCATAAAGGATCTGAACATATGATCTTCCACCAAACAAACCAACTAGCATCAACTACAAGGAGTAATCAACACTATTAGCAACCCACAGGTACCAATCTGAGGCTTTGGGACAAAGATTGGATACAAGAGATGAACTAGGGTTTTAGAGGAGATGGTGTTGGTGAATATGTTGATGGAGATCGACCCCCTCCCGAAGAGAGAATCATTGTTCATGACGATGGCGATGATTTCCCCCTCCCGGAGGGATGTTTCCCTAGCAGAACAGCTCCGCCGGAGCCCTAGATTGGTTCCGCCAAGGTTCCGCCTCGTGGCGGCGGAGTTTCTTCCCAAAAGTTTGCTTATGATTTTTTCCATGGTAAAAGACATCATATAGTAGAAGATGGGCACCGGAGGCCTACCAGGGGGACCACGAGGCAGGGGGCGTGCCCCCCACCCTCGTGGATGGTGGGTGGCCCCCCTCTGGTATGTTCTTCGCTTAGTATTTTTTTATTTATTCCAAAAACAACTTCTGTGGAGTTTCAGGACTTTTGGAGTTGTGCAGAATAGGTCTCTAATATTTGCTCCTTTTTCAGCTCAGAATTCCAGCTGCCGGCATTCTCCCTCTTCATGTAAACCTTGTAAAATAAGAGAGAATAGGCATAATTATTGTGACATAACGTTAATAACAGCCCATAATGCAATAAATATTGATATAAAAGCATGATGCAAAATGGACGTATCAGCCATGCCAACCGATTTAGGGTGAGATTGAACATATCGCGCACGTCCTCAAGTTATCTGGTACGATGAGATGGAATCTCTGGCGGCGGTCGCCAAGTGCTGACATATCGGCGCACTGTACATTCTATGAATGAAAGAAAACCCTCAAAACAGCTCAAATAAAAATGAAGTCACGGCGATTTCCGCCGGGTGATTAAAGGAGGCAGATGAACTGGGATAAGAGATGAGATAATATCTCATTAAATTAGTTACCTTGTTGTCCATGAGAAAGAACCCTCAGTACGGCAGATTGCCCAACCGAGCGGAGCTGGATCGACCGCGAGCAGCTTCGAGAAAGTCGATGGCGATAGGCGGCGGCAAGCGGAAGTGGCGAAATGCGGTGGGCTTTGCCGGCAGCCTGGCGGCGGCGGCAGACGGCGAGCTAAGTGTTTACCACCGCGATAGGCGGTGCCATGGCATAGACGCGGAGGAGCTTGTGCAGGTGTGAATGGGGAACGTACCGGAGGGGCCGAGGTGGGTGGCGGGCGGGGTGAGGGTTTTTGTGACGTGGGGATCGTGAGGGATTTCTTTTTCCTTTTTGAATTGGGTGGTGAGGGTTTTCTGTCCCACAAAGAATTTTGGGGGCGACGGTTTGCTAGAGCGAACCGTGTGTGATTGACGCATCAGGCAAAACGATAGTCATTGCACATGGTTCCAATTTTGGGAACCATGTGTGATTGACGTACTACCTCCGTCCTGGTTTATTGGTCCCCCATTGTAAATTTTACCAAAATTTGGCAAAATATTTAACATACTCAGACATAGATAATAAGCATACACGTACATAAGCATAGTTCAACCATAAGTACATAGTTCAACCGTCATTAAGCATACTCAAGCGTACATAGTTCGATCCATCCCACATCTCATCTCACATGCGGCTGGCACGATCCTGAAGCTTCTCCAGGTACTCGGTGTACGCGCCGTGCGCCACCCTGCGAGAATACTTCTGCTTGAAGGAGCCAACGGCCCATCCTCTTGCATGTGTAAGAACACTTAGATACGCGTCATGAATCTTGTGGTTGCAAAATGGGAATCCATAGCCGTCGTTCCAGGTCCTAATACGCCTGTTATGCATTCCCGCAGAAAGCTCCCTTAGGATTCGCCTCTTGTACCTCCTCTGGGCATCTTCATCCTCGCTGTCCACATCGTCAGGCAGCACCTATACATATAGTAAAACAAATTTTGCATCAAATCACTGATTACATGCCGTGAAGTAGGATTAGGAATTTATGGCTGTTTATTTATACATATTCAGATATTATGGTTCGATTTTTAAGCACAGTCGTCTATGTACAGACCAATCTTGAAGAAAATAATGGCACAAACATATGTAGGTTGTTCAAAATCAATTGTCAAGTCCTGGCTAGGAATTATTAGCACGAACACTAATCCTAATTGGATCACTAGCAGAAATCATTTGCATAGATAAAACAACTAATTACTTATCACATGTACTATTCAAACAATCAACACACTACACGGATCTAACGAAACTTACTCAGATTTCATGGATTAGGAGAACATAACCACAGGATTTCTATTCCAAAAAGGGGGAGGCAGGAGTAACCAGAGAAACCCTATGATCTATTTGACACATAAATGAGTATAGATGACTAACCAGTTGTCCGTCGTCATCGGAGTCGTCGCCGGAGTGGTCATCGGAGTCATCGCCGGAGTGGTCGTCGGAGTCGGTGTGGAACTCCGCCTCCGACTGTGGAAGCTCGACGCCGTCGACGATGTCAGGGTGCAGCGATAACTCACCGGCGGTGACGGCAACCTCTGTCTCCATCTCCACGCCGTGCTCCGGTGCTTTAGCAGCCCCGGCGTCGCCACTCCCTCCGATGGGGCGCTTCGGCGGCATCCTCATACACTGACAGCTTTGAGGACTGAGAGCGGCGTCGAGGTTGCAAGCGGAGAGAGAGGATTGTGTGTGCGTAGCGAGGATGGGGGTGCGGCCGCTCGGGCACACCATTAATATGGAGTAGTGGGAGTTGTGGGAGAGAGGTGGGCGGCGGTCAAACCGATGGCTCGCCTCCCGGTGAGCCTGCGCACCAGACTGCTGGCATGCCTGCCAAAGTTTCACACAGGTACTCGCACGCCTCCAGATGACACTGCGCGGCGAGCACGCCCCCTGCACGCATGCCTCCCCATCTGCCTGCGCGGCGGACTGCTCGCATGCGTCCCGTCAACTCATGCCTGCTCGCACGCCACACGGGTCACGCGGCGACACGTATATTGTTTTTCTATTTGGATGATTAATGCTGCCGCTTTATTGCTGAACCGAAGCATGGCACGTATCCATTGTTGGTATAATGCTCACGGTTCGAATAAATAATCCGTTAGGGATATTGGTTCCCAATTATTAATAATCTCCCGTCTTTAATTAGATAAAGACTAGTCGTCAACCCGTGCAGATGCACGGGCTAGCATATTTGCAAATGTGTTCCATACATAGTTGAAAATTGTGAGGAATATTCAAAGTAAGTTAAAACTTATAAGAATTCATAGTACTTAAGCCTATTTTTTCAATCTTAAACAAAAAACATTTTTTTATGTCTTAAAACATTTATAATTAGAAATCATAACTGGGGCAAGATGGGCAATTGAAGAAAATGCCCTCACACTGTATGCACAACTACTGAAGGAGTACATTTAACAGAAACTACACACAATACACAGTGATGTTCGTATCATTCCAAAGGAGGAATGCAAATGAAAAGGTCTTCAGCAAACTCAATCCATCAATTTGAAATGATACCACTTATTATGTTCTTTGGGCATGCAACAGAAGCGATGTTGTGTTATTCCATCCAAGACAGCAGCCTAGCACCACACAAAGGACAGCAGGAGGCCTTTCTCAGCCTAGATTGTGAGAGAGAAATAAACAAAGAAAGTGTTTATTTGTGATCATTTTGCTCTAGATGGACTTCATGTGTGGAAAAGCTCAGGCAGAGTTCGACGCACCTTTAGTTTTTTGAAGAAACGGATGCAGCTTCTCTCATCCCACTCCAATAGCTAGTGATCTTGCAAGGTACAAATATGCATGTTTTCGTAGATAAATATGTATTTAGATAACTTGCTCCAGCTTGGTTGCAATAATTCAATTACAGAATATTTTGAAATCATCTCCATGACAACTAATCATCAGTTAATAATTTAATTTTAAAGCAGGTCCAGAAAGAAGCAACTAATTTATGTTCACATATTTCTATCGTCCAATAGTAAGTAGCAAGCTAGACAAAATTAGCCTGAACAGCGGATGCAACTATTTCTCACGGCCAAGGATCATCTGGTAAGGGGGAAAATTTGAAAATAATGCAAGTTATTATTTAAAAGCGTATCCAGGTAGACCTTATAAGAGGCAATACATTAGAACAATCATGAGTATTCATTTGCGTACTAATTAAATATCACCTCATAGGATCATAGTAACTGCATATAACCTGATAATAGCCTTTTTAAGAATAATTTTGGGTCTCGTCACATGGTGAAGATAGCTACTAAACCGTATATGTAATATAAAAATAAGTTCTTCAATAAAATTAAGGCAGATGTTGGCTAATATAAAATTAAATGCAAGGGTGATTTATCCAAGTGTTGACCTGACAGCAAATATGACAGGGCTGTATATTTCTTATAATAGGTATATTATTGGTCGACACCAATGGAGACTGCAAATATACAGAGCATCATCCCTACCCACACTTAAACAGGAGTAGCGACAATGTTTTTTTGTTGATTATATGTACAAAAGTGTCAAAACAAATCGTGAAGGCTTATAAATCCAATCAGTGTTCATCTCCGATTGTGTGACCATCTTCTGTCTTTTAGATCATATTACTCCACTTACTAAGGAGACACATACCAAACTGAAATACTCTAGCTATGCAAATCAAGATTACAATGGGAGATCAATGCACAAACACGTAGTCTGCATTTTTTTTAGAGAAAAACGTCCACCAACTCAACCCCATCAATGCTTCTCTAATCACAGATATGACTACTCCTCTGTCCACACACACAACAGATCCGTACATGGATTAGAAAGGGAAGAAAGGTATATCGGCAATACATACAGAAGTAGGGATCTCAGCCCCTCCAATAGCTAATGATCTTGCAAGGTACAAATATGCAAGTTTTCATAGATAAATATGTATTTAGATAACTTGCTCCAGCTTGGTTGCAATAATTCAATTAGAGAATATTTTGAAATCATCTCCATGACAGCTAACCACCAGTTAATAATTTAATTTTAAAGCAGGTCCAGAAAGAAGCAACTAATTTATGTTCACATATTTCTATCGTCCAATAGTAAGTAGCAAGATAGACAAAATTAGCCTGAACAACAGATGCAACTATTTCTCACGGCCAAGGATCATCTGGTAAGGGGGAAAATTGAAAATAATGCAAGTTATTATTTAAAAGCGTATCCAGGTAGACCTTTTAAGAGACAATACGTTAGAACAATCATGAGTATTCATTTATGTACTAATTAAATATCACGTCATAGGCTCATAGTAACTGCATACAACCTGATAATAGCCTTTTTAAGAATAATTTTGGGTCTCGTCACATGGTGAAGATAGCTAGCTAAACCGTATATGTAATATAAAAATAAGTTCTTCAATAAAATTAAGGCAGATGTTGGCTAATATAAAATTAAATGAAAGGATGATTTATCCAAGTGTTGACCTGACAGCAAATATGACAGGGTTGTATATTTCTTATAATAGGTATATTATTGGTCGACACCAGTGGAGACTGCAAATATACAGAGCATCATCCCTACCCACACTTAAACAGGAGTAGCAACAATGTTTTTTTGTTGATTATATGTACAAAAGTGTCAAAAAACATTGTGGAGGCTTACAAATCCAATTAGTGTTCATCTCCAGTTGTGTGACCATCTTCTGTCTTTTAGATCATATTACTCCACTTACTAAGGAGACACATACCAAACTGAAATACTCTAGCTATGCAAATCAAGATTACAATGGGAGAGCAATGCACAAACACGTAGTCTGCATTTTTTAAGAGAAAAATGTCCACCAACTCAACCCCATCAATGCTTCTCTAATCACAGATATGACTACTCTGTCCACACACACAACATATCTGTACATGGATTAGAAAGGGAAAAAAGGTATATCGGCAATACATACAGAAGTGGGGACTTGAGTTGTATATGCAAGGCTGCAAGAGCATAAGCAATTTAGTGTGATATGTAGTTATGTCATACTGCATGTTGGTAGTACCTAAAATCATATGACATTGAAGATGAAGATTCTAAATCTTATTTGATATGGGGATATATAATTAGGTTAGTACATAAATATCTGAATACTAATTTGTGCATGGCGGAATGCCTAATATAACAATTTGGTGAAAACTGATTTGGGTAACTTTATTTAACCGATAGCAATCTAGCGCCAAGATAGCGCACTATTTAAAACTATGAGAAACATCAACTAACTTCATTAGCTAACACTCCTGTTAGGAAATATTAGGTCAAGTAAACTGGTAAATATCTTTAAACTTCATCTAAATATGAACGTGACATGTGAATCTTCATAAAGCCTAATGTAAGCATCAAAGTGAACATGTTGTCCAGTATTTACTTTATGTTGCAAAGACCATAGACCTAGTGCAAGGATTGTGTCGTGCCGCTTGAGGAGAAGCAGATCAAATCTCTATGCTGTTCTTTGTCTCATACACCAATCAATAGTATTATTGCTGACAGACCTAGAAAAATTGAATGTTATTTTTCTCCATGTTAGATATAAGTCAATTTGTGGGGCTATTTAATGAGTTCAATGAAGTGTAAAATGCAGAAGGAAATTTATGAATAAGGGGACACTTGCCTATATAGTTGGGGCAGAGTGTAGTTTCTCCACTCTACAACATTGCAGGTCACCACGCCAACTCAATCTACTTCAGACAAAGTATGGTCCATACAAAATTTGCTCTGTTGCATCAACTATGTTCCCACTAACCAATTGATTCACTGATTATATTCTGAAAAGGCAGCATGATGTGTGAAACGGAGAGGATTTAAAAATTGGAAAGGAAAGGGATCGTAGGTGGCTGGGATACTATATTAACAAATCGAGGCCATCATGTACTCTGAGCCTCTGCCCTTTTTCAAGATTAATGCACAAAACGGGCCAATCACAAGATTATGTGATACACTTCTAGATCCGACTGGGGAGGAGTTACCATGTACCTTATGTGGTTTATAAATAGGCAGGTAAGCGGGCATCCAGGCAACCCTGTTGTTGATGGAAGCACCTTGTGTGCGTTGCTTTCGAGGAAATCTGATCCGAGACTCTTGGCTAGGACGCCGACTGACATAGCTCATAACTTTTTCTCCCTTCACATGCTTATCTGACTTGATTGATATTCCACATCTACGCATGGCATGAAAAAGAGAAGATATCAGGGACTCGAACACCATGAGAGATCTAAGGAGGATATACCTGCAAAAATATTACACAAAACAATGAGCATACTTAGCAGGCAAAAAATTAAGTGGAGTGTAGTACTTGAATAGTTGCATAGTAGAGTACAGTTAGGGCCATATCAAAGATAAAACCTTATATGTGTGCGATATAGAAAGAAATGGAGTGTACCTTTAAGGAATAAAGTTTTGCCAGAAAAAATATACATCTACAGCTCGTACTTGAAGCTTACTATGGATGTCCAATAGTTCTAAAATATGAATACCAGTTGATCTAACAACAACAAAAGTGCACAATTTAGCAGTTAACACATGAAAGAATATTTAAACTCCAAGCATCGTACCTCCGTTAAATGGTAGGATGATTGGATATGCCATGGAGATAATCCAAGATTTAGCATGTACTCGAGAGAAACACACATCCTTCAATTCTACTCATATGAAAAGACATCAACGAATTAAGTTGGCCATTAGAAAAACTAATTCGGTTGGCTAACACAGGGCAACATTGGAAAACATATATAATTCAAACCTCCTATAAACATCAAAGTGAACTGGCTAGCCAAAGGAAGGCCTACCATGCAGATTTTGTTGTGCCACCAGAAGCAATGCAGTTACGCAGACCACACCAACTTGCATGCTCCATCTTCCAACATCACACAATCGAGTCAAGACCCTTATGGATACACATGTACACATCCCACTTATTTTCTTGCCGAAACATTAGGGATAAAGCTGATTGTATGCTTCTATCTACTGTGATGAATTGAAAAGATGGAGAATAGAGCAGGGATCTTGGCGCCAACAGTCCACTGCAATCCCTTCACTCTGCAACCTCACTAACTACGACGGCCACTTCCTTAGCCGCCGCATCAACCATCCTGTGATTGATTCAGTAGTTGGCCTAAACGATTTATGTTGGCATGATGCATAGTTAGTCAGAACTTGAAATATGAGATATTATTTATAGAATAAAAAAGAAAGGGATTGGGGAGATTAGATTACACCGTGAGTCTATGACCCTTTTCAGATCAATTGATGAGTTGATGGAAATCTTAAGCTCAAGATGTCATTGATATGAGATAGAAAAGGATTAGCAAGAGGACCTACAACGTGCCAGCAGGAGGCGCCCTTGCGGTACAGTCACCATAGCGCTACGACGGGCGCCAGGGGCGGCAGGACCGTGCAGTGTTAACGTGCACCACCATGAGTGTCAGGCGTGCAGTGCTAATGCGCACCACCATGAGCGTCAGGAAGGAATCGGTGGCAGCATCGCGGGATGGCGGCAGCGGTGGAGGGGTCGACATCATGGGATGGTGGCGGCAGCGACATCGTGGGTTGGCGGCGGCGGTGCATACGTCGAGGAAGCCAAACAGAGCCAGAATGGGAGCGAGGCTTTTGGTGCCGCTGTAACGTGACCTGGTTTGTGAGTCCATAATAATGGGCAATTATGGACTCTATTTCTTGACAATGGAAAGTTATGGACTCTCTGACATGGTCTGCATTGATAGTTTCTGGGCCTTTTGAGTGATTATTAATATTATTGGATTTCATTTTTTCCCATAATTATATGAGTACATCTGAACCGTAATAATTCGGTCCCACCAGATAAACGGCTCCTAATTTTTAATTAACGCGGTAATTTCTTGGGAGTCTCTAATTATTATAGATATAGATAGATATAGATATAGACTAGCACACATGCACGTGCATTGCAACGGGAGAACCTTTTGGCGTGGAATCAAATTTAGCGAGAATTGTTACATCTTATTCATTTCACCAACTTGCTGGGGGCGCACCTTCTTCTAGTCAACTTTGACAAAGCGCCCCTTCTTCTGTCCAACTGTGCCAAATTCTATATGAATATCGATAGAGGAAGGTATAATTTTGAAAGAAAACTAGTGCACTCCATATCTTAAAAAAGTCATAAATATGGTTACTCAGCCCCGCCAAAAAACGTTACTTTCCTCTCTAATGATTGTTTTTGTGATAGTGTAAACATAATGTAATTGTCATCGTGTCTGCCAGAGTTTCACTAAAAGGCAAAAAAGGAAAATTAGCTAAAATCAGGAACCGAGGAAGAAAATTGTGGAACTTACAAACTTTTGTTCAAAATTGTACAATTAAAACGCTTGATTTTATCTAAAAGGTCAGATTAATATTGTTCAAACATAAAATAAAATAATATAATGTTGGATTTCCTAGTAATTAATTTCATGATATGCATATATATGTCCGCTTTTCAAATAGGAAAGCAATCAGTCACAATAATTATCCCCGCGTGCATCTTGCTTTTTTTAGATCTGCATCTCCGCTTTTATTTTGCGGGTGATCTCTCCTTTTATTTAAGTAGAAAAGCAATCAAGCTGCACCAATTAAATCATTGCCTTCCCATGGAGTTAAATCCTTCATTTGCCTTTTTTTCCTTGACGTTATTCCTTCCTTTCTTGTCTTCCGGATTGCAGATAATCATTTATTTCTTAGATTCTCGACCCTGCTAGCTAACAAATCCATGGGTTTAGCCCCGTTGGTTGGGCACATTGAAATGAAGAGGCGGGTCATGAGTTCGTTCCCTACAAAAATCAATTAATTTTTGCTGCGCTCCTTTACAATCTCGGCCCATATGCAAGGGCAAAGCCGCTGCTCACAATCTCGGCCCATGAGGGGCAAAGCCCATGACGAAAAGAAAAACGTAGTTTGTCCAATCTATACTCATGGCAATATTAGTATCACCTCATATGTTAGGCAGGCTGGTGCCACATCAGAGTCGTGAAATCATTATTTAAAACATTACGCAATCCTTTAATACATAAATGTTTTGGCCACATGCAGTCGATGGTTGTCCTACACAACACTCGATACTCGCGTGTGACGCTTTCTGTGGGCCCGCGAGGTCGTCGTCCATCACTTTGACGAACAGCCGGCAGTGAGGTTAATTTGACCAGCAAGGTATAATCTTTTTTGTTTGTGTTATGGTGGTATATAATACGCGTCGAAAAGGTGGGAGGGGACTAGCATATATACTATACGTATGCGTCCGTGAACAAGTACACCTCACTCAGTGTCGGGACTTTTTGGTTACCGAGGCACGTGCCACATCAAAATTGTGAAATTGGTTATTCAAACATCACACAACACCTTTTTGGGCCACATGCATATATATCCTCCCTAGGACACTCACGTGTGACGCTTCCATCTGTGGGCCCACGAGGCCATCATCGTTGCATGCATGGATACATAACTTTGACCTACCTTGGGAGAGGTTAATTAATTTCACCATCGATGAGGATTCTTTTGGGTTGTACATATATTACGGCAGGAGCATATAGTATGCGGTGAAGAGGGGGGAAGGGACCATCATATGTAGTACGCTTGATATGAACCTCGCTCTCTGTGGGTGCATGGTTTACGGTTTTTGAGGCATGTGGCACATCAAAGTTGTGCATTTTGGGTATTCAACATATATATGTTTGGCCCACATGCAAAGCGGTGGTGGTTGTCCTCTCGCACCCACTTAAGCGGTTATCAGCGATATCGATACTTTCCATTTGTGGGCCCGCTTGGTCCATCACTTCTTTTTGCGTGACAACAAGAGAGGTTAATTTGACTTGGGAGGGGATTATTATTTTTGCTCTGCGATGACATGCATGATACACTTTGAGCACACACATATGCATGTGTGCGCATGAATCCCTCCCATCGAGTCAAAGTGGCTAGTACAACGACACCATCATGAACCGATCTCGCTCTGTGTGGGGAGATAGTGTATGATTTTTGACACACGCGCAAGATCAATGTTGTGTATTCAAACATGCGTGCACACATCACCTCCATACATATGCATGTAGTGGTTGCCTTCGAAAGATAGACTCCCTCGTGTGGTTATCGGCGACGAGCCTATATATTCGTGGGCCCGCGTGGACATCCATGATCACCTTGACCAACAACAAGATAGGTTACCATGGCGGATTCTTCCTTTGGTTAGTGTTATCGTAGTATAGGTCATGGTGAGATTCAAACCTAATTAAGTTTGAGCGCATATACTATGCACACACGCATGCATATATGAATCCCTCTCGTTGGCTTGAAGTGTGGTGTAACATACATATGCATCGTCAACCTAACCCTCACTTGGTGTGGGGATTTCTAGTTCGAAATCACGGTGCCACATCAAAGTTGTTCATTGTTACTCAAAAACACACATCTCCATACATATGTTTGGGCCACATGCATGCAGTGGTTTTCTTCGGGGACTAGCTACTTGAATGATTATTGGCGAGCTAGCCCATCTCCGGGGTCGCATGGACGGACATCACTTTGACCAATGATAACCCACAAGTATAGGTGATCGCAACAGCTTTCGAGGGTAGAGGATTCAACCCAAATTTATTGATTCGACACAAGGGGAGCCAAAGAATATTCTCAAGTATTAGCAGCTGAGTTATCAATTCAACCACACCTGGAAACTTAATATCTGCAGCAAAGTGTTTAGTAGCAAGGTAATATGATAGTGGTGGTAACGGTAACAAAAGAGTAATGAAAGCAAAGTAATATTTTTGGTATTTTCTAGTGATTGTAACAGTAGCAACGGGAAAGTAAATAAGCGTAAACTAGTATATGAAAAGCTAGTAGGCATTGGACCGGAGATGGAAAATTATGTCGGATGCGGTTCATCATGTAACAGTCATAACATAGGGTGACACAGAACTAGCTCCAATTCAACAATGTAATGTAGGCATTTATTCCGAATATGGTCATATGTGCTTATGGAAAAGAACTTGCATGACATCTTTTGTCCTACCCTCCCGTGGCAGCGGGGTCCTATTGGAAACTAAGGGATATTAAGGCCTCCTTTTAATAGAGAACCGGAACAAAGCATTAGCACATAGTGAATACATAAACTCCTCAAACTATGGTCATCACCGGGAGTGGTCCCGATTATTGTCACTTCGGGGTTGCCGGATCATAACACATAGTAGGTGACTATAGACTTGCAAGATAGGATCAAGAACACACATATATTCATGAAAACATAATAGGTTCAGATCTGAAATCATGGCACTCGGGCCCTAGTGACAAGCATTCAGCATAGCAAAGTCATAGCAACATCAATCTCAGAACATAATGGATACTAGGGATCAAACCTAACAAAACTAACTCGATTACATGATAGATCTCATCCAACCCATCACCGTCCAGCAAGCCTACGATGGAATTACTCACGCACGGCGGTGAGCATCATGAAATTGGTGATGGAGGATGGTTGATGATGACGACGAAGACGAATCCCCCTCTCCGGAGCCCCGAACGGACTCCAGATCAGTCCTCTCGAGAGGTTTTAGGGCTTGGCGGCAGCTCCGTATCTAAAACGCGATGATTTCTTCTCCTTTATTTTTTTTCTCCCTGAAATAAAATATATAGAGTTGGAGTTCGTGTTGGAAGGTCTCCAGGGGGCCCACGAGGTAGGGGGCGCGCCCTAGGGGGGGCGCCCCCCACCCTCGTGGACAGGGCATGGGCCCCCTGGTCTTCATCTTTGGCGAGGATTTTTTATTATTTTTTATAAGATCTTCCGTGGAGTTTCAGGTCATTCCGAGAACTTTTGTTTTCTGCACATAAAACAACATCATGGCAATTCTGCTGAAAACAACGTCAGTCCGGGTTAGTTCCATTCAAATCATACAAGTTAGAGTCCAAAATAAGGGCAAAATTGTTTGGAAAAGTAGATACGACGGAGACGTATCAACCAACAACAAGAGAGAGGTTGTACGACCAAGGTGGATTATTCTTGGTCCGTTTTACGATCCATCTTTGTGAGATATATGCCTCTCTGGCCCGCCGACTGAAAGTGTGTGTGTGTGTGGGGGGGGGGGGTTGCTACATCGCACTTTGCTAGGTGAACCTCGGTTGGGGGGGTAGCATGCATTCATAGCTTAATTAGGATTCCCTTCATGGAGACATGAGGGGGGTCTGCTATCTACTTTGCACTTTGCTAGGTGAACCTCGGTTGGGGGGGAGGGGGCATGCTCATAGCTTAGGATTCCCTTCGTGCTGACATGAGGGGGGCTGCTAGCTACTTCGCACTTTGCTAGGTGAACCTCGGTTGGGGGGGGCATGTGCATTCATAGCTTAGGATTCCCTTCGTGCCGACACGAGGGAGGGGTGGCTGCTAGCTACTTCGCACTTTGCTAGGGTGAACCTCGGTTGGGGGGGAGGGCATGCATTCATAGCTTAGCTAGGATTCCCTTCGTGCCTACACGAGGGAGGGGGCTACTAGCTACTTCGCACTTTGCTAGGTGAACCTCGGTTGGGGGGCATGCATTCATAGCTTAGGAATCCCTTCATGCCGACACGAGAGTGGGGGGATGCTAACTCTACTTCACACTTTACTAGGTGAACCTCGGTTGGGGGGCATGCGTTCATAGCTTAGGATTCCCTTCGTGCTGACACGAGGGAGGGGGGCTGCTAGCTACTTCGCACTTTGCTACAGTGAACCTCGGTTGGGGGGCATGCATTCATATATACCTTAGGATTCCCTTCGTGCGACACGGCTACTTCGCACTTTGCTAGGTGAACCTCGGTTGAGGGGGAGGGGGCATGCATTCATAGCTTAGGATTCCCTTCGTGCCGACACAAGAGGGTGGGAGCAAGAAATATCGTGCGCTTTGCGAGAGAGGTGCCACATCGAAGTTGCATTTGGTATTTGAAAATCAAACCACCCTTTTGATACATAAATTTGGTCCACATGCAAGTGTGTTCGTGTTCTAACCCTCTCCCGCGTCATTTTTCGCCAAATTTATGAACATTAGAAAAGTCGGATGATGCAACAAACACGGTTCACTCAAACTAATTGTGTTCCACGCCGGTGCACCTGTCACACACACATTCGCACAGTACATTGGGCTCCATGAGGCTCCCCCTCTCAAAATATCTGCCCTCTTCGAGGGTTTTTCTGTTTCATAACACACGGTTGTTATCTCCGGACCGTGTGCGATGTTTCTTGTTCCCAATCCCGCCTGCATCGAAAATATCTGCCTGCCTCGAGGGTTTTTCTTTTTCATAACACACGGTTGTTATCTCCGGACCGTGTGCGATTCACTATCATCAAAATTTTCAATATCCCAACATTTCACTCCCGCGTTTGACTCTCGCGTTGTAAAATTTTCAGTAGCCGCGTCATTTCCTCAAACACCTCGTGCCCCCCTCCACACACACACACACCAAAACCTCCTCGGGCGTGTGTGCGCACACACACACACCCTCCCTCGCTCGAACCCTAGCAAAGTCCCCGCTGCCGCCGCCGCAAAGCCTCCATTGTCAACATCTGCCGGTTTGCCCGCCCAGGCCGCCCTGAGTTTCTTAGATGACGCCTGCCAAATGCCCCCTTTCCCACAGATCCCCATCCCCCACTCCAGAGCATCGCAGCCTAAGCCCGGCTACGCTTCCCGTGGAGCTCGAGGAGCGACTGGCCCAAAAGAGGTGTATAGCGTTCTCTTCGCCCGACATCGTCGAGGAATCTGATGACCATTACTGGCGGCAGGCACTCAAGCAGCGGGCTAGAGTATGCGAGCATGTCTCGTCCGCCGGCTACGACATCAAGGTCATCGACAGCGACGCCCTGAGGCAGGCTATGTCATAGGTTAAGTGGCCCACCCCCAACCCCTCGGGTTCAACCGCCGTCGATCTCATCCATGGCCCCGCCGCTGATCTTCTCTGGCTCGCTGTCAACAATTTTCCATTCCACATCGCCATCGAGCCCCTTTTGTCATTTCTGAAGGACACGTTCTGCGATGCTGGCTTGGGATCCACAGCTTCCAAGTCAGACCTCATCGACGGCGACCACGAGGAGGGCACCCTCTATGGCTCTTCCAAGGGGAAAGAGCACATCTGCTCTTCCAAGGGGAAAGCGCCCATCTGCGACATTAGGGAGGACACCCTACAGTCGTGCTCTTCCAAGGGGAAGGAGCCCATCTGCGACAACATGGAGCGCATCCAGGGTCCGCGCTCTTCCCATGGGAACGAGCCCATCTGTGACAAGTGAGGAAACCCATGATTTGTGTATTTCAGTTGTTCACAATGTGATGCTCTATATGTGCAATTATTTACTGTGCAGTACATTTCATCAATCCAGTTTTAAACATACCGATAGGAATGCATATATTTGCTTGTTGTTAAGCCTATTATAGCTAGCATATGCCTCTTTTAAAGTTTTTTGATTGTTCGGTTGTTTGTAGTTAGCATATGTTCAGTTTCAAATGCTATCTTTGGTTGTTCATAGTATGCCTTGTTTATTTCAGTTATTCACAACGTGATGTTCTATATGTGCAAGTATGAACTGTGCAGTTCAATTTCATCAGTACTAGTTTCAACAATACCACTATGAATGACTGCATTTGGTTGCTGCATCTTGTAGTTAACACGCCTTTCCATTTTTATTTAACCATAACCAGTGTACTTAGACCGGCACAATACCAGTTTGAATGACCATGTTTGCTTGTTGTCAAATGTTAGGCCTGTTGCAGTTAGCACACCTTTCCACTTGTTTTGCTTTACTAGCATGCTTAAACCTGAACACTGAAGCTATCTTTTGGACATTATTTTGTCCGCCATGTGTAGTTTTAGTTGATGTTTAGCCTGTTGTGCTTAACATGCTTCTTGATGTACCTACATAGGACAAATTTGGGAATGACTGATGCTTTCCATCGAGGTTATCATCCCATGGCTTGTATCTGCTCACTGTTCAGGATATCCGTTGTTGGTACCATATAGGCCGGCGGCTGATAAGGGACTAATCGGTGAATTGGACTTTTGACTGAATGTATCCACAACCCATTTTTCCTTAGGTTAACTAGGGCCATATGTAATATATCTGAGGCTACATAGCAACATGCACTGTACTTAATGTCTAAATATGCAATCCTAGGCTACATAGCAACAAGGAAGAGTGTTACATTAATGCTCTAATGATGTCCAGATATAGATAGAAGAGCAGCAGCAGCAACAGCAACAACACAGCCCTGTTTGGATACTCAACTTAGCTAGAGGTTAGAGTTAGTTTCTAGCTCATTACTAACCCGGAACTAACTCCATCCAAAGAGTTGTTTGGATGGCAGGGTTAGATTGACAATAAATGCGCTAGCAGAACTAGCTCCAATTAGCACCTCTTGGGTTGGATACTAGTTTTTTTGGGTGGGTTATAGATGCAACTAGCTCAAACTCTAGCCCTCATGTTTGGATATACTTCAGGGCTATTTGAGCCCGAACTAGCTCAAACTAACTGTAACCCATGGATACAGCAGCAGATAATTTTTAAGAATGAACTAAACTCCTTCCGGCCCATAATATAAGATGTTAATTCATCTAATATGTGAGTATATTGGATGTTATAAGATACTCCCTCCATTCCTAAATATTTTTCTTTTTGGAGAATGCAAATGGACTACCACATACGGATGTATATAGACATATTATAAAAGAGTGTTGTACTACATCATTGTGCCATTGTTGTTTAGCTTCTAATATTAACTTGGTGCTTTTAGGTACATATGTCATTGGTAAAGATCCGCATTTTGAACCTTTCTGCGAATGGGGCAATGAGATATCGATGAACCAGCATCAAGTGAGGAAACTGATAAAGATTGTTAGTAAAATGGGTCCAAATATGGCAATTAAACTATTTGTTTACACTTTATCCAAGACAACAGTGAACTTCAGGATGGTAATTAAGAAATCTGCATCCTTCTTTTTACTGCCCATAATGAGTTGTGTTAGATGACAATGTCTGAAATCTTATTGCTTTGCGGTGGTTGCCAAAGCAGTTTACTCAAGATTACCTCTCAAACTACATGATTGGTGGGCATGCAAAGGTTAAAGTATTTCTACCAGAACACGATGATTATCTAGATGTTTTCATGAAGACCGTGAAGGATGGGTGGTCGGCCATCACAAGGGGTTGGACTAGACTCGTGCGTGCCTTCTGCATGGAGGAGGGCACAATATGGGCATTCCGCTTCACCTTGTTCAGCAACCAGAATATATTTCGCCTCTTTCTTTACCGTCTTTAATAGTACAAGTATACAACTGTGGTTCATCATTCTTTATTTGGTTCTTATGTAATTCTTGAACATATGTACCTATGAATCGAATAATGCATTGGTTGTTTGAACCTAATGGATATGATAAAGCTGTAGCATACATTCAAATTCAAATCCAAATCCGGTACAATTTGGAAAAGCAGCAATTAAATTATGGTGAAATTACGCTCTCCAGGTTTTTACGGCACACACGGTTGGTAAAACACAAACGTTTGCGATATGCACCATAATCCGAGACGATTCACAAAGAGGAAACATGTGCAAGTATGCACACACTTGCCATTTGCAAAGCGTGTGCGATGTCAGACAATATCACAAACGGTGCGGGCAAACTAAACGTTTGTGTTAGTTGCCTTATCGTACACGATTCACAACCATGAACTGTTTCTGATGAATTATGCATTGTAAACGTTGCACCACAGAATAGCATGTGCGATAGTTGTCATGTACGACGATGTTACGACGGTCCGACGTTTCGTAATCCTATCCGACACTCGGACGACGATTAGCTAATCTTCTTAACGGTGAACCGTTTGTGATGGGCCGCGCATCATACATGTTCTATAATAGACAACCGTTTGTGATGGGCCATGCATCATAAACGTAGCACCACAGAATACCGACTGCGATGGCAATGTGAGCAGAAACGAGTAGGAGTATTGTAGGGGCCCTATCCCCGATGGCTTCTGGGTCGTGTGGGAAGGACCCCCTATCGCCCACACTCACTTGGCGACGGTTACAAATGCCGTCGCGGACAGGGGTTTTAAACCGTTTGTTTAGGACCGACGCGCACCAGTGCCAGGGCACTGTTGATTGCCGGCAAAATGTTGAGTTACCCGGTTTGTAAATTCTTGTAAATCCAAAACTCGTCAGAAATTCATGAAACTTGGCATGGTATCATGGAGCAACATCAACATGCCGTGGTAAAATTTTTGTCCCATTTGGGGCAGGTTTGGGTATAAGCTTCTCACAAAACAGAGCTTCTCACAACAAGCCTGGTGGTTTCGGCACAGAACATGCCACATATGGGGACGAAACGATATCCGTTGCCTCTTATTGCTTTCAAAAATGTTCTAGTGTCAACATAGAACAATAGGAATGTTGTGTTAAGTTTTGGAAATTTTCGGGGTTTGTTTGGACATTTTTATACATTAACTGGGTTTTCTAGGCATTTTATGTGCATAATTGAAATTTGAAATACATGCACATGCTCCAGTGCATATAAATTGGTTTAAAAAAATATGTGTCCTTGGGTGCATGCTTAGGTCCCATCCAAGAAATGGGAATGAATTTCAAACACCAGGGCACTGTTGATTGCCGGTAAAACATTGAGATACCTGGTTTTTAAATTCTAGTAAATCCAAAACTCGTCTGAAATTCATGAAACTTGGCATGGTAACATGGAGCGGCATCAACATGCTGTGGTAAATTTTTTGTCCCATTTGGGGCAGGTTTGGGTATACGCTTCTCACAAACCAGAGCATCTCACAACAAGCCTGGTGGTTTTGGTAGGGAATGTGCCACCTTTGGGGACGAAACGATATTCGTTGCCTCTTATTGCTTTCAAAAAAATTCTAGTGTCAACATAGAACAACAGGAGTGATGTGTTAAGTTTTGAAATTTTTCGGGGTTCGTTTGGACATTTGTATACATTAACTGGGTTTTCTAGGCATTTTATGTGCATAATTCAAATTTGAAATACATGCACAAGCTCCAGTGCATATAAATTGGTTGAAAAATCAAATGTGTGTCCTTGGGTGCATGCTTAGGTCCCATCCAGGAAATGGGATTGAATTTCAAACACCAGGGCACTGTTGATTACCGGCAAAACATTGAGATACCTGGTTTCTTAATTCTAGTAAATCCAGAACTCGTCCGAAATTCATGAAACCTGGCATGGTATCATGGAGCGGCATCAACATGTCGTGGTAAAAATTTGTCCCATTTGGGGCAGGTTTG
This sequence comes from Aegilops umbellulata, assembly GCA_032464435.1. NCBI lineage: Eukaryota > Viridiplantae > Streptophyta > Magnoliopsida > Poales > Poaceae > Aegilops > Aegilops umbellulata. The sequence continues at coordinate 134,070,155 of CP136060.1, read as the reverse complement.
GGTATACGCTTCTCACAAACCAGAGCTTCTCACAACAAGCCTGGTGGTTTCAGTAGGGAACGTGCCACCTTTGGGGACGAAACGATATTCGTTGCCTCTTATTGCTTTCAAATAATTTCTAGTGTCAACATAGAACAACAAGAGTGGTGTGTTAAGTTTTGGAATTTTTTGGGGCTCGTTTGGACATTTTTATACATTAACTAGGTTTTCTAGGCATTTTATGTGCATAATTCGAATTTGAAATACATGCACATGCTCGAGTGCATATAAATTGGTTGAAAAATCAAATATGTGTCCTCGGGTGCATGCTTAGGTCCCATCTTAGAAATGGGAATGAATTTCAAACACCATGGCACTGTTGATTGCCGGCAAAACATTGAGATACCTGGTTATTAAATTCTAGTAAATCCAAAAGTCGTTTGAAATTCATGAAACTTGGCATGGTATCATGGAGCGGCATCAACATGCCATGGTAAAAAATTTGTCCCATTTGGGGCAGTTTTGGGTATAAGCTTCTCACAAACCAGAGCTTCTCACAACAAGCCTGGTGGTTTAGGTAGGGAACGTGCCACCTTTGGGGACGAAACGATATTCGTTGCCTCTTATTGCTTTCAAAAAAATTCTAGTGTCAACATAGAACAACAGGAGTGATGTGTTAAGTTTTGAAATTTTTCGGGGTTCGTTTGGACATTTGTATACATTAACTGGGTTTTCTAGGCATTTTATGTGCATAATTCAAATTTGAAATACATGCACAAGCTCCAGTGCATATAAATTGGTTGAAAAATCAAATGTGTGTCCTTGGGTGCATGCTTAGGTCCCATCCAGGAAATGGGATTGAATTTCAAACACCAGGGCACTGTTGATTACCGGCAAAACATTGAGATACCTGGTTTCTTAATTCTAGTAAATCCAGAACTCGTCCGAAATTCATGAAACCTGGCATGGTATCATGGAGCGGCATCAACATGTCGTGGTAAAAATTTGTCCCATTTGGGGCAGGTTTGGGTATACGCTTCTCACAAACCAGAGCTTCTCACAACAAGCCTGGTGGTTTCAGTAGGGAACGTGCCACCTTTGGGGACGAAACGATATTCGTTGCCTCTTATTGCTTTCAAATAATTTCTAGTGTCAACATAGAACAACAAGAGTGGTGTGTTAAGTTTTGGAATTTTTTGGGGCTCGTTTGGACATTTTTATACATTAACTAGGTTTTCTAGGCATTTTATGTGCATAATTCGAATTTGAAATACATGCACATGCTCGAGTGCATATAAATTGGTTGAAAAATCAAATATGTGTCCTCGGGTGCATGCTTAGGTCCCATCTTAGAAATGGGAATGAATTTCAAACACCATGGCACTGTTGATTGCCGGCAAAACATTGAGATACCTGGTTATTAAATTCTAGTAAATCCAAAAGTCGTTTGAAATTCATGAAACTTGGCATGGTATCATGGAGCGGCATCAACATGCCATGGTAAAAAATTTGTCCCATTTGGGGCAGTTTTGGGTATAAGCTTCTCACAAACCAGAGCTTCTCACAACAAGCCTGGTGGTTTAGGTAGGGAACGTGCCACCTTTGGGGACGAAACGATATTCGTTGCCTCTTATTGCTTTCAAAAAAATTCTAGTGTCAACATAGAACAACAGGAGTGATGTGTTAAGTTTTGAAATTTTTCGGGGTTCGTTTGGACATTTGTATACATTAACTGGGTTTTCTAGGCATTTTATGTGCATAATTCAAATTTGAAATACATGCACAAGCTCCAGTGCATATAAATTGGTTGAAAAATCAAATGTGTGTCCTTGGGTGCATGCTTAGGTCCCATCCAGGAAATGGGATTGAATTTCAAACACCAGGGCACTGTTGATTACCGGCAAAACATTGAGATACCTGGTTTCTTAATTCTAGTAAATCCAGAACTCGTCCGAAATTCATGAAACCTGGCATGGTATCATGGAGCGGCATCAACATGTCGTGGTAAAAATTTGTCCCATTTGGGGCAGGTTTGGGTATACGCTTCTCACAAACCAGAGCTTCTCACAACAAGCCTGGTGGTTTCAGTAGGGAACGTGCCACCTTTGGGGACGAAACGATATTCGTTGCCTCTTATTGCTTTCAAATAATTTCTAGTGTCAACATAGAACAACAAGAGTGGTGTGTTAAGTTTTGGAATTTTTTGGGGCTCGTTTGGACATTTTTATACATTAACTAGGTTTTCTAGGCATTTTATGTGCATAATTCGAATTTGAAATACATGCACATGCTCGAGTGCATATAAATTGGTTGAAAAATCAAATATGTGTCCTCGGGTGCATGCTTAGGTCCCATCTTAGAAATGGGAATGAATTTCAAACACCATGGCACTGTTGATTGCCGGCAAAACATTGAGATACCTGGTTATTAAATTCTAGTAAATCCAAAAGTCGTTTGAAATTCATGAAACTTGGCATGGTATCATGGAGCGGCATCAACATGCCATGGTAAAAAATTTTTCCCATTTGGGGCAGTTTTGGGTATAAGCTTCTCACAAACCAGAGCTTCTCACAACAAGCCTGGTGGTTTAGGTAGGGAACGTGCCACCTTTGGGGACGAAATGATATTCGTTGCCTCTTATTGCTTTCAAGAATTTTCTAGTGTCAACATAGAACAACAGGAGTGTTGTGTTAAGTTTGGAATTTTTTGGGGCTCGTTTGGACATTTTTATACATTAACTGGGTTTTCTAGGCATTTTATGTGCATAATTCAAATTTGAAATACATGCACGTGCTCCAGTGCATATAAATTGGTTGAAAAATCAAATATGTGTCCTTGGGTGCATGCTTAATTAGGTCCCACGCAAGAAATGGGAATGAATTTCAAACACCAGGGCACTGTTGATTGTTGGCAAAACGTTGAGATACCTGGTTTTTCAATTCTAGTAAATCCAAAACTCGTGTGGTGTGTGATAGAGGCGAGGGTGTCCCGATGTTTCGATGAGATGGTGGTTTCGTTTCTGTGGGAGTCGACCTTGACGATCCGACTACGAACGTGCGAGACGTCGCGCCTTAGCAATCGCTAAACCAACTTCCGAGGGTTATTGACCACGCCGGAGCACGATCAACCTGACCACGAGGGCCTGTTTCCTGCGAGCAAACGAAGAACAAGCAAGAAACTAAGATTGCAATCTGGATATTGCGAATAAAGAGGAAAGCTTTATTAATGAAGGTGGGGTTCTGTGACGCCTTGGTCTGGTCGTTGAACACAAACGAAGTACGCGAAGTTGCAACTATGGCGAACTTTTGATCTAAACAAAACCCAAAGTCTAAACGACGCCCTAAGGGCTGTATATATGGAGGAAGAGGAGGGAATTTCGTGGCCCCTGATGGTGGGGTCCGAAACCAACCCTAACTCTTGTTTCCCCACACATACGGACTCTAAAAATAGCCTATACTTAAGTATTTCGAAATTACATGGGCCTGGCCCAAAAATAAGGTGACGCAGCACCTAGAATAGCCTATGGACGAATATTATGAAGTGGCATCTTGTATATTTCATCCAAGGCTTCATTCACTCCTTATGGTGGCTTCAAAGTCCTGAAATCATCACTTGTAACTCCGTTCTTGATCCCCTTGCGCATGCCATCAACTCCATGCGTGTTCTTGCTCCAATGTTCATCCTTCTCCAAGCTAGGCCCTTCACTTGTAAGCAAAACAAATGTATCCAATTTAGGCAGTATCATATTCTCATGAACATTAGAATCATTACCAAGAAACGAAAGTACCTGGTAATTTAATTGGCGTGCACGAGCTCTAGTAATTGGTCCAGTATGTATAGCAGCAGGGGCTGTGGATGTAACAATGGTATTGATGTCCTCATCAGTGTGCAGGTTCATCGGGAAGCGTGCGAGCTGTTCAATGCAGGATTTGTGCATCTCTTCAACGCAAACGGTTCAGTTAAGCTGTAAAGCGACAGAAAGTAAACCAAAAGATATATGTGCTGCCACAAGCCCTTGTGCCATGCGAGCAGGCGTGAGTTGACGGGACGCATGCGAGCAGTCCGCCGTGTAGGCATACCGGGAGGCGTGCATGCAGGTGTGCGTATTGACGAGGAGGCATGCGAGTAGTTTTGGGAAATGATGGTAGGAATGGCAGAAGTCCGTCGTGCAGGCTCACCGGGAGGCGAGACAGCTTTTGACCGCAGCCTGCCTCGCTCCCACTAGTATGTATTAATTGCGCGCCCGAGCCACCGGCCATAATAGGCGGCTGCACCCCTGGTCCACAGTGGTCACCAACGTCTGGACTCTGGAGTCTATGATGATGCCGCCGAAGCGCACCATCGGAGGGAGTGGCAACGCTGGGGCTGGTGAAGCAACCGCACAACGCGTGAAGCTGGCCACAGAGGTTTCGGCCACCGCCGACGAGGTCTCGCGCGGGCAGCAGCGCGACCTTGACTTCGTCGGCGCCGTCGTGCCCCCCCCCAGCTAGAGCCGTAGGTCAACAGCAACTCTGGCAACGACTGCGACTCCGACGGAAAACCGGTTAGTCATCTATATACCCATTTGTGCGGCAAACATATCTTGTGTTTTCTCTTGTTAATCCCCCCACCCCGCCCCTCTATAATTTTTTCGGAATACAAATCCTATGGCTATGTTCTCTCAGTCCATGAAATTAGAGTAATTAAGATCTGTTAGATGCACGTAGTGTATTGATTGTTTGAATGTTATCTGTATAGAGTTGGTGATTAATTGTTTGTTCTGTATAAATGATTTTTGCGAATAATCTAACTAGGGTTAGCTTGCCTGCTAATAATTTGTGGCCAAATCTTGAGAATTGATTTTGAATGTCCTACATATGTGTTTGTGCCTTTTTCTTCCTAATCTTGAGACTTAATTTTGAATGTCCTACATGTTATGCCATTTTTTTCTTTCAGATTGGTATGTACACAGATGAGGCTCCGACCAGCGCATCCGACGGATGTAGATCTTGGACCCGGTTGTGCGTCCAGAAGCGCCCCCCTTGACCTGAGGAACCAGTAGAATCTCCGGCAGACCGCATCAGTGATCTCCCGGATGACTTCCTTGGGGAGATCATATCCATTCTCCCCACCAAGGATGGCTGCTGCACACAAGTCCTCGCATCTCGGTGGCGCACTCTATGGTGCACCGCGCCTCTTAATCTCGATTGTCGTCAGCTATCTGTCGATGATGATTCTGAACTCCCCAGAGGCATCATCTCCTCTCACGAGGGCTCCGTTCAACGCATCTGCATCCCGGCATGCTACCTGCCGGATATACCCTGCATGGTGGCCGCCTGGCTGACATCCCGTCGATTCGATAAACTCCAGCAGCTTGAGTTCTACCATTACTACAACGATAGGTTACCACCAAGAGCTGCATCTGTGCCCTCACCAACGATGCACATCTCATGGTTTTCCTCCTCTCTCCACACCGCCACCTTGACCCAGTGCCATCTAGCAGACTATCTGGTAAAAATGCTTCGACTGCTACTGCTGAAAAAACTTGCGCTTGTGTTGGTTGATCTGTCGGTGACCTCACTTCACAGCATCTCCACTCTAGCTCCGCTGCACTGCAGCGTTTGGTGCTTGTTTTTGGACTAGGAATCCATATCCCTTATCTCAAAATAAAGTCATCTCACCTTGTAAGCATTGGAATTCATTTTGAAGGACATGAGCTCATCATCGAAGATGCCCTACACTTCAAAGGTTGCTACTTGATTGTTGTTATAAACCTTCACAAATAACTGTGGCCTCTGCACCTAAACTGGGGACCTTGGGTGCAATTAGTGATCCGTTTGAATGGTTCGAGATGGTGTTTGCCTCCACACCTATTGAGGTACTGTATATCACGTACACTTTTGTAATTTGCATTTTTCATTTGTGCATGTAAGTTAAGTATCATCTTGGAGTACACTTTCAGTGTTAATATTATGTTTTATGCTCAACGAAGCGCTTGTCCATCCTATCAGTGGTGGTGGATTCTGTCAAGACCTTATATATCAGTATGTGGTGTTTTGATCTCAACCTCATTATTGCGTTGCTGCAATGCTTTCCATGTCTCGAGAATTTGTATATAAAGGTGATGATTTCACGCACATTGAAAGCCCATATATAATGTACTATAATTAATCGTTCAGCTATCACTCTTTCAACATAATCTTTTTTAGACATTAACTGTTTTCAATCTTCATCTCTATTTAGGCACTCACACATGGAGAAAAAGGTATAACCAATCGATGGTTCAAGAAGCACCGGGATTTTCTCAGATCTCATGACATTCGTTTGAAGACAGTAACACTAGCTTTGTCACATTCTTCATGTTGAATGCGAGGGTACTATTGTCTGTGAGGATTAAGTTTTTCACCAAGAAGTTTCTTACGGCTGCAAGTGTTGAACAACATAAAAAGAAGTTTCCGGTGGACCTAAGGGCTTCTGATCATGCTCGGCTTCTATTTACAACAACTTGTCATCATGGACCAGTAGAATTTCTGGCCGGGGATCTTGATTTTATGGATCAGACCGATCCATTTGATTGTGACTGCCGAAAACTTTGGTTGAGTTAGATGTCATTGTCCTGTTCAGTCTGGATTTGTCTAAACCTGATGAGCAATTAATCCTTGTGCTTTTGTACTGTTTGTTAGCTGGAGTTAGATATTGTTGCCCTTTTCAATTCGGCTTTGACCCATATTTTCTTTCATACTGGGCCAATGGCTTGCCATTTCTTTAATTAAGACATAAATATTATAAGCATTCACAACATATGGAAAGAACATCACTCTCGCGGGATCCTTGAGATCTTTGTTCATTATAGAATCGCAAGTTCTTAGTGCTGACCAGCACCCACAAACTTATTTTCAGCTTGCACACCAAATGGGCTGTAATTCTTAATAAGAAAAGCTGCATGGTAGTCACAGATTTGGATTTATTATTTGGACCCACGAGGAAAAAGCCTATCTAGGGCGGTGCCGACTCGACAGTAAACATTGAGGAACCTGGTTTTAAAATTACTGTAAATCCAAAACTCGCCTCAAAATCATGAAACTTGGCATGGTGTTATGTCATAGCACCAACATGTTGTGGTAAAAATTAGTCCAATTTGGGACAAGTTTTGGTACAAACTTCTTACAAACCAGAGCTTCTCTCAAAAAGGCTCATGGTTCCGAGAGGGACCTTGTCACCTATGTGTGTGAAACGACATACGCTGTCTCTTTCCGCCTTGATTTATTTTACAGAGGCAACATGCAACTATATATAGTAGCATCGTCCTAAAAGTATGAAATTATTCACGGTTGGTTTTGCCTTTTTATACATTATTTGAGTTTCCTAGGCATTTTGGAACGTACTTTCGTGTGTGCAAAGGTCATGTGTGTACTAGCCACATATGTAATTCGATGTTCACTCTGATTATGGAATCAAGTCCTTATAAGTTGTAAGTACATATGTTGTTGTTCTGTGTGCAATGACATCACACACGGACCATATTGGGGAACTCGTCGGTGATGATTTCATCAATCGCTGACAATTGTATACCACCAAGCATTTCCCCACAACACACACGGCTTATTAGCAGCAATCGTCTATGTTACTATCGGTCTTCACACACATTTTTTATTATAGACCTGTTTGCCACGTATCACACGCATCTTGTTATATTGAACCGTTTCTGTTCTCTTGGCTCAAAGCAAACAGTTCATCTGAGTGAACCGCATGCCGTATATCGCACACACGTTCATCTGGCTGACCGTTTCTTTTGTGTTGCCTAATCACAAACAGTTCATCTGAGTGAACCGTATGTTGTATATCGCACACACCTTCATCTGGCTGTCCATTTCCTTTGTTCCTCAACATCGCAAACAATTAATTGAACTAAACCGTATGCCCTGCATCACACACGCAACCAAAATCTGAACCGTGTTTGATGCATCCTCCATCGAAAACGTTTTACACCCTTTTTGATGGGTTTTTTACACCACCTTTTGCGATTATTGCATCGCACACAATTTTGTCGAAGGGTCTCTAATCGTAGTGTCGCATTAGCAACATCCTGCAGTAGTGAAATACTTGCAACCCAACGCGTAAGAGGGGTTGTCAATCCCTCTCGGGTAAAAGATAGATTGATTTGTATAATTTTGGATAAATAGATCTTGCAATAAAACAAAATAAAATGAATAAAGAAAAAGTGTAACAAGGTATTTTTTGGGTTTTTAGGATAATAGATCTGAAAACAAAAGCAAATAAAAATAGATCTCAAAGCAAATATGATAAAGAATAGACCCGGGGGCCGAAGATTTCACTAGTGGCTTCTCTCGAGAAAAATAGCATACGGCGGGTAAACAAATTAGTGTTGGGAAATTGATAGAACTTCAAATAATTATGACGATATCCAGGCAATGATCATTATATAGGCATGATACGTCTCCAATATATCTATAATGTTTTATTGTTCCATGATGTTATATTATCAATCTTGGATGTTTACAATCATTTTATAGCAACTTTATATCATTTTTTTGGGACTAACCTATTGACCTAGTGCCCCGTGCCAGTTGCAGTTTTTTGCTTGTTTTTTACTTTCCAGAAAATCAATACCAAACGGAGTACAAATGCAGCGAAACTTTTTGGAGAATTTTTCTGAGCCACAAAACACAGGATGAGCCAAAGAAGTACCAGAGAGGTGCCCCGAGGGGGGCACAACCCACCAGGGCGCGCCTGGGCCAGGTGGGTTGTGCCCACCTCGGTAGCCTCCCGCACCGCCTCTTTGCTCTATAAATACCCCAATATTCCAAAAACCCTAGGGGAGTCGACAAAACATAATTCCAGCTGCCACAAGTTCCAGAGACCACAGATCCAATCGAGACACCATCACTGAGGGATTTGTCATCCTCATTGGTGCCTCTCTGATGATGCGTGAGTAGTTCATTCTAGACCTACGGGTCTGTAGTTAGTAGCTAGATGGCTTCCTCTCTCTCTCTTTTGATTCTCAATACAATGGTCTCTTGGAGATCTATTTGATGTAACTCTTTTTGCGGTGAGTTTGTTGGGATCCGATAAACTTTGAGTTTATGATCAGATCTATGTTTTTATCCATGAAAGTTATTTCGGTCTTTTGATCTCTTATATGCATGATTACTTATATATAGCCTCGCATTTCTTCTTCGAATCGTTTAGTTAGGCCGACTAGATCGATTTTTCTTGCCATGGGAAGGGTGCTTTGTGATGGTTTCGATCTTATGGTGCTCAATCCCAGTGAAAGAAGGGGAAATGACACGTATGTATCGTTGCTATTAAGGATAACAAGATGGAGTCTATTCTAACATGAATAGATCTTGTCTACATCATGTCATCATTCTTATTGCATTACCCCATTTCTCCATGAACTTAATACATTAAATGCATGCTGGATAGCAGTCGATGTGTGGAGTAATAGTAGTAGATGCGGGCAGGAGTCGGTCTACTAATCTTGGACGTGATGCCTATATAATGATCATTGCCTGGATATCATCATAATTATTTGAAGTTCTATCAACTGCCCAACAATAATTTGTTTACCCACCGTATGCTAGTTTTCTCGGGAGAAGCCACTAGCGAAATCCACGGCCCCAGGGTCTCTTCTTTATCATATTTGCCTTCGAGATCTATTTTTATTTGATTTTATTTTCAGATCTATTAATCCAAAAACCCAAAAATACCTTGCTGCAATTTTTTGTTATTTATTTTATCTCGCGTTCCAGCAAGATCTATTTATCCAATCTACTACAATTTTATCTAACTTTTAACCCGGAGGGATTGACAACCCCTCTTTTACGTTGGGTTGCAAGTATTTGTTATATGTGTGCAGGTGCCGTTCATGTAGTGTTGCGTGGTTCTCCTACTGTTTTGATAACCTTGGTCTCATCACTAAGGGAAATACCTACCGTAGATGTGCTGCATCATCCCTTCCTCTTTGGGAAATACAGACGTAGTTCAAGCTGCATGAAAAGGAATTCCTGGCGCCATTGCAGGGGAGACATCATCAACATCTACTAGGTTCCTAATCACAAATCTCATCTCCTTGCAATTTACATTATTTGTCATTTTCCTCCCGTTTTCATCTCCCCCACTTCACAAAATTTGTCATTTTATCCGCCCTCTTTTTCATCCGTGTTTCTCATTGGAAATTTTGTTTGCTAGGATTTGTCATCATGAGTGACTTTGGTATGGCAGAAACGGATGATGGCGTAACTCCTAGAATTGGACGATCTGGCAATCTAGATGCTAAAACTTTTGTTTTGGGGCAAGGGAATGTTATAGGAAAAGAACGTATCCAAGAATTTTTCAATTGTGTTGGAAATTGAAGTCTTGACAATATGTTCCTATACTTAAAAGAACTAAATCTTATGCAGAAGCTATTTCAGCTCTAGTTTTGAAACTTGAAAATAAATTTACCCGTACCCATCCTACCTTGCAAAGTTTTTTTAAGTTACCCGTTATAAAGAATCCCAAAGCTAAAAAGTTGGCCACTCTTGTTCTTATGAATGAATTTGATTACGTAGTATGGAAGCTAGGGAATTTTTTTTATTTCTATGGTATGAATCGTGAAAAACTAGTGATAGATGAAACTCTTTACAATAGTTATTATGTGCTAAGACATTTGCTTGGGGATAATCAAATCTTTGATGAGAATCTTAAAAAGTAAGTCCCTGTTTTAGATGTAATCCAACAAGTTTTCAATGATGTTAATCAACACTATTCTTGGATTGTTGCCGGAAATCAAAGGGGATATGATGATAAGCAACTTGATAGTGATAAAGTCTCTATGGATAGGGTGTTTTATGTTGTTTTGCGAAACCTCCTGACAAAAACACCTCTAAGGAAAATGAAAAAAAAGATGCCAATACTTGAATCTTTGCATTATGCCTAGCTAGGGGCGTAAAATGATAGCGCTTGTTGGGAGGCAACTGATGTCTACTACACAACCTTCTTCTTGTAGACGTTGTTGGGCCTCCAAGTGCAGACGTTTGTAGGACAGTAGCAAATTTCCCTCAAGTGGATGACCTAAGGTTTATCAATCCGTGGGAGGCATAGGATGAAGATGGTCTCTCTCAAGCAACCCTGCAACCAAATAACAAAGAGTCTCTTGTGTCCCCAACACACCCAATACAATGGTAAATTGTATAGGTGCACTAGTTCAGCGAAGAGATGGTGATACAAGTGCAATATGGATGGCAGATATAGGTTTTTGTAATCTAAAAATATAGAAATAGCAAGGTAGCAAGTGGTAAAAGTGAGCGTAAACGGTATTGCAATGCTTAGGAAACAGGGCCTAGGGTTCATACTTTCACTAGTGCAAGTTCTCTCAACAATAATAACATAACTGGATCATATAACTATCCCTCAATATGCAACAAAGAGTCACTCCAAAGTCACTAATAGCGGAGAATAAACGAAGAGATTATGGTAGGGTACGAAACCACCTCAAAGTTATTCTTTCCGATCAATCCATTGGGCTATTCCTATAAGTGTCACAAACAACCCTAGAGTTCGTCGTAAAATAACACCTTAAGACACACATCAACCAAAACCCTAATGTCACCTAGATATTCCAATGTCAACTCAAGTATCCGTGGGTATGATTATACGATATGCATCACACAATCTCATATTCATCTATTAATTCCAACACAAAGTACTTCAAAGAGTGCCCCAAAGTTTCTACCGGAGAGTCAAGACGAAAACGTGTGCCAACCCCTATGCATCGGTTCATGGGCGGAACCCGCAAGTTGATCACCAAAACATACATCAAGTGGATCAATAGAATACCCCATTGCCACCACGGGTATCCCACGCAAGACATACATCAAGTGTTCTCAAATCATTAAAAGGCTCAATCCGATAAGATAACTTCAAAGGGGAAACTCAATCCATTATAAGAGAGTAGAGGGGGAGAAACATCATAAGATCCAACTATAGTAGCAAAGCTCGCGATACATCAAGATCGTATCACCTCAAGAACACGAGAGAGAGAGAGAGAGAGAGAGAGATCAAACACATAGCTACTGGTACATACCCTCAGCCCCAAGGATGAACTACTCCCTCCTCATCATGGGGAGCGCCGGGATGATGAAGATGGCCACCGGTGAGGGTTCCCCCCTCCGGCAGGGTGCCGGAACAGGGTCCCGATTGGTTTTTGGTGGCTACAGAGGCTTGCGACAGCGGAACTCCCGATCCATTCTGTTCCTCGAAGGTTTTAGGGTATATTGGTATATATAGGAGGAAGAAATACGTCAGGGGAGCCACGAGGGGCCCACGAGGGTGGAGGGCGTGCCCCCTGCCTCGTGCGTTCCTCGTTGATCCCCTGACGTGCACTCCAAGTCTCCCGGATTGGTTTCTTTCCAAAAATAACTCTCTCGAAGGTTTCATTCCGTTTGGACTCCGTTTGATATTCCTTCTCTTGAAAACACTGAAACAAGGGAAAAACTGGAACTGGCACTGGGCTCTGGGTTAATAGGTTAGTCCCAAAAGTAATATAAAAGTGCATAATAAAGCCCATAAACATCCAAGATGGATAATATAATAGCATGACTACTTCATAAATTATAGATACGTTGGAGACGTATCAGCATCCCCAAGCTTAATTCCTGCTCGTCCTCGAGTAGGTAAATGATAAAAGAAATAATTATGTATGAAGTGTGAATGCTAGCAAGTGCATAAGTTTGATCAACGATAGTTCCAATCACTCTTTCTAGCATCATTATATATCATAACAGTAGCTCAACTCATAAAACATTTCATGATCAAGTAACAAGCTATTCACATTTTAAAGCATAGACCATAATCTTTCTTGAAAACTAACAAACCGTGTTATTAGTCATCAAACAAGTACAATTCATCTTATTTTCAGGAAGAGTCTATGTCAGAGCTTTGATTCAACAAACTTCACATACTCAACTATCATTTAGTCTTCCATGATTGCTACCACTCAAAGCATATTTTTAGCACAAATAGTATTCATCAAACACAGACAAAGATAGGGGCTTAATGTTTCGCCTCCCAACCCTTTACCTCAGGGGTAATGTCAACTGTAATAATTCATGCTCAAATATATTTGAATGGCCATATATGCCTATCTTTCCATCACATGATGCTTGCCAACTAAAGAGTAGGTTGGAATGAGAAGGAATACTACTGACTCTTGCATAAATGTAAAAGATAGGCCCTTCGCAGAGGGAAGCTGGGATTTGCAGAGGTGCCAGAGATCGAAGCAAAAACAGAGATGAAAGTAATTTTGAGAGGTATGCTTTCATTGCCAACATAACAACCAAGATTTCCCAATATCTTCCATACTACATACATTATAAGCGGTCCCCAAATAGAAAGGTAAAGATTATTACTCCCCCTCCACCAACAATCATCAATCCATGGCTTGCCCGAAACAACGGGTGCCTCCAACTAACATCAATCCTGGGGGAGTTTTGTTTGCAATTATTTTTTATTTGATTTTGATCTTTTGATCATGGGACTGGGCATCACAGTTACCAGCCATTTTCTCGTGAATGATGAGCGGAGTCCACTCATCGTGAGAATAACCCACCTAGCATGGAAGATACTGAAGGAAATACGCCCTAGAGGCAATAATAAAGTTATTATTTATTTCCTTATATATCATGATAAATGTTTATTATTCATGCTAGAATTGTATTAACCGGAAACATAATACATGTGTGGATACATAGACAAACAGAGTGTCACTAGTACGCCTCTACTTGACTAGCTTGTTAATCAAAGATGGTTAAGTTTCCTAACCATAGACAAAGGAATTGTCATTTTATTAACAAGGTCACATCATTAGTTGAATGATCTGATTGGCATGACCCATTCCATTAGCTTAGCACCCGATCGTTTAGTATGTTTCTATTGCTTTCTCCATGACTTATACATGTTCCTTTGACTATGAGATTATGCAAATCCCGTTTACCGTAGGAACACTTTATGTGCTACCAAACGTCACAACATAACTGGGTGATTATAAAGGAGCTCTACAGGTGTCTCCGAAAGTATTTGTTGGGTTGGCGTATTTCGAGATTAGGATTTGTCACTCCGAATGTCAGAGAGGTATCTCAGGGCCTTCTCGGTAATGCACATCACATAAGCCTTGCAAGCATTGCAACCAATTAGATAGTTGCAAGATACTGATGATCGAGTAAAGAGACTTGCCGGTAACGAGTAAAGAGACTTGCCGGTAACGAGATTGAACTAGGTATTGGATACCGATGATCGAATCTCGGGCAAGTAACATACCGATGACAAAGGGAACAACGTATGTTGTTATGCGGTCTGACCGATAAAGATCTTCGTAGAATGTGTAGGAGCCAATATGGGCATCCAGGTCCCGCTATTGGTTATTGACCAGAGATTTGTCTCAGTCATGTCTACACTGTTCTCGAACCGTAGGGTCCGCACGCTTAAGGTTACGATGACAGTTATTATGAGTTTATGCATTTTGATCTACCGAAGTTAGTTCGGAGTCCCGGATGAGATCACGGACATGACGAGGAGTCTCGGAATGGTCAAGACATAAAGATTGATATATTGGACGACTATATTCGGACATCGGAATGGTTCCGAGTGGTTTGGGATAAAACCGGAGTGCCGGAGGGGTTACCGGAACCCCCCGAGGAAGTAATGGGCCTTATTGGGCCCGAGGGGAGAGAAAGGGCTGCGGCCAGGAGGTGGCGCGTGCCCCCCCATGGGGAGTCCGAATTGGACAAGGAGGGGGGGCGCGGCCCCCCTTTCCCTCTCCCTCTCCCTCTCTTTCCTTCCCCCTCTCTCTTCCTAGTTGGACTAGGAAAGGGGAGTCCTACTCCCACTAGGAGGAGGACTCCCCCTCCCTTTGGCGCGCCCCATAGGGCCGGCCGGCCTCCCCCCTTGCTCCTTTATATACGGGGGCAGGGGGCACCCTAGGACACACAAGTTGATCTTCGTGATCGTTCCTCAGCCGTGTGCGGTGCCCCCCTCCACCATATTCCACCTCGGTCATATTGTCGCGGTGCTTAGGCGAAGCCCTGCGTCGGTAGTTCATCAAGATCGTCACCACGCCGTCGTGCTGACGTAACTCGTCCCCGAGAGCTTTGCTGGATCGGAGCCCGGAGAACGTCATCGAGTTGTACGTGTGTCAAGAACTCGGAAGCGCCGGAGTAACGGTGCTTGGATCGGTCGGATCGGGTGGACGTACGACTACTTCCTCTATGTTGTGTCAACGCTTCCGCTTCGGTCTACGAGGGTACGTAGACAACACTCTCCCCTCTCGTTGCTATGCATCACCATGATCTTGCGTGTGTGTAGGAATTTTTTTGAAATTACTACGTTTCCCAACAGTGGCATCCGAGCCTAGGTTTTATGGTTTGATGTTATGCACGAGTAGAACACAAGTGAGTTGTGGACGATATAAGTCATACTGCCTACCAGCATGTCATACTTTGGTTCGGCGGTATTGTTGGATGAAGCGGCCCGGACCGACATTACGCGTACGCTTACGCGAGACTGGTTCTACCGCCGTGCTTTGCACACAGGTGGCTGGCGGGTGTCAGTTTCTCCAACTTTAGTTGAACCGAGTATGGCTACGCCCGGTCCTTGCGAAGGTTAAAACGGAGTCTATTTGACAAACTATCGTTGTGGTTTTGATGCGTAGGTGAGATTGGTTCTTGCTTAAGCCCGTAGCAGCCACGTAAAATTTGCAACAAACAAAGTAGAGGACGTCTAACTTGTTTTTGCAGGGCTTGTTGTGATGTGATATGGTCAAGACATGATGCTAAATTTTATTGTATGAGATGATCATGTTTTGTAACCGAGTTATCGGCAACCGGCAGGAGCCGTATGGTTGTCGCTTTATTGTATGCAATGCAATAGCCCTGTAATGCTTTACTTTATCACTAAGCGGTAGCGATAGTCGTAGAAGCATAAGATTGGCGAGACGACAACGATGCTATGATGGAGATCAAGGTGTCGCGCCGGTGACGATGGTGATCATGATGGTGCTGCGGAGATGGAGATCACAAGCACAAGATGATGATGGCCATATCATATCACTTATATTGATTGCATGTGATGTTTATCTTTTTATGCATCTTATCTTGCTTTGATTGACGGTAGCATTATAAGATGATCTCTCACTAAATTATCATAGTAATAGTGTTCTCCCTGAGTATGCACCGTTGCGAAAGTTCTTCGTGCTGAGACACCACGTGATGATCGGGTGTGATAGGCTCTACGTTCAAATACAACGGGTGCAAAACAGTTGCACACGTGGAATACTCAGGTTTAACTTGACGAGCCTAGCATATAAAAGATATGGCCTCGGAACACGGAGACTGAAAGGTCGAGCGTGAATCATATAGTAGATATGATCAACATAGTGATGTTCACCATTGAAACTACTCCATCTCACGTGATGATCGGACATGGTTTAGTTGATTTGGATCACGTGATCACTTAGAGGATTAGAGAGATGTCTATCTAAGTGGGAGTTCTTAAGTAATATGATTAATTGAACTTAAATTTATCATGAACTTAGTCCCTGATAGTATCTTGCTTGTTTATGTTGATTGTAGATAGATGGCTCGTGCTGTTGTTCCGTTGAATTTTAATGCGTTCCTTGAGAAAGCAAAGTTGAAAGATGATGGTAGCAATTACACGGACTGGGTCCGTAACTTGAGGATTATCCTCATTGCTGCACAGAAGAGTTACGTCCTGGAAGCACCGCTGGGTGCCAGGCCTGCTGCTGGAGCAACGCCAGATGTTGTGAACGTCTGGCAGAGCAAAGCTGATGACTACTCAATAGTTCAGTGTGCCATGCTTTACGGCTTAGAACCGGGACTTCAACGACGTTTTGAACATCATGGAGCATATGAGATGTTCCAGGAGTTGAAGTTAATATTCCAACAGAGTGCCCGGATTGAGAGATATGAAGTCTCCAATAAGTTCTATAGCTACAAGATGGAGGAGAATGGTTCTGTCAGTGAACATATACTCAAAATGTCTGGGTATTATAATCACTTGATTCAACTGGGAGTTAATCTTCCGGATGATTGTGTCACTGACAGAATTCTCCAATCACTTCCACCAAGCTACAAAGGCTTCGTGATGAACTATAACATGCAAGGGATGGATAAGACAATTCCCGAGCTCTTCGCAATGCTAAAGGCTGCGGAGGTAGAAATCAAGAAGGAGCATCAAGTGTTGATGGTCAACAAGACCACTAGTTTCAAGAAAAGGGGCAAAGGGAAGAAGAAGGGGAACTTCAAGAAGAACAGCAAACAAGTTGCTGCTCAAGAGAAGAAACCCAAGTCTGGACCTAAGCCTGAAACTGAGTGCTTCTAGTGCAAGCAGACTGGCCACTGGAAGCGGAACTGCCCCAAGTATTTGGCGGATAAGAAGGATGGCAAGGTGAACAAAGGTATATGTGATATACATGTTATTTATGTGTACCTTACTAATGCTCGCAGTAGCACCTGGGTATTTGATACTGGTTCTGTTGCTAATATTTGCAACTCGAAACAGGGACTATGGATTAAGCGAAGATTGGTTAAGGACGAGGTGACGATGCGCGTGGGAAACGGTTCCAAAGTCGATGTGATCGCAGTCGGCACGCTACCTCTACATCTACCTTCGGGATTAGTATTAGACCTGAATAATTGTTATTTGGTGCCAGCGTTGAGCATGAACATTATATCTGGATCTTGTTTGATGCGAGACGGTTATTCATTTAAATCAGAGAATAATGGTTGTTCTATTTATATGAGTAATATCTTTTATGGTCATGCACCCTTGAAGAGTGGTCTATTTTTGATGAATCTCGATAGTAGTGATACACCTATTCATAGTGTTGAAGCCAAAAGATGCAGAGTTGATACTGATAGTGCAATTTATTTATGGCACTGCCGTTTAGGTCATATCGGTGTAAAACGCATGAAGAAACTCCATACTGGTGGACTTTTGGAGCCACTTGATTATGAATCACTTGGCACTTGCGAATCGTGCCTCATGGGAAAGATGACCAAAACACCATTCTCCGGTACTATGGAGAGAGCAATAGATTTATTGGAGATCATACATACAGATGTATGTGGTCCGATGAATGTTGAGGCTCGTGGCGGATATCGTTATTTTCTCACCTTCACAGATGATTTAAGCAGATATGGTTATGTCTACTTAATGAAACACAAGTCTGAAACATTTGAAAAGTTCAAAGAATTTCAGAGTGAAGTTGAAAATCATCGTAACAAGAAAATAAAGTTTCTACGATCTGATCGTGGAGGAGAATATTTGAGTTACGAGTTTGGTCTACATTTGAAACAATGCGGAATAGTTTCGCAACTCACGCCACCCGGAACACCACAACGCAATGGTGTGTCCGAACGTCATAATCGTACTTTACTAGATATGGTGCGATCTATGATGTCTCTTATAGATTTACCGCTATCGTTTTGGGGTTATGCTTTAGAGACGGCCGCATTCACGTTAAATAGGACACCGTCGAAATCCGTTGAGACGACGCCTTATGAACTATGGTTTAGCAAAAAACCGAAGTTGACGTTTCTTAAAGTTTGGGGCAGCGATGCTTATGTGAAAAAGCTTCAACCTGATAAGCTCGAACCCAAATCGGAAAAATGTGTCTTCATAGGATATCCAAAAGAAACTATTGGATACACCTTCTATCACAGATCCGAAGGCAAGACTTTTGTTGCTAAATTCAGAGTCTTTCTAGAAAAAGAGTTTCTCTCGAAAGAAGTGAGTGGGCGGAAAGTAGAACTTGATCAGGTAACTGTACCTGCTCCCTTATTGGAAAGTAGTACATCACAGAAATCTGTTTCTGGAGCACCTACACCAATTAGTGAGGAAGCTGATGATATTGATCATGAAACTTCAGATCAAGTTACTACAGAACCTCGTAGATCAACCAGAGTAAGATCCGCACCAGAGTGGTACGGCAATCCCGTTTTGGAAGTCATGCTACTAGATCATGACGAAGCTACGAACTATGAAGAAGTGATGGTGAGCCCAGATTCCGCAAAATGGCTAGACGCCATGAAATCTGAGATGGGATCCATGTATGACAACAAAGTATGGACTTTGGTTGACTTGCCCGAGGGTCGGCAAGCAATAGAGAATAAGTGGATCTTTAAGAAGAAGACTGACGCTGACGGTAATGTTACTGTCTACAAAGCTCGACTTGTCGCGAATGGTTTTCGACAAGTTCAAGGGATTGACTACGATGAGACCTTCTCACCCGTAGCGATGCTTAAGTCTGTCCGAATCATGTTAGCAATTGCCGCATTTTATGATTATGAAATTTGGCAAATGGATGTAAAGACTGCATTCCTGAATGGATTTCTGGAAGAAGAGTTGTATATGATGCAACCAGAAGGTTTTATCGATCCAAAGGGAGCTAACAAAGTGTGCAAGCTCCAGCGATCCATTTATGGACTGGTGCAAGCATCTCGGAGTTGGAATAAACGCTTTGACAGTGTGATCAAAGCATTTGGGTTTATACAGACTTTAGGAGAAGCCTGTATTTACAAGAAAGTGAGTGGGAGCTCTGTAGCATTTCTGATATTATATGTAGATGACATATTACTGATTGGAAATGATATAGAATTTCTGGATAGCATAAAGGGATACTTGAATAAGAGTTTTTCAATGAAAGACCTCGGTGAAGCTGCTTACATATTGGGCATTAAGATCTATAGAGATAGATCAAGACGCTTAATTGGACTTTCACAAAGCACATACCTTGACAAAGTTTTGAAGAAGTTCAAAATGGATCAAGCAAAGAAAGGGTTCTTGCCTGTGTTACAAGGTGTGAAGTTGAGTAAAACTCAGTGCCCGACCACTGCAGAAGATAGAGAGAAGATGAAAGATGTTCCCTATGCTTCAGCCATAGGCTCTATCATGTATGCAATGTTGTGTACCAGACCTGATGTGTGCCTTGCTGTAAGTTTAGCAGGGAGGTACCAAAGTAATCTAGGAGTGGATCACTGGACAGCGGTCAAGAATATCCTGAAGTACCTGAAAAGGACTAAGGAAATGTTTCTCGTATATGGAGGTGACAAAGAGCTCGTCGTAAATGGTTATGTTGATGCAAGCTTTGACACTGATCCGGACGATTCTAAATCGCAAACCGGATACGTATTTACATTAAACGGTGGAGCTGTCAGTTGGTGCAGTTCTAAACAAAGCGTCATGGCGGGATCTACATGTGAAGCGGAGTACATAGCTGCTTCGGAAGCAGCAAATGAAGGAGTCTGGATGAAGGAGTTCATATCCGATCTAGGTGTCATACCTAGTGCATCGGGTCCAATGAAAATCTTTTGTGACAATACTGGTGCAATTGCCTTGGCAAAGGAATCCAGATTTCACAAGAGAACCAAGCACATCAAGAGACGCTTCAATTCCATCCGGGATTTGGTCCAGGTGGGAGACATAGAGATTTGCAAGATACATACGGATCTGAATGTAGCAAACCCGTTGACTAAGCCTCTTCCACGAGCAAAACATGATCAGCACCAAGACTCCATGGGTGTTAGAATCATTACTGTGTAATCTAGATTATTGACTCTAGTGCAAGTGGGAGACTGAAGGAAATATGCCCTAGAGGCAATAATAAAGTTATTATTTATTTCCTTATATATCATGATAAGTGTTTAGTATTCATGCTAAAATTTTATTAACCGGAAACATAATACATGTGTGGATACATAGACAAACAGAGTGTCACTAGTACGCCTCTACTTGACTAGCTTTTTAATCAAAGATGGTTAAGTTTCCTAACCATAGACAAAGGAGTTGTCATTTGATTAACAAGGTCACATCATTAGTTGAATGATCTGATTGACATGACCCATTCCATTAGCTTAGCACCCGATCGTTTAGTATGTTGCTATTGCTTTCTCCATGACTTATACATGTTCCTTTGACTATGAGATTATGCAACTCCCGTTTACCGTAGGAACACTTTGTGTGCTACCAAACGTCACAACGTAACTGGGTGATTATAAAGGAGCTCTACAGGTGTCTCTGAAAGTATTTGTTGGGTTGGCGTATTTCGAGATTAGGATTTGTCACTCCGAATGTCGGAGAGGTATCTCAGGGCCTTCTCGGTAATGCACATCACATAAGCCTTGCAAGCATTGCAACCAATTAGATAGTTGCAAGATGATGTATTACGGAACGAGTAAAGAGACTTGCCGGTAACGAGATTGAACTAGGTATTGGATACCGACGATCGAATCTCGGGCAAGTAACATACCGATGACAAAGGGAACAACGTATGTTGTTATGCGGTCTGACCGATAAAGATCTTCATGGAATGTGTAGGAGCCAATATGGGCATCCAGGTCCCGCTATTGGTTATTGACCAGAGATTTGTCTCAGTCATGTCTACACTGTTCTCGAACCGTAGGGTCCGCACGCTTAAGGTTACGATGACAGTTATTATGAGTTTATGCATTTTGATGTACCGAAGTTAGTTCGGAGTCCCGGATGAGATCACGGACATGACGAGGAGTCTCGGAATGGTCGAGACATAAAGATTGATATATTGGACGACTATATTCGAACATCCGAATGGTTCCGAGTGGTTTCGGATAAAACCGGAGTGCCGGAGGGGTTACCGGAACCCCCTGGGGAAGTAATGGGCCTTATTGGGCCCGAGGGGAGAGAAAGGGCTGCGTCCAGGAGGTGGCGCCCCCCCCCATGGGGAGTCCGAATTGGACAAGGAGGGGGGGCGCGGCCCCCCTTTCCCTCTCCCTCTCCCTCTCTTTCCTTCCCCCTCTCTCTTCCTAGTTGGACTAGGAAAGGGGAGTCCTACTCCCACTAGGAGGAGGACTCCCCCTCCCTTTGGCGTGTCCCATAGGGCCGGCCGGCCTCCCCCCTTGCTCCTTTATATACGGGGGCAGGGGGCACCCTAGGACACACAAGTTGATCTTCGTGATCGTTCCTCAGCCGTGTGTGGTGCCCCCCTCCACCATATTCCACCTCGGTCATATTGTCGCGGTGCTTAGGCGAAGCCCTGCGTCTGTAGTTCATCAAGATCGTCACCACGCCGTCGTGCTGACGTAACTCGTCCCCGAGAGCTTTGCTGGATCGGACCCCGGAGAACGTCATCGAGCTGTACGTGTGTCAAGAACTTAGAAGCGCCGGAGTAACGGTGCTTGGATCGGTCGGATCGGGAGGACGTACGACTACTTCCTCTACGTTGTGTCAATGCTTCCGCTTCGGTCTACGAGGGTACGTAGACAACACTCTCCCCTCTCGTTGCTATGCATCACCATGATCTTGCGTGTGCTTAGGAATTTTTTTGAAATTACTACGTTTCCCAACAGATACTGCTAGCCCCTAGTCGCTACATGAGCGATTCGGGCATACAAAACAGATTATTATTTGAAGGTTTAGAGTTTGGCACATGCAAATTTACTTGGAACGGCAGGTAAATACCGCATATAGGTAGGTATGGTGGACACTCATGGAAGGAACTTGGTTCAAGTGATTTGGATGCACAAGTAGTATTCCCGCTTAGTACAGATAATTTGGCTAGCAAAGGATTCTAAATAGCAAGCACCACATGTTAGAGGATCCATAACAATATAACTTCTATAAAAATATACCCAAGCATAACTCATTATGTTGTCTTCCTGGTCCAACTTCAACTAATTTGCTCAGGTTTGAAAATAATTAATGGGGATCACAATCATAGAAGATGTCCAGGATAGTATATTTATATGTGAAATCTCTCTTCCTTCAATATTCTTTCATGAATTGTTCAAGTGACCAATACAATGTTTGCTAACCTTCAATAAATTACCCCCTCTACTTCTTATATGTGAAGGAATTACTCCCCATGGGAAAGGTATATGAAACATATATAATTTCAGATTTATGACATTCAAATCATTCAACTATTTACTCATAGGATATAAGTGAAGCACGCGAGTAAATGACAAACTACTCCAAAAAGATATAAGTGAAGATTAATGAGTAGTTAAATAATTATGTAGCTATGTGAAGACTCTCTCCCATTTTAAGAATTTCAGATCCTGATATTTTATTCAAACAGCAAGCAAAACAAAATAAAGTAAATTGACGCTCCAAGCAAAACACATATCACGTGGTGAATAAAAATATAGCTCCAAGTAAAGTTATCGATGAACGAAGACAAAACAGGGGATGCCACCCAGGGCATCCCCAATATTAGACGCTTGGTTGTCCTTGAATATTACTTTGGGGGTGCCTTGGGCATCCCCAATCTTAGGCTCTTGCCACTCCTTATTCCATAGTCCATCGAATCTTTACCCAAAACTTGAAAATTTCCCAACACAAAACTCAACAGAAAACTCGTAAGCTCCGTTAGTATAAGAAAATAAATCACCACTTTTGGTACTGTAATGAACTCATTCTAAATTCATATTGGTGTAATATCTACTATATTCCAACTTATCTATGGTTCATACTATCGGTGTACTAAAGTAGGGGTACCTTAGTACCCCAGACTCGTGCACGGGCAGTTGTAGCACCCTGCGGCAAGGCCCGCCCAGGAAGCGCCAAGAGAAGACCAAGCATTCAAGACAAGGCCCCCGGCAAGAGGAGCTTGCCGGGCCAAGAAGACAAGGCCCCCGGCAAGAGGAGCTTGCCGGGCCAAGAAGACAAGACCCCGGCAAGAGGAGCTTGCCGGGACGACTGAGCCCATGTAAGGCCATCCAAGAACAAAGTATACGAGACAGAAGATCGGGACCCCGACAAGAGGAGCTTGTTGGGGAGGCCGAACCCAGGCACCACAAGAGAAGCCCGCCACGGCATGCGCCCCGGCAAGGCCTGATAGCCGGCACGCTATCAGGCACAGGAAGACGACCCCCGCGGCAAGCCACTTGCCGCGGCAAAATCGCCACCTCAGGACTGCGCTCTAGCTCGCCCGCCCACGCGTCGCTCCGGGGTTTCCCCCAAGGGCACGTGGCGGGGCACCGCGCAGCCTGGGGTATGCGGTGGCATGCAGCCACTACCGTGGCGAGCGGTGGCGCACCTAACGGTCCGCCTCGGTGCTGTCCAGGCGACCGTGAAGGGCATTTAATGCCCTTGTCCCCTACCGTCAGAAGTAGGTATGATAACACTGTGCCGCACTGTAGCGCCACCGTTCCCGCACTATTACAACTACCACCCCTTTTACACTTTTACCCCTTTCTCTTACGTTGACACCTGTCGGTGACCCCTTTGCGCTATAAAAGGAGGCCCGTGTGCAACGTAGAGGGGGTTCCGGGGTTCCGAGGTTCGGAGATTTGGGACCCAGACGGCCATACGCTCGGTGCAGCTAGCTCTCCAAGCTCCCGAGCTCCCCAGTTCAATACAACCAAGCAGGAGTAGGGTTTTACGCGACCATCGCGGCCCGAACCTGGGTAAACCGCCCGTGTGCTCGCCTCGATCTGCTCTCTGTGCTCTCTCCGCCCCCCTCACCGGACTACGAAAGGGGCTCCGGCCCCATAGGTGCTCGCGGGGGACGCCGTCCGCCCCGACATCTTTGGCGCGCCAGGTAGGGGGCACTCGGGGGGACAGCCCGCTCCTGCGGATCCCAGGATCCGTCCAGTCGAAGCAGGTGTCCCCGGTAAGCCTTGCTCCGGCAAGCAGATCAGCAGTCTGAACGCCGAGGGACAGCCCGCTCCTGCGGATCCAAGGATCCGTCCAGTCGAAGCAGGTGTCCCCGGTAAGCCTTGCCCCGGCAAGCAGATCAGCAGCCTACCTCTTGTCGGGGTCCCGATCTTCTGTCTCGTATACTTTGTTCTTGGATGGCCTTACATGGGCTCAGTCGTCCCGGCAAGCTCCTCTTGCCGGGGTCTTGTCTTCTTGGCCCGGCAAGCTCCTCTTGCCGGGGGCCTTGTCTTCTTGGCCCGGCAAGCTCCTCTTGCCGGGGGCCTTGTCTTGAATGCTTGGTCTTCTCTTGGCGCTTCCTGGGCGGGCCTTGCCGCAGGGTGCTACAACTGCCCGTGCACGAGTCTGGGGTACATCGTTAAGATAGACAGTTTCTCGCCCGGCAACAGGCCCAGCCGCTCCCCCGCACTGCTCGACCTTCCTCACGCCCTTGGCGGAGGCGGGGAGCAGGCGG
This sequence comes from Aegilops umbellulata, assembly GCA_032464435.1. Classification (NCBI taxonomy): domain Eukaryota; kingdom Viridiplantae; phylum Streptophyta; class Magnoliopsida; order Poales; family Poaceae; genus Aegilops; species Aegilops umbellulata. The sequence continues at coordinate 134,045,032 of CP136060.1, read as the reverse complement.
GTTCCGGCCCCTCGCTTCCCTCCCTCTTGCTGCCGCGGCTGCTATCGAAACGGGCCCCAGGAACGCGCTCTGGGGCTTGCCGCTAAGAGAGCACGGTAGCTTTTCAGGAGGAAAGGAGGCTTTCTAATTCCACAGTCCATAAGAGAATGCATGATGAGGGATGCAAAAACTTATCTGAGGTTGCAGCCCCCGGCGACTCTGGCTCGCCGGGGCGTAGGTGTTGGCTCGTCCTTCTCCTCTTCCTTGTCCTTGAGCGGCCCGGCAAGGACATTCAATTCCTGCGAGCCAAAAGGGAAAGGACGGGAAAAAGACGCGGACTCGACCTCTAAGTTAGGGGTTAGCGACAGTTAGGAACTGACAACCCTAACCAAGGACGAGACTCTGACTCAGCATGCATGCTAAAATCTAGGGCGCCAGCGCTTCTTTATCTTCGGCCAGGGGCTTCGCCTGGCTTTGTACGAGGGCTTAAATGCAACATCGGCAAGACCTGCACAAACCGGTGGTTGCCGGAGCGGATCACGGCAACCGCGCCTTATGGGCGAAACTTGCGAAGATGCTCTATATTCCCAGGAGTTGCTCACTGGTAGGCCCTCTTCGGTCTTGAGGTGGACAGCGCCGGGCCTCGCGACTCGTCTCACCCGATAAGGGCCTTCCTGCTTCGGCGTCGACTTGTTATAATTCTTGGCCGACTGAACGTGCCTAAGAACAAGGTCGCCTAACAGGGCAACTTTATCTGATGCCAGGGGCTTCGCCTGGCTTTGTACAAGGGGTTACATGCAGCAGCGGCAAGGCCTGTACAAACCGATGGTTGCCGGAGCGGATCACGGCAACCCCTACCTGGCGCGCCAAAGATGTCGGGGCGGACCGAGTCCCCCGCGAGCACCTATGGGGCCGGAGCCCCTTTCGTTGTCCGGTGAGGGGGGCGGAGGGAGCACAGAGAGCAGATCGAGGCGAGCACACGGGCGGTTTACCCAGGTTCGGGCCGCGATGCACGCGTAAAACCCTACTCCTGCTTGGTTGTATTGAACTGGGGAGCTCGGGAGCTTGGAGAGCTAGCTGCACCGAGCGTATGGCCGTCTGGGTCCCAAATCTCCGAACCTCGGAACCCCCTCTACGTTGCACACGGGCCTCCTTTTATAGCGCAAAGGGGTCACCGACAGGTGTCAACGTAAGAGAAAGGGGTAAAAGTGTAAAAGGGGTGGTAGTTGTAATAGTGCGGGAACGGTGGCGCTACAGTGCGGCACAGTGTTATCATACCTACTTCTGACGGTAGGGGACAAGGGCATTAAATGCCCTTCACGGTCGCCTGGACAGCACCGAGGCGGACCGTTAGGTGCGCCACCGCTCGCCATGGTAGTGGCTGCATGCCACCGCATACCCCAGGCTGCGCGGTGCCCCGCCACGTGCCCTTGGGGGAAACCCCGGAGCGACGCGTGGGCGGGCGAGCTGGAGCGCAGTCCTGAGGTGGCGATTTTGCCGCGGCAAGTGGCTTGCCGCGGGGGTCGTCTTCCTGTGCCTGATAGCGTGCCGGCTATCAGGCCTTGCCGGGGCGCATGCCGTGGCGGGCTTCTCTTGTGGTGCCTGGGTTCGGCCTCCCCGACAAGCTCCTCTTGTCGGGGTCCCGATCTTCTGTCTCGTATACTTTGTTCTTGGATGGCCTTACATGGGCTCAGTCGTCCCGGCAAGCTCCTCTTGCCGGGGCCTTGTCTTCTTGGCCCGGCAAGCTCCTCTTGCCGGGGGCCTTGTCTTCTTGGCCCGGCAAGCTCCTCTTGCCGGGGGCCTTGTCTTGAATGCTTGGTCTTCTCTTGGCGCTTCCTGGGCGGGCCTCGCCGCAGGGTGCTACAACTGCCCGTGCACGAGTCTGGGGTACTAAGGTACCCCTACTTTAGTACACCGACAGGAGCCCCCGGGCCTGGGCCACACACGGTGCCGAGCGTCGTTGGGCCAGGCCCTAACAGTGCACGGGCACGCGTGGCCTTGGTCGCGCTGCTCCTTAACTCCGCACCCGTCGCACCTTCCCCAGGCGGCGCGCGCATATCGCGGCGTCGTGGGGGCGGGGCGTGCGGGGTGAGCGTGACGTGGGTGGCGTGCGCGGGGCTGAACCGCGCAGGCGCGCGTCACGTCGCGCACGATCTCTTTATTCGGAGAGGCGAAGCGTCCCCCCCCACCTCTTCCTCTTATAAGCGGAGGAAAGCAGGGGCGGTTGCCTACGTGAAAAGAGGGATTACAAGGCTTAAACGCAACTAAGGCCCGAAGGCTTACAAGCTGAAAAGAGATAAGGTGCCCGTAATCCCTTTCTTGTCTCTCTCCTCAGGAGGTAGGGAAAGTAGGCGAAGAGGGCGAAAGGGGCACCTAGATGAGCTACGGGTGGCAGAAGGCACCAAGAGAAGATCCGGGGGCTCCGCCCGGGGGTCTCCGGAGGCTGAAGAAGACGGAGGCGCCGGAGGCAGAGCTGGAAGATGAGGCAGCGGCCTTGCCGCCAGCCTCTTCCTCTTCCCCAGCCTCGCCACTCCGGCCGCCCGAGGAGATCAAGCCCCCGGCAAGAGGAGCTTGCCGGGCCGAAGAGAAGACCCCGGTGGTCGTCACCGAGAGCAAGGGTGATGATGGCGTCTGGGGCGCATCTGGAACACGAGGCACCGGAGCGTCAGCCAGCTGTCGAAGTCGGCCCGTACTCCGACTTCGCGGCCTTCGACGCCCGCCCTCCGTCCTCCTCAGCAGCCCCCCTACGCCAGCCGCCCAAGGAGACGACCCCGGGGAGTTCACGGAGCCCGGCGCGGACGATGGGGCCGCCGGTGCCACACGGAGCTGCGACCGACGCCTAGTCGGACCCGTCATCCCGGCGGCTGCTCCCCTCGTCGTCGCTGTCGCTCCCCTCCTTGTCACTCTCGCTCGAGGAGGAGCCTTCGCTGTCGGAGGAGCTATCTTCGCAGCACCGGGCCCGGATGCCGAAGCCCCAGAAGGCCTTGATGGAGAGGAGGTCCTCCCCCACTAGCTTAAAGTGGAGGGTGAACCCCTCCGTCAAGCTGTGGATCCGGGCGAACGTCTTCCACCCGCGGCCCAGACACACCACGCCGGGGGCTCGGGGCTCGACGTGGACTCGCGTCCCACTGATCCGGCAGCCCCTCATGCGCAGGTTTAGCGTCTCAGGCTGCTCCGCCTCCAACACGTTCGCAAATGGAGCGGGAAGCCGGAGGCGGCGACGAGGCGCCCGGCGCAGCCTGATGATGAACTCACGGGGGTCGTCCCCGAGATGGACCGCGGGAAGGAACGGAGCCGCTGGCGGGGGCAAGGACGGCGCACCGATCCGTCCGCCCCGAGCGCCTCGGCCCCGTCCACGACCTCGTCCGCGACCTCGCCCTCTCCCTCTTCCCCCGACGACCGGCTCCACCGCCGCGGGCGCAAGGGGAGGAGGGGCGCGTTGCCTAGCAGACACCCTCGCGACAACCGAAGAAGAACCAGGGTTCCCCCCCTCCATCACGGATGGGGGAAGGAAACCAGAAGCAGAAGGAGGAAGGAGATGGAGTGCGGATTTCCGTCGCCCCCTTCCGCTCCTTATAAAGGGGCGGAGTGGGACCGCGGCCGCCTCGCTCCTCCAATAGAAGCGGAGGAAGGGCAGGCGACTGGGGCTGACCCACTGCATCGACCCGCGCCGGCCCGACTCCCTGCCTCCGCCGCCGCGACTCCGAGTGCATGAGGACCGCGTGGTGGGCGCGCAGAACCGAGGCGACGGGTGGGACGACCTCTCCCCATCCCGTGATTATGGGGAACGGACGCCTCGAAAGCCGCGCCTCACCCCCGTTCATTTATCGAGCCGCGCCTCCGCACCTCCCTCCACTTAAAGAGGGAACGGGCGTTTCGCCCCCACGACGCCGCGATAAGCACGCGCCGCCTGGGGAAGGTGCGACGGGTGCGGAGTTGAGGAGCAGCGCGACCAAGGCCACGCGTGCCCGTGCACTGTTAGGGCCTGGCCCAACGACGCTCGGCACCGTGTGTGGCCCAGGCCCGGGGGCTCCTGTCGGTGTACTAAAGTAGGGGTACCTTAGTACCCCAGACTCGTGCACGGGCAGTTGTAGCACCCTGCGGCAAGGCCCGCCCAGGAAGCGCCAAGAGAAGACCAAGCATTCAAGACAAGGCCCCCGGCAAGAGGAGCTTGCCGGGCCAAGAAGACAAGACCCCGGCAAGAGGAGCTTGCCGGGACGACTGAGCCCATGTAAGGCCATCCAAGAACAAAGTATACGAGACAGAAGATCGGGACCCCGACAAGAGGAGCTTGTCGGGGAGGCCGAACCCAGGCACAACAAGAGAAGCCCGCCACGGCATGCGCCCCGGCAAGGCCTGATAGCCGGCACGCTATCAGGCACAGGAAGACGACCCCCGCGGCAAGCCACTTGCCGCGGCAAAATCGCCACCTCAGGACTGCGCTCCAGCTCGCCCGCCCACGCGTCGCTCCGGGGTTTCCCCCAAGGGCACGTGGCGGGGCACCGCGCAGCCTGGGGTATGCGGTGGCATGCAGGCACTACCGTGGCGAGCGGTGGCGCACCTAACGGTCCGCCTCGGTGCTATCCAGGCGACCGTGAAGGGCATTTAATGCCCTTGTCCCCTACCGTCAGAAGTAGGTATGATAACACTGTGCCGCACTGTAGCGCCACCGTTCCCGCACTATTACAACTACCACCCCTTTTACACTTTTACCCCTTTCTCTTACGTTGACACCTGTCGGTGACCCCTTTGCGCTATAAAAGGAGGCCCGTGTGCAACGTAGAGGGGGTTCCGGGGTTCCGAGGTTCGGAGATTTGGGACCCAGACGGCCATACGCTCGGTGCAGCTAGCTCTCCAAGCTCCCGAGCTCCCCAGTTCAATACAACCAAGTAGGAGTAGGGTTTTACGCGACCATCGCGGCCCGAACCTGGGTAAACCGCCCGTGTGCTCGCCTCGATCTGCTCTCTGTGCTCTCTCCGCCCCCCCTCACCGGACTACGAAAGGGGCTCCGGACCCATAGGTGCTCGCGGGGGACGCCGTCCGCCCCGACACATACCCTCTGATACTACTCATAGATTCATCAAAATAAGCAAACAACACATAGAAAACAGAATCTGTCAAAAACAGAACAGTCTGTAGTAATCTGTATCAAACGTATACTTATGTAACTCCGAAAATTCTTAAATAAATTGGTGGACCTGATAAATTTGTCTAGTAATCATCTTTAGAAAGAATCAACTAAATATAACTCTCCAGTAAAAAGTTTTAGCTAATCTCGTGAGCGCTAAAGTTTCTGTTTTTTACAGCATGATCATAAAGACTTTACCCAAGTCTTCCCAAAGGTTCTACTTGGCACAAACACTAACTAAAAACACAAAACCACATCTAAACAGAAGCTAGATGGATTATTTATTCCTAAATAGAACCAAAAAGCAAGAAACTAAAATAAAATTGGGTTGCCTCCCAACAAGCGCTATCGTTTAGCGCCCCTAGCTAGGCATGATAATTTCAATGATGCTCACATAAAAGATAAGAATTGAAACATAAAGAGAGCATCATAAAGAATATGACTAGCACATTTAATTCTAACCCACTTCCTATGCATAGGGATTTTGTGAGCAAATAACTTATGGGAACAATAATCAACTAGCATAGGAAGGCAAAACAAGCATAACTTCAAAACTTTAAGCACATAGAGAGGAAACTTCATATTATTGCAATTCCTACAAGCATATATTCCTCCCTCATAATAATTTTCAGTAGTATCATGAATGAATTCAACAATATAACCAGCACCTAAAGCATTCTTTTCATGATCTACAAGCATAGAAATTTTACTACTCTCCACATAAGCAAATTTCTTCTCATTCGGAACAGTGGGAGCAAATTCAACAAAATAACTATCATGTGAAGCATGATCCAATTGAAAATTAAAATCATGATGACAAGTTTCATGGTTATCTTTATTCTTTATAGCATACGTGTCATCACAATAATCATCATAAATAGGAGTCATGCTTTTATCATAATAAATTTTCTCATCAAAACTTGGGGGACTAAATATATCATCTTCATCAAACATAGCATCCCCAAGCTTGTGGCTTTGCATATCATTAGCATCATGGATATTCATAGAATTCATACTAACAACATTGCAATCATGCTCATCATTAAAATATTTAGTGCCAAACATTCTAATGCATTCTTCTTCTAGCACTTGAGCACAATTATTGGAATCCTTATTTTCATGAAAGACATTAAAAAGATGAAGCATATGAGGCACTCTCAATTCCATTTTTTTGTAGTATTCTTTTATAAACCAAACTAGTGCTAGTACAAGAAACAAAAATATTCGATTGCAAGATCTAAAGATATACCTTCAAGCACTCACCTCCCCGGCAACGGCGCCAGAAAAGAGCTTAGTTGACGGGGTGTGGGTGTCGCTTACCTAGCCTCCCCAGCAACGGCGCCAGAAAAGATCTTGATGTCTACTACACAACCTTCTTCTTGTAGACGTTGTTGGGCCTCCAAGTGCAGAGGTTTGTAGGACAGTAGAAAATTTCCCTCAAGTGGATGACCTAAGGTTTATCAATCCGTGGGAGGTGTAGGATGAAGATGGTCTCTCTCAAGCAACCCTGCAACCAAATAACAAAGAGTCTCTTGTGTCCCCAACACACCCAATACGATGGTAAATTGTATAGGTGCACTAGTTCGGCGAAGAGATGGTGATACAGGTGCAATATGGATGGTAGATATAGGTTTTTGTAATCTGAAAATATAAAAACAGCAAGGTAGCAAGTGGTAAAAGTGAGCGTAAGCAGTATTGCAATGCTTAGGAAACAAGGCCTAGGGTTCATACTTTCACTAGTGAAAGTTCTCTCAACAATAATAACATAATTGGATCATATAACTATCCCTCAACATGCAACAAAGAGTCACTCCAAAGTCACTAATAGCGGAGAACAAACGAAGAGATTATGGTAGGGTATGAAACCACCTCAAAGTTATTCTTTCCGATCAATCCATTGGGCTATTCCTATAAGTGTCACAAATAGCCCTAGAGTTCGTAGTAAAATAACACCTTAAGACACACATCAACCAAAACCCTAATGTCACCTAGATACTCCAATGTCACCTCAAGTATCCGTGGGTATGATTATACGATATTCATCACACAATCTCAGTTTCATCTATTCAATCCAACACAAAGTACTTCAAAGAGTGCCCCAAAGTTTCTAACGGAGAGTCAAGACGAAAACGTGTGCCAACCCCTATGCATACGTTCATGGGCGGAACCCGCAAGTTGATCACCAAAACATACATCAAGTGGATCAATAGAATACCCCATTGTCACCACGGGTATCCCACACAAGACATACATCAAGTGTTCTCAAATCATTAAAAGACTCAATCCTATAAGATAACTTCAAAGGGGAAACTCAATCCATTACAAGAGAGTAGAGGGGGGGAAACATCATAAGATCCAACTATAGTAGCAAAGCTCGCGATACATCAAGATCGTATCACCTCAAGAACACGACAGAGAGAGATCAAACACATAGCTACTGGTACATACCCTCAACCCCGAGGGTGAACTACTCCCTCCTCGTCATGGAGAGCGTCGGGATGATGAAGATGGCCACCGGTGAGGGTTCCCCCCTCCGGTAGGGTGCCGGAACAGGGTCCCGATTGGTTTTTGGTGGCTACAGAGGCTTGCGGCAGCGGAACTCCCGATCTATTATGTTCCCCGAAGGTTTTAGGGTATATTGGTATATATAGGAGGAAGAAATACGGTAGGGGAGCCACGAGGGGCCCATGAGGGTGGAGGGCATGCAGGGGGTGGGCGCGCCCCCCTACCTCGTGCCTTCCTCGTTGATCCCTTGACATGCACTCCAAGTCTCCCGGGTTGCTTTCTTTCCAAAAATAACTCTCCTGAAGGTTTCATTCCGTTTGGACTCTGTTTGATATTCCTTTTCTTCGAAACACTGAAACAAGGGAAAAAACAGGAACTGGCACTGGGCTCTGGGTTAATAGGTTAGTCCCAAAAGTAATATAAAAGTGCATAATAAAGCCCATATACATCCAAGATGGATAATATAATAGCATGAATACTTCATAAATTATAGATACGTTGGGGACGTATCAGCAACCCAATGAATAAAATTTATTTTTGCCTTTTTCTTTCTGTTCTTGAGTGTTTGCACAATTATGCTGCTGTTATGATTGTGTTTATTATGTTTTAGCTAGTGTTTGTGCCAAGCAAAGCCTTTGGGATCATGTTGGGTGATCGTTGGTTTGATCTTGTTGAAAAACACGAACTTTGTGCACCAGTCGCAAAATTTTGAAAAATCACAGAAGCGTGATAAATTCTAATTTTTTACACAATATTTATATTCAAATTTCCCATGTTGTCCTAATTTTTCAGAATTTTTGGAGTTACAGAAGTATTCGAAGTTTTTAGATTACTATAGACTGTTCTGTTTTTGACTGATTCTGTTATCTTTGCTTTGTGTGCTTATTTAGATGAATCTAGGGTTTGTATTGGAGGGTATAAGCTATAGTAAAGTTGGAATACAGTAGATATAATGCAAAAATAAAATATGAATGGGTTTGCAACAGTACTTAGAGTAGTGATTTGCTTTGTTATACTAATGGATCTCATGAAGGTTTTGTTGAGTTTTGTGTGATTGAAGTTTTCAAGTTTTGGGTGAGATCATGATGGATGAAGGAATAAGGAGTAAGAAGAGCCTAAGCTTGGGGATGCCCATGGCCTCCCAAGAAATTATCTAAAAGAGAAGCAAGCAACTATGCTTGGGGATGCACGAGTGGCATCCCCTCTTTCTTCTAACGACCATTGGTATTTTACTTGGAGCTATGTTTTTATTCCTCAGATATCATGAGTTTTCTTGGAGCATCTTGTTTTATATGAGTCTTTGCTGGTTTTGCTTTTTGTTTTGTGTCATCTATCCTTGCTGGACACACCTATTTGAGAGAGCCAAAATTATGCTATGGAATTGCTCTAGTGCTTCACTTATATCTTTTTTAGCACACTGTGCTTTAGTATTTGTGAATAAATGCTCTCATGCTTAACTTAGATTTATTTGAGAGTTAGTAAAATTTTTGAAGAAATTGTCTCATGCTTCACTGATATTATTTTGAGAGAAGAAAATTTTTATGCTCATGTTCTTCACTTAGATTTGTTTGAGCTATCAAAAGCAACATATGAAATTAGTCCCAAAGTGATAGATATTCAAGAGGGATACAATAAAAACTTTCATGAAGATCATTTGACAAAATAAACTTGATTCTTTGTAATAGTTTTGCGATATGCGAAGGAAATATGCCCTAGAGGCAATAATAAAGTTATTATTTATTTCCTTATTTCATGATAAATGTTTATTATTCATGCTAGAATTGTATTAACCGGAAACATAATACATGTGTGAATACATAGACAAACAGAGTGTCACTAGTATGCCTCTACTTGACTAGCTCGTTAATCAAAGATGGTTATGTTTCCTAGCCATTGACATGAGTTGTCATTTGATTAACGGGATCACATCATTAGGAGAATGATGTGATTGACATGACCCATTCCGTTAGCTTAACACACGATCGTTTAGTATGTTGCTATCGCTTTCTTCATGACTTATACATATTCCTATGACTATGAGATTATGCAACTCCCGTTTACCGGAGGAACACATTGTGTGCTACCAAATGTCACAACATAACTGGTTGATTATAAAGGTGCTCTACAGGTGTCTCTGAAGGTACTTATTGGGTTGGCGTATTTTGAGATTAGGATTTGTCACTCCGATTGTTGGAGAGGTATCTCTGGGCCCTCTCGGTAATGCACATCACTTAAGCCTTCCAAGCATTGCAACTAATGAGTTAGTTGCGGGATGGTGTATTACGGAACGAGTAAAGAGACTTGCCGGTAACGAGATTGAACTAGGTATTGAGATATCGACGATCGAATCTCGGGCAAGTAACATACCGATGACAAAGGGAACAATGTATGTTGTTATGCGGTCTGACCGATAAAGATCTTCGTAGAATATGTGGGAGCCAATATGAGCATCCAGGTTCCGCTATTGGTTATTGGCCGGAGACGTGTCTCGGTCATGTCTACATAGTTCTCGAACCCATAGGGTCTGCACGCTTAAAGTTTCGATTACAGTTATATTACGAGTTTATATGTTTTGATGTACCGAAGGTTGTTCGGAGTCTCGGATGTGGTCACGGGCATGACGAGGAGTCTCAAAATGGTCGAGACATGAAGATTGATATATTGGAAGCCTATGTTTGGATATCGGAAGTGTTCCAGGTGAAATCGGAGTATCGGAGGGGTTATCGGAACCCCCCGGGGGTAAATTGGCCTTAGTGGGTGTCGGTGTCAAAACAGGCGGATCTCGGGTAGGGGGTCCCGAACTATGCGTCTAGGCGGATGGTAACAGGAGACGAGGGACACAATGTTTTACCCAGGTTCGGGCCCTCTTGATGCAGGTAAAATCCTACGTCCTGCTTGATTAATATTGATGATATGGGTAGTACAAGAGTAGATCTACCACGAGATCAAGGAGGCTAAACCCTAGAAGCTAGCCTACGGTATGATTGTTGTATGTTGGATTTGTTGTCCTACGGACTAAAACCCTCCGGTTTATATAGACACCGGATAGGGTTAGGGTTACACAAAGTCGGTTACAATGGTAGGAGATCTTGAATATCCGCATCGCCAAGCTTGCCTTCCATGCCAAGGAAAGTCCCTTCTGGACACGGGACGAAGTCTTCAATCTTGTATCTTCATAGTCCTGGAGTCCGGCTGAAGGTATAGTTCGGATGGCCGAACACCCCCTAATCCCGGACTCTCTCAGTAGCCCCTGAACCAGGCTTCAATGACGACGAGTCCGGTGCGCAGATTGTCTTCGGCATTTCAAGGCGGGTTCCTCCTCCAAGTTCTTCATAAAAGATTGTAAACACCAAGAGTAGTGTCCGGCTCTGTAAAATAAGTTTCCACATATTGCCATAGAGAGAATAATATTAACACAAATCTAATCTGTTGACGTATTCCATAGCATGACATCACACTACGGCCAAGCCCTTATTCGAATCGTTTTCACTTCTCCACCTCAGCGCGTTTTCCGAGGCGGTTTCCTTGGCATGTCTTGTCAAAGACGAGATCGTGTCCCCTTTATTTACGGGATTCTCATCAATACGGACGTGGGTAACCCAATCGTGCCCGTTTAGCATGTTTTCTAGATTAAAGGCGAGTCCCAAACGGTCATGGGGAGGGCTCTTGCTATTCAACCTCTTATATAGAGACCAAGGCCCTACTCCTTTTTCTCAACCTCAAACGAGTTCGCCCATCGCCTCGAGTTCCAACACCCTAGGCCCCAGATTTCAGGCGCTTCGGACCATCGACAATGTCCGGTTCTGTCGGTGTACTAAAGTAGGGGTACCTTAGTACCCCAGACTTGTGCACGGGCAGTTGTAGCACCCTGCGGCAAGGCCCGCCCAGGAAGCGCCAAGAGAAGACCAAGCATTCAAGACAAGGCCCCCGGCAAGAGGAGCTTGCCGGGCCAAGAAGACAAGGCCCCGGCAAGAGGAGCTTGCCGGGCCAAGAAGACAAGACCCCGGCAAGAGGAGCTTGCCGGGACGACTGAGCCCATGAAAGGCCATCCAAGAACAAAGTATACGAGACAGAAGATCGAGACCCCGACAAGAGGAGCTTGTCGGGAAGGCCGAACCCAGGCACCACAAGAGAAGCCCGCCACGGCGCGCCATGCGCCCCGGCAAGGCCTGATAGCCGGCACGCTACCAGGCACAGGAAGACGACCCCCGCGGCAAGCCACTTGCCGCGGCCAAATCGCCACCTCAAGACTGCGCTCCAGCTCGCCCGCCCACGCGTCGCTCCGGGGCTTCCCCCAAGGGCACGTGGCGAGGCACCGCGCAGCCTGGGGCATGCGGTGGCATGCAGCCGCCATCGTGGCGAACGGTGGCGCACCTAACGGTCCGCCTCGGTGCTGCCCGGGCGACCGTGACGGGCATTTAATGCCCTTGTCCCCTACCGTCAGAAGTAGGTATGATAGCACTGTGCCGCACTGTAGCGCCACCGTTCCCGCACTGTTACAGCTACCACCCCTTTTACACTTTTACCCCTTTCTCCTACGTTGACACCTGTCGGTGACCCCTTTGCGCTATAAAAGGAGGCCCGTGTGCAACGTAGAGGAGGGTCCGCGGTTCCGAGGTTCGGAGATTTGGGATCCAGACAGCCATACGCTCGGTGCAGCTAGCTCTCCAAGCTCCCGAGCTCCCCAGTTCAATACAACCAAGCAGGAGTAGGGTTTTACGCGACCATCGTGGCCCGAACCTGGGTAAACCGCCCGTGTGCTCGCCTCGATCTGCTCTCTGTGCTCCCTCCGCCCCCCTCACCGGACAACGAAAGGGGCTCCGGCCCCATAGGTGCTTGCGGGGGACGTAGTCCGCCCCGACATCTTTGGCGCGCCAGGTAGGGGGTGCGTCGAGGTTGCGCGGATCAGATCCGGCGTTCGCGCGAGCGCGCTCTTCGTCAGCTTCTCCGAATTCGCTAGCTTCATCAACACCATGGCCCCGAAGAAGAAGGCTTCGGAGGTCGCGGGCCCGTCCACGTCACTCCCACCGCTACCGGAGCCAACGGTGGGCGGGGAAGACGCCGTCGGAGGGGTGGCCGCCGGCGAGAACACTCGCGGTGCCACCAAATCCAAGAACAGGGTGGACGACCGAGCCTCGGCCTCCGAGGACGCGCCGCATCCGTCCCTACAAACGACGACCCAGCAGCGCCATGCCACGGGAGGTGGCATCCGCTTGCTGGAACAAGGGCAAACTGGAGGTTCACGGGACGCCCCGGGCCCCCGTCCGGACACGGGCAAGGCGAAGGCGCCGGGGAGGGACCCCGCTCTTTCTAACATTGTTAGGAGTCCGAGCGTATCCCGCTCCTCGCGCCACTCGCCCCCGCTCCCCTCCACTCCGGCAGAAGCGCTCGCGAGAGCGCAACTGCTCCTCGACTACCCTCCAGCGGCTGGCAAGGCCGAAAGCTGGAGGGCCACCATCCAGAGCCTGATCGCCTTCGCCAACAACGACACGCCGCAGCAGCCGGCGACCTCACGGCCCCGGCAGGTCGAGAAGACGAAGGCCGACGGCGACAAGACCGCCGGAGGTGCAACCACCATGCACTCCCCGGCGCAGAAGCAGAAGACGCCGCCCCGCTGGAGCAACGCCGACGACGGCTCTACAGCGTCGTCGGACCCGCGGACTCGCCGGGACCAGCGCCAAGTCCTCGACGAGCGGCAGCAAGAAGACGCTCGAACAAGGATTGAGCGCCGCCGAGAAACTCGGCGGCAATCAGACCAGCGGGCTGGGAACGCTGTCGACGCGCACGCGCCCGGTGAACCAGGTGACTTACCGTACGCGGCAGGTTGCCCTGCGTTCACCCGTGAGCTGCGGCGCGTCCGGTGGCCCAGCACGAAGAACTTCAAGCCCGACGTACCGGAGAAGTACGACGGCAGGACGCACCCCTCGGAGTTTCTCAGCATCTACACGATCGCTGTACAAGCTGCCGGGGGGCGCGACGAGAGGATATTGGCGAACTACTTCCCGCTCGTGCTTAGGCCGAACGTTCGTTCGTGGCTTATGCACCAAGTCCGGTAAGTGCTCTGGGCCCACTCCGGCAACCGCACCTCTTCGGAGTGCTGCGCCGCCGTCGAGGACGCTCCATCGAGCTCCACCGGCAAGTACAAGAAGGGAATGACCGCTCCTCCGGCAACCAAGAAGGTGTCCGCCAAGGAGGACGGCACTGGCGGTACCTTCACCATCAGTGCCACGCTTGACAGCAAATAGGAAAGCGCGCTCGTTGCCTTCCTGCGGGCGAATGACGACGTGTTTGCATGGCAACCGTCCGACATCCCCGGTGTTCCCAGGAGGGTGATTGAGCACAAGCTCGCTGTCTGTCCTCACGCGCGACCCGTCAAGCAGAAAGTGAGAAAGCAAGCCGTGGAGCGCCAAGAATTCATCAGCGAAGAGATCAAGAAGCTAGAGGCAGCAGGTCTAGTGAGAGGTGTGATCCATCCAACGTGGCTGGCCAATCCGGTCGTCGTGCGCAAAGCCAATGGGAAGTGGAGACTGTGCATAGACTTCACCGATGTGAATAAAGCATGTCCCAAGGATCCATTTCCCTTGCCGCGCATTGACCAGATTGTTGACTCCACTGCCGGATGTGAGCTACTCTCTTTTCTTGATGCATATTCAGGCTACCACCAAGTCTTTATGGCCAAAGAAGATGAAGAGAAGACCGCATTTATCACTCCGTGCGGCACCTATTGCTTCATACGCATGCCGTTTGGACTGAAGAATGCGGGATCAACGTTTGCAAGGGTAGTGCACACTGCTTTCGAGCCACAGATCCATAGGAACGTGGAGGCCTATATGGATGACATCGTGGTGAAGAGCAGGAGCAAGGAAACCCTGGTCCAAGATCTGGAAGAGACATTTCAGAACCTGCGCAAGATACAGCTCAAGCTGAACCCCGAGAAGTGCGTTTTCGGAGTCCCCTCCGGCAAGCTTCTCGGGTTCTTTGTGTCATAGAGGGGGATTGAAGCTAATCCCGACAAGATCAAAGCCATCGAGCAGATCGAAGCCCCAGAGCGCGTCAAGGACGTCAGAAAGCTTGCAGGTTGTGTGGCCGCCCTCAGTCGGTTCATTTCAAGGTCTGCAGAACGCGCCCTGCCCTTCTTTAAAATCTTGAAGAAGGCAGGCCCCATGCAGTGGACTCCAGAAGCGGAGGCAGCGCTGCAAGATTTGAAAAGGTACCTATCCTCCACTCCAATACTTGTCGCACCTAGACCACAGGAGAAGTTGTTGCTATACCTAGCGGCAACCAACCAGGTGGTTAGTGCTGCGTTAGTGGCGGAGAGGGAGGCCGACGAGGAGCCTATACCACCTACAAGCGAGTCCAGCGACGAGCGGGGGGCTGCTCCGGCAAGCTCTGGCCCCGACAAGGACCACCCTGTGCAGGAACAGGATGGAGCGCGGAAGAAGATGGTGCAGCGCCCGGTGTATTTTGTGAGTTCCCTCTTGCAGGGGGCTAGATCAAGATACTCTGGGGTGCAGAAATTGCTTTTCGGCCTCCTCATGGCCTCGAGAAAGCTGCGCCATTACTTCCAAGCACATGAGATAACAGTGGTCACTCGCTTTCCGCTGAAGAGGATATTGCACAATCCCGAGGCAACAGGCAGGATCGTCGAGTGGGCACTGGAGCTGTCGAGCTTTGGGCTCAAGTTTGAAAGTACTTCAACCATACAGAGCCGAGCTTTGGCAGAATTCATAGCTGAGTGGACCCCGACGCCAGATGGAGAAGCCCAAGAAACAAGCGCGCCCGTACAAGAAGCAACAAGCGAGTGGGTAATGTACTTCGATGGTGCCTTCTCGCTGCAAGGCGCCGGTGCTGGCGTGGTACTCATCGCGCCCACCGGAGAGCACCTCAAGTATGTTATCCAGATGCACTTCCCAAGAGAGCAAGCAACCAACAATACTGCTGAGTATGAAGGCTTGCTCGCCGGCCTCAGGATTGCGGCCGAACTTGGGATCAGAAAGCTGATTGTGCGGGGAGATTCTCAACTGGTGGTCCGGCAAGTCAACAAGAGCTACCAGAGCCCTCTGATGGAAGCTTATGTAGATGAAGTGAGAAAGCTGGAAGGACACTTTGAAGGGCTGCAAATGGAGCACGTCCCGAGAGCTCAGAATGAGATAGCAGACGGCCTTTCGAAGTGTGCTTCGTTGAAGTTACCTGTGGAACCAGGGACCTTCTTACTCAAGCTGACTCAACCATCCGTTACACCATCAGTTGGGCAGTCCAAGAAAAGGAAGTTGGTCTCCGGCGACTACTTGCAGGCGGACCTTCCTGAGATCGCCGCCAAGGTCCCCAAGATCAACAACCAGAACGCCGAGGGACAGCCCGCTCCTGCGGATCCCAGGATCCGTCCAGTCGAAGCAGGTGTCCCCGATAAGCCTTGCTCCGGCAAGCAGATCAGCAGTCTGAACGCCGAGGGACAGCCCGCTCCTGCGGATCCAAGGATCCGTCCAGTCGAAGCAGGTGTCCCCGGTAAGCCTTGCTCCGACAAGCAGATCAGCAGTCTGAACGCCGAGGGACAGCCCGCTCCTGCGGATCCAAGGATCCGTCCAGTCGAAGCAGGTGTCCCCGGTAAGCCTTGCTCCGGCAAACAGATCAGCAGCCTGAACGCTGAGGAACAGTCCGCTCCTGCGGATCCGAGGATCTGTCCAGTTGAAGCGGGGGTTCCCGACAAGCTTTGCCCCGGCAAGCTTGCCGGGGGATCACCAGCTCCGGCGGAACCAGAGGTTCTTGCCGTAGAAACCGGGGTCCCCGCAGCGGCCTTCATGCCTTTAGTCCTTGCCGTCGAGCCCCGGGCTCCGGCATGGGCGCAGCAGATCGTCCGTTTTCTGCAAACTGGAGAACTTCCCGACGACCCAGAAGAGATGGAGAAGATCACCAGGCAGTCAAGTATGTACCAGTTCGTGGACAACGAGCTGTACAGAAGGAGACTCAACGGTGTCAGATTGAAGTGCATCTCCAGGGAAGACGGACAGAAGCTGTTGGCAGAGATACACGGAGGCATATGCGGCCATCACATTGGCGCAAGAGCACTTGTCGGGAAAGCCTTCCGGCAAGGGTTCTTCTGGCAAGAAGCCCTCCAAGATGCAACTACACTAGTAACCAAGTGTGAAGCGTGCCAGTTCCATGCAAAACAGATTCATCAGCCAGCTCAAGCTCTCCAAACAATCCCTTTATCCTGGCCCTTCTCGGTCTGGGGGCTCGATATCCTCGGCCCTTTTCCCCGAGCCGTCGGGGGCTTCGAGTACTTGTACATTGCAATCGACAAGTTCACGAAGTGGCCAGAAGTGGAGCCAGTGAGGAAGGTGACCGCGCAGTCAGCAGTCAAGTTCTTCCGGTCGATCGTCTGCCGTTTCGGAATCCCCAACAGAATCATCACCGACAACGGGACACAATTCACAAGTCACGCCTTCATGCAATACGCCCAGGATCTCGGCGCCAAGGTCTGTTTCGCTTCGGTTGCTCACCCCAGGAGCAACGGTCAAGCAGAAAGGGCCAACGCTGAAGTGCTGCGCGGACTCAAGACCAGGACCTTCGACAGGCTGCACAAGTGCGGAAGAAATTGGATTGAGGAGCTGCCGGCGGCTCTTTGGTCAATCAGAACGACACCGAGTCGAGCCACCGGACAGACACCCTTTGCTCTAGTCTATGGAGCAGAAGCAGTTATCCCCACGGAACTCGTATACGGATCTCCTCGGGTGCTCGCTTATGACGAGCTCGAGCAAGAGCGGCTGCGCCAAGATGACACGCTGCTCCTTGAGGAAGGACGTCTCCAGGCTGCGGTATGAGCTGCTCGATACCAGCAAGCCTTGCGTCGCTACCATAGCCGCAAGGTCAAGGCCAGGAGTCTCGAAGAGGGCGACCTTGTTCTTCGGCGCACTCAGTCGGCCAAGAATTCCAACAAGTTGACGCCAAAGTGGGAAGGACCTTATCGGGTGAGACAAGTCACGAGGCCTGGCGCTGTCCGCCTCGAGACCGAAGAAGGCGTACCAGTGAGCAACTCCTGGAACATAGAGCATCTTCGCAAGTTTCACCCATAAGGCGCGGTTGCCGTGACCCGCTCCGGCAACCATCGGTTTGTACAGGCCTTGCCGCTGTTGCTTGTAACCCCTTGTACAAAGCCAGGCGAAGCCCCTGGCACCAGATAAAGTTGCCCTGTTAGGCGACCCTGTTCTTAGGCACGTTCAGTTGGCCAAGAACTATAACAGGTCGACGCCGAAGCAGGAAGGCCCTTGTCGGGTGAAACGAGTCGCGAGGCCCGGCGCTGTCCGCCTCAAGACCGAAGAGGGCCTACCAGTGAGCAACTCCTGGGAACATAGAGCATCTTCGCAAGTTTCGCCCATAAGGCGCGGTTGCCGTGATCCGCTCCGGCAACCACCGGTTTGTGCAGGCCTTGCCGATGTTGCATTTAAGCCCTCGTACAAAGCCAGGCGAAGCCCCTGGCCGAAGATAAAGAAGCGCTGGCGCCCTAGATTTTAGCATGCATGCTGAGTCAGAGTCTCGTCCTTGGTTAGGGTTGTCAGTTCCTAACTGTCGCTAACCCCTAACTTAGAGGTCGAGTCCGCGTCTTTTTCCCGTCCTTTCCCTTTGGCTCGCAGGAATTGAATGTCCTTGCCGGGCCGCTCAAGGACAAGGAAGAGGAGAAGGACGAGCCAACACCTACGCCCCGGCGAGCCAGAGTCGCCGGGGGCTGCAACCTCAGATAAGTTTTTGCATCCCTCATCATGCATTCTCTTATGGACTGTGGAATTTGAGAGCCTCCTTTCCTCCTGAAAAGCTACCGTGCTCTCTTAGCGGCAAGCCCCAGAGCGCGTTCCTGGGGCCCGTTTCGATAGCAGCCGCGGCAGCAAGAGGGAGGGAAGCGAGGGGCCGGAACCCGCCTGCTCCCCGCCTCCGCCAAGGGCGTGAGAAGGGTCGAGCAGTGCGGGGGAGCGGCTGGGCCTGTTGCCGGACGAGGAACTGTCTATCTTAACGATGTAAAGGATTCGTTCCTTACCGCGGTTTCCACCCGCGAGACAAATGGTCCGGCAAACATCCCCTTCTCATTAAAAAAACATTCCACTCAGGTACAGTTCAGAGAGAATGAAAAACATGAAAAGAGGGATTACAAGGCTTAAACGCAACTAAGGCCCGAAGGCTTACAAGCTGAAAAGAGATAAGGTGCCCGTAACCCCTTTCTTGTCTCTCTCCTCAGGAGGTAGGGCAAGTAGGCGAAGAGGGCGAAAGGGGCACCTAGATGAGCTACGGGTGGCAGAAGGCACCAAGAGAAGATCCGGGGGCTCCGCCCGGGGGTCTCCGGAGGCTGAAGAAGACGGAGGCGCCGGAGGCAGAGCTGGAAGATGAGGCAGCGGCCTTGCCGCCAGCCTCTTCCTCTTCCCCAGCCTCGCCACTCCGGCCGCCCGAGGAGATCAAGCCCCCCCGGCAAGAAGAGCTTGCCGGGCCGGAGAGAAGACCCCGGTGGTCGTCACCGAGAGCAAGGGTGATGACGGCGTCTGGGGCGCATCTGGAACACGAGGCACCGGAGCGTCAGCCAGCTGTCGAAGTCGGCCCGTACTCCGACTTCGCGGCCTTCGACGTCCGCCCTCTGTCCTCCTCAGCAGCCCCCCTACGCCAGCCGCCCAAGGAGACGACCCCGGGGAGTTCACGGAGCCCGGCGCGGACGATGGGGCCGCCGGTGCCACACGGAGCTGCGGCCGACGCCTAGTCGTACCCGTCATCCCGGCGGCTGCTCCCCTCGTCGTCGCTGTCGCTCCCCTCCTCGTCACTCTCGCTCGAGGAGGAGCCTTCGCTGTCGGAGGAGCTATCTTCGCAGCACCGGGCCCGGATGCCGAAGCCCCAGAAGGCCTTGACGGAGAGGAGGTCCTCCCCCACTAGCTTAAAGTGGAGGGTGAACCCCTCCGTCAATCTGTGGATCCGGGCGAACGTCTTCCACCCGCGGCCCAGACACACCTCGCCGGGGGCTCGGGACTCGACGTGGACTCGCGTCCCACTGATCCCGCAGCCCCTCATGCGCAGGTTTAGCGTCTCAGGCTGCTCCACCTCCAACACGCTCGCGAATGGAGCGGGAAGCCGGAGGTGGCGACGAGGCGCCCGGCGCAGCCTGATAATGAACTCACGGGGGTCGTCCCCGAGATGGACCGCGGGAAGGAACGGATCCGCTGGCGGAGGCAAGGACGGCGCACCGATACGTCCGCCCCGAGCGCCTCGACCCCGTCCACGACCTCGTCCGCGATCTCGCCCTCTCCCTCTTCCCCCGACGACCGGCTCCGCCGCCGCGGGCGCAAGGGGAGGAGGGGCGCGTTGCCTAGCAGACACCCTCGCGGCAACCGAAGAAGAACCAAGGTTCCCCCCCTCCATCACAGATGGGGGAAGGAAACCAGAAGCAGAAGGAGGAAGGAGATGGAGTGCGGATTTCCGTCGCCCCCTTTCGCTCCTTATAAAGGGGCGGAGTGGGACCGCGGCCGCCTCGCTCCTCCAATAGAAGCGGAGGAAGGGCAGGCGACTGGGGCCGACCCACTGCATCGACCCGCGCCGGCCCGACTCCCTGCCTCCGCCGCCGCGACTCCGAGTGCATGAGGACCGCGTGGTGGGCGCGCAGAACCGAGGCGACGGGTGGGACGACCTCTCCCCATCCCGTGATTATGGGGAACGGACGCCTCGAAAGCCGCGCCTCACCCCCGTTCATTTATCGAGCCGCGCCTCCGCACCTCCCTCCACTTAAAGAGGGAACGGGCGTTTCGCCCCCACGACGCCGCGATAAGCGCGCGCCGCCTGGGGAAGGAGCGACGGGTGCGGAGTTAAGGAGCAACGCGACCAAGGCCATGCGTGCCCGTGCACTGTTGGGGCCTGGCCCAACGACGCTCGGCACCGTGTGTGGCCCAGGCCCGGGGGCTCCTGTCGGTGTACTAAAGTAGGGGTACCTTAGTACCCCAGACTTGTGCACGGGCAGTTGTAGCACCCTGCGGCAAGGCCCGCCCAGGAAGCGCCAAGAGAAGACCAAGCATTCAAGACAAGGCCCCCGGCAAGAGGAGCTTGCCGGGCCAAGAAGACAAGGCCCCGGCAAGAGGAGCTTGCCGGGCCAAGAAGACAAGACCCCGGCAAGAGGAGCTTGCCGGGACGACTGAGCCCATGAAAGGCCATCCAAGAACAAAGTATACGAGACAGAAGATCGAGACCCCGACAAGAGGAGCTTGTCGGGAAGGCTGAACCCAGGCACCACAAGAGAAGCCCGCCATGGCGTGCCATGCGCCCCGGCAAGGCCTGATAGCCGGCACGCTACCAGGCACAGGAAGACGACCCCCGCGGCAAGCCACTTGCCGCGGCCAAATCGCCACCTCAAGACTGCGCTCCAGCTCGCCCGCCCACGCGTCGCTCCGGGGCTTCCCCCAAGGGCACGTGGCGAGGCACCGCGCAGCCTGGGGCATGCGGTGGCATGCAGCCGCCATCGTGGCGAACGGTGGCGCACCTAACGGTCCGCCTCGGTGCTGCCCGGGCGACCGTGACGGGCATTTAATGCCCTTGTCCCCTACCGTCAGAAGTAGGTATGATAGCACTGTGCCGCACTGTAGCGCCACCGTTCCCGCACTGTTACAGCTACCACCCCTTTTACACTTTTACCCCTTTCTCCTACGTTGACACCTGTCGGTGACCCCTTTGCGCTATAAAAGGAGGCCCGTGTGCAACGTAGAGGAGGGTCCGCGGTTCCGAGGTTCGGAGATTTGGGATCCAGACAGCCATACGCTCGGTGCAGCTAGCTCTCCAAGCTCCCGAGCTCCCCAGTTCAATACAACCAAGCAGGATTAGGGTTTTACGCGACCATCGCGGCCCGAACCTGGGTAAACCGCCCGTGTGCTCGCCTCGATCTGCTCTCTGTGCTCCCTCCGCCCCCCTCACCGGACAACGAAAGGGGCTCCGGCCCCATAGGTGCTTGCGGGGGACGCAGTCCGCCCCGACAGGTTCCGACCTTCAAGGCCGGTGGATGCCCTCCTTCGTCACGGAGGACGTGCTAAAGCTAAGAGAGGCTAAGTTCTTGACCGGTGAAATTCCACATAGGTTGCCTGCTCAAGGGCAGGCGGTTTCCAGTCCCCAGCCCGGTGAGAGTGTGGTGTTCAAATCTCACTTCCTTCGGGGATTAGGCTTCCCAATGGATCCCTTTGTGAGGGGGCTGCTGTTCTATTATGGGTTGTAATTTCACGACTTAGCTCCGGAGTCCATCCTCCACATTTCTTCTTTCATCGTCGTGTGTGAAGCGTTCCTCCGTGTTGCCCCTCACTTCGGATTATGGCTCAAGACCTTTAAAGTGGAGCCGAAGATGATCAAGGGACGGCACGCAGAGTGCGGAGGCGCTGTTATAAGTAAGAATGCTGATGCTCCCTGGCCCGAGGGCTCTTTTCAAGAGGAGCTCGACTTATGGCAATGGGAGTGGTTCTATATCACCGCTCCCAGGGGCACCAAATGGGTGGCGCCGCCTACCTTTCGCTCGGGTCCCCCACAACAACTAGGGTCATGGGTCAATAAAGGCCTAGACTGGGGGCCATCTCAAGAAGTACCTTTGTTGCTGGGCCGAATCAGGGATCTCTTGGAAAGAGACCTCAGCCTGGTCAAAGTGACACAAGTCATGCTGATCCGCCGAACCCTGCCCGGCAAACGTCACTCCCTCCGTTTGTGGGAGTTTAATCCGGAGGGACCACGAGCTCTCCAACATTTTATGGGCATAACGCCCGTGGAGATGTACAAATTGTTCTTCGGATCACAAGCAATGTGTCCGGATTTGACCGAGGATGCAGGTTTAAGCTGCAATCGCCCGGATACTCAAGTAAGTAACCTTGTGCCCGGACTCGCTATCCATATAATTGCCATAAATTCGCCCCTAAAAGAGCTGTCCTTTTTAAACAGGAGTGGATAGCGAAAGCAAAGCTGATCAGGTGTCCGGCTCCCCTTCCTGAGACTAGGCCGGATCCCGTGCTTGTCAGGATGTTGAAGATTGTGCCTCTGGAGAGAAGTGAGGGAGAGGACAAGGAAACTATGGCCTCCTCAAAGGAGGCTGTTCCGAAGGGAGGAACCGATGATTCCTCCCCTAAGGGGAAGAAAAGGGCCGCCTCTGACGACCCGGAGCCCATGGTCTCAAAGCGGGGTAAAAATCCTCGTCAGAGGGTCCTACGCCGAGGGATTCCTCGGCCGAACTGTGCCCTCAAGAGGATCAGCCCTCCTGCGAGCCGTAAGTGGAGAAAGATTTTCCTTTAGAGGGATGAGAGAAATCCTTGCTTTATATCAGAGAAGATTAACCGAATTTTTACCTTGTAGCTCGGACCTCAGCCCTTATCAGCAGAGCTCGTCTTCGGGGGATCTTCTTTCGGAGATGATGGAGAGCGGGACGCCTCCCCCTGCCGTACCACCTAGCGAGGCGGGCGACCCTGAGGTGTCGTCGAGAAGGGTTTCTCCGAATCAGGCAGGGACGGAAGATAGCTATGTAGCCCCCCAAGGTTCTCCGTGTCCGGCCTTCGAAAGAGGCCATAGGACAAGTCCGGCACCGTATGGTGCTCAGCCGGAGGAGCTAAAGATTCTGCTGGGGCGAGCTTCTATCTCAGAGGAGCACCGTGCATTGATGGGCACGGTGATTGAAAGGATTTCATCCGCAGAAAGCGGATTGCATGAGGCCGTCAAAAGTTTACTGACGGGGTTTGAGGTACGTTAGATAATGTACACTTTTGTCAGTTGCGCATAAGTAAGATGCACCTTGTGTAGATAGTAGCCCCTGAGACTCTGTGCGTTGTCAAAATTGACGGCGTGCAGAGGATCATAATCCCGGGTTTTAAATGTCGCCTTTGTATATAGGTGGCGAATTGTCCGGAATCGAGCCGGAGTGATGATTTTGCCGAACTAAAGCGGCAACTTGACGTGGCAGATGCCGAGATCGCGCTTGTCAACAAGCGGTTTGATGAGGCTCAAGGTATGTAATTCCTCGGGCGGCGTCTGGTAAGAGGAGCTTTATGCCAGTATCTTACGATGTGTGTGCTTGACGCAGATGGTGCGGCCGCCGTGGGAGTCTTCGGGAAGAAGTTGCTCGAGCTAAGGAATGAGCCAGGAAAAGTGATGCGGCTGCCGAGAAAGCCCTTGAAGAGCTGAGAGCCAAATAGGCTGCTCACTGCCGAAGCAAGAAGGAGATGGCCGAGATGGCCGTGAAGTTAAAGAGCGCTCCTGACCGTTGCAAGCTTCTTGAGAAAGAAGACCGGGCGAGACAGACGGACTTAGAGAAGGCCGCTGCTGATGTGAAGGACGCTCGCTCTGCGATGAGAGCTGCGAAGGAGGAGCTGCGTCAGGCCGGACAGATTGCGGCTGGAAAGCCCTTTATGCTGCAGAGGAAGTTTTGTGATCCGAAGTTTGCTCCGTTGGACCGGATGTGGAGTGTGGAGGACGCCTATCTGGATTTGGCAGCAAGTGCTGCTGATGCGACCGAACACTTTGAAGGTCAAAAAGATCGTGAAGTGGAAAAGCTTTTCTGATCGTAGTTCCACAATCCAGAGCGTCCACTGGCAATGGACGATCGCCTGGCTCAATGGGCCGAACTGACTAGGTTGTTCGGACTCGCCATGAAGTACGTCATGGGTCATCTGTGGCTGGGGAGATCAGAGCCGAAGAGTTATTTCGGCTTGGTGCAGCAATTCCTTGACGCGGTGTCGCGTATCGATGCGATGAAGAGGTCAGCATGCATAGAGGGCGCACGGATGGCTCTTGCCCGTGTCAAGACATACTGGGCAGAGATGGAGACCATCGTTGTTGCATCCCGAGATTCGGACAAAATTCGAGTACCCTCCGAGCACTATTTTCAGGAAGTCCTTGAAGGCGCTCGTGTAATAGAGACGCAGTGCTCGAAGATGCTATGTTATGATAGCATATGTAGTTATAAAGCAATATTTTGATAAATTGTAGTAGCCTTTTATACTTGTGCCTTCAAGTACTGGGAACACCTCCTGTGCGGCCGTTTTAAGATATATATGTATACAAAATCTGAAGGATGGCAGTCGTTGGCTTCAGCCCCCACGCACATAGTGCGGGGGTGCTCGCAGAAGACGCATTTTCACACTTAATCCAACGTCTTGGTCCTACAAAGGAGGTGATAGCGCAGCGGGCTAGGCAACCAGACTATAATGCTTTAACACTTTCACTTAGCCATAGGAGCTTAACAGTGGGACTATTTAGGTAGCCCCTTGGTGGCGACTGCGCTCCCCCGAGTTCGGGGCGCATATGTGCCTGGCCGGGAAATGACCCTTCGTTAAAGCGGAGGAATCCTATAGATTCCGGTAGGTCATCGAGTGGCTAACCAGTCTCACGCTACATCATGACAGTCAGTTTTCGGCTTTCTCTACTGAGGTGCTCGCCCGGCCTAACCGGGGCACAACCGCAGTAGTTCTCCTGGTGCTACCTTAGCCGATAGAGCGGAACGTAAGGTAGCCGAACTCAGGAGCCGGGCAACCCAACATTTGACCAAAGACATGATTCGGAGCTGATGCATATAATGCCAAAACTCGCGACGCCGAACACTCCCTAAGGTGTTCGGTCTTTATAAGTGCGGGCGAAACAACACCCTTTATTAAAAAGCCCCTTGTGTCCAGGTACGCGCAAAAATTCTGACGTGGCCACATGCCAACACGCCAGCTTCCTCCTTGGTTATGTGAGAGAAAACCAGGGGATATATAACAACAAGAGACAGTAAAAAAGGTTTACGCAGGGTCTTAATCTAAAAAGAATCCTTAGAACGGGTCCCTACTGCACGTCTGCGCCTGTGTCTCCGTTGTGCCGTATCCTAGACGGGCGCAGCACGATGATCATCTGTAAAAAGAGAGTAACTAAGTTGAAAAAAGGGTCGTGCCGAACAGAATTTATATTGAATAAACAAAGTGTAAGGTAAAATATGTGAAACTGAGCTTGATTGTCTCTTAGTTTACAGGTGCAGAGCCCCTAGAACAGGGGTGTGTGGCCGTTAAGCCTGCATCAATGATAATTTTGAACCGAACTCGTCTATCCGCGTTCGTGGTCTTTAATGACCTATTCCGAAGTTTTTGGCCGGTGAAGCCATTTTATTGTGGGGCTGTCAAAGCGGCCGCACAGTCCTCCGCTTGGGGGAGGCGCACTTCAATGCTTCCCCTTCAAAGATATGATGCATCGTGGACCGGGCATCTTAAGCGTTTAGAGATGCATAATGCGGTATTGCGTTAAAGCGGGCGAAAGCTTCGCGCCCCAGTAGTGCTTGATAGCGACTTGAGAATGGGACGATGTGGAAAGTTAGCTTGTCGTGGCGGAAGTTATCGGGGTAGCCGAATATAACTTCAAGCCGGAGAAAACCCATGCATCGGGTGTTCGGACCTGGCGTTACCCCTTGAAAGGAGGTTTTGCTGTGACGAATTCTTGTTGGGTCTATCCCCATGTGGCGGATTGTGTCCTGATATATCAGGTTTAGACCGCTGCCGCCGTCCATTAGGACGTTTGTAAATTGGAGTCCGCCGATTATTGGATCGAGTACCAGGGCGGTCCAGCCTGCGTTCCTGGTACTTCTAGAGTAATCCAGATGGTCGAAGTTGATTGGTTTTGACAACCAGTGGCGAGACTCCTTTGGGATAGGCCGTGTGGCGCGTACTTTTATGGGCGCCGCGCGTTTTGTTATGTGAAGTAAGTTTACTGTTTTTACTTCTTGTGGGAAATTCTTCTGTTTCCTGGTGCTCTGCTTTTGCGGTTCGTCCTCGTCTTCGCTTGGTGTGTCGAGCCCCTTGTGTTCGGCGTTGAGTCTGCCGGATTGTTTGAAAACCCAACAATCTCTGTGGGTATGGTTAGCAGGCCTCCTTGGAGTACTGTGTATTTGACATATCCTGTCCAGGATTTTGTTTAGGTTGGATAAATCATCTCTGTTATCCTGGAGGGGCGGCTTTTTCTGATTCTACCGTGAGCCTTTGAATCCGGCGTTGACTACCGTGCTCTTCAGACTGTTTTCCTTAGTCCGGCGATGTTCCTTGTTGCGTCGCGGTTTTCCGTTTCCATCCCTTGTTTCGGATGTACTTGGGTCGCTGGTGCTACATCTTGCCAACCAGCTGTCCTCTCCTGCGCAAAAGCGGGTCATGAGGCTTGTTAATGCGGCCATTGTTCTTGGCTTTTCTTGGCCGAGGTGTCTGGCGAGCCACTCATCTCGGACATTGTGCCTGAAAGCTGCTAGGGCTTCGGCGTCCGGACAGTCGACTATCTGATTCTTTTTAGTAAGAAATCTATTCTAGAACTGCCGAGCTAACTCTCCGGGCTGTTGTGTTATGTGACTGAGGTTGTCAGCATCCGGAGGACGGACATAAGTCCCTTGAAAATTTGCTCGGAAAGCGTCCTCGAGCTCTTCCCAACTTCCAATTGTGTTTTCAGGAAGGCTTTTAAGCCAATGCCGGGCTGGTCCTTTAAGCTTTAGGGGTAAATATTTGATGGCATGGAGATCATCTCCTCTAGCCATATGTATGCGGAGGATGTAATCCTCTATCCAGACTCCAGGGTCTGTTGTTCCATCATATGCCTCTATGTTTACGGGTTTGAATCCCGCTGGAAATTCATAATCCAGGACCTCATCAGTGAAACATAGGGGATGTGTGGCGCCCCTATATTTGGGTGTGCCAGATTCTTATAATGGTATTATTGCATTGCTTACGAGAGCTTGCTTTCTTGGCCCATAAATGGACCTGGCTGGGCCATCTTTTTGATGTGAATCCGTAAGTGGGTCGCGTGCCGGCTTAAGTGCGGCGCCGTTTGCCGCTTTATGCTGGCTATGGGGTCATCTATCCGACTTTGTGGCTTTCTTAATTTTTGAGTGCGAGGGCTCTAAGGCCTCTTCGTCGAATTCCGGCAGTAGCTTTTGCTTTGGATAGCTTTTAGTGCGGCGACTGTCGCCGTATTTGTCTGCGGTGTTGATTACTTTACTCCATCTGATCCTGAGTGCATCTTCTGCAGTTTTGAGCTTCCGCTTCTGCTTTTTTAGGCTACGTGCGGTTGCAACGAGCCTCTTGTGGAGGTTCTTCTTCTCCGTGGGTTAATCCGGCGTAAGGTCGTCCGGAATGCCATTTTCGCCAGGGGAGGGATGTTCGGTTTCTTCATCCGGGCTGCACTGTTCGGACGGTTGCTCTAGGGCATGCTCGTTGAGGGAGTCCTAGATTAGGGGGTGTTCGGGTAGCCGGACTATGCCTTCGCCGGACTCCTGGACTATGAAGATACAAGATTGAAGACTTCGTCCCGTGTCCGGATGGGACTTTCCTTGGCGTGGAAGGCAAGCTTGGCAATGCGGATATTCAAGATCTCCTACCATTGTAACCGACTCTGTGTAACCCTAACCCTATCCGGTGTCTATATAAACCGGAGGGTTGTAGTCCGTAGGGCAATCATCTTCATACACAATCATACCATAGGCTAGCTTCTAGGGTTTAGCCTCCTTGATCTCGTGGTAGATCTACTCTTGTACTACCCATATCATCAATATTAATCAAGCAGGAGTAGGGTATTACCTCCATGGAGAGGGCCCGAACCTGGGTAAAAACATCGTGGCCCTTGTCTCCTGTTACCATCTGGCCTAGACGCACAGATCGGGACCCCCTACCCGAGATCCGCCGGTTTTGACACCAACATTGGTGCTTTCATTGATAGTTCCTCTGTGTCGTCGCCTTTTAGGCCCGATGGCTCCTTTGATCATCAACAACGATGAGGTCCAGGGTGAGACTTTTCTCCCCGAACAAATCTACGTCTTCGGCGGCTTCGCTCTGCGGGCCAATTCGCTTGGTCATCTGCAGCAGATCGAAAGCTACGCCCCTGGCCGTCAAGTCAGGTTTGGAAGCTTAAACTACACGGCTGATATCCGTGGAGACTTGATCTTCGACGGGTTCGAGCCACAGCCAAGGGCGCCACACTATCTCGAGGGGCATGATCTAGCTCTGCCTCCGAACGGTGTCCTGGAGGCCGCACACGCGTCGGTTCCGACCCTCAACTCGGAGCCCATTGCGTCAATTAAGGATGAGCGGTTAGACGTCACCTCGGGGGCTGCGATCTCGAAGGCGATCGAGCCGAACGCCAGCCCTGCACTCCGCGCGACCCGTGACTCCGAGGGTCCGGACTCTTCCCCGGACTCCGAAACCCCCGCGTCCCTGCCAATCGAATCCGATTGGGCGCCGATAATGGAGTTCACCGCCATGGACATCTTTCAGCACTCGCCTTTTGGCAACATCCTAATTCTCTCAAGTCTCTCTCTCTCTCTCTCTATCAGGAGAGCCCTGCCGGACTACGGTCAGCAAGGATGGGATACGGACGATGAAGAAATTCAAAGCCCACCCACCACCCACTTGGTAGCCATCGTCGACAACCTTAACGACGTGCTCAACTTCGACTCCGCAGACATCGACAGCATGGATGACGATGCAGGAGATACCGATGAACCAACGCCCATAGAGCATTGGACATCCACCTCATCTCACGATGTGTACATGGTGGATACCCCTAAAGGAAGTGACAACGAGGAAAAAGGGGATGGAACGGGAGATCGACCCCCCGGAAAGCAATCAAAGCGTCGGCATAAACGCCGACCCAAGCCCCGCCTCGATAAAAACCCAGCCATAGAGCAGGACAAGCCGGTAGACGACGAGCAGGCCTTAGAGCAGCCGTCCGAACAGGGCAACACGGATAGACAAACCGAAACGCCCTCCCCCAGCAAAAACGGCATTCCGGACGACCTTACGCCGGATAAATACATCAAGCAAAAGAGTCTCCACAAGAGGCTCGTCGCAACTGCACGCAGCCTGAAAAAGCAGAAACGGAAGCTAAAGACAGCGGAAGATGCACTCCGGATTAGATGGAGTAAAGTATTCACCACCGCAGATAAATACGGCGACAGTCGCCGCACTAAAAGCTATCCGAAAAGAAAGCTGCTGCCCGAATTCGACCAAGAGGCCCTAGAGCCCTCACATTCAAAAAATAAGAAAGCCACACGGTCGGATAGACGACCCCATAAAGCGGCAAGTGGCGCCGCACTTAAATCAGTATGCGACCTACCTAAGGATTCACATCATGGCCCAGCTAGGTCCATTTATGGGCCAAGAAAGCAAGCTCTTGTAAGCAATGCAAAAAAGCCATCATCAGAATCCGGCACACCCAAATGCAGGGGCGCCGCACATCCCCTATGTTTCACCGATGAGGTTCTGGATTATGAATTTCCAGTCAAACCCGTCAACATAGAGGCATATGATGGAACAACAGACCCCGGAGTCTGGATCGAGGACTATATCCTCCACATACATATGGCCAGAGGAGATGATCTCCATGCCATTAAATATTTACCCCTCAAGCTTAAAGGGCCAGCCCGGCATTGCCTCAAGAGCCTTCCTGAAAACACAATTGGAAGTTGGGAAGAGCTCGAGGATGCTTTCCGAGCAAATTTTCAAGGGACCTATGTCCGCCCTCCGGATGCAGACGATCTTAGCCACATAACTCAACAACCCGGAGAATCAGCTCGGCAGTTCTAGAATAGATTCCTCACTAAAAAGAATCTGATAGTCGACTGTCGGGACCCCGAAGCCTTAGCAGCTTTCAGGCATAATGTCCGAGACGAATGGCTCGCCAGACACCTCGGCCAGGAAAAGCCAAGAACAATGGCCGCACTCACAAGCCTCATGACCCGCTTTTGCGCAGGAGAGGACAGCTGGTTGGCAAGGTGCAGCCCCAGCGACCCAAGTACATCCGAAACTAGGGATGGAAACGGAAAACCGCGACGCAACAAGGATCGTCGCCGGACTAAAGAAAAAAGTCCGAAGAGCACGACAGTCAATGCCGGATTCAAAGGCTCACGACAAAATCAGACAAAACCACCCCTCCAGGATAACAGGGATGATCCATCCAACTTAAATAAAATTTTGGACAGGATATGTCCGATACACAGTACTCCTGGGAAGCCCGCTAACCATACCCACAGAGATTGTTGGGTTTTCAAACAATCCGGCAGATTCAACGCCGAACACAAGGGGCTCGACACACCAAGCGAAGACGAGGACGAACCCCAAAAGCAGAGCACCAGGAAACAAAAGAACTTCCCACAAGAAGTAAAAATAGTGAACTCACTTCACATAACAAAACATGCGGCGCCCATAAAGGTACGCATCACGAGACCTATCCCCAAAGGGTCCCGCCACTGGTTGTTAAAACCAATCATCTTCGATCAGCTAGATTATTCTAGAAATATCAAGAATGCAGGCTGGACTGCCTTGATACTCGATCCAATAATCGGCGGATTCCAGTTTTCAAATGTCCTTATGGACGGCGGCAGTGGACTAAACCTGATATATCAGGGTACAATCCATCACATGGGGATAAACCCAGCAGGAATCCGCCGCAGAAAAACCTCCTTTCAAGGGGTAGCACCTAGTTCGGACACCCATTGTATGGGTTTTCTCCGGCTCGAAGTTATATTCGGCTCTGCCGATAACTTCCGTCGCGAAAAGCTGACCTTCCATGTCGTCCCGTTCTCAAGTCGCTATCAAGCACTACTGGGACGCGAAGCTTTCGCTCGCTTTAATGCAATACCGTATTATGCATCTCTCACGCTTAAGATGCCCGGCCCACGAGGCATCATCTCTTTGAAGGGGAAGCACTAAAGTGCACCTCCCCCAAGCGGAGGACTGTGCGGCCGCTTTGACAGCCCCACAGTAAAATGGCCTCACCGGCCAAAAAACATCGAAATAGGTCATTAAAGACCACGAACGCAGATAAACGAGTTCGGTATAAAATCATCATTAATGCAGGCTTAATGGCCATATACCCCCGCACTAGGGGCTACATGCAGAGACAATAAAGCTCAATTCTATATGTTATACTTCATTTATTTTAAAAAATTTTGTTCGACATGACCCGTTTTTCAATTTAGTTCCTCTCTCTTACAGATGAGCGTCGCGCGACGCCCATCCAGGATACGGCACAACGGAGACACAGGCGCAGACGTGCAGTAGGGACCCGTCCTAAAGGATTATTTTTAGATTAAGACCCTGCGTAAACCTTTTTTACTGTCTCTTGTTGCTACACATCCCCTGGTTTTTTCCAATATAACCAAGGAGGAGGCTGGCGTCTTGGCATGTGGCCACGTCAGAATTTTTTGCACATACCTGGACACTAGGGGCTTTTTTAGCAAAGAGTGTTGTTTCGCCCGCACTCATAAAGACCGAACACCTTAGGGAGTGTTCGGCGTCACGAGTTTTGGCATTATATGCATCATCTCCGAATCATGTCTTTGGTCAAATGTTGGGTTGCCCGGCTCCTGAGTTCGGCTACCTTACATTCCGCTCTATCGGCTAAGGTAGCACCAGGAGAACTACTGCGATTGTGCCCCAGTTCGGCCGGGCGAGCACCTCAGTAGAGAAAGCCGAAAACTGACTGTCATGATGTAGCGTGAGACTGGTCAGCCACTCGATGACCTATCAGAATCTATCGGATTCCTCCGCTTTAATGAAGGGCCACTTCCCGGTCAGGCACATACGCGCCCCGAACTCGGGCGAGCGCAGTCGCCACTAATGGGCTACCTAAATAGTCCCACTGTCAAGCTCCTATTGCTAAGTGAAAGTGTTAAAGCATTATAGTCCGGTTGCCTGGCCCGCTGCGCTATCACCTCCTTTGTAGGACCAAGACGTTGGGTTAAGTGTGAAAATGCGTCTTCTGTGAGTACCCCCGCACTATGTGCGTGGGGGTTGAAGCCAACGACTACCATCTTTCAGATTTTGCATATATATTTTAAACGGCCGCACAGGAGGTGTTCACAATACTTGAAGGCACAAGTATAAAAAGGCCACTACAGTTTATCAAAATATTACTTCATCATTACATATGCTATAATAACGTAGCATCCTTCGAGCACTGCGTCTCTATTACACGAGCGCCTTCAAGGACTTCCTAAAAATAGTGCTCGGAGCACACTCGGCTTTTATCCGAATCTCGGGACGCAATAACAATGGTCTCCATCTCTTCCCAGTATGTCTGGACACGGGCAAGAGCCATCCTTGCACCCTCTATGCACGCCGACCTCTTCATTGCATTAATGCGCGGCACCGCGTCAAGGAATTGCTGCACCAAGCTGAAATAACTCTTCGGCTCCGACCTCCCCTGCCACAGATGACCCATGACGTACTTCATGGCGAGTCCGGACAACCTATTAAGTTCGGCCCATTGAGCCAAACGATCGTGCACTGCCATTGGGCGCTCCTGATCGTGAAATTGCGACCAGAACAGCTTTTCCACTTCACGATCTTTCAGATCTCGAAAGTGTTCGGTCACATCAGCAGCACTCGCTGCCAAATCTAGATAGGTGTCCTTCACACTCCACATCCGGTCCAACGGAGTAAACTTCGGATCGCAAAATTTTCTTCGCAGCATGAAGGGCTTTCCAGCCGCAATCTGTTCGGCCTGACGCAGCTCCTCCTTCGCAGCTCTCATCGCAGAGCGCGCGTCCTTGGCATCAGCAACGGCCTTCTCTAGGACCGTCTGTCTCGCCTGGTCTTCTTTCTCAAGAAGTCTGCAACGGTCTGCAGTGCTCTTTAACTTTTCGGCCATCCCGGCCATCTCTTCCTTGCTTCGGCAATGAGCAGCCTGTTCGGCTCTCAGCTCTTCAAGGGCTTTCTTGGCAGCCGCATCACTTTTCCTGGCTTGATCTTTAGCTCGGGCAAGTTCTGCCTTAAGACTCTCCACGGCGCCGCATCATCTGCGTCAAGCACACACACAGTAAGACACTGGTATAAAACTCTTCTTACCTAATGCTGCCCGAGGAATCACATACCTTGAGCCTCATCAAACCGCTTGTTGACAAGCGCGATGTCGGCATCTGCCACGTGCAGTTGCCGCTTTAGTTCGGCAAAACCAGCAGTTCGGCTTGATTCCGGACACCCTGCAGCCTACATTAAAAGGCGACAATTTAGGCCTGGGATTATGATCCTCCGCGTGTCGTCATTTCTTGACGACGCGCAGAGCCTCAGGGGCTACTATCTACATAGGGCGCATCTTATTTATGCGCAACTGACAAAAGTGTACATTATCTAATGTACCTCAAAACCCGTCAATAAACTTTCGACGGCCTCACGCAATCCGCTCTCTGCAGATGAAATCCTTTCAATCACCATGCCCATCAATGCACGGTGCTCCTCCGAAATAGAAGCTCACCCCAGCAGAACCTTTAGCTCCTCCGGCCGAGCACCAGACGGTGCCGGACTTGTCCAATGACCTCTTTCGAAGGCCGGACGCGGAGAACCTCGGGGGGACCCATAGCTATCTTCCGCCCCTGCCGGACTCGGAGAAACCCTCCATGACGACACCTCAGGGTCGCCTGCCTCGTTAGGCGGCACAGCAGAAGGAGGCGCCCCGCTCTCCATCATCTCCGGAAGAAGCTCCCCCGAAGACGAGCTCTGCTAAGAAGGGCTGAGGTCCGAACTACAAGGTAAAAAATTGGTTAAACTTCTCAGATATAAATCACGGATTTCTCTCATCCCTCGAAAGGAAAATCTTTCTCTACTCACGGCTCGCTGGAGGGCTGATCTCCTTGAGTACATAGTCCGGCCGAGGAACTCCCCGGTGTAGGACCCTCTGACGAAGACTTTTTCTCCCGCTTCGAGGCCATGGTCTCCGGGTCGTCAGAGGCAGCTCTCTTTTTCCCTTTAGGAGAGGGATTGTCGGTTCCTCCCTTTGGAGCGGCCTCCTTCGAGGAGGCCATAATTTCCTTGTCACTACTAGAAAAAAGGCTATTAGTGGCGCACCCAATATTGCCATTAGTGGCGCACCATGGGTGGGCCACTAATACCACGCCACTAATAAGGAATACTAATGGCGCACCTCTGATGCGCCACTGTTAATCCAAATAACAGTGGCGCACCACTGGTGCGCCACTGGTATGCCACCTAGTGCGCCACTGGTATTCATATGGGTGCGCCACTGATATTCATATGGGTGCGCCACTGATATTCGTATGGGTGCGCCACTGATATTCATATGGGTGCGCCACTGTTATTTAACTGGGTGCGCCACTAATGTGCAAGATGGTGCGCCACTGGTATTGCAGCAGGGTCCCTACTGATGCGCCACTGATATCCATATGGGTGCGCCACTGTTATTTAACTGGGTGCACCACTAATGTGCAATATGGTGCGCCACTACTATTAATTCTAGGAATTTTTTTTTGCATTTCTGGTATTTGCACAGGTTACAAAATACAATACATCACAGAATATAAACAGCACATAATACAAATCATCACATTAGTCTCCGAATTCGAAATAGCGAACAAAGTTCAAATATTAGACAAGTTTAGGTCTCGAGACCGAGTAGCGAGTTTGTCGTCACATTACAAAGTTGATATCATCTAAACTACCATCACATAGAAGAGAGCTGCGGTCACGATGAGCATCATCGCGATGAAACTAGTCTTCATCCGGTTCCTCCTCCGCTCCCTCCATCCGGTATTTGCTATTTTGGTTCAGGTGTGGAAGTGAAGCCGGGACAGACAGTTTATTGCGATCCTGATGAAGGGCGTGCTGTTCATATGTCACAGGTTTAGCCATGCCCCTCATTGCCTTTGTGTCTACTATTCTCTTAAGCTTAACCAGTGGTCAATCCTTAAGCTAATGGATTTACTTGCATGTTCTGATTACTGATTTCAGGTTGCCCTGGGTGAAACAGAGAAATTGCCAAGTAAAATGCCGTCTGTCTATTGTATCAGACCACAGAGTAATGCACACAAAAATTCCAGGTTGTTCATGTACTAGTGTATCAGACCACAAAAATTCCAGTAAGCACTATCTACAAACAACAGAGTAATGCACACTATCTCCACAAATATCAATTGCCAAGTAAAATGCCGGCTGTCTATTCGGGGAAAATAAATGCCCACTGTGTACACATGCTTCAATTGAAAAATTGACAAATTTCCGAGAACAGCAGCCACTAGCTAGCATCAGCACAATCACCCATCCATGGCACAACAGTAGCGGCAGCACAACACCAGTACCTCAAGCGGCGGCAGCTAGCGCACGCACGAGAGTAGAAGAGGAGCTCACCGTCCGGCGACGAGGCAGATGCAGATCCGCGGGGGCCAGCGTTGGAGAGGAGGCCGATTCGGGTCGTTGGCGAGGAGGGGGCGTCTAGGAGGGCGGTGGCGAGGACATGAGCGTCGAGGAAGAGGGAGGGCGTCGGCGTCCCGCCTGGATGCTCTGCGCCACGGGGGAGGTGGGGCGGCGTCCGGCGGAGGATGCGTGCACTACGGAGGAAGCGAGGGGGCGGCGTCGGAGGATGCGTGCACTACGGAGGAGGCGAGAGGGCGCCGACGGCGGGATCCGGGGGAGCGGCGACCGGCGACCGGCGGCTTGTGGCGGCGCTGGTGGGATTTGGGAACAGCTAGCACGCGGAAGCAAGAGTGAAATGAGTTTTTTTTTCTTTGAAGAAGAAGAAGAAAGGAGTCGGGTGGGGCAGCGCTAACAATGGCGCACCCCTCGCAGGTGCGCCATAAACAGAGCATTTCAATGGCGCATCTCTGGTAGTGCGCCATTACTACTCGTAGTAATAGGTTAAAACTGTCCGCGTCTGTGTTATGGACAGAACTACTGCCATGGCCTAGTGGTTGGACCCTTGATGCATAACCCAGCCAGCCAGGGTTCGAATCCTGGTGGCCCCATTTTTTTCAATCTTTTAAAAAAATGTTTTTGATGTATATATGTCTATTGGTTGCACTAGTCCGGTCTTTAAACATTTTTTTACCTTTTTCTGTGTTTTTTCTTTACTGTTTTTGTCAGTTCTTTTTTAGTTTTCTATTAAATATATTTGAATGTATTTGAATATTTGAATGTATTTGAATGTAAATATTGTTAAACAACATACATTTGAATGTAAATATTGTTAAACAACATACATTTTAATGTATTTGAATATTTCCTATTAAATATATTTACATCTTTTAGGACAATATACGTGGGCTTATGTGTTTAGATTTAAGATTTGAATCATTGTGATAATTTAAGATTTGAGATAAAAGAATAGGAAAATGCAAATGGAGTGATAAAACCATTGTGCAAAGATTTAGAATTAGATGACATGGTTGAAATCAAGTGATACATGTAATAATTTAGTTGCATGTAATAAATGATGCAATTGTTCATGCAGACATGGTATTTCACGTGCGGTAAATCCAGAGGACACACGATTTTCTTCGCCTCCTCCAAACTGGTCGGGCACTTGTTCCCCTTCGGAAGACGTTCGTGCCAGAATGACATGTTCTCGTCGAAGCATGCGTCCGTCATTTTGTGTTTTACCTTCATCTCCAGAGCCATGAGCGTTACTTTCAGGCGGGTATCCTCGGGCCTGCATCCTTCATACAATGGAGTAACCGCGTCTGTCTCCAGTTGATCCAGCTTGGCTTTCTCTCGGGCGGCAGCTCTTGCGTTACCCGTCTGCTTGCGAAGCAGCTCTTGAATATGAGGGTCATGCACCCAGCCCATCGATGGTCCATCGTCGTCTGCTCCGGCATCTTCATCTTCATGATGATGCCCTTCGTCTTGATCTTCCTCATCATCATGTCCGGCATCTTCTACATGATGACCGTGTCCTGCATCTACTTCGTGATCATGTCCTGGAGATTCTTCGTCTTCTCGCCCGCCCTCGCCGCTATTGTCTTGCTGCCCTTCCTTTTTTCTGCTTGCCCGGCCCCCATGGATGACTTCATAGTCATCTTCATCACCTTGCCACCGATAGCCATCCATGAAACCACGCAAGAGCAAGTGGTCCCGCACCTGCCCGGAATCCGGGTCCGCAATAAGGCTCTTCAGCTTGCATCTTCGACACGGACATCTTATCTCCGTCTCGTTCTTTTGAAGCATCTCG
This sequence comes from Aegilops umbellulata, assembly GCA_032464435.1. Classification (NCBI taxonomy): domain Eukaryota; kingdom Viridiplantae; phylum Streptophyta; class Magnoliopsida; order Poales; family Poaceae; genus Aegilops; species Aegilops umbellulata. Next base: position 134,007,489 of record CP136060.1, on the reverse strand, counting down.
GCCTTCGCGGAGCTCAAAAACCTATTTACGATGCCTTCGGTCATCGTGCGGACCATGGTCGCCTGCGGGGTAGAGCAAAATGATATTTTAGAACAAAAAAATTTTTGGCATGACTTTGCCTAAAAATAGGACCAAAAAGAATGCATATAGTGCCAAATTCTCGCCGAAACGGAAATTAATCAACATTCCGGCAAAATATTGGCAACTATCGCATTTCAAATACCGGTACCTGCAAACACAAACATATGCAACACCACAAACATACGTAGATCTCTAGGCCATAAAAAGTGTGTACGTTGTTGGAGACGGAGAGAAAAGTAGATCTAGAACATAAAGAAAGCTTTCCCCTTACTTACCTATCAAAAAAAGGAAATTTAACCACTTAATTTGGGTGAATCTATGGTGCAAATGAGGTGAGGAGGAGGAGCAAGACGACCAAATCTGTTTTGGTGGAGGGGGGAAAGTGAGTGTGTGGTAGGTGTGGCTGCCTAATTATAGCTACTGCTCCCAGGTTACCAGTGGCGCACCCCTTCACTGGTGCGCCACTAGTATTGCTGGCTACTAGTGGCGCACCAGTGAAGGGGTGCGCCACTGCTATGTTTTTTTTGGACCACCATGCCCAGCTTTACCAGTGGCGCACCAGGGCAAGGTGCGCCACTACTATCAAAAATAGTAGTGGCGCACCTTGGCCTGGTGCGCCACTGGTAATCCTGGGCATGGCTGGCTACTGTTCAAAAAAAATAGTAGTGGCGCACCAGGGCAAGGTGCGCCACTACTATCAAAAATAGTAGTGGCGCACCTTGTCCTGGTGCGCCACTGGTAAGCCTGGGCATGGCTGGTTACTGTTCAAAAAAATAGTAGTGGCGCACAGCACACCTGGTGCGCCACTAGTAATGTCACTATTAGTGGAGCACCTGTTTGTGGTGCGCCACTGCTATATAGTAGTGGCGCACCACGTCTCTGGTGCGCCACTAATAGTGATATTACCTATAGCCGTTTTTCTAGTAGTGTGTCCTCCCCCTCGCTTCCCTCCAAAGGCATTATCTCCAGCATCTTGACTAGCACGGGATCCAGCCTGGTTTCGGGAAGGGGAGCCGGACACCATATCAGCTTTGCCTTCGCTATCCACTCCTGTTTAAAAGGACAGCTCTTTTAAGGGCAAGTTTATGACAATTGTACGAATAGAAGGTCCGGGCACAAGGTTACTTACTTGAGTATCCGGGCGATTGCAGCATAGGCCTGCGTCCTCGGTTAAATCCAGAAACGCTTCTTGTGATCCGAAGAACAGATTATACAACTCCGCGGGCGTTGCGCACATGAAATTCTGGAGAGCTAGTGGTCCCTCCGGATTGAACTCCCATAGGCAAAGGGAGCGACGTTTGCCGGGCAATATTCGGCGAATCAGCATGACCTGCGTCACCTTGACCAGGCTGAGGTCTCCTTCCAAGAGATCCTTAATGCGGCCCTGCGACAAGGGCACGTCTTTGGGCAAACCCCAATCTAACCCTCTGTTAACCCATGACGCTAGCCGTGGTGGGGGACCCGAGCGAAAGGCAGGAGGCGCCACCCACTTGGTGCCCCGGGGAGTGGTGATATAAAACCACTCTCGTTGCCACAAGCCTAGCTCCTCTTGAAAAGAGCCCTTGGGCCATGGAGCATCAGCATTTTTGCTTATAACAGCGCCTCCGCACTCTGCATGACGTCCCTTGATCATCTTCGGCTCCACTTTGAAGGTCTTGAGCCATAATCCGAAGTGAGGGGTGACACGGAGGAATGCTTCACACACGACGATAAACGAGGAGATATGGAGGATGGACTCCGGAGCTAAATCATGAAATTCCAGCCCGTAATAAAACAACAGTCCCCTCATAAAGGGATCCATTGGGAAGCCCAACCCTCGGAGGAAGTGAGACATGAACACCAAGCTCTCACCGGGTTGGGGACTGGGAATAACCTGCCCTTGAGCAGGCAACCTATGTGAAATTTCACCGGTCAGGAACTTAGCCTCCCTCAACTTTAGCACGTCCTCCTCCGTGACGGAGGAGGGCGTCCACCGGCCTTGAAGGTCAGAACCGGACATTGTCAAAGGTCCAAAGCGCCTGGAATCTGGAGCCTGGGGTGTTGGAACTCGAGGCGACGGGCGAACACGATTGAGATTGAAAAAAGAAGTAAGGCCTTGGTCTCTTTATAAGAGGTCGAATACCAAGAGCCCTCCCCGTAACCGTTTGGGACTCGCCTTTAATCGAGGGAAACGTGCTAACGGGCACGGTTGGGTTACCCACGTCCGTATTGATGAGAATCCCGTAAAAAGGGAACACGATCTCTGCTTTGACAAGACGTGCCAAGGAAACTGCCTCGCTAAACGTGCTGAGGTGGAAAAGTAAAAACGATTTATGTAAAGAACTTGGCCGTAGTGTGATTATGCACTGCGGGATACGTCAGCAGATTTGATTTGTGTTAATATTATTCTCTATGGCACTATGTGGAAACTTATTTTGCAGAGCCGGACACTATTCTTGGTGTTTACAATCTTCTATGAAGGACTTGGAGGAGGAACCCGCCTTGCAATGCCGAAGACAATCTGCGCGCCGGACTCGTCGTCATTGAAGCCTGGTTCAGGGGCTACTGAGGGAGTCCTGGATTAGGGGGTGTTCGGGTAGCCGGACTATACCTTCGCCGGACTCCTGGACTATGAAGATACAAGATTGAAGACTTCGTCCCGTGTCCGGATGGGACTTTCCTTGGCATGGAAGGCAAGCTTGGCAATGCGGATATTCAAGATCTCCTACCATTGTAACCGACTCTGTGTAACCCTAACCCTATCCGGTGTCTATATAAACCGGAGGGTTGTAGTCCGTAGGACAATCATCTTCATACACAATCATACCATAGGCTAGCCTCTAAGGTTTAGCCTCCTTGATCTCGTGGTAGATCTACTCTTGTACTACCCATATCATCAATATTAATCAAGCAGGAGTAGGGTATTACCTCCATCGAGAGGGACCGAACCTGGGTAAAAACATCGTGTCCCTTGTCTCCTGTTACCATCCGGCCTTGACGCACGGATCGGGACCCCCTACCCGAGATCCGCCAGTTTTGACACCGACACTCGTCGCCTGCTGGCTCATCCTGCTCTATGGCTGGGTCTGTATCGAGGCGGGGCTTGGGTCGGCGTTTACGCCGACGCTTTGATTGTTTTTCGAGGGATTGATCCTTCGTTCCATCCCCGTTTTCCTCATGGTCGCTACCTTTAGGGGTATCCACCATGTACACATCATAAGGTGAGATGGTTGTCCAATGCCCTATAGGCGTTGGTTCATATGTGTCTCCTGCATCGTCGTCCATACCGTCGATGTCTTCAGAGTCGAAGTTGAGCACGTCATTTAAATTGTCGACGGTGGCTACCAAATGGGTGGTGGGTGGGTTTTGAATTTCTTCATCGTCCGTATCCCATCCTTGCTGACCATAGTCGGGCCACGGCTCTCCTGATAAAGAGAGAGACTTTAGTGAGTTCAGGATGTCGCCGAAGGGCGAGTGCTGAAAGATGTCCGCGGCGGTGAACTCGATGATCGGCGCCCAATCGGATTCAATCGGCAGGGGCGCGGGGGGTTCGGAGTCCGGAGAGGAATCCGGATCCTCGGAGTCACGGGTCATGCAGAGCGCGGGGCGGGTGTTTGGCTTGACCGCCTTTGAGATGGCAGCCCCTGAGGTGGCGTCCAACCACTCATCCTCGATCGGCGCCGCAGGCTCCGAATTAAGGGTCGGAACCGACGCGCGTGCGGCCTCCAGGACACTGTTCGGTGGCAGAGCTAGATCATGCCCATCGAGACAGTGCGGCGCGCTTGGCTGTGGCTTGAATCCGTCGAGGATAAAGTCCCCGCGGATGTCAGCCGTGTAGTTCAAACTTCCAAACCTGACCTGATGGCCAGGGGCGTAGCTTTCGATCTGCTCGAGGCGGCCAAACGAATTGGCCCCCAGTGCGAAGCCGCCGAAGACGAAGATCTGTCCGGGGAGAAAAGTCTCACCCTGGACCGCATCGTCGTTGATGATCAAAGGATCCATCGGGCCTAAAAGTGACGACACAGAGGAACTCTCAATGAAAGCACCAATGTCGGTGTCAAAACCGGCGGATCTCGGGTAGGGGGTCCCGAACTGTGCGTCTAGGCGGATGGTAACAGGAGATGAGGGACACAATGTTTTACCCAGGTTCGGGCCCTCTTGATGGAGGTAAAACCCTACGTCCTGCTTGATTAATATTGATGATATGGGTAGTACAAGAGTAGATCTACCACGAGATCAAGGAGGCTAAACCCTAGAAGCTAGCCTACGGTATGATTGTTGTATGTTGGAGTTGTTGTCCTACGGACTAAAACCCTCCGGTTTATATAGACACCGGATAGGGTTAGGGTTATACAAAGTCGGTTACAATGGCAGGAGATCTTGAATATCCGCATCGCCAAGCTTGCCTTCCACGCCAAGGAAAGTCCCTTCCGGACACGGGACGAAGTCTTCAATCTTGTATCTTCATAGTCCTGGAGTCCGGCTGAACGTATAGTTCGGATGGCCGAACACCCCCTAATCCCGGACTCCCTCAGTGGGCCTTTACAGAGAAGAGGAGAGGCGGCCAGGTCTGGGCCGCGCGCCCCTCCCCCCCCCCAATCCGAATAGGACAAGGAGAGGTGGGCGGCGCCCCCCTTCCTTCCTCTCTCCCCCCTCTTTCCCCCTCACAAGTCCTAATCCAACTAGGAAAGGGGAGTCATACTCCCGGTGGGAGTAGGACTCCTCCTGGCGTGCCCCCTCTCCAGGCCGGCCGCACCCCCCTTGCTCCTTTATATACGGGGGGCAGGGGGCACCCTAGAGACACAGCAATTGATCGTTTGATCTTTTAGCCGTGTGGGGTGCCCCCCTCCACCATAGTACACCTCGATAATACTGTAGCGGTGCTTAGGCGAGCCCTGCGTCGGTAGAACATCATCATCGTCACCACGCCGTCGTGCTGACGAAACTCTCCCTCAACACTCGGCTGGATCGGAGTTCGAGGGTGGAGGGCGCGCCCCCCTGCCTCGTGCCTTCCTCGTTGATCCCCTGACGTGCACTCCAAGTCTCCCGGATTTCTTTCTTTCCAAAAATAACTCTCCCAAAGGTTTCATTCCGTTTGGACTCCGTTTGATATTCCTTCTCTTTGAAACACTGAAACAAGGGAAAAACTGGAACTGGGTTCTGGGTTAATAGGTTAGTCCCAAAAGTAATATAAAAGTGCATAATAAAGCCCATAAACATCCAAGATGGATAATATAATAGCCTGAATACTTCATAAATTATAGATACGTTGTAGACGTATCAGCATCCCCAAGCTTAATTCCTGCTCGTCCTCGATTAGGTAAATGATAAAAGAAATAATTATCTATGAAGTGTGAATGCTAGCAAGTGCATAAGTTTGATGAATGATAGTTCCAATCACTCCTTCTAGCATCATTATATATCATAACAGTAGCTCAACTCATAAAAAATTTCATGATCAAGTAACAAGCTATTCATATTTTAAAGCATAGACCATAATCTTTCTTGAAAACTAACAAACTGTGTTATTAGTCATCAAACAAGTACAATTCATCTTATTTTCACGAAGAGTCTATGTCAGAGCTTTGATTCAACAAACTTCACATACTCAACTATCATTTAGTCTTCCATGATTGCTACCACACAAAGCATATTTTTAGCACAAATAGTATTCATCGAACACAGAGAAAGATAGGGGCTTAATGTTTCGCCTCCCAACCCTTTACCTCAGGGGCAATGTCGACAGAATAATTCATGCTCAAATATATTTGAATGGCCATATATGCCTATCTTTCCATCACATGATGCTTGCCAACTAAAGAGTAGGTTGGAACGAGAAGGAATACTACTGACTCTTGCATAAATGTAAAAGACAGGCCCTTCGCAGAGGGAAGCTGGGGATTTGCAGAGGTGCCAGAGCTCGAAGCAAAAACAGAGATGAAAATAATTTTGAGAGGTATGCTTTCATTGTCAACATGACGACCAAGAATTCCCAATATCTTCCATACTACATACATTATAGGCGGTTCCCAAACAGAAAGGTAAAGATTTTTACTCCCCCTCCACCAACAATCATCAATCCATGGCTTGCCCGAAACAACGGGTGCTTCCAACTAACATTAATCCTGGGGGAGTTTTGTTTGCAATTATTTTTTATTTGATTTCGATCTTTTGATCATGGGACTGGGCATCACAGTTACCAGCCATTTTCTCGTGAATGATGAGCGGAGTCCACTCATCGTGAGAATAACCCACCTAGCATGGAAGATACTGCTAGCCCCTAGTCGCTACATGAGCGATTCGGGCATACAAAACAGATTATTATTTGAAGGTTTAGAGTTTGGCACATGCAAATTTACTTGGAACAGCAGGTAAATACCGCATATAGGTAGGTATGGTGGACACTCATGGAAGGAACTTGGTTCAAGGGATTTGGATGCACAAGTAGTATTCCCGCTTAGTACAGATAATTTGGCTAGCAAAGGATTCTAAATAGCAAGCACCACATGTTAAAGGATCCATAACAATATAACTTCTATACAAATATACCCAAGCATAACTCATGATGTTGTCTTCCTTGTCCAACTTCAACTAATTTGCTCAGGTTTGAAAATAATTAATGGGGATCACAATCATAGAAGATGTCCAGGATAGTATATTTATATGTGAAATCTCTCTTCCTTCAATATTCTTTCATGAATTGTTCAAGTGACCAATACAATGTTTGCTAACCTTCAATAAATTACCCCCTCTACTTCTTATATGTGAAGGAATTACTCCCCATGGGAAAGGTATATGAAACATATATAATTTCAGATTTATGACATTCAAATCATTCAACTATTTACTCATAGGATATAAGTGAAGCACGCGAGTAAATGACAAACTACTCCAAAAAGATATAAGTGAAGATTAATGAGTAGTTAAATAATTATGTAGCTATGTGAAGACTCTCTCCCATTTTAAGAATTTCAGATCCTGAGATTTTATTCAAACAGCAAGCAAAACAAAATAAAGTAAATTGACGCTCCAAGCAAAACACATATCACGTGGTGAATAAAAATATAGCTCCAAGTAAAGTTACCGGTGAACGAAGACGAAACAGGGGATGCCACCCGGGGCATCCCCAAGCTTAGACGCTTGGTTGTCCTTGAATATTACTTTGGGGTGCCTTGGGCATCCCCAATCTTAGGCTCTTGCCACTCCTTATTCCATAGTCCGTCAAATCTTTACCCAAAACTTGAAAACTTCACAACACAAAACTCAACAGAAAACTCGAAAGCTCCGTTAGTATAAGAAAATAAATCACCACTTTTGGTACTGTAATGAACTCATTCTAAATTCATATTGGTGTAATATCTACTGTATTCCAACTTATCTATGGTTCATACCCTCTGATACTACTCATAGATTCATCAAAATAAGCAAACAACACATAGAAAACAGAATCTGTCAAAAACAGAACAGTCTGTAGTAATATGTATCAAACGTATACTTCTGTAACTCCGAAAATTCTTAAAAAAATTGGTGGACCTGAGAAATTTGTCTAGTAATCATCTTCAAAAAGAATCAACTAAATAGAAATCTCCAGTAAAAAGTTTTAGCTAATCTCGTGAGCGCTAAAGTTTCTGTTTTTTACAGCATGATCATAAAGACTTTATCCAAGTCTTCCCAAAGGTTCTACTTGGCACAAACACTAACTAAAACACAAAACCACATCTAAACAGAAGCTAGATGGATTATTTATTCCTAAACAGAACCAAAAAGCATGAAACTAGAATAAAATTGGGTGGCCTCCCAACAAGCGCTATCGTTTAACGCCCCTAGCTAGGCATGATGATTTCAATGATGCTCACATAAAAGACAAGAATTGAAACATAAAGAGAGAATCATGAAGAATATGACTAGCACATTTAAGTCTAACCCACTTCCTATGCATAGGGATTTTGTGAGCAAATAACTTATGGGAACAATAATCAACTAGCATAGGAAGGCAAAACAAGCATAACTTCAAAACTTTAAGCACATAGAGAGGAAACTTGATATTATTGCAATTCCTACAAGCATATATTCCTCCCTCATAATAATTTTCAGTAGCATCATGAATGAATTCAACAATATAACCAGAACCTAAAGCATTCTTTTCATGATCTACAAGCATAGAAATTTTACTACTCTCCACATAAGCAAATTTCTTCTCATTCGGAACAGTGGGAGAAAACTCAACAAAATAACTATCATGTGAAGCATGATCCAATTGAAAATTAAAATCATGATGACAAGTTTCATGGTTATCTTTATTATTTATAGCATACGTGTCATCACAATAATCATCATAAATAGGAGGCATGCTTTTATCATAATAAATTTTCTCATCAAAACTTGGGGGACTAAATATATCATCTTCATCAAACATAGCATCCCCAAGCTTGTGGCTTTGCATATCATTAGCATCATGGATATTCACAGAATTCATACTAACAACATTGCAATCATGCTCATAATTCAAATATTTAGTGCCAAACATTCTAATGCATTCTTCTTCTAGCACTTGAGCACAATTATTGGAATCCTTATTTTCACGAAAGACATTAAAAGGATGAAGCATATGAGGCACTCTCAATTCCATTTTTTTGTAGTTTTCTTTTATAAACTAACTAGTGCTAGAACAAGAAACAAAAAGATTCGATTGAAAGATCTAAAGATATACCTTCAAGCACTCACCTCCCCGGCAACGGCGCCAGAAAAGAGCTTACTTGACGGGGTGTGAGTGCCGCTTACCTAGCCTCCCCAGCAACGGCGCCAGAAAAGAGCTTGATGTCTACTACACAACCTTCTTCTTGTAGACGTTGTTGGGCCTCCAAGTGCAGAGGTTTGTAGGACAGTAGCAAATTTCCCTCAAGTGGATGACCTAAGGTTTATCAATCCGTTGGAGGCGTAGGATGAAGATGGTCTCTCTCAAGCAACCCTGCAACCAAATAACAAAGAGTCTCTTGTGTCCCCAACACACCAATACAATGGTAAATTGTATAGGTGCACTAGTTCGGCGAAGAGATGGTGATACAAGTGCAATATGGATGGTAGATATAGGTTTTTGTAATCTTAAAATATAAAAACAGCAAGGTAACAAGTGGTAAAAGTGAGCGTAAGCAGTATTGCAATGCTTAGGAAACAAGGCCTAGGGTTCATACTTTCACTAGTGAAAGTTCTCTCAACAATAATAACATAATTGGATCATATAACTATCCCTCAACATGCAACAAAGAGTCACTCCAAAGTCACTAATAGCGGAGAACAAACGAAGAGATTATGGTAGGGTACGAAACCACCTCAAAGTTATTCTTTCCGATCAATCCATTGGGCTATTCCTATAAGTGTCACAAATAGCCCTAGAGTTCATAGTAAAATAACACCTTAAGACACACATCAACCAAAACCCTAATGTCACCTAGATACTCCAATGTCACCTCAAGTATCCGTGGGTATGATTATACGATATGCATCACACAATCTCAGGTTCATCTATTGAATCCAACACAAAGTACTTCAAAGAGTGCCCCAAAGTTTCTACCGGAGAGTCAAGACGAAAACGTGTGCCAACCCCTATGCATAGGTTCACGGGCGGAACCCGCAAGGTGATCACCAAAACATACATCAAGTGGATCAATAGAATACCCCATTGTCACCACGGGTATCCCACACAAGACATACATCAAGTGTTCTCAAATCATTAAAAGACTCAATCTGATAAGATAACTTCAAAGGGGAAACTCAATCCATTACAAGAGAGTAGAGGGGGAGAAACATCATAAGATCCAACTATAGTAGCAAAGCTTGCGATACATCAAGATCGGATCACCTCAAGACCACGAGAGAGAGAGAGAGAGAGAGAGAGAGAGATCAAACACATAGCTACTAGTACATACCCTCAACCCCGAGGGTGAACTACTCCCTCCTCGTCATGGAGAGCGTCGAGATGATGAAGATGCCCACCGGTGAGGGTTCCCCCCTCCGGTAGGGTGCCGGAACAGGGTCCTGATTGGTTTTTGGTGGCTACAGAGGCTTGCGGCGGCAGAACTCCCGATCTATTATGTTCCCCGAAGGTTTTAGGGTATATTGGTATATATATATAGGAGGAAGAAATACGGTAGGGGAGCCACGAGGGGCCCACGAGGGTGGAGGGCGCGTAGGGGGTGGGCGCGCCTGTCACATCCCTAGTTCTGGTATGCTCAAGGCTAGCTAGTCATGTGTGCATCATGTTTAAAATTTCATTAAATTTTGAAATGAGGATTTGTGAAACCCTCAGAATCATTTCTGGAAATAACCCAGATAAAAAAATTGCTCCAAAAGGGTCCAAGAAATGTTCATGTCTCTCTCTGAAAATATTGGGCAGAGATAAAAATCAACCAATATTTTTAGGAGCTCATAAATATTTATTTTGGGCATTTGGAATTAATGCAATAGTTATTTGTTTTGGATATATATTGTTATATATATGAAATATTGTCCAAAAATTATGCCAGTAACTGAGGAGCTCTGGAATAATACCATTAGCCCCTGCAAAAATTGGCATAGGTAAATAAAATGGTTTAGAATTTTTATTAAACCAAACAAATGTCAGAAAATTAGAAAAGAAAACAAAAAGGGGAAAACCCTTACCTGGCGCTTACCTCCCGGTGCAGCCCACCTGGAGCCCAAGTGGCCGGCCAGCCCGCTGGCCTCCTCCCTGTCGTCTTCCTCCCCTGCCAGGAGGACGAAGGCGCGTGCTCGCCGCGCGCGTCCACGCGCGAGCCACCTCCTGCTTCCCCGAGGCGCCCTGAGCCTTCCGTAGCGCCACGCCACCCCCCCCCCCCAGACCCGTCCGGATCGATCTCTCCCTCCCTCGCTCTTCCCCTCGCCCGTTCCCCGCCATGGCCGAAGCCTCCATGGACGCGCCGCCGTAACTCCGCGCCCACTGCCTCCCCCTCGACCTTTTGAGCTGACCACGAGCTCCGTCGCTCCGTCCTCGACCTCTTCACCAAGCCAAGCATCACCGGGAGGCCCTGCTTCATCGTCATCACGGTCATCTTCAACCTCGGGCACCCGAGCCCGTCTCCGGTCGATTCGGCGCCGCCAGGACGTCCCCGAGCTCGCTGACCCCCTATTCGGCATCGCTGTGAGCTCCTGCTCCCAACCCCTCTCTCCCCGCCGTCGTTTTCTTCCTCTAGCCCTGCTGACCACCGCGGCCGAAGCTCGCCGCCGCCGTGCCTTGTCGCCGACGTGGCTAGAGCCACAGAAGCTCAAAGCTGAGCATGCCTGCGTGTTCAAAGTAGCCCCAGGAGCCCGTAGCCACCACCAGCTCCTCCCCATGTGCTCTCTAACGCCGAACCCGAGTTCACCCAAACTCCGGCCGCCGCCTTAGAGCTCGCCGCCGTCAACTCCGGCCACCCCAGCTCCTTCTGCTTACCCTGCCAGGTGCGCCCGAGCCTTAGCTACGCGTAGAACCAAACCGCGGCCGATTTGGTCGACCGTGGGCAAAACCCGAGCCCTCCGCCGTGCTCGCTGTCGCCGGCGACGAGCCGCCGGCGTGTTAGGCCTGTTGACCAGGGGTTTGACCTCCCCTGGGTCATTGACATGTGGGGCCAGTCCCTGCTAATTACCTAGTTTAAGTTTAACTAAAAATAGGATTAGCCCCTGTGACTCTACCACGCGGGCCCCACCGTCCAGGTTTGACCCGCGCCGCTCAGTTGACTTGTTGACGTCATGATGATGTCAGGCTGACGTAGTAATCCCTTTTCTGGAATTTAAATAAATCTTAAAAATTTGTTTAATTCAGAAAATAGCCAAAACTTTGGAAAATCATAGAAATTAATCTGTAACTCCAAATGAAATAAATTATATATGAAAAATTATCAGAAAAATCCAATCTATCCATCTGTACCATTTTCATGCATGTTAGAACAACCTATGGCTGCTGTTTAGGACAAACTAAGTGAATGGCATTTGAATAATCACATATGGAGTTTGAATTTGAATCTTAGATTCAAACCAACTTCATTTAACTTGCTGTTAGTTGCATTAGCTCAAACCACATCATATTGCCATGTCATGATCACGCATCATATTGTCGCATTACATTGATTGTATTCTTTCTCTATTGCCGGTGATTGTCCCCTCTCGATAGACGATGTTCCGACGATGAGTTCGATGACACCGATGAAGAACTATATTATCTTCAGAAGTGCCAGGCAAGCAAAACCCCCTTGTTCATTCCGATACAATCCCACTCTCTCGCTCCTGCTCTCTTTTATTACATTAGGACAACAACGATTCATGTGTTACTTGCTGCGGTAGCTGAACCCCTTTATCCTTTGCATGACCTGTCATTCCACAGTAAATAGATGAAACCCACTAGCATGAGTAGGAGTTGTTTGAGCCCTGATGTGCCTACTCATTCATGCTTGTTGTCATGCCTGCTACTGCTTAGAGTTGTGTCGGGTCTGATTCATCGGGAATGAATTGGAATGTGGTGAACATGTCCTACTGTTGAGAGCTAAGTGTGTGAACACGATTTGGTAAAGGTAGCGGTGAGAGGCCATGTAGGAGTACATGGTGGGTTGTCTCATTGCAGCCGTCCTCAGGAACTGAGTTCTGTGTTTGTGATCCATGAACAGTTACTACCACGCATTGGAATGCTTAAGTGCCCCTCTCGACTTATTAAACCACTTGATCTCTGTCCAGGAGTTGCAACTAGTTTCTGGTGTTTGTAGGTAGTGTTAGTAGTCTACCAAGTGGCACCCGGTACAGGTGGGCTTGGGACAGACTAGGCACAGTGGCACGGTGTACCAAGTGGCACCCGGTTGGTGGGCTTGGGAACCCTGCTCACATCGTTTGGGGCCGTGAGCGACACCCCGGCCGGATCTCCTTGCGGATGGAACCCGAATAGGCGATAAACCTGGACTAGAGACTTGTGTGGTTAGTCAGGTCGTGGCCGACTCCCTCGCCCGGCTTCCGCTTGAAGGTTGCCGAGGTACATGACGTGTACAGGGCGATAAGTGGCGAGAGCGTGTGTGAAGAAGTACACCCCTGCAGGGTTATCATTATCTATTCGAATAGCCGGATTCCTCGGATATGGAAACTTGGACCCCTTGCATAGTTCATAGACAAGTGAAAGTGGATACTCTAAAATGCGCAAGATAAGCGTGAGTGCTATGGATGGCGTCCCCGTAGGGAGACGGGAGCGGATCCATAGTGGTGTATTGATATGGTGAATATGTGGACTCGTGTGCGCCACCTCAAAAGAGTTACTTGCAATCGTAGTTCAGGATAGCCACCGAGTCAAAGCTGGCTTGCTGCAGTTAAACTCCACCACCCCCTTTTGATACTGTTGCATGTGTAGATAGTTCTGATGTAAGTCTTGCTGAGTACATTTGTACTCACGTTTGCCTATTTTATGTTTTTGCAGAGAGACTTCAGTCTCGCTAGTAGTACCGCTTGGACTTCGACGTTTAGCTTGATACCTCAGCTACGATCTTGTGCCCTCGGCAGGATCTAGTAGATAGGCAGGCTTCTCAGCCTTTTTCATTTGTAGATGTCTGTACTCAGACATGTTAAGCTTCCGCATGTGCTTTGACTTGTATGCTCTGAATGTTGGGTCATGAGACCCATGTTTGTAATATCTCGCTCCTCAGAGCCTAATGAGTAAATACTTTGAGTCGTAGAGTTATGTTGTGATGCCATGTTGTATTTACTCATATCGGGCATATTGTGTGTATGATTGAAATGCTTGGTATGAGTGGGATCCGACTATCTAGTTGTTTATCCTTAGCAGCCTATCATATGGGGAAATGTAGTCTAGTGCTTCTGAGCGATAGTAGTCCGCTACAGCCCGGTTCACCGGAGTCCTGCTAGCCCAGCACTACTGCTCGGAACACTTGACTGGCCGGCATGTGTTTCACTTTGTTCCTGTGTCTGTCCCTTCGGGGAAATGTCACACGGTGACATCCGGAGTCCTGCCTAGCCTGCTACAGCCCGGGTTACCGGAGTCCTGTTAGCCCAGTGCTACAGCCCGGATTCACACGCTGATGACCGACATGCTCGATGTGATTCATGTATGCCTGTCCTCATGGGTTAGCGCCGCTTTGGGTTCACGACTAGCCATGTCGGCCCGGGTTCTTTGTCATATGGATGCTAGCGACACTATCATATACGTGAGCCAAAAGGCGCAAACGGTCCCGGGCCAGGTAAGGTGGCACCCGTGGGAATACCGTGCGTGAGGCCACAAAGTGATATGATGTGTTACATGCTAGATCGATGTGACTTAGGATCGGGGTCCTGACAGCGTTGGTATCAGAGCCTGACTGCCTGTAGGATTACCAAGCCAAACTGGTCGAAGTTGAGTCTAGAAATGCTTTAGTTATATAAGGGAATTGATTGTGGAAGGGAACGTAAGGCTCTTTTACTCCTTATACCTCATGGCCTTCTGATCTGAGTCAACCTCTTCTCTTCTACGGGGATTAAGAACTAGGCCTTCTCATCTATCTATCAGGATGACGTGTTACTAATCCATAGACTTATAGGATTGTTGAGTTCAAACCTCAGTTCAGTTTCTACTACTTCCATATGTTGATAACTGGCCTCAGAACTTTGATATGATGATGTTGAGTGTCTATGCAAACTGTTGCGAATGTCTCAAATCTTTTTCTGAGCATTTACAGCCGTTATGCTGCCCGAGTCATCCCAGGTTTCTAACTAGTCTGATGCATTTGCAAATCCTTTCCTTCCATTCCCGATGTCCTTTTGGTCAGAATAAGCACACTAATCGGTGAGTTGAGGTATTCTATTACCTCGACATATATGTTGGAGCTATTATTATGACCCTAGGTGTCTTAGGGGTTCATCTAGTAATCTAGCAATGCTATGTGTTTCCGGTGTGATGATTCTGGCCACCATTCTCGAAAGCATCCCGTGATGCCGTTTAGTAGTAGGTATTCTACTCCTGGGTTTTCAAACCCGAGATTCATCCTACTTACTTCATGTTGATAGTGCTTGCTAGTTCCTTTAGGACATTAGTAACCTTTGCGATAGTCATCGAGGTCCGTGGTATATCATTCTTCCATATACCATGAACTGCTTATGGCAGAAGTTCTGTTGAACCAAAAGATCACAACCAGAGTACTCTTGAGGAGTTCTCCATCCATAATTGTGAATCTGCCCGTCCTACCTCTCCGCATGGATTATCCGGAAGAAATTCGTTGAACTCGTTTGACATACTAATCCGTGCATCCACAACTCAGAAGATCATATGTTCCTTGAGTTGTCCCTCCTTAGTCGTTTTCTGACCTTCGTCTATCAATTGATAGTCAAGAGCATGCGTGCATTCGTTCATCGATGCCTATTATTCTTGTGGCCCGTCAAGTCGTTCTATTCCGGAATGACTAGGAGAAACAAACTCCAGTACCTCATCCATATCCAGGATTGGGTCAAAGCAGTTGTATACCACAGATCAAAATGCCAATCCAGCTTTTGTTCTGTTCTACCTTGGAGTGTCACCATCTTTATGTCAAGAGTGTCATGAGAATTGCACCACCTCTTATGAATTCTTGACGCAGTAATACTTCTTGCCATCATTGCTCATTCCTCGGTTTCCGTGTTGCCACAGCCGGAATGCCGACAAGTGAACCATGATGTGTGAAATCAATACTCCTAGCAACTTTGTTGCTTGGTAGTTAATGGACAATAATCTCATTCTTAGCGTGTTGGTTATTAAATCATCATCCTAAGATTGATCGTGCTACCTAGTCCTTATTTCTGGTGCACTCTTCGATCAATGAGTTAGGGTTATTCAACCCCCTGCTTATTTGATCATGTCATCTTGCCCTGAAAAGCAAGATTGTTCTCGAGCTTAGTAACATACTGGTGGTTCGTGATATTCTGAATATCTTTTCGGAAGTATCACCAGGTTGTCACCTGACCGCTATGTTGAGTTCGTGATCAAGTTGGTTTCTTGTGAACCACCCCTTCTCCAAGAATCCGTGTTGGATATCCCTGAGCTGGTTGGTTAAGCTAAACAACAACTTGGAGAGTTGGAAGATAAGAGCTTGTCCGACTTAGTTCATGTTAAGGAATATCCTCTTGTGTGTGTGTATTGAAGAAAGATGATATCTTCACCAATTGATCCTCGTGATCAGTTGCTGGATTTATTACCTTGTCAAAACTTTGACTTGAGTATGGGCTATCGTCAAGTCAAATCAGAACCAACGATACTCGTAATGTTGTCTTACTCGTGGTTCATCCCTCGAGCATACACCATTACACCTTTTGGTCTGACCAATGCTATCACCGTGTTCACATGATGGTGGAAGTTCAGTGATATGGTATTTCCAATGAGTTGTTGTTGAGCCCATCAGCAGCATTTTGTCTCCCCCATGATTCATGTTGGACATCAACCTAGTGTTGAAAACTTTGTAAGCAATGTCTTCATGTTCCGCTCATGAAGCTTATGCTTGGATGGAAGAAGTGACTTGCTCGAATTCATGTGCACTTGGTGCAAGTTGCCGCCGTGAATTTGAGAAAGGTTTGTTTTGTTTCCTCTGGAATCATCCCAAGTCAGTCATGCATGTGCGAAGTATTCCGTGGTTTGATAGGCTCGCTACCTCCACTCCATGTGTAATTCCTAACACCTCAAGCCACTGATTGATTTGTTTAGGGAAAAGAAGTTCCTTCTTAGGAGCAATACTTATGTAAGGACTTCGATGTCCTCGATGATGGTTCCCAACCAGAACTTGGTGGTGTTTTATTATAAGACTACCATGTGGTCATGCTTGTCTAGGACAACGTGTTCACATGCTTGTAGCATAACCAGCTCATGTTTTGGAGCTTGCTATCATAGTTCATTTCTCGAGAATCTCGCAACGTCATCTCGTCGATTTGTGTTGCAAACTCTCATTTTTTTTCTAGACCTGATGAGTCTGGATTATCCTGACCCCAGCCGGATCTGAATCTCAGGCAGATATGATGATTGGAACGTTGCTCAAGAACTATAATATTGGTCTTCCTGTAACCCGGTAAAGTGGATGTTGTGGCCAACACACCCAACCGGAAGACTTATTATTGTGCTATCTTGATTGAGAAAGTTGGCCACCTCCCCATAAAGATCTCTTAGAATTTATTCCAATAGTTGTCCCTTATGGATTTTTGTGCTCCCGAAGTCCGACCTTTACTTGATGGCCATGTTGATGCTTTCAAGCATTGACCGTGGTACCTAGTACATCAAGGAGAACATTAGAAGCGGAGTGCTAAATGTCTCTCGGTCGATCATCCAGGTTTTGTTTCCTTGGTCTCGCTAAGGTGAAATCTGTGAAGGTGTTATCTTCCTTTGCATCTGCATCGTCCATCACTATTCATCATGGTAGTATGTTGTGTTGCCAAGATCCTTGACACGGATGTTGGTAGAACCTTGATGAATATGGAAATGCTCAAGTTCTTGAGAGCACACGCAAGCAAATCATCCCTTGCGTTGTCTTCAACAAGGTAGTTCACATCATCCATTCTAAACCGAGTGTGTCGTCCTCTCGAACTCCGTCAAACGAATGTTTGTAAATTGCCTTAGGCTGGTATAAAGAATTTCAATGATCTCTGTATCAAAAGTAATTCTTTTTGCCACTTAAGGGAATAATTCTACGAGTCACCTTCCCTAAGGTGCCCCGTTTTGGAATCATGGCAACTAACTCCTCGCTACTTTGAAACCCATGCACCATCTTCTTAAGCGTGGAATTGTTGCCTACCAAATTGAACCTTCGTCGTCTGTTCCTCTCCATACCTCTTGATGTGTGTTTTGTGTCTCAGCTCAAGGGATGTTTCTATGTCTCATTCCGTGAATTGATTGTTAGTTACTCGATCTTCGAGAAGATCGAATCCTGTAGAGTTTATTTCTGTCATCGTGTTGGATGTAGATCTCGACAGCAAAGATGTCAAGGTCAAGATGGCGATTGAGTCAACGTTCTTATGAAGTGCAACCTGGATCGTGAAGATTGTGCGAGCTTTGTGTCCCCTCTGTCTTCTTACCTCACGTCTTGAATCTCGGGACGAGATTCTTGTTTAGTGGGGGCGAGTTGTCACATCCCTAGTTCTGGTATGCTCAAGGCTAGCTAGTCATGTGTGCATCATGTTTAAAATTTCATTAAATTTTGAAATGAGGATTTGTGAAACCCTCAGAATCATTTCTGGAAATAACCCAGATAAAAAAATTGCTCCAAAAGGGTCCAAGAAATGTTCATGTCTCTCTCTGAAAATATTGGGCAGAGATAAAAATCAACCAATATTTTTAGGAGCTCATAAATATTTATTTTGGGCATTTGGAATTAATGCAATAGTTATTTGTTTTGGATATATATTGTTATATATATGAAATATTGTCCAAAAATTATGCCAGTAACTGAGGAGCTCTGGAATAATACCATTAGCCCCTGCAAAAATTGGCATAGGTAAATAAAATGGTTTAGAATTTTTATTAAACCAAACAAATGTCAGAAAATTAGAAAAGAAAACAAAAAGGGGAAAACCCTTACCTGGCGCTTACCTCCCGGTGCAGCCCACCTGGAGCCCAAGTGGCCGGCCAGCCCGCTGGCCTCCTCCCTGTCGTCTTCCTCCCCTGCCAGGAGGACGAAGGCGCGTGCTCGCCGCGCGCGTCCACGCGCGAGCCACCTCCTGCTTCCCCGAGGCGCCCTGAGCCTTCCGTAGCGCCACGCCACCCCCCCCCCCCAGACCCGTCCGGATCGATCTCTCCCTCCCTCGCTCTTCCCCTCGCCCGTTCCCCGCCATGGCCGAAGCCTCCATGGACGCGCCGCCGTAACTCCGCGCCCACTGCCTCCCCCTCGACCTTTTGAGCTGACCACGAGCTCCGCCGCTCCGTCCTCGACCTCTTCACCAAGCCAAGCATCACCGGGAGGCCCTGCTTCATCGTCATCACGGTCTTCTTCAACCTCGGGCACCCGAGCCCATCTCCGGTCGATTCGGCGCCGCCAGGACGTCCCCGAGCTCGCTGACCCCCTATTCGGCATCGCTGTGAGCTCCTGCTCCCAACCCCTCTCTCCCCGCCGTCGTTTTCTTCCTCTAGCCCTGCTGACCACCGCGGCCGAAGCTCGCCGCCGCCGTGCCTTGTCGCCGACGTGGCTAGAGCCACAGAAGCTCAAAGCTGAGCATGCCTGCGTGTTCAAAGTAGCCCCAGGAGCCCGTAGCCACCACCAGCTCCTCCCCATGTGCTCTCTAACGCCGAACCCGAGTTCACCCAAACTCCGGCCGCCGCCTTAGAGCTCGCCGCCGTCAACTCCGGCCACCCCAGCTCCTTCTGCTTACCCTGCCAGGTGCGCCCGAGCCTTAGCTACGCGTAGAACCAAACCGCGGCCGATTTGGTCGACCGTGGGCAAAACCCGAGCCCTCCGCCGTGCTCGCTGTCGCCGGCGACGAGCCGCCGGCGTGTTAGGCCTGTTGACCAGGGGTTTGACCTCCCCTGGGTCATTGACATGTGGGGCCAGTCCCTGCTAATTACCTAGTTTAAGTTTAACTAAAAATAGGATTAGCCCCTGTGACTCTACCACGCGGGCCCCACCGTCCAGGTTTGACCCGCGCCGCTCAGTTGACTTGTTGACGTCATGATGATGTCAGGCTGACGTAGTAATCCCTTTTCTGGAATTTAAATAAATCTTAAATGATTTGTTTAATTCAGAAAATAGCCAAAACTTTGGAAAATCATAGAAATTAATCTGTAACTCCAAATGAAATAAATTATATATGAAAAATTATCAGAAAAATCCAATCTATCCATCTGTACCATTTTCATGCATGTTAGAACAACCTATGGCTGCTGTTTAGGACAAACTAAGTGAATGGCATTTGAATAATCACATATGGAGTTTGAATTTGAATCTTAGATTCAAACCAACTTCATTTAACTTGCTGTTAGTTGCATTAGCTCAAACCACATCATATTGCCATGTCATGATCACGCATCATATTGTCGCATTACATTGATTGTATTCTTTCTCTATTGCCGGTGATTGTCCCCTCTCGATAGACGATGTTCCGACGATGAGTTCGATGACACCGATGAAGAACTATATTATCTTCAGAAGTGCCAGGCAAGCAAAACCCCCTTGTTCATTCCGATACAATCCCACTCTCTCGCTCCTGCTCTCTTTTATTGCATTAGGACAACAACGATTCATGTGTTACTTGCTGCGGTAGCTGAACCCCTTTATCCTTTGCATGACCTGTCATTCCACAGTAAATAGATGAAACCCACTAGCATGAGTAGGAGTTGTTTGAGCCCTGATGTGCCTACTCATTCATGCTTGTTGTCATGCCTGCTACTGCTTAGAGTTGTGTCGGGTCTGATTCATCGGGAATGAATTGGAATGTGGTGAACATGTCCTACTGTTGAGAGCTAAGTGTGTGAACACGATTTGGTAAAGGTAGCGGTGAGAGGCCATGTAGGAGTACATGGTGGGTTGTCTCATTGCAGCCGTCCTCAGGAACTGAGTTCTGTGTTTGTGATCCATGAACAGTTACTACCACGCATTGGAATGCTTAAGTGCCCCTCTCGACTTATTAAACCACTTGATCTCTGTCCAGGAGTTGCAACTAGTTTCTGGTGTTTGTAGGTAGTGTTAGTAGTCTACCAAGTGGCACCCGGTACAGGTGGGCTTGGGACAGACTAGGCACAGTGGCACGGTGTACCAAGTGGCACCCGGTTGGTGTGCTTGGGAACCCTGCTCACATCGTTTGGGGCCGTGAGCGACACCCCGGCCGGATCTCCTTGCGGATGGAACCCGAATAGGCGATAAACCTGGACTAGAGACTTGTGTGGTTAGTCAGGTCGTGGCCGACTCCCTCGCCCGGCTTCCGCTTGAAGGTTGCCGAGGTACATGACGTGTACAGGGCGATAAGTGGCGAGAGCGTGTGTGAAGAAGTACACCCCTGCAGGGTTATCATTATCTATTCGAATAGCCGGATTCCTCGGATATGGAAACTTGGACCCCTTGCATAGTTCATAGACAAGTGAAAGTGGATACTCTAAAATGCGCAAGATAAGCGTGAGTGCTATGGATGGCGTCCCCGTAGGGAGACGGGAGCGGATCCATAGTGGTGTATTGATATGGTGAATATGTGGACTCGTGTGCGCCACCTCAAAAGAGTTACTTGCAATCGTAGTTCAGGATAGCCACCGAGTAAAAGCTGGCTTGCTGCAGTTAAACTCCACCACCCCCTTTTGATACTGTTGCATGTGTAGATAGTTCTGATGTAAGTCTTGCTGAGTACATTTGTACTCACGTTTGCCTATTTTATGTTTTTGCAGAGAGACTTCAGTCTCGCTAGTAGTACCGCTTGGACTTCGACGTTTAGCTTGATACCTCAGCTACGATCTTGTGCCCTCGGCAGGATCTAGTAGATAGTCAGGCTTCTCAGCCTTTTTCATTTGTAGATGTCTGTACTCAGACATGTTAAGCTTCCGCATGTGCTTTGACTTGTATGCTCTGAATGTTGGGTCATGAGACCCATGTTTGTAATATCTCGCTCCTCGGAGCCTAATGAGTAAATACTTTGAGTCGTAGAGTTATGTTGTGATGCCATGTTGTATTTACTCATATCGGGCATATTGTGTGTATGATTGAAATGCTTGGTATGAGTGGGATCCGACTATCTAGTTGTTTATCCTTAGCAGCCTATCATATGGGGAAATGTAGTCTAGTGCTTCTGAGCGATAGTAGTCCGCTACAGCCCGGTTCACCGGAGTCCTGCTAGCCCAGCACTACTGCTCGGAACACTTGACTGGCCGGCATGTGTTTCACTTTGTTCCTGTGTCTGTCCCTTCGGGGAAATGTCACACGGTGACATCCGGAGTCCTTCCTAGCCTGCTATAGCCCGGGTTACCGGAGTCCTGTTAGCCCAGTGCTACAGCCCGGATTCACACGCTGATGACCGACATGCTCGATGTGATTCATGTATGCCTGTCCTCATGGGTTAGCGCCGCTTTAGGTTCACGACTAGCCATGTCGGCCCGGGTTCTTTGTCATATGGATGCTAGCGACACTATCATATACGTGAGCCAAAAGGCGCAAACGGTCCCGGGCCAGGTAAGGTGGCACCCGTGGGAATACCGTGCGTGAGGCCGCAAAGTGATATGATGTGTTACATGCTAGATCGGTGTGACTTAGGATCGGGGTCCTGACAGCGCCCCCCTGCCTCATGCCTTCCTCGTTGATCCCTTGACATGCACTCCAAGTCTCCCGGGTTAATTTCTTTCCAAAAATAACTCTCCTGATGGTTTCATTTCGTTTGGACTCTGTTTGATATTCCTTTTCTTCAAAACACTGAAACAAGGGAAAAAACTGGAACTGGCACTAGGCTCTGGGTTAATAGGTTAGTCCCAAAAGTAATATAAAAGTGCATAATAAAGCCCATAAACATCCAAGATGGATAATATAATAGCATGAATACTTCATAAATTATAGATACATTGGAGACGTATCAGCAACCCAATGAATAAAATATATTTTTGGCCTTTTCTTTCTGTTCTTGAGTGTTTGCACAATTATGCTGCTGTTATGATTGTGTTTCTTATGTTTAAGCTAGTGTTTGTGCCAAGCAAAGCCTTTGGGATCATGTTGGGTGATCGTTGGTTTGATCTTGTTGAAAAACACGAACTTTGTGCACCAGTCGCAGAATTTTGAAAAATCACAAAAGCGTGATAAATTCTGAATTTTTTACACAATATTTATATTCAAATTTCCCATGTCGTCCTAATTTTTCAGAATTTTTGGAGTTACAGAAGTATTCGAAGTTTTCAGATTACTATAGACTTTTCTGTTTTTGACTGATTCTGTTATCTTTGCTTTGTGTGCTTATTTAGATGAATCTATGGTTTGTATTGGATGGTATAAGCTATAGTAAAGTTGGAATACAGTAGATATAATGCAAAAATAAAATATGAATGGGTTTGCAACAGTACTTAGAGTAGTGATTTGCTTTGTTATACTAATGGATCTCATGAAGGTTTTGTTGAGTTTTGTGTGATTGAAGTTTTCAAGTTTTGGGTGAGATCATGATGGATGAAGGAATAAGGAGTAAGAAGAGCCTAAGCTTGGGGATGCCCGTGGCCTCCCAAGAAGTTACCTAAAAGAGAAGCAAGCAACTAAGCTTGGGGATGCCCGAGTGGCATCCCCTCTTTCTTCTAACGACCATTGGTATTTTACTTGGAGCTATGTTTTTATTCATCACATATCATGAGTTTTCTTGGAGCATCTTGTTTGATATGAGTCTTTGCTGGTTTTGCTTTTTGTTTTGTGTCATCTATCCTTGCTAGACACACCTATTTGAGAGAGCCAAAATTATGCTATGGAATTGCTCTAGTGCTTCACTTATATCTTTGTGAGCACACTGTGATTCAGTATTTTTGAAGAAATGCTCTCATGCTTAACTTAGATTTATTTGAGAGTTAGTAAATTTTTTGAAGAAATTCTCTCATGCTTCACTGATATTATTTTGAGAGAAGAAAACTTTTATGCTCATGTTCTTCACTTATATTTGTTTGAGCTATCAAAAGCAACATATGAAATTAGTCCCAAAGTGATAGATATTCAAGAGGGATACAATAAAAACTTTCATGAAGATCATTTGACAAAATAAACTTGATTCTTTGTAATAGTTTTGCGATATGCGAAGGAAATATGCCCTAGAGGCAATAATAAAGTTATTATTTATTTCCATATTTCATGATAAATGTTTATTATTCATGCTAGAGTTGTATTAACCGGAAACATAATACATGTGTGAATACATAGACAAACAGAGTGTCACTAGTATGCCTCTACTTGACTAGCTCGTTAATCAGAGATGGTTATGTTTCCTAGCCATTGACATGAGTTGTCATTTGATTAACGGGATCACATCATTAGGAGAATGATGTGATTGACATGACCCATTCCATTAGCTTAGCGCACTATCGTTTAGTATGTTGCTATTGCTTTCTTCATGGCTTATACATGTTCCTATGACTATGAGATTATGCAACTCCCATTTACCGGAGGAACACTTTGTGTGCTACCAAATGTCACAACGTAACTGGGTGATTATAAAGGTGCTCTACAGGTGTCTCTGAAGGTACTTATTGGGTTGGCGTATTTCGAGATTAGGATTAGTCACTCCGATTGTTGGAGAGGTATCTCTGGGCCCTCTCGGTAATGCACATCACTTAAGCCTTCCAAGCATTGCAACTAATGAGTTAGTTGCGGGATGATGTATTACGGAACGAGTAAAGAGACTTGCCGGTAAGGAGATTGAACTAGGTATTGAGATATCGATGATCGAATCTCGGGCAAGTAACATACAGATGACAAAGGGAACAATGTATGTTGTTATGCGGTCTAACCGATAAAGATCTTCGTAGAATATGTGGGAGCCAATGTGAGCATCCTGGTTCCGCTATTGGTTATTGGCCGGAGACGTGTCTCGGTCATGTCTACATAGTTCTCGAACCCATAGGGTCTGCACGCTTAAAGTTTCGATTACAGATATATTATGAGTTTATATGTTTTGATGTACCGAAGGTTGTTAGGAGTCTTGAATGTGATCACGGGCATGACGAGGAGTCTCGGAATGGTCGAGATATGAAGATTGATATATTGGAAGCCTATGTTTGGATATCGGAAGTGTTCTAGGTGAAATCGGAGTATCGGAGGGGTTACCGGAACCCCCCGGGGGTAAATGGGCCTTAGTGGGCCTTTACAGAGAAGAGGAGAGGAGGCCAGGTCTGGGCCGCGCCCCCCCCCCTAGTCCGAATAGGACAAGGAGAGGGGGGCGGCGCCCCCCTTCCTTCCTCTCTCCCTCCTCTTTCCCCCTCACAAGTCCTAATCCAACTAGGAAAGGGGGTCCTACTACCGGTGGGAGTAGGACTCCTCCTGGCGCGCCCACTCTCCAGGCCGGCCGCATCCCCCTTGCTCCTTTATATACGGGGGCAAGGGGCACCCTAGAGACACAACAATTGATCGTTTGATCTTTTAGCCGTGTGCGGTGCCCCCCTCCACCATAGTACACCTCGATAATACTGTAGCGGTGCTTAGGCGAAGCCCTGCGTCGGTAGAACATCATCATCGTCACCAGGCTGTCGTGCTGACGAAACTCTCCCTCAACACTCGGCTGGATCGGAGTTCGAGGGACGTCATCAGGCTGAACGTGTGCTGAACTCGGAGGTGCCGTGCGTTCGGTACTTGATCGGTCGGATCATGAAGACGTACAACTACATCAATCGTGGTGTGCTAACGCTTCCGCTTTCGGTCTACGGGAGTACATAGACAACACACTCCCCTCTCGTTGCTATGCATCACCATGATCTTGCGTGTGCGTAGGATTTTTTTTGAAATTACTATGTTGCCCTACAGTGGCATCCGAGCCAGGTTTTATGCGTAGATGTCCTATGCACGAGTAGAACACAAGTGAGTTGTGGGCGATATAAGTCATACTGCTTACCAGCATGTCATACTTTGGTTCGGCGGTATTGTTGGATGAAGCGGCCCGGACCGACATTACGCGTACGCTTACGCGAGACTGGTTCTACCGACGTGCTTTGCACATAGGTGGCTGGCGGGTGTTAGTTTCTCCAACTTTAGTTGAACCGAGTGTGGCTACGCCCGGTCCTTGTGAAGGTTAAAACAGCACCAACTTGACAAACTATCGTTGTGGTTTTGATGCGTAGGTAAGAATAGTTCTTGCTAATCCTAGTAGCAGCCACGTAAAACTTGCAACAACAAAGTAGATGACGTCTAAGTTGTTTTTGCAGGGCATGTTGTGATGTGATATAGTCAAGACATGATGCTAAATTTTATTGTATGAGATGATCATGTTTTGTAACCAAGTTATCGGCAACTGGCAGGAGCCATATGGTTGTCACTTTATTGTATGCAATGCAATCACCCTATAATGCTTTACTTTATCACTAAGAAGTAGCGATAGTCGTAGAAGCATAAGATTGGAGAGACGACAACGATGCTACGATGGAGATCAAGGTGTCGCGCCAGTGACGATGGCGATCATGACGATGCTTTGGAGATGGAGATCACAAGCACGAGATGATGATGGCCATATCATATCACTTATATTGATTGCATGTGATGGTTATCTTTTATGCATCTTATCTTGCTTTGTTTGACGGTAGCATTATAAGATGATCCCTCACTAAATTATCAAAGTATAAGTGTTCTCCCTGAGTATTTACCGTTGTGAAAGTTCTTCGTGCTGAGACACCACGTGATGATCGGGTGTGATAGGCTCTACGTTCAAATACAACGGGTGCAAAACAGTTGCACACGCGGAATACTCAGGTTAAACTTGACGAGCCTAGCATATAACAGATATGGCCTCAGAACATGGAGACCGAAAGGTCGAGCGTGAATCATATAGTAGATATGATCAACATAGTGATGTTCACCAATGAAAATACTCCATCTCACATGATGATCAGACATGGTTTAGTTGATTTGGATCACGTGATCACTTAGAGGATTAGAGGGATGTCTATCTAAGTGGGAGTTCTTAAGTAATATGATTAATTGAACTTAAATTTATCATGAACTTAGTACCTGATAGTATCTTTCTTGTCTATGTTGATTGTAGATAGATGGCCCGTGTTGTTGTTCCGTTGAATTTTAATCCGTTCCTTGAGAAAGCAAAGTTGAAAGATGATGGTAGCATTTACACGGACTGGGTCCGTAACTTGAGGATTATCCTCATTGTTGCATAGAAGAATTACGTCCTGGAAGCACCGCTGGGTGCCAGGCATGCTGCTGATGCAACTGACGATGTTAAGAATGTTTGGCAGAGCAAAGCTGATGACTACTCGATAGTTCAATGTGCCATGCTTTACGGCTTAGAACCGGGACTTCAACGACGTTTTGAACGTCATGGAGCATACGAGATGTTCCAGGAGTTGAAGTTAATATTTCAAGCAAATGTCCAGATTGAAAGATATGAAGTCTCAAATAAGTTCTACAACTACAACATGGAGGAGAATAGTTCTGTCAGTGAGCATATACTCAAAATGTCTGGGTATAATAATCACTTGATTCAACTGGGAGTTAATCTTCCGGATGATAGCGTCATTGATAGAATTCTCCAATCACTGCCACCAAGCTACAAGAGCTTCGTGATGAACCATAATATGCAAGGGATGGATAAGACGATTCCCGAGCTCTTCGCAATGCTAAAAGCTACGGAGGTAGAAATCAAAAAGGAGCATCAAGTGTTGATGGTAAATAAGACCACAAGTTTCAAGAAAAAGGGTAAAGGGAAGAAGAAGGGGAACTTCAAGAAGAACAGCAAGCAAGTTGCTGCTCAGGAGAAGAAACCCAAGTCTGGACCTAAGCCTGAGACTGAGTGCTTCTACTGCAAGCAGACTGGTCACTGGAAGCGGAACTGCCCCAAGTATTTGGCGGATAAGAAGGATGGCAAGGTGAACAAAGGTATATGTGATATACATGTTATTGATGTGTACCTTACTAATGCTCGCAGTAGCACCTGGGTATTTGATACTGGTTCTGTTGCTAATATTTGCTACTCGAAACAGGGGCTACGGATTAAGCGAAGATTGGCTAAGGACGAGGTGACGATGCGCGTGGGAAATGGTTCCAAAGTCGATGTGGTCGCGGTCGGCACGCTACCTCTACATCTACCTTCGGGATTAGTATTAGACCTAAATAATTGTTATTTGGTGCCAGCGTTGAGCATGAACATTATATCTGGATCTTGTTTGATGTGAGATGGTTATTCATTTAAATCAGAGAATAATGGTTGTTCTATTTATATGAGTAATATCTTTTATGGTCATGCACCCTTGAAGAGTGGTCTATCTTTGTTGAATCTCAAAAGTGCTGATACACATATTCATAATATTGAAGCCAAAAGATGCAGAGTTGATAATGATAGTGCAACTTATTTGTGGCACTGCTGTTTAGGTCATATCGGTGTAAAATGCATGAAGAAACTCCATACTAATGGACTTTTGGAACCACTTGATCATGAATCACTTGGAACTTGCGAACCGTGCCTCATGGGCAAGATGACTAAAACGCCATTCTCCGGAACTATGGAGAGAGCGACAGATTTGTTGGAGATCATACATACAGATGTATGTGGTCCGATGAATGTTGAGGCTCGTGGCGAATATCGTTATTTTCTCGCCTTCACAGATGATTTAAGCAGATACGGGTATATCTACTTAATGAAACATAAGTCTAGAACATTTGAAAAGCTCAAACAATTTCGGAGTGAAGTTGAAAATCATTGTAACAAGAAAATAAAGTTTCTACAATCTGATCATGGAGGAGAATATTTGAGTTATGAGTTTGGTCTTCATTTGAAACAATGCGGAATAGTTTCGCAACTCACGCCATCCGGAACACCACAGTGTAATGGTGTGTCCGAACGTCGTAATCGTACTCTACTCGATATGGTGCGATCTATAATGTCTCTTACTGATTTACCACTATTGTTTTGGGGTTATGCTTTAGAGACGGCCGCATTCACGTTAAATAGGACACCATCGAAATCCATTGAGGCGATGCCTTATGAACTATGGTTTGGCAAGAAACCAAAGTTGTCGTTTCTAAAAGTTTGGGGCTGCGATGCTTATGTGAACAAGCTTCAAGCTCGAACCCAAATCGGAGAAATGTGTCTTCATAGGATACCCAAAGGAGACTGTTGGGTACACCTTCTATCACAGATCCGAAGGCAAGACTTTTGTTGCTAAATTCGGAGTTTTTCTAGAGAAGAAGTTTCTCTCGAAAGAAGTGAGTGGGACGAAAGTAGAACTTGATGAGGTAACTATACCTGCTCCCCTATTGGAAAGTAGTTCATCGCAGAAACCGGTTTCTGCGACACCTACACCAATTAGTAAGGAAGTTAATGATGATGATCATGAAACTTCAGATCAAGTTGTTACTGAACCTCGTAGGTCAACCAGAGTAAGATCCGCACCAGAGTGGTACGAAAATCCTATTCTGGAAGTCATGTTACTAGACCATGACGAACCTACGAATTATGAAGAAGCGATGGTGAGCCCAGATTCCGCAAAATGGCTTGAGGCCATGAATCTGAGATGGGATCCATGTATGAGAACAAAGTGTGGACTTTGGTAGACTTGCCCGATGATCGACAAGCAATTGATAATAAATGGATCTTCAAGAAGAAGACTGACGCTGATGGTAATGTTACTGTCTATAAAGCTTGACTTGTTGCAAAAGGTTTTCGACAAGTTCAAGGGCTTGACTACGATGAGACCTTCTCACCCGTAGCGATGCTTAAGTATGTCCAAATCATGTTAGCAATTGCCGCATTTTATGATTATGAAATATGGCAAATGGATGTCAAAATTGCATTCCTGAATGGATTTCTGGAAGAAGAGTTGTATATGATGCAACCAGAAGGTTTTGTTGATCCAAAGGGAGCTAACAAAGTATGCAAGCTCCAGCGATCCATTTATGGACTGGTGCAAGCCTCTCGGAGTTGGAATAAATGCTTTGATAGTGTGATCAAAGCATTTGGTTTTGTACATACTTTTGGAGAAGCCTGTATTTACAAGAAACTGAGTGGGAGCTCTGTAGCATTTCTGATATTATATGTGGATGACATATTGTTGATTGGAAATGATATAGAATTTCTGGATAGCATAAAGGGATACTTGAATAAGAGGTTTTCAATGAAAGACCTCGGTGAAGCTGCTTATATATTGGGCATCAAGATATATAGAGATAGATCAAGACGCTTAATTGGACTTTCACAAAGCACATACCTTGACATAGTTTTGAAGAATTTCAAAATGGATCAAGCAAAGAAAGGGTTCTTGCCTATGTTACAAGGTGTGAAGTTTAGTAAGACTAAATGCCCGACCACTGCAGAAGATAGAGAGAAAATGAAAGATGTTCCCTATGCTTAAGCCATAGGCTCTATCATGTATGCAATGCTGTGTACCAGACCTGATGTGTGCCTTGCTATAAGTCTAGCAGGGAGGTACCAAAGTAATCCAGGAGTGGATCACTGGACAGCGGTCAAGAACATCCTGAAATACCTGAAAAGGACTAAGGATATGTTTCTCGTTTATGGAGGTGACAAAGAGCTCATCGTAAACAGATACATTGATGCAAGCTTTGTCACTGATCCAGACGATTCTAAATCGCAAACCGGATACGTGTTTACATTGAACGGTGGAGCTGTCAGTCGGTGCAGTTCCAAACAAAGCGTTGTGGCGGGATCTACGTGTGAAGCGGAGTAGCTGCTTCGGAAGCAGCAAATGAAGGAGTCTGGATGAAGGAGTTCATATCCAATCTAGGTGTCATACCTAGTGCATCGGGTCCAATGAAAATCTTTTGTGACAATACTGGTGCAATTGCCTTGGCGAAGGAATCCATATTTCACAAAAGGACCAAGCACATCAAGAGACGCTTCAATTCCATCCAGGATTTAGTCTAGGTGGGAGACATAGAAATTTTCAAGATACATCCGGATCTGAATGTTGCAGACCCGTTGACTAAGCCTCTTCCACGAGCGAAACATGATCAGCACCAAGGCTCCATGGGTGTTAGAATCATTACTGTGTAATCTAGATTATTGACTCTAGTGCAAGTGGGAGACTGAAGGAAATATGCCCTAGAGGCAATAATAAAGTTATTATTTATTTCCTTATTTCATTATAAATTTTTATTATTCATGCTAGAATTGTATTAACCGGAAACATAATACATGTGTGAATACATAGACAAACAGAGTGTCACTAGTATGCCTCTACTTGACTAGCTCGTTAATCAAAGTTGGTTATGTTTCCTAGCCATTGACATGAGTTGTCATTTGATTAACGGGATCACATCATTAGGAGAATGATGTGATTGACATGACCCATTCCGTTAGCTTAGCACACGATCGTTTAGTATGTTGCTATTGCTTTCTTCATGACTTATACATGTTCCTATGACTATGAGATTATGCAACTCCCGTTTACCGGAGGAACACTTTGTGTGCTACCAAACGTCACAACGTAACTGGGTGATTTTAAAGGTGCTCTACAGGTGTCTCTGAAGGTACTTGTTGGGTTGGCATATTTCGAGATTAGGATGTGTCACTCCGATTGTTGGAGAGGTATCTCTGGGCCCTCTCGGTAATGCACATCACTTTGCAAGCATTGCAACTAATGACTTAGTTGCGGGATGATGTATTACGGAACGAGTAAAGAGACTTGTCGGTAACGAGATTGAACTAGGTATTGAGATTTCGACGATCGAATCTCGGGCAAGTAACATACCGATGACAAAGGGAACAACGTATGTTGTTATGCGGTCTGACCGATAAAGATCTTCGTAGAATATGTGGGAGCCAATATGAGCATCCAGGTTCCGCTATTGGTTATTGGCCGGAGACGTGTCTCGGCCATGTCTACATAGTTCTCGAGCCCGTAGGGTCCGCACGCTTAACGTTTCGATGACAGTTATATTATGAGTATATATGTTTTGATGTACCTAAGGTTGTTCGGACTCTCGGATGTGATCATGGGCATGACGAGGAGTCTCGAAATGGTCGAGACATGAAGTTTGATATATTGGAAGCCTATGTTTGGATATTGGAAGTGTTCCAGGTGAAATCGGAGTACCGGAGGGGTTACCGGAACCCCCCGGGGGTAAATGGGCCTTAGTGGGCCTTTACAGAGAGGAGGAGAGGCGGCCAGGGCTGGGCCACGCACCCCTCCCCCCTAGTCTGAATAGGACAAGGAGAGGGGGCGGCGCCCCCCTTCCTTCCTCTCTCCCTCCTCTTTCCCCCTCCCAAGTCCTAATCCAACTAGGAAAGGGGGGAGTCCTACTCCCGATGGGAGTAGGACTCCTCCTTGCGCGCCCCCTCTCCAGGCCGGCCGCACCCCCCCCCCCTTGCTCCTTTATATACGGGGGCAGGGGCACCCTAGAGACACAACAATTGATCGTTTGATCTTTTAGCCGTGTGCGGTGCCCCCCTCCACCATAGTACACCTCGATAATACTGTAGCGGTGCTTAGGCGAAGCCGTGCATCGGTAGAACATCATCACCGTCACCACGCCGTCGTGCTGACGAAACTCTCCCTCAACACTCGGCTGGATCGGAGTTCGAGGGACATCATCGGGTTGAACGTGTGCTGAACTCGGAGGTGCCGTGCGTTCGGTACTTGATCGGTCGGATCATGAAGACGTACGACTACATCAACCGCATTGTGCTAACGCTTCCGCTTTCGGTCTATGAGGGTACGTAGACAACACTCTCCCCTCTCGTTGCTATGCATCACCATGATCTTGCGTGTCCGTAGGAATTTTTTTAAAATTACTACGCTCCCCAACAATATGATGATATAATATGTGAGTCATGTTGATGAGGAATTATCCTTTAGTAAGAACTAGTCAAAGGCACGTGCTTTGCACGTGTGCGTTCTTAATTGAAAACATACATGAAGAAAATTTTAAATATAGACGATGCAAACCTCTTGCCAACTTACAATGTTCGTGAACAAATTTGATTTTCTTATATTTTCAAAACATGTATAGAGTAATTTTTGTTAACACTTACTCCATCTGTAAATTAATATAAGAGCATTTAGATCACTCTTGAATTATTTTACGGAGGGAGTACTTTACAAACTTACAATTTCCCGCAAGAGAGAGAGAGAGAGAGAGATACAAACTTGAAGAAAATATTCTCAAAACATTAAGTTACATCATGGGATTAAAGTTTGTTCAAGAAATAATCATCTCCGTGCATTCTACATCACTTGGATGTACATGGAATGCAATGCATTCTACCTTGCATAATATTTATTGTCAACAAAAAAATGGATATGTGTCCGTCCATATATACTTTTTTAGTAGTCTATATCAGTCCATGTACAATCCTAAAATTAATGGGAAAATGTGAGAATAGCCTGTTCCACTTGACCTTCTGTTTTTTCCCAATTTTTTTATTTTTTTATTTATTAACAAAATTGTTTTTTATTTGAGGGGAGATCGTTGGACCTTCTGTAGGCTAAAATATGGATTTGGGCTGACATTCGGCCAGACAGGCCTTGATGCTTGCCACTGGGCTAGCTGTATGGAGCCCCACTAAAAAACGCGAACCAGGTCCTCCTGCCTCTGGCTGTCGAGCGGAGTTCTATAAAAAGAAAGACTGTCGAGCAGAGCGCCGCCGCGCCGCCGCACCTTCTCCCGTCCCCGCCGACCCGCCGAACGCCGACCCTAGGACTCCCACGCCGCTGGCGCAGCGCACGACCTAGCCATTCGAATATCGTGCTGGCCTCGCCCAGTCGTCATCAGCAGGCACAGCGGCTCCTGAATCCAGCAGCCACGGCCGCACACAACACACGCCGGTAGGCGGCACACTTCACGCCTCTGAGCGATGGCGCAGGTGAGTAGCACCGACCGTAGCATCACTACATCAACATTCGGCACTTAGCACTTAGCAGGCATCAGCACGGTTTGTACTACAATTTCAGATTTTATCAGATGTTCCCGAGGGGATTCAATTTCTGATTTTTTTTCAATTAAAGAACAAAGAATAAGATTGATGGGTGTGATCCTTTTTTTGATAGAGAAGTGTGGAAATTGTTGATTTGTAGGTTCCAAAAATAAAGAATAAGCGTGGTGATCGAAACATTCGTGCCCCCATTTTTTGCTTACAAAAAAAATCATATAGTTAAATTGTACTCCCTCCGTTTCAATATATTTGTCTTTTTAGAGATTTCAACAAGTGACTACATACGAAGCAAAATGAGTGAACCTACACTCTAAAATATGTCTACATACATCCGTATGTTGTAACCATTTGAAATGGCTAGAAAGACAAATATTTGGGAACGGAGGGAGTAATTGTTTGTATGTCCTTTCAATGTAACTAAATATATTGGATGTTGCCAATATTAAGAACAATTTGTAGGTTCATTGTCATTATTGTGAATTATCATATCTTGTATTTGCAGCTTCTGTAGGTGTAATTTCGAGGTATCACCATGGCAAGATCCTCTTTGCTGATAACCAGGAACGTGAGAATTGTTTCGATGCTGAAAACTCTGAAGTGAGCACTGTGAAGTATGCTATGCACTTGACGCTGGATCATTAATTGCACTACCCCATTGAGTCCGAATATGATTCTGCTAACTCTGATGTAGCGCTAGCATGTAGAAGCTACAACATCTACGCTGATGTTCGTAACCTTCGTTCCTGGTTTATCACCTGTGTAAGTTCCTGAAATTTGGTAGGCAAATCAGATTAGAATTAGAATTAGTAATCTATCTATGGATGGGGCATGTCCCTCCATTGTTGAGTTGGTTTGTAATGATTCTGTAATTGATTTCGTATGAGTAAAGCAAAATGGTTTGTGCTCCCTTCTGTTGACCGGATGATTCCGTTGTATGTTAAAACTGAAAAATGTCTGTATATTGCATATACATGTGAAGCCCAATGGCTCGGTATAATAAAGAATGATATTTGCTCATATGTTGTTGGATTTCTGCTATATGCAATAACTGGAAAAGGAATGGTACATCTATAAGACTTAAGTATTGTATATGCTAGAATAATACCACTGCAAATATATCTTTTGGTACATAATAACTCTCACAGGGACAAGCTAATGAATGAAACCCTATATAACATTATATTTCCTGGGTAGTACTATTTACAGGAATACAACCATATTAGAAATATCACACGGCAATACACAGCATGTACATGAATTATACCAAAACATCCCTATAGACAATATTTTTTGTGCTTTTCCCTGATGGGTCAATATCCTTATTTGGCTTTGCAAGTACTCTAGTTATTTGTCTTGATATCCCTCTAGACAGAGCGACATAGAGTTGGCCATGAGAGAACACAGGCTCAGTAAGATATATGCCAACATTTGGGATGGTTTGACCCTGGGCTTTGTTGATTGTCATGGCAAAACTAAGCCGAATTGGAAATTGCTTTCTTTTAAACTTGAAGGGGAGAACATCATCCTTTGAAGGATAGAGAGGAATTCGTGGAAGGAACACTCGCTTCCTAGCATATTGTTCGCCAATAATTTTTGCGTCAATAGCGTTCTCTTGAAATGCCTTAATGATAAGCCTTGTACCATTGCATAAACCATTAGAAGGATCAAGGTTGCGAATCAATATAACAGGGCAGTTGATCTTCAATATGAGAATATGCGGAGGAGGGCCATTAGGTGTGAGTGAATTTAGGAACTCGGGTTGATAGTGATTATGTGGATCATCAACCACTGAGTCAAAACTGTAATAGACCTTTTCTTCTCCAGGAAATCGGTCAATAAGCATATCATTTAACTCATCCACATATTCATTCTTTGTGAAAAGAATTGCACGTGCACTAATATAGGACGGTGAGTTTCCATTTTTGTCCATTAGAGGAAAGATGTCATCAATTAACTTACTAACAGAGGCCTTCAAATCCGTGTAACTTATAACAATTTCTTCAGGCAGGCGCACATATTCTTGACCAATTGATTCCTCTGTACCATTACCAATTCTAAGGAGAAAATCAGAGAACCATGTATCAAACAAAGCCCTCATATTGCGCCAAAGTTTGATATGTTTTATGTCTTGCCAAAGATAAGACTTCTTTAGTGTAGCATCTGTAATTTGTGATCTAGTGGCATGCCTCACCACTGGAAGAACCTGTCTAAAATCACCTCCAAACACTACTACTTTTCCTCCAAAGGGTGATCCACAACCGGTGATATCTTGCAGGGATCTATCAAGTGCCTCCACAACTTGACGCTTTGTCATATCAAATTCGTCCCAAATTATTAAAGATGACCTCTTGAGTAATTCTGCAGTTCCACTCTGTTTACTGAAGTTGCACATGCTGTCATCCTGAATATTAATGGGAATTTTGAACCTGGAATGTGCTGTTCTACCACCAGGCATGATAGACGCAGCAATGCCTGATGTTGTTGTGGCGATAGCTATTCGCCCCATCGATCGCACTTTAGCGAGCAAAGCCTTATAAAGGTATGTTTTCCTGTACCTCCTGGACCATCTATGAAAAAAACCATATTCTTCTGGTGCAAGACATGAGTCATTATCTCATCAAAAGCAAGTCGCTGCTCATTGTTTAGCTTCTTATACAAATCCAAGTGTTCCTGCTCAACCTGAATAGACATCTCATCATATAATTCTCTCCAATCTAAGCTCTCCAAATCATTATCATCCAATAAGCAGGGCAAGTCAAAGTTCTTTATGTCCTTTCCCATTGAATATAACAAACTTCTAAGATCTTTAAGCACCATCTGATCAATTACTTCAGCATTTACATTTTCTCTTCGAAAATCATCACCCATGGCTTCAAAATTCTTGTCCCACAGTTCACGGACATTTGTTACCTCACAGAAAACTAAAATTGTTGCAAAAGTCTTCTAAGTGCAGATGGCATTTGAAATGCCGCAGCCTCGCTGAGACAATCAGAAATACTACGATCATCCTCAATAAGACCCCTTCTCTGTGCAGCCTCTCTAAATGTCGAGAAAATAATACCATCAACAGTTCGTAGATACTCAAATGATTTGGCTCCTATCACGTGATTTAGTAGTATCCTCAAATAATAACGCTCTCCTTCAGCAGGGTGCGCAGACACAAGTCTACCAATCTGAATTCGTTTTTGCTTGCGACGTCTCCAATTCTTGCAACTGCTATCCCACACAAAATATTCTGGAAACTCCTTGTACAAGAAATTCCTCGCAAAAATATCAACAGAATTCATTCTAAAATATTCACTAAGCATTGTCTTCGAAGATGATTCTCTGCGTAACACGCTATCCAAATTATCAGAATCTTCATAATGCACAAGATGCATATTTGGCAAATGGACCTGTAACTGCAAAACTGGAGGTGACATCTCACTTAGATTGAAAGAATAAATCCTCCATATAGCCTCTGGAGGTGATATAAACCTTGCATCTCTATATTCGCGAATCTCATCAATAACAACATTATCTCCTCTGGACTCAATGAAAAAGGATGCGCGATCATGACCTTTGTAGATGTATTTAAATAAATATTTAACGGCCTTAATGCTAGAGCAAACTTCTACATTTATATGGCAATTGTATCGCATAAGTAGATATGGACTGTAAGGAACAACCCATCTATTATCCAAGACCGCACCCCTAATGCAAACTCGACAACCATCATCCCTTCGTCTATAAATTGGATATGAGTCCTTTCCTTGTAGTGTTGTCTCTGAGAATGTCTGTGGATAATGGTATCTACAACTTCCATTTTCCATGCAAGTATTCTTACTGTTGAGAACTCCGCATGGTCCATGCATCATGTGCTTAATAACTAAAGCATGCAGTATAGGGTATTTGTCTTTATCTAGGATCTCTGCTGATATTATCTCATCATATTGATCTGGATTAGTAATCTTGCAAGTTGACTTCAGAATAATTAAGAAGTGTGCATGCGGTAGGCCTCTCTTCTGAAATTCTATTACATGAACATGTGCAACCACTTCACCAAATAATTTCCTCTTGAATAAAAGATCTTTAAGATCCTCCAACTTTGCCTTGAAGACCCGTGCTACCAAATCTGGACGATCTTGTGGCGATTGACCTGGTTCCAGCTCTCTAGTTATCTCTTCCCATTGCGGGTTGCAATTCATTGTAATGAATAAGTCTGGCTTTCCAAACCGTTGGACCAATGCCATTGCATCTAGATACCTTCGGCGCATGTCTCTTGGTCCTCCAATAAATTTCGGGGGGAGCACAATACGCTTTCCATTCATGCATGCACGTGTCTCACCGGCTACAACACTATCAACCAATCCTTGATATAAATCTGCACGTATGAGAACCTGAGTTGACGGTTGTAAATAGAAAGCTAACCTTATTGATTCAATCTTGATGTACATATCAACAATATACTGTTGAGTTAATCTCTTTCCAAATAGTAAGACGTTGAACTCGCCATCTCGGATTTGTAACTTATAACAATAATATTCCCTTGGTGATACACAAGAACCAGAGCTCTTTTCCACCCCTGCATTCAAGGCAAGTTATGGTTAGATAAATGAATCTGAAACAAAGTAATCAAACAAAAAACACTTGAAAAAAAACTTGCCTTCTTCGCTGAGAGCATTTGCTTGATCATTTCTCTTCCTCTTACCATGGGGAGCAACTTTTGGTAAATTCAAGTTCCATCCAACTTCCCCATTCGGGGAAAAAAGTGGATATGACAATGGATCATGGCAACCATGGTATGCTTTTATGTATTGTGGTTTGTCCGATTAACCATAAACCATGATACTCCTGTCAAAATAATTTCGAGGATTATTTCCCTCGACCCAAATCGCTGCTACTTGTGATGTTGTTGGAGCATTATATACTCTCTGATCTAAGGCAATATTCATGTTGAGCTCAATATTATATTCATCAAGGTTTGTAATAGAACCAAGGTTTCTAAATATTTGTGCATAAGGATTACTTGAAAGTATATTGACCAACTTCCGGATCAGAGTTTGGTCAAGGTTTGGCGAGTGAAGAAATCTTTGTTGCAAATCTGCATCCGTGTCATAGAAGTATAACTGTAAATGCTTGGGGCCATCTTCTTTCGGAACCAACTGGTCAATACGGTGATAAATTTGGCCCTGTGCACGAAAGGTGTATACTCCAGTCCTCCTATTGCAGAACCTTTGGTCCAAGATCACACCAAGAGAGGTAAAAGAGAAATGGGAATTGAAGTACCGTATATGATCTTGGAAGTATTTTGCATTTGGATCCTGACTTGTGTACAACTGACGCAATTCATCAGGAACCACTGGAGTTACTATCTTTACTTTGCCATTCATGCAACAAAATATTGGCGTCTCATATTGGAACCTTTTCGCATTGCAATGTCTACAGTTGGGCACTCGCTCTAGAAAATGATAGCCACGGGGCAATTTATGATATATATGATCATATGGATCTGCTTGTATGCATTTTGTGACATGCTTTGGCTCTTGATATGATTCAAAGTCAAGACCTGTGTTTTTGAAAGTAATTTGGTAAGTATTACAAATATTGAGAATCATTGATGAAAATATCAGTCAATACTTACATGGTCCATTATACATTAGACTCTCATCGTCCACATCATCGTACTCAATGGAGTCTTCAGTATTTGCCAGATATTCTGTTAAAAAATTATCTCTAGTTGTAAATAGATGAAATACTTGCTATGTGCAACATATAATTAAATCATTGTTATTTATGACTAACATTACCATGAATGGCAGGAAAAGAATTCTGGGGCACATAAATGAGGTCTTCATGCAAGTTGTTGGTCTCTCTGCCATGATCCCGTGCAGTACTACACCTTCCTTTTTCTGGCATCTGTCTTTTATTATGGCCACAAATCTCTTGTACGTGTGTTTCTTCTTGATCATGTGACAGTTCTGAGTGCATGTTGACGCAACGATGTCGCTTACGCTGACGTACATTTTTTAATTCATATTTTGCAGCTTGATCTTCCGAGGATATTGATGATAAATATATGCCAGATGGACTGATGGTGAATCGAGTTCCAGCTTTTGGATGAATTGTGCCAGAACCACCGACATCCGCCACTATTTTAAGGAAAAAGGGTCAACGACAGTGTGATGAAATATACAAAAAAAGAAATTTTGATATTTGTTAATTCATTACGTATCACAACCTTGTTTTCCTTTTGATGAAGACCCCAGTTGAGTAAATACTGAATCATGCTTCTCATAGTTTGAACTGGCCACGACTTCCTTTCCTGTAATGTAGGTTCAACCTTATCCCGTCAAAAATTATACATCATATATTAAAGAGGTAAACGAACATTCAACGGTCATTGATAATATTAGAAATGAATATTTTGTAGCTTAGAACAGTACCTGTCATGCATATGTTCTTATTAGCTCTTGTATTTTTCTGCTGGGGTGCTGGTTGTGTATTGCTACAACTTGCGCTGCACTCACGCCTCATTCTTTTGTACTCACGATTCCTTTGCAAATAGGCTTCCCTCTGATACAGAGTCATTTGCAGATATCTATCCCGGTCACGGTAACTCTTACGCTGGGAAGAATTCATTCGCGTAGCATTTTAGGTTTCAACTAAAGGATCATTCTGCTCCCCAACAACAGCTAATATTTCCCCACAAAACAAAACAAACAAAAAACAAATAGTATGTCAAGGCAAGGGATCGATAAGGATAATAATTAGATATCAAGATAATAAAAATACTTATAGTAGTTCCCTTTTGGTGAAGTTGTCGGGTGAACATTTGTAATATCTCTGAATGGAACCCGGCCTTCCATCTTGTCAATTTTACTTGATTATGTAAGCCAAGTGTTTTCAACCACAACCTACAGTATAAGCATTAGACCATTTTTTTAGGTTGCCAAACCCAAGAAAAATAATTGAAGAATATACAAACTTACAAATAGCCATGAGACATGAACAGAATGAACAGATGTTGCATTGCCTTTCATAGTGTGCTGTTTGGACAAAAACACAAACACCTTGCGTGCAAGAAAGTAGAAAAATCAGCAAGCTACAATTGGACCAGTGGATTTGTATTTCAAATCATTGTAAGCAAGAAGAATCACTTGCAGAACATTCTCACGCAGCAAAATTCCCAAAGGAGCAGAAGAATCGGCAACCTCACCTGTGGTCAGCGGCACCTGTGGTCAGCTGGCCGTAGATGGATGTCCAACTCCTCTGAGCCTAGAATCACCAGGCGCAAACAAATTTCGAAGCAAGCCAGAGACTGCAAGGAGACGGGGCTGGAGATGCAATCTGGACGTGGAGGTGATTCGGAGGTGCTGTCGTGCTGGGTGTGTGGACGGGGGGATGGACCAATGGAGCTGGTGGTGTGTGACCCGCGGGCTAGATAAATTGGAATACTGGATACGGAGCATCCAGATTACAAGGGAAAGATCAGTGTGAGGAGGTTGGCGGGGAATCGATTTGCCAGAGCCTGGAGGCTACCGTGGGTTGTGGAGTTCTCTAGAGGGGCGACTCGTTTTCAGGTTTGGCGGGATTGCGTGGGTGACGAATCCGGGTGATACAGGCCGTTCGATTTTATAAGTTGACGGCCATAGATGATTCCATCTTGGATGTGGCGGGTAAAACATGAGAGAAGAGGGCAGATTCAAATATTCAAAAAATCGTGTACTATAGTAGTAGAGATATTGATGTTAAGGATTGTGATTCCCTATGCAAGCATGAAAGTCAATAGTTATACAATGAAATTACATCCTACTTATGGTGTATTATTCGGTGTTAGTTATGCTTAATGCTCGCTTATGAGATTTTTCGTTTCTTGGTTGGATGCTCCTCAATCTTTTGCTAGCCTTCACTTGCACTAAGTATGATTACTACATGTGCATCCAAAACCCTTAAACCCGTTTTGATATATGAGTCCACTATACCTACCTATATGCGGTATTATTTTTCCATTCTAAGAAAATTTGTATGTGCCATCTCTAATCTTCAAAATAAATTTCCTTTTTTTGTGCTTGTATAGCTCATGAAATAGTAGGGGTGGCTGATATTTTTCCATGCTAGATGTGTTATTCTCAAGATGAGTGTTTATTCACTTGTAATTGCACGGGAGTACGGCAAAGGTATTAGGGATGCCCAGTCCCGAAATAAAAATGAATTTACTTTATGTTGTCAAATAATAAATTCCTTGGAAAGTGTAGGTATGGACGGCACCCGTGGATTCGGTTAGCCGTGGAATGTGAAAGTTTGGTGGAAAAAGGAATAATCTTTATTTTCTGTTTGGGAACTGCCTATGATATATCTAGCATGGAAAGAATTAGGAACTACTCAATCGTTTTCGTTGACAGGAAAAGCATGCCACCCAAAATGTTTTATCTCTATCTTTTTCGCTTTGAGCTCTAGCGCCTCTACAAATACCTACTTCCCTCTGCGAAGGTGTCGGGGGAAATTTGCCTCCACGAACACCTATGGGGACCGAGCCCCTTTCTGGTTCGGCGGGGGGCGGAGGTCGCGCGAAGAGCGGATCGAGGCGATGCACACAAGGGGTTTACCCAGCTTCGGGCCGCACGGATGCGTAAAACCCTACTGCTGCTTTGTGGTTTGTATTGTGTTCTTGTTCGGGAGCGCTGAGTGCTACAGTACACTCAGGCAACTGATCAGACCGAGCGTGAGTGGCCTCCTTTCTCCTCCTTGTCCTACCTCCTAAGGAGAGAGACAAGAAAGGGATTACGGGCACCTTATCTCTTTTTAACTTGTAAGCCTTCGGGCTTTAGTTGCATTTAAAGCTTGTAATCCCATCTCTCATGTTTTTCATTCTCTCTGAACTGTACCTGAGCGGAATGTTTTTAATGAAAAGGGGATGTTTGCCGGGCCATTTGTCTCGCGGGTAAAACCCACGCCAAGGAGCGAATCCTTTATATCGTTAAGATAGACACTTCTTTGCCCAGCAACTGGCCCTGCCGTCTTCCCGCGCCACTCGACCTTCCTCACGCTTTTGGCGGAGGTAGGGATGAGGCGGGTTCGGGCTCCTCATTCCGTTCCTTTGCCGCCGCGACTACTACCAAAACTGGCCCCAAGAACGCGCTCCGGGGCCCAGAGTTAAGGGAGCACGGCAGCTTTTTAGGAAGAAACAAGGTTTTCGCATTCCTCAGTCCATAAGAGAATGCAAGATAAGGGATGAAAAACTTATCTGGGATTGCAGCCCCCCGGCAACTTTGGCTTGTCGCGGGCGAATCTTTGTACTTGCAGCCCCCGGCAACACTGGTTTGCCGGGGACCGGATGTTGGTCCGCCCTTCTTCTCTTCTTCGTCCTTAAGCGGTCTGGCCAGGATATGCAAAACCCTGCGAACCAAGGGAAACGAAAGAACAGGAAAAAAGGACGCAAACCCGACCTCTAAGCTAGGGGTTAGCAGCTGTTAGGCACTATCAACCCTAACCAAGGACGAGACTCGACTCAGCATGCATGCTAAAACTTAGGGCGCCCGCGCTTCATTTACTGCTGCTCAGGGTCTGCGCCTGGCTTTGTACAAAGGATTACATGCAACAACGGCAAGACTTGTACAAAAGGGTGGTTGGCGGACGGGGTCCGACAACCGCGCTTTACGGGTAAAACTTACGAAGATGCTCAATATTCCAGGAGTTGCTCACCGGAGTGCCATCTTCGGTCTCAAGGCGGACAGCGCCGGGCCCCATGACTCGTCTCACCCGGTAAGGGCCTTCCCACTTTGGCGTCAACTTGTTATGATTCTTGGCGGACGGAGCGCGCCGAAGAACAAGGTCGCCTTCCTCGAAGCTTCTGGCTTTAACTTTGCGGCTATGGTAGCGACGCAAAGCTTGCTGGTAGCGAGAGGCTCGCACAGCAGCCTGAAGACGATCTTCCTCAAGGAGCAGCGCGTCATCTTCACGC
Organism: Aegilops umbellulata; assembly: GCA_032464435.1. Taxonomy (NCBI): domain Eukaryota; kingdom Viridiplantae; phylum Streptophyta; class Magnoliopsida; order Poales; family Poaceae; genus Aegilops; species Aegilops umbellulata. The sequence goes on along the minus strand of CP136060.1, from coordinate 133,963,982 downwards.
AGCCGTTCTTGCTCAAGCTCATCATAAGCGAGCACTCGAGGTGACCCGTATACGAGTTCCGTGGGGGTAACTGCTTCTGCTCCATAGACTAGAGCAAATGGTGTCTGGCCAGTGGCTCGATTTGGTGTCGTTCTGATCGACCAAAGAGCCACCGGCAGCTCCTCGATCCAGTTTCTTCCGCACTTGTGCAGCCCGTCGAAAGTTCTGGTCTTGAGCCCGCGCAGCACTTCGGCATTGGCCCTTTCCGCTTAACCGTTGCTCCTGGGATGAGCAACAGAAGCGAAGCAGACCTTGGCGCCGAGATCTTGGACATATTGCATGAAGGCGCGGCTCGTGAATTGCGTACCATTGTCGGTGATGATCCTGTTGGGGATCCCGAAGCGGCAAACAATCGACCTGAAGAACTTGACTGCTGACTGTGCTGTCACCTTCCTCACTGGTTCCACTTCCGGCCACTTTGTGAACTTGTCAATTGCGACGTACAAGTACTCAAAGCCCCGACAGCTCGGGGGAAGGGGCCGAGGATGTCAAGCCCCCATACCGAAAATGGCCAGGATAAAGGGATCGTCTGGAGAGCTTGAGTTGGCTGGTGTATCTGCTTGGAATGGAACTGGCACGCTTCACACTTGGTTACTTGTGCAGTTGCATCCTGGAGGGCTGTCGGCCAGAAGAAACCTTGCCGGAACGCTTTGCCGGCAAGTGCTTTGGCGCCAATGTGGTGACCACATATGCCTCCATGTATCTCTGCCAACAGCTTTTGTCCGTCTTCCCGGGAAATACACTTCAATTTCACACCGTTGCGCCCTCTTCGGTAAAGCGTGTTGTTGATGAACTGGTACATACTCGAGCGCCGGGCTACTCTTTCCGCTTCTTCTTGTTCTTCGGGAAGTTCTCCATTCTGGAGGAAATGGACAGTCTGTTGCGCCCATGCTGGAGCCTGTGGCTCGACAACAAGGACTGAAGGCACATTTGCTGCTGCGGGAACGTCCGCTTCTACGGCGAGGATTTGGGGCTCAGCCGGAGCTTGATGTTCCCCGGCAAGCTTGCCGGGGCAAAACTTGTTGGGAGCGCCTGCTTCTACGGAACAAACCCTGGGGTTTGCCAGAGCAGACGGCTCCTCAGCGCTCTTGGTGTCGATCTTGGGGACCTTCTTGGCGGCGGCTCCGGGGAGCTCTGCCGGAAGATAGTCGCCGGAGACCAACTTCCTCTTCTTGCCCTGTCCGGTTGATGGTGTTACGGATGGCTGAGTCATCTTGAGCACAAAGGTTCCTGGTTCCACAGGTAACTTAAGTGCTGCGCACTTTGACAGGCCATCAGCAATGTTGTTCTCAACTCTTGGAATGTGTTCCATTTGCAGGCCGTCAAAGTGCTCTTCTAGCTTCCTCACTTCATCAATGTACGCTTCCATCAACGGACTCTGGTAATCTTTGTTCACTTGGCGGACGACAAGCTGCGAGTCACCCCTGACGATGAGCTTCTTGATCCCAAGTTCTGCCGCGATCCTGAGACCGGCAAGAAAACCTTCATACTCTGCAGTATTGTTGGTTGCTTGCTCCTTGGGGAAGTGCATCTGGACTATGTACTTGAGATGCTCTCCGGTGGGCGCGATAAGCAACGCGCCAGCACCGGCGCCTTGCAGCGAGAAGGCACCATCAAAATACATCAGCCACTCCTTGCTTGCCTCTTTGACGGGGATGCTCGTCTCTGGGATCTTTTCGTCTGGTGTCGGTGTCCACTCTGCTATGAACTCCGCCAATGCTCTGCTTTGGATAGTTGAAGTGCTCTCGAATTTGAGACCGAAGCTTGACAGTTCCAGTGCCCACTCGACAATCCTGCCTGTTGCTTCTGGATTCTGCAGTATCCTCTTCAGCGGAAAGCGGGTGACAACTGTAATCTCATGTGCTTGGAAGTAATGGCGCGGCTTTCTCGAGGCCATGAGAAGGCCGAAAAGCAATTTCTGCACACCAGAGTACCTTGACCTAGCCCCCTGCAGGAGGGAGCTGACAAAGTAAACTGGGCGCTGCACCATTCTCTTCTTCTGCACCTCCACTTGCTCCTCCGCAGATTCATCCTTGTCGGGGCCAGAGCTTGTCGGGGAAGCCTCTTGCTTGTCGCTGGACGCGCTTGCCGCGGTTGCTAGCTCATCATCTGCCTCCCTCTCCGCTACTAACGCAGCACTAACCACTTGATTGGTTGCCGCCAGGTACAGCAGCAACTTCTCTTGTGGTTTAGGCGCGACAAGTATTGGAGCAGAGGACAGGTATTTCTTCAAGTCCTGCAGCGCAGCCTCCGCTTCCGGAGTCCATTTTACTGGACCCGCCTTTTTCAAAACTTTGAAAAATGGCAGGGCGCGTTCTGCAGACTTGGAAATAAACCTGCTGAGACCCGCGACGCAGCCGGCAAGCCTTCATACATCCTTGACGCGTGTTGGTGCTTCAATCTGCTCGATGGCCTTGATTTTGTCTGGATTGGCTTCGATTCCTCGCTGAGACACGAAGAACCCGAGAAGCTTGCCGGAAGGGACTCCAAACACGCACTTCTCGGGGTTGAGCTTGAGGCTGATCCTGCATAGGTTCGCAAAGGTCTCTTCTAAATATTGAATCAGGGTTGCCCTGTTCCTGCTTTTGACCACTATGTCATCCATGTAGGCTTCCACATTTCTGTGAATTTGCGGCTCAAAAGCGGTATGGACAACCCTCGCAAACGTCGAACCGGCATTCTTCAAACCGAAAGGCATCCGTACGAAATAGTACTTGCCACATGGAGTGATGAATGCGGTCTTTTCCTCATCTTCTTCAGCCATGAAGATCTGATGGTACCCTGAGTATGCGTCAAGAAATGAAAGCAGGTCACATCCGGCCGTGGAGTCAACAATCTGGTCAATGCGCGGCAAGGGAAAGGGATCTTTGGGACAAGCTTTGTTAACATCAGTAAAGTCGATGCAAAGCCTCCATTTCCCATTTGCTTTTCGCACGACAACAGGATTGGCCAACCACGTCGGATGGAGCACACCTCTGACAAGGCCTGCCGCTTCCAACTTCTTGATCTCTTCCGCGATGAACTCTTGGCGCTCCACCGCTTGCTTCCTGACTCTCTGCTTGACGGGCCGCGCATGAGGACAGACGGCGAGGTGGTGCTCAATCACTTTCTTGGGAAAGCCGGGGATGTCAGATGGTTGCCAGGCAAACACATCAACATTCGCCCGCAGGAAAGCAACGAGCGCGCTTTCCTATTTGGGGTCGAGAGTGGCACTGATGGTGAAGGTACCACCAGTGCCGTCCTCCTTGGCGGACACCTTCTTGGTCGTTGGCGAGGCTGCCATTGACTTCTTACTCTTGCCGGTGGAGCTCGATGGCGCGTCCTCGACGGTAGCGCAGCACTCCGAAGAGGTGTGCTTGCCGGAGTGGGCACCAGAGCACTTGCCAGGCTTGGTCTTCCTTTTCCCTCCGGGAGCTTCAGCGGCAAGTGGCTTGTGATCCGTCGCGGCTGCTGCTTCCCGGTAGATCTTGTCGGCACAGATAAGGGCATCCTTCTTGTCGCCGGGGACAGAGATGACGCTTATCGGGCCTGGCATCTTGAGCATGTTGTACGCGTAGTGAGAGGCCGCCATGAACTTGGCGAGCGCCGGACGGCCGAGAATTCCATTGTAGGGCAATGGAAAATCGGCAACGTCAAAAGTGATCCTCTCTGTCCTGAAGTTCGGCTCGCTGCCAAATGTCACTGGCAACGTTATCTTCCCCTTCGGCTTGCTCCTTCCCGGGTTGATTCCTTGGAACATGCCGGTCTCTTCGAGCTCACTGTCGGGGACTTGGAGTTTCTGGAGTACAGCGGAGGAGATCAGGTTCAAGCCGGCCCCGCCATCGACTAGCATCTTAGTGACCTTGAGGTTGCGGACTGTTGGTAAGACCAACATCGGCAAGCACCCGATCGCAGTTGTGCGGTCAGGGTGGTCCTCAATATCGAAGATGATTGGCGTGCTGGACCATTTCAGAGGCTTGCGCGACTCGACGGGTGGTTCCGCTGCATTGACTTCCCGCGCCCACTGCTTGAGCTGGCGGTGAGAAGTATGCAGAGAAGCACCGCCGCCTACGCACAAGACCTCTGTGGCTTTCTGAAACTCCTGCTCACTGGTCTCGACATCATCCATGTCTTCGTCTTCGTCGTCGTCTTCGTTCTTGTCGCGGCCGCGGGGAGGTCTGTCCGCTTTTCGCTGCTTGTCCTTGTCGCGGCGTCCTCCCTGGCCGGGGCGCTTCGTGCCTGATCCTCCGCCACCTCCCCGGGCTCTCTCCTTGTCGCGCCGCTCGTACTCGGCCTTTTGCAGCTCAACGAGCCACTCGACCTGCTTGCAGCTCTGGAGGTCATGGCCCTTGGTGCGGTGGATCTTGCAGTACTGTTTGTTGGTGCCGTCCCGCTTGTCGGCGACCGCCACAGCCTGGCAGTTGGCGCATCCGGCAACCTCCTTGCCGGAGCTACCAGCCTGGGCCTTCTTGGCGGCGCCTTCATGGCCGGACTACTCAACAACCAGTACTTCTTGGCTCTTCTTCTTCCTGTTGCTCCGCCGCCGGTTCTTCCTTGCCGGGGTGGTATCCTCACTGTCAGATTCTCCTTCTCTAGTGTTCTCTCCGGGGAGTTTCCTTCCTTCCTCAGCGCGTGCACACTTGTCGGCCAGGGCATATAGCTCGCTGACGTCTTTAATCTTGCACATCGCCATCTCCTCCCGCATCCTGCGGTTACGCATGTTCTGATGGAACGCGCTGATGATCGCGGCAGGGTGGACGTCTGGGATGTTGTAGTGCACGCGGCTGAATCTCTGGATGAACTTGCGCAAGGATTCCCCTTCCTTCTGGACAAGCAGGTGAAGGTCGCTCGCTTGGCCATGGGGTTTGTGGCCGCCTGTAAAGGCGCCAACAAACTGATGGCACAAGTCTGTCCAGGAGGTTATGGAGTTATCCGGCAAGTGCATGAGCCAGGATCTGACGTTGGATTTGAGTACCAGTGGGAAGTAGTTGGCAAGGATCTTGTTGTCTCGCCCTCCAGCAGCCTGCACCGCAATGGTGTAGATGCTGAGGAACTCCGATGGATGCGACTTGCCATCGTACTTCTCTGGTACGTCGGGCTTGAAATTCTTCGTGCTGGGCCACTGGACTTGCCGCAGCTCACGGGTGAACGCAGGGCAGCCTACCGCGTACGGCAGGTCGCCTGGTCCCCCCGGCGCGTGCATGTCGACAGAGGGCCCAGCGCGCTGGTCTGATTGACGCCGCGCTTCTCTCCGACGCTCGATGCGAGTACGAGCGTCCTCTTGCTCTCGTTCGTGAAGAACTTGGCGTTGATCGCGACGAGTTTGCGGATTTGACGATGCGGTGGAGTCGTTGTCGTGATGGCTCCGGCGAGTCGGCGATCTTGGCCTTCGGGGCGGGGAATGCGCGGTGGTCGCACCCCCACCAGTCTTGGCGCCATCGGTTCTCGCCTGGGCGACCTGCCGCGGCTGCGACGCACTGTGCTGCCGCGGGGTGTCGCCGTTAGCGAAGCCGATGAGACTCTGTATCGTGGCCCTCCAGTCGTTGAGCTTGTTCGCCGTTGGAGGGTAGTCTAGGAGCAGTTGAGCTCGTGCTAGAGCTTCTGCTGGAGTGGCGGGCAGCGGTGGCGAGCGGCGCGTGGAGCGGGATGTGCTCGAACTTCTAACTATGTTAGAAGGAGCATCACCTGGACCAGGCAGTCGCGCCACGCTCGCTCCAGCACGTTGGTGTGTATGTTGGCCTTGAGCACCCTGGGATCCGCCAGCTCGATCTGGGTCCAGCGAGCGTATGGTGCCGTGGGTGCCAAGACGCTGCTGGTCCCGTGCCTCCTGAGAGGGGTGCGGTGCATGTTCGGACGCCGTGGCACCATGAGCTGGCTCGGCGACGCCCGTTCCGCTGCCGGTGCCGTCCCCACCACCCGTTCGCTCCAGGGGCGGTGGGTTCGACACGGACGGACCAGCCACCTCCGGAGCCTTCTTCTTCGGCGGCATGTCGATGAAGACGATGGAGATCTAGCCTATGCAGACGTCGGATCAGGTTCACACAACCTCGACGCCCCCTACCTAGCGCGCCAAAGATGTCGGGGGAAATCTGCCTCCACGAACACCTATGGGGACCGAGCCCCTTTCTGGTTCGGCGGGGGGCGGAGGTCGCGCGAAGAGCGGATCGAGGCGATGCACACAAGGGGTTTACCCAGCTTCGGGCCGCACGGATGCGTAAAACCCTACTGCTGCTTTGTGGTTTGTATTGTGTTCTTGTTCGGGAGCGCTGAGTGCTACGGTACACTCAGGCAACTAATCAGACCGAGCGTGAGTGGCCTCCTTCCTTCCCCCCCTCATGTTGCGCATGGGGCCTCCTTTTATATGCGCAAGGGGTTACCCACAGGTGGCAACGTAGGCGGGGGTAAAACTGGAAAACGCTGTGTTGGGTACAGCTGTTTGCACAGTGCTATCATACCTAACTCTGACGGCAGGGGACAAGGGCATTAAATGCCCGTCTGGGTCGCCCAAACAGTGCAGAAAAGGGACCGTCAGGGGCGCCACCGTTTGCCACGGCGGCTACCCTGTCAGCGTTGCTTCGCCACCGCATGCCCCTGGCTGCGCAGCCTCTCGCCACGTACGCCTGGAATGGCCCCAGAGCGACGCGTGGGTGGATGAGCTGGAACGCAGGCGCGGGGTGGTGACTTGCCGCGGCAAGTGCCTTGCCGCGGTTGATGCCTTGTCGCGCCCGGGAGCTTGTTGCTCACCGGTCCTTGCCGGGACGCGTGACGCGTCGCAGCAAGTCTCGTGTCGTGCCCTGGTCGGCCTTCCCGGCAAGCTCCTCTTGCTGGGGCCTTGTGCTTCGAGCGGCCGTCCCGGCAAGCTCCTCTTGCCGGGGCCTTGCTCTCTTCGGGTGGCCTTCCCGGCAAGCTCCTCCTGCCGGGGCCTTGGCTCAAATACTTTGTTCTTGGATGGCCCAAAAAGGGACCATGGAGAGTTTTGGCGATCGCCTGGCAAGCCTTGCCGCGGGGTGCTACGACTGCCCGTGCACAAGTTCGGGGTACTAAGGTACCCCTACTTTAGTACACCGACAGAAGGGCCTTTCTATTTACTTTATGCAATTTTTATTTTTACTTGAGTCTCCATCTTCTCTTGTAAAGCACCAACTAAGGGGCATTATGATCGTACTTGAACATTGGGCATAGCTAATATGCGAGTGTGTTTTATGAATGGACCAATGATTGAGCATAATGGGCTAGGGATAACTTGCTTTAGTGTTGATATTTTGGAAGGCATGGTTGCTTGTTGATATGCTTAAGTATAGAAATCTTCATGTCAAAACTAGACTATTGCTTTGACTCATATAAAAGTCCAAATGTCCATGCTACAAAGAAAAGAATATGTGATGAACATGTTCGGAACCATTCCACATCAAATTTTTTGTTTTTATCATTTACCTACTCAAGGACGAGCAAGAATTATCTATAATTTTTTATTGTTCCATGCTGTTATATTATCAATCTTGGATGTTTTACAATCATTTTATAGCAACTTTATAACATTTTTGGGACTAAACTATTGACGTAGTGCTCAGCGCCAGTTGTTCTTTTTGCTTGTTTTTTACTTCACAAGAAATCAATACCAAACGGAGTCCAAACACAGTGGAACTTTTTGGAGAATGTTTCTGGGCCAAAAGACACAGGATGGGCCAAACAAATACCAGAGGGGTGCCCCGAGGGGGGCACAACCCACCTAGGCGCGCTTGGGGGCCCTGGCGCGCCCTGCTAGGTTGTGCCCACCTCGGTGGCCTCACGCACCGCCTCTTTGCTCTATAAATACCCCAATATTCCAAAAACCCTATGGGAGTCGATGAAACACAATTCCAGCCACCGCTAGTTCCAGAAACCATAGATCCAATCTAGACACCAACACTGAGGGGTTCATCATCCTCATTGGTGCCTCTCCGATGATGCGTGAGTAGTTCATTGTAGACCTAGGGGTCCGTAGTTAGTAGCTAGATGGCTTCCTATCTCTCTTTTGATTATCAATACAATGGTCTCTTGGAGATCTATTTGATGTAACTCTTTTTGCGGTGTGTTCGATGGGATCCGATGAACTTTGAGTTTATGATCAGATCTATGCTTTTATACATGAAAGTTATTTGAGTTTTTTGATCTCTTATATGCATGATTATTTATAGCCTCGTATTTCTTCTTCGAATCTTTGGTTCAGTTAGGCTGACTAGATCAATTTTTCTTGCCATGGGAAGAGGTTCTTTGTGATGGATTCAATCTTACAGTGCTCAATCCCAGTGACAGAAGGGAAAATGACACGCATGTATCATTGCTATTAAGGATAACAAGATGGGGTCTATTCTTACATGAATAGTCTTGTCTACATCATGTCATCATTCTTATTGCGTTACTCCATTTCTCCATGTACTTAATAAACTAGATGCATGCTCGATAGCGGTCGATGTGTGGAGTAATAGTAGTACACGTCCAAGATTAGTAGACCAACTCCTGGCTGCATCTACTACTATTACTCCACACATCGAACGCTATCCAGCATGCATATAATGTATTAAGTTCATGGAAAAATGGAGTATGCAATAAGAATGATGACATGATGTAGACAAGATCTATTCATGTAGGAATACACCCCATCTTGTGATCCATAATAGGAACGATCAATATGTGTCTTGCTCCCCCTTCTGTCACTGGGAAAGAACACCACATGACCGAACCCATCACAAAGCACCTATTCCCATGGCAAGAAAAATCGATCTAGTCGGCCCAACTAAACCGAAGATTTGAAGAAGAAATACAAGGCTATAAGTAATCATGCTTATAAGAGAGCAAAGAAACTCAAATACCTTTAATGGATAAATAGATTCTATCATAAACTCAAAGTTCATCGGGTCCCAACAAACACACCGCAAAAAGAGTTACATCAAATAGTTCTGCAAGAGACCATTGTATTAAGAATCAGAAGAGAGAGAGGAAGCCATCTAGCTACTAACTAAGGACATGTAAGTCTACAATGAACTACTCACACATCATTGGAGAGGCACCAATGAGGATGATGAACCCCTTTGTGATGGTGTCTAGATTGGATCTGGTGGTTCTGGAACTTGCGTCGGATGGAATTGTGTTTCGTCGACTCCCCTAGGGTTTTTGGATTTTTAGGGTATTGAGCAAAGAGGCGGTGCGGGAGGCGGTCGACGTGGGCACAACCCACCAGGGCGCACCTGGGCCCCAGGTGCACCCAGGTGGGTTATGCTCCCCTCGGAGCCCCTTTCTGGTACTTCTTTGGCCCAACAGGTGTCTTCTGGTCCAGAAAAATCTCCAAAAAGTTCCGTTGCACTTGGAAACCATTTGGTATTAATTTTCTCTGAAGTAAAAAACAAGCAAAAAGCAACAACTGGCACTGGGCACTATGTCAATAGGTTAGTCCCAAAAAAATGACATAAAGTTGCTATAAAATGGTTGTAAAACATCCAAGAATGATAATATAATAGCATGGAACAAGCAAAAATTATAGATACGTTGGAGACGTATCGACATCCCCAAGCTTAATTCCTACCCGTCCTCCAGTAGGTAAATGATAAAAATAGAATTTTTGATCTGGAATGTTGTCGAACATGTTCATCACATATTCTTTTCTTTTGTAGCATCGACATTTGGACTTTTATATGGTTCAAATAAATAGTCTAGTTTTAACATGAAGATTTCAATACTCAAGCATATCAACAAGCAATCGTGTCTTTCAAAATATCAATACTAAAGCAAGTTATCCCTAGCCCATTATGCCCAATCATTGATCCATTCATGAAACACACTCGCACATTAGCTACACCCAATGCTCAAGTACGATCATAGTGCCCCTTAGTTGGTGCTTTATAAGAGAAGATGGAGACTCGAATAAAAATAGAAATTGCATAAAGTAAATAGAAATGCCCTTCACAGAGGGAAGTAGGGATTTGTAGAGGTGCCAGAGCTCAAAGCGAAAAAATATAGAGATAAAACATTTTGGGTGGCATGCTTTTCCTGTCAACGAAAATGATTGAGTAGTTCCCAATACTTTCCATGCAAGATATATCATAGGCGGTTCCCAAATGAAAAATAAAGTTTATTCCTTTTTCCACCATACTTTCACATTCCACGGCTGGCTGTATCCACGTGTGTCGTCCATACCAACACTCCCGAAGGAATTTATTATTTGATAACATAAAGTAAATTCATTTTTCATTTCAGGATTGGGCATCCCTAAGACCTTTGTCGTACTCTCGTGCAATGACAAGTGAAGAAACACTCATCTTGAGAATAACACATCTAGCATGGAAAAATATCAGCCACCCCTACCATTTCATGAGCGATACGAGCACCCAAAAAGGAAATTTATTTTGAAAATTAGAGATAGGACATACAAATTTTCTTAGAACGGCACGGAAATACCGCATATAGGTAGGTATAGTTGACTCATATGGCAAAACTGGATTTAAGGATTTTGGATGCACAAGTAGTATTCCTACTAGTACAAGTGAAGGCTAGCAAAAATATTGAGAAGCATCCAACCAAGAAAAGAAAATCACATAAGTGAGCATTAAGCATAACTAACACTGAATAATGCACCACAAGTATGATGCAATTTTCATTGCACAGCTATTGACTTTCATGATTGCATAGGGAATCACAAACCTTAACACCAATATTCTTACTAAAGCACAATTACTGACCAACATGATGCACATATCACAATCATCATATCACAAAACTATTACAAAGAATCAAGTTTATTTTGTCCAATGATCTTCATGAAAGTTTTTATTATATCCCTCTTGAATATCTATCACTTTGGGACTATCTTCATATGTTGCTTTTGATATCTCAAACAAATCTAAGTGAAGAACATGAGCATAAAAAAATTGCTTCTCAAAATAATATAAGTGAAGCATGAGAGAATTTCTTCAAAAATTTACTAACTCCCAAAAAAATCTAAGTGAAGCATGAGAGCATTTCTTAAAAAAATATTAAAGCACACCATGTTCAAAAATATATAAGTGAAGCTCTAGTGCAATTCCATAGCTCAAAAAATTTAAGTGAAGCATAAAGAGCAATTCTAACAAATCATAGCATAATTTTGGCTCTCTCAAGTACGTGTGTCCAGCAAGGATACTTGTGAAAAACTAAATAGCAAAAAAATCAAAGGCACGTATAATACAAGACGCTCCAAGAAAAACTCATGATATGTGACGAATAAAAATATAGTTCCAAGTAAAATACCGATGGTCGTTAGAAGAAAGAGGGGATGCCACTAGGGGCATCCCCAAGCTTAGTTGCTTGTTTCTCCTTGAATATTACCTTGGGGTGCCGTCGGCATCCACAAGCTTAGGCTCTTCTTACTCCTTATTCCTTCATCCATCGTGATATAACCCAAAACATGAAAATTCAATACCACAAAACTTAACAAAACTTTCTTGAGATCCGTTAGTATTACAAAGCAAATCACCACTCTAAGTACTGTTGGAAACCCATTCATATTTTATTATTTCATTATATCTACTCTCTTCCAACTTTTCTATGGCTCATACCCCCCGATGCAACCCATACATTCATCAAAATAAGCACACAATGCAACAAAAACAAAATCTGTCAAAAACAGAATAGTCTGTAGCAATCTGAAAACTTCATATACTTGTGTAACTCCACAAATTCTAAAAAATTAGGACAATGTAGGAAGTTTATATATCAATATTTTGTAAAATAATCAGAATTTTTCGTCACTTCCGTGATTTTTCAAAATTGTTTTACTGGACGCAAAAGTTTCTATTTTTCAACAAGATCATATCAACTATCACCCAACATGATCCCAAAGGCTTTGCTTGGCCCTAACACTAACTAAAACATAAAAAACACAATCATAACAATGTCATAATTGTGCAAACATGCAATAACAGAAAGAAAAATGCAAAAATAAATTGTATTCATTGGGTTACCTCCCATCAAGCGCTATCGTTTTACACCCCTAGCTAGGCATAAAGCATATATTCAAGTATTACCATGTTTAGTTCTAGATCCATAAGATACCCTTGTGATTGATTCATATGGTGGCTTAATTCTCTTTCTAGGGAAGTATTCCATTCTCTTTCTTAGTGGAAACTAAAATTTAATATTCCCTTCTTTCATATCAATCACAGCACCAATAGTATGTAAAAACGGTCTACCAAGTATAATAGGACAAGGCGGATTGCAATCAATATCAAGAACAATAAAAATCTATGGGCACATAATTACTATTTGCAAGAATAAGAACATCATTAATTCTTCCCATAGGCTTTTTAATAGTAGATTCCGCCAAGTGCAAATTTAAAGAACACTCTTCAATATTGGCAAGACCAACACATCACATAGAGATTTCATAATTGTGGAAACACTAGCACCCAATTCACATAAAGCAAAACACTCATAATTTTTAATGTTGAATTTAATGGTAGGTTCCCATTCATCATGTAATTTTCTAGGAATCGAGATCTCTAATTCCAATTTTTCTTCCAAAGCTTTCATCATAGCATCAACAATATGTTTAGTAAAAGCTTTATTTTGTTCATAAGAATGGGGTGAATTTATCATGGATTGCAAAAAACAAATACAATCAATCAAAGAGCAATTATCATAATTAAATTCTTTGTAATCCAAAAGAGTGGGCACATCACTAGTTAAAGTTTTGACCTCTCCAAACCCACTTTTATCAAAAAAATCATTAGGATTTTCACCCTCCGAAATATCGGGACGCCTTCTAACTAAACTTGACTCTTCTTCAATCCCTTTATCATAATTTTTGATCTTACTAAACAAGGAATCAATAGAAGAAGCACCAATTACTTTAAGATCTTCATCATTTTTTTGAAAGCAATCACTAGAAAACGCTCTTTCTAATAATTCTCTTTTAGCTCTAAGCAAAGTTCTTTTCTTACTATCGTCCATACAAACATATAAAGCTTTAATTGATTCATCAACCTTAGGCATAAAAATTTTCAACTTGGGATTTTCTACATCATGAGAAATTCTATCAATGCTTCTAGACATGTCATCAATCTTATTCAACTTTTCTTCTATCGTATTATTGAAAACCTTTTGAGCATTGATAAATTCTTTAATATTATTCTCAAGATCAGAGGCGTTCCTATTATTACTATTATTATAAGAAGGATTACCATAGGAATTACCATAATTATTAGAGGAATTTCTAGGAAAAGGCCTAGGATTAAAATTACCTCTGTAAGCATTGTTATTAAAATTGTTTTGCGAGACAAAATTCACATCTACAGAATCACTATTTTGCTCAATCAAAGTAGACAAAGGCACATCATTAAGATCAATAGGAGCATTTTTATTAGCAACCAATTTCATAAGAGCATCAACTTTTTCACTCAAAGAATTTATTTCTTAAACCGAATTAACCTTTTTACTAGTAGGCACTCTTTCGGTATGCCATAATATTATCAAGCAATTTAGTAGTTTCACCCAAAGTAATTTTCATAAAAGTACCACCCGCGGCGGAATCTAAAAGATTTCTAGAGTCAAGATTCAATCCCGCATAAAAAATTTGTATGATCACCCAAAGATTTAAACCATGTGTGGGACAATTTCTTAGCATCAGTTTCATTCTTTCCCAAGATTGTGCAACATGTTCATGCTCAGGTTGCTTAAAATTCATGATTTGAGTTCTAAGGGAAATAATTTTCGCCATTGGAAAAAACTTAGTAATGAAAGCATCTTTGCATTTATCCCAAGAATCGATACTATTGCGTGGCAAAGAAGAAAACCAAATTTTTGCACGATCTCACAAAGAAAACGGAAATAATTTCAACTTCACAATATCATTGTCCACATATTGTTTTCTTTCGCATGTCGCATAATTCTACGAATGTGTTAAGATGGGACACGACATCCTCATTAGGAGTACCGGAAAACTGATCTTTCATAACAAGATTCAACGAAGCAGCACTAATATCACAAGATTCCGCACTAGTGGCGGGAGGAGCAACAAGAGTGCTAATAAAATCATTGTTGTTGGTATTGGAAAAATCACACAACTTGGTTTTAACTTGAGTCATCATGACTACACAAATAAGATTGCACACAAAAACAAATCTGACGAGAAAACAGCGAACGAAAAAGAGGGCGAATAAAACGACAAATTTTTTTGATGTGGGGGAGATGAAACGAGAGGAAAATGGCAAATAAGTAAATTGCAAGTAGACGAGATTTGTGCTTAGGAACCTGATAGATGTTGATGATGTCTCCCCGGCAACGGTGCCAAAAATCCAATCTTGATGGCTCGTATCCGCGTCAGTATTTCCCCAAAGAGGAAGGGATGATGTAGTACAACTTCGGTAGGTATTTCCCTCAGTTATGAAACCAAGGTTATCGAACCAATAGGAGAACCAAGAAACACTATGTAAACGGTAACTGCACACAAAGAACAAATACCCTTGCAACCCTAAGCGTAAGAGGGATTGTCAATCCCTCTCAGGTAAAAGATAGATTGATTTGTATAATTTTGGATAAATAGATCTCGCAATAAAACAAAATAATATAAAGAAAGAAAAAGTGCAGCAAGATATTTTCGGGTTTTTAGGATAATAGATCTGAAAACAAAAGCAAATAAAAATAGATCTCAAAGCAAATATGATAAAGAATAGACCCGGGGGCCGTAGATTTCACTAGTGGCTTCTCTCGAGAAAAATAGCATACGGCGGGTAAACAAATTACTGTTTGGGAAATTGATAGAACTTCAAATAATTTTGACGATATCTACGTAATGATCATTATATAGGCATCACATCCAAGATTAGTAGATGGACTCCTGCCTGCATCTACTACTATTACTCCACACATCGACCGCTATCCAGCATGCATCTAGTGTATTAAGTTCATGGAAAAATGGGGTAATGCAATAAGAACAATGACATGATGTAGACAAGATCCATTAATGTAGGAATAGAACCCATCTTCTTATCCTTAATAGCAACGATCAATAAGTGTCTTGCCGCCCCTTTTGTCACTGGGAAAGAACACCGCACGACCGAACCCATCACAAAGCACCTCTTCCCATGGCAAGAAAAATTGATCTAGTGGGCCTAACTAAGCCAAAGATTCGAAGAAGAAATACGAGGCTGTAAGTAATCATGCATATAAGAGATCAAAGAAACTCAAATAACTTTCATGGATAAATAGATCTGATCATAAACTCAAAGTTCATCGGATCCCAACAAACACACCGCAAAAAGAGTTACATCAAATAGATCTCCAAGAGACCATTGTATTGAGAATCAAAAGAGAGAGAGGAAGCCATCTAGCTACTAACTACGGACCCCTAGGTCTAGAATGAACTACTCACGCATCATCGGAGAGGCACCAATGAGGATGATGAACCCCTCCGTGATGGTGTCTAGATTGGATCTTGTGGTTCTAGAACTTGCGGCAGCTGGAATTGTGTTTCGTCGGCTCCCCTCGGGTTTCTAGATTTTCGGGGTATTTATAGAGCAAAAAGGTGGTGCAGGAGGCGGCCGAGGTGGGCACAACCCACCAGGGCGCGCCTGGGCCCCCAGGCGCGCCCAGGTGGGTTGTTCTCCCCTCAGAGCCCCCCTTTGGTACTTCTTTGGCCCAACAGGTGTCTTCTGGTCCAGAAAAAATCTCGAAAAATTTCGTTGCGTTTGGACTCCGTTAGGTATTGATTTTCTGCGATGTAAAAAACAAGCAAAAACAACAACTGGCCCAGGGAACTATGTCAATAGGTTAGTCCCAAAAAATGATATAAAGTTTCTATAAAATGGTTGTAAAACATCCAAGAATGATAATATAACAGCATGCAATAAGCAAAAATTATAGATACATTGGAGGGGTATCACTGTCCAAGTCATCGGATTTATTTCTGGGGTGGTACATCGTCATGGTGTCCCTCGCAGTTTGATCACGGACAACGGAAGAAACTTCACAGCCAAAGAGGTCAAGGCATGTGATAACCCACAAGTATAGGGGATCACAACAGTTTTCGAGGGTAGAGTATTCGACCCAAATTTATTGATTCAACACAAGGGGAGCCAAATAATATTCTCAAGTATTAGCAGTTGAGTTGTCAATTCAACCACACCTGGATAACTTAATATCTGCAGCAAAGTATTTAGTAGCAAAGTAGTATGGAAGTAACGGTAACGGTGGCAAAAGTAACAGTAGTAGTTTTGTAGTAATTGCAACAGTGGCAACGGTAAAGTAACTAAGCGAAGAACAATATGTGAAAAGCTCGTAGGCATTGGATCGGTGATGGAGAATTATGTCTGATGTGATTCCTCATGCAATAGTTATAACCTAGGGTGACACAGAACTAGCTCCAATTCATCAATGTAATGTAGGCAAGTATTCCGAATATAGTCATACGTGCTTATGGAAAAGAACTTGCATGACATCTTTTATCCTACCCTCCCGTGGCAGCGGGGTCCTATTGGAAACTAAGGGATATTAAGGCCTCCTTTTAATAGAGTACCGGACCAAAGCATTAACACTTAATGAATACATGAACTCCTCAAACTACGGTCATCACCGGGAGTGGTCCCGATTATTGTCACTTCGGGGTTGCCGGATCATAACACATAGTAGGTGACTATAGACTTGCAAGATAAGATCAAGAACTCACATATATTCATGAAAACATAATAAGTTCATATATGAAATCACGGCACTCGGGCCCTAGTGACAAGCATTAAGCATAGAAAAGTCATAGCAACATCAATCTCAGAACATAGTGGATACTAGGGATCAAACCCTAATAAAACTAACTTGACTACATGGTAAATCTCATCCAACCCATCACCATCCAGCAAGCCTGCGATGGAATTACTCACGCACGGCGGTGAGCATCATGAAATTGGTGATGGAGGAAGGTTGACGATGACGATGGCGACAGATTCCCCTCTCCAGAGCCCCGAACGGACTCCAGATCAGCCCTCCCGAGAGAGATTAGGGCTTGGCGGCAGCTCTGTATCATAAAACGCGATGAATCCTTCTCCCTGGTTTTTTTCTCCCCGGACGTGAATATACGGAGTTGGAGTTGAGCTCGCTGGAGGAGCAGGGGACTCACGAGGCAGGGGCGCGCCTAGGGGGGTAGGCGCGCCCCCCACCCTCGTGGACAGGGTGTGGGCCCCCTGGCCTTGATTCTTTCACTAGTACTTTTAATTAATTCCAAAAATGTTCTCCGTGAAGTTTCAGGTCATTCCGAGAAGTTTTATTTCTGCACAAAAATAACACCATGGCAATTTTGCTGAAAACAGCGTAAGTCCGGGTTACTTCCATTCAAATCATGCAAGTTAGAGTCCAAAACAAGGGCAAAAGTGTTTGGAAAAGTAGATACGGTGGAGACGTATCAACTCCCTCAAGCTTAAACCTTTGCTTGTCCTCAAGCAATTCAGTTGATAAACTGAAAGTGATAAAGAAAAACTTATACAAAATCCGTTTGCTCTTGTTGTTGTAAATATGTAAAGCCAGCATTCAAGTTTTCAGCAAATATTATGAACTAACCATATTCACAATAACATTTAGGTCTCATTTTTACTCATATCAATGGCATAATCAACTAGCGAGCAATAATAATAAATATCGGATGACAACACTTTCTCAAAACAATCATAATATGATATAACAAGATGGTATCTCGCTAGCCCTTTTTGAGACCGCGAAACATAAATGCAGAGCACCCCTAAAGATCAAGGACTGACTAAATATTGTAATTCATGGTAAAAGAGATCCAGTCATACTCAATATAAATTAATAGTAATTGATGCAAATGACAACGGTGCTCTACAACTGGTGCTTTTTAATAAGAGGATGACGACTCAACATAAAAGTAAATAGATAGGCCCTTCGCAGAGGGAAGCAGGGATTTGTAGAGGTGCCAGAGCTCGATTTTGAAACAGAGATAAATAATATTTTGAGAGGCATACTTTCATTGTCAACATAACAACCGAGAGATCTCGATAACTTCCATGCTACACACATTATAGGCGGTTCCCAAGCAGAATGGTAAAGTTTATACTCCCCCACCACCAAAAAGCATCAATCCATGGCTTGCCCGAAACAACGGGTGCCTCCAACTAACAATAGTCCTGGGGGAGTTTTGTTTGCAATTATTTTGATTTGATTTGAGCATGAGACTGGGCATCCCTATGACCAGCCATTTTCTCACGTGTGAGGAGCGGAGTCCACTCCTCTTGAGAATAACCCGCCTAGCATGGAAGATACAGACAACCCTAGTTGATACATGAGCTATTTCGAGCATACAAAACAGAATTTCATTTGAAGGTTTAGAGTTTGGCACATGCAAATTTACTTGGAACGGCAGGTAGATACCGCATATAGGAAGGTATGGTGGACTCATATGGAATAACTTTGGGGTTTATGGAAGTGGATGCACAAGAAGTATTCTCGCTCGGTACAAGTGAAGGCTAGAAAAAGACTGGGAAGCGACCAACTAGAGAGCGACAACAGTCATGAACATGCATTAAAATTAATAAACATTGAGTGCAAGCATGAGTAGGATATAATCCACCATGAACATAAATATCGTGAAGGCTATGTTGATTTTGTTTCAACTACATGTGTGAACATGTGTCAAGTCGAGTCACTCGAATCATTCAAAGGAGGATACCACCCCATCATACCACATCACAACCATTTTAATAGCATGTTGGGAACGCAAGGTAAACCATTATAAACTCCTAGAAAATTAAGCATGGCATAAGCAACTATAATCTCTAATTGTCATTGCAAACATGTTTCATTCATAATAGGCTGAATTAGGAACGATGAACTAATCATATTTACAAAAACAAGAGAGGTCGAGTTCATACCAGCTTCCCTCATCTCAATCAGTCCATCATATATCGTCATTATTGCCTTTCACTCGCACGACCGAACGGTGTGGATAATAATAATAGTGCACGTGCATTGGACTGAGCTGGAATCTGCAAGCATCTGATACAAAGGAGAAGACAATGTAATATGGGCTCTTTGTTAAATCAACAATAATGCATATAAGAGCATCTTCAACATTTTCATTATGGTCTTCTCCTCTCGACCCCCAAAGAAAAGAAAAGAAATAAAACTATTTACACGGGAAAGCTCCCAACAAGCAAAAGAAGAACGAGAAATCTTTTTGGGTTTTCTTTTAATTATTAGTACTACAAGCATGGAAAGTAAACTAGCTAGAAGCTACAACTAAATTTTTTGGTTTTTCTTAAGGTTAATCAAACACACAAGAAGAAAGTGAGAAAAAGAAAATAAACTAGCATGAATATTACAATGAAAAAGTATGAGCACCGACAACTAGAATGAGTGTGTGAACATGAATGTAATGTCGGTGAGAAATATGTACTCCCCCAAGCTTAGGATTTTGGCCTAAGTTGGTCTATGCCCATGGATCAAAGCTACTCTCTCCGGTGTACTGAGAAGGATCCTCGGGGTGCCACTGGTTGGCGATCTCCTCCGGATCCCACTGATAAATAGACTGACGGTGAGGATCAAGTGGTGGCTCCGGCTCAGGCTCTGGAGCTGGTGCTAGGTCCCGGTAGGCAGGAAGGGCCTCCGGTAGAACAAGGTACATGCCTGAAGATAAGTTGAACAAAGGAGCAGGCAAAGTAATAGTCTCAAAGTAATTTTTATCAAATATCAGTCTATAGTTAAGCATCTTATTCTTATTCTTAACCATAAAATCATGTCCTGACATACTCTTATAGTCTAGAAAAACAGGAGGCAGCAACTTCTCTTCTTTCTCATAATGCCTAATAGGTATGTTAAAGCGGGCAGCAAGGCGCGAGGCGAAGATACCTCCCAAGATGGAACCATTCGTACGGTTCAGATTTAACCGCTTGGCAACAATAGCGCCTAAACTAAAAGTGTTATCACGAAAAGGCATGGCACAAAATAACAATATCAGGGGCACTAAGGTTTCCATAGTTCCCGCGACCAATTAAACATCTACTAGCAAATATTGCAAAGTAACGTAGAATCGGAAAGTGTATGCTAGTGATTCTTGCATCGAAAACTTTCCTCGTTTCCCCTACAGCAATCATATCAATAAACCCTTCCACATCATTACGATGTGGTTCCTCTATGCTTCCCGCAAAGGGTAACTTGCAAACCTCACAAGAATCATAAAGGGACATCTCCTTATACTCATCATATAAATAAAAATCCACCAAAGGTGGTGATCTCCTAGCATGGAAATGAAAATTTTGCACAAAAATATTAGTGAGTAGGAGATACTGTTCGCGCTGGTCGCGGAGGAAGTTGGTCAGGCCCGCATTCTCATCCAAATAATAAAAATCATCATGAATCCCGGCTGCCCTCAACAAATCATCACAAGGCCATTCACACGGCCGAACCTCCGCGGTGCGAGGGAGATTATATTTGGGCCTCTTATCCTCTTCACTTTGTTTATCCTTCGAGCCTCGGCTCGAAGAGCCCCTCAATAATCTCTTCATCATTTTCTGAAAATTTCTGAAATTTTTAGTAACTCAAAATAAAAGTGAACCAAACTCAACAAAATTGATAGCAACTACTCCCACAAGTTCCTAGAGATTATATCATGCATTAGAACTACTTGGGACCAAATAAATTTGACATGCAAGCTCAAGAACAGGGTCACCTAAGCAGCAAAAGTTTGCAATGAATAAAGCACTAGAACAAAAACTAATTGGACCATTGGAGGAGTCACAAACCGAAGATTAATCCCCCAAAGCAGTTTTGTGAGTGGAGCTTTGAGCAAGGAGATCGAAAATGGCAGCAAGATGAGCTAGAACTCGTGCTTGAGCTGGTTGGTGATTTTTTTGGAGGGAGAAGGAGTGTGCGGGTGCTGGAATAAGTGGAGGGGGCCACCAAGGGCCCATGAGGTAGGGGCGCGCCCAGGGGGTGGGCGCGCCCTGGACCCTCGTGGCCAGGTGCTTGCTCCCCTGATGTGTTCTCAGTGCCAAATATTCTCAAATATTCTACAAAAAATCATATTTCGTTTTCAGGGCATTTGGAGAAATTTTATTTTCGGGGTATTTTTTATTGCACAGATAATTCAGAAAACAGACAGAAAATACAATTTTTGCTTTATTTAATCTAAATAACAAAAAGTAAAAGGATGGTACAGAGAGTTGTTCTTTGTAACTTCATCCATCTCATGCTCATCAAAAGGAATCCACTAACAAGGTTGATCAAGTCTTGCTAACAAACTCTTTTCGAATAACATGGAACCGGAGAAATTTCGAATAACACTAGGTTACCTCAATGGGGATATGTACATCCCCAATAATAAGAATATCATATTTATTCTTGACAGTAGGAAGAGGAAATTCAAAACCTCCAATAATAATTGATGGAATTTTTCCAATAGAATTGATACTATGGACTTGAGTTTGTTTCCTCGGAAA
This sequence comes from Aegilops umbellulata, assembly GCA_032464435.1. Lineage (NCBI taxonomy): Eukaryota > Viridiplantae > Streptophyta > Magnoliopsida > Poales > Poaceae > Aegilops > Aegilops umbellulata. The sequence goes on along the minus strand of CP136060.1, from coordinate 133,942,515 downwards.
GTGTACCGTATGCTCATTACCATTAACATGAAAAGTGACATTGCCTTTGTTGTAATCAATAACAGTCCCTGCAGTATTCAAAAAGGGTCTACCAAGGATAATCGACATACTATCGTCCTCGGGAATATCAAGAATAACAAAGTCCGTTAAAATCGTAACGTTTGCAACCACAACAGGCACATCCTCACAGATACCGACAGGTATAGCAGTTGATATATCAGCCATTTGCAAAGATATTTCACTAGGTGTCAACTTATTCAAATCAAGTCTATGATCTAAAGAAAGAGTCATAACATTAACATCGGCTCCAAGATCACATAAAGCAGTTTTAACATAGTTTCTTATAATGGAGCATGGTATACACTACAAAAAATACACTTCCGTGATGATACGTATTAGTCACAGTAGGTCGCGTTTTTTGTCATGCATGTACATCCATGATGATTTTATGACAGAATCAAGATAGTCATACCCGTGCTGTCGTAGAAGTGTTCCATGACATTACCAAAATTATCATCACGGAAGTGTCCACTTCCATGACGATAAATCGCGCGTCCCAGAAGTGCTTTCGTCAAGGGTGACCGACACGTGGCATCCACCGTAACGGAGTGCCGTTAAGCTATCGGGTCGGGTTTTGGATCCGATAACCCGTTAACAGCCCCGACCAATGGGGATTTTCCATGTGTAAAATCATCATTGGCTGGAGGAAACACGTGTCGGTTCATCGTTGGGACAGATGTCATCCACTCATTGGGCGGAAGGCGCCTATGATACGTCAACACGTGGCACCGCCCAACAGAGGCCCATTCTTGTGAAAAGGCCAACCCGTTTAACTTGGTCAAAAGGTGGCGGGCCGGCCCATGCAAAGCCTGTTAACGGCCTGTTCACATATAGCCCATTTACAGTCCGCTAACCCAAGGCCCGTTACGCCCTATCCGAATTAGGCCCAGTAGCGTCATCTGGGCCATCCAATATGATTCCAGCCCGTTTTCACTTCTGGCGCATGTATGGCCCATGACGTCTTTCGGCCCATATGAGGCCCTATGTAACTCTTGGCCTATTAACGTCCTGTCATGAAACTGGCCCGTAATGAACAGTGTATCACTTTACACCCATTAACGGCCCGTGGTGAAACTGGCCCGTAATGAATAGTGTATCACTTTATACCCATTAACGGCCCGTTATTTCGTTAGGCCGTTTCAAGCCCATGCTATCTTTCGGCCTTCTCAGAGCCCATTTATTCTTGGGCTCATTTCCAGCATTCGTTTACTTATGGCCCATTACTGTCATTTTCTGCTTGTGGGCCAAATTCAGCCCGTGGTTACTGTCGACCCGTTTGTGGTTCGTTAATACGTTGGGCCGTTTTCACAGTGTAATCAAATACGGACTATTAACGATGGCCCGTTATGGTCGGCCCATGAACGAACGATTCCAACTCTAGCCCGTTTACGGCCATAATGCAGTATGTTTGGCCCATGTTTGGCCAATCGATCATACGGCCCATATAAGGCCCATTGATGATACGACCCGCAGAAGGCCCATTGTTTCTACGGCCCGTAGAAGGCCCATTGTTTCTACGGCTTGTAGAAGGCCCACTGTTTCTACGGCCAGTAGGAGGCCCAGTGTCACTACAGTAAATATTAGCCCATGGTTATTGTGGCCTATTTTTAAAAAAATTTGGTTATTGTAGCCACTAGGTAACCGTGAAAAAAGAACTGCAGTGACTACAAGCAAACAAATAAACAAGACAACAAGGAAATAAATAAGCAAGCAACTAACGCTAGGCTATCACGGCTATTACACATATTACATCCACTGGGCATCAAAGTTCGCCACCAGTGCAAATATAGGGAACAAAGCAGCATATCATATACACTGGTTGTCAAAGTTGGCGACCAGCGCAAATAAACGCCACAGCAAAACAAATCCAGAACTGAAACCACTTCAGAAGATCTCAAGAAACAATATCCTGGGTAGCCATAATGCTGGCAAGATGCTTAGCAAGCTTATTAACTTTCTCTTGTTTGGCGCTTAAATCCTCCAGCGCTTGCTGTTGCACCAGAAAATATGCATCTGAATTCTACAGGGACTTCCTCAGTCCTTCAGCTTCCTGTCGCAGCACATCTGATCGATGTCTTTAAACTTGAAGTTGAGACTCAAGAAGACGAACTGATTCAGGCAGCGAGTTCGAAGAGCTTGTGCCAGCAGTAGTGGCCAGTAACTCGAACACTACATCAAGACAGGACTTTTGGGTTCCCTCACTGTCGTCAAGATAGTTTTTATCAGCTTTCTTGGAGACCAACAGGGATGTCTCACTATCTTGAACCTTATCTTCGTTACTTCCTTTACCATTGGATAACGCAGTATTGTTCTCCAATATTTTGTCCGCGTTCTAAAGGAGAAACAAGCAGACACATCACATGTTTACCATGTTGTATATGAAACTCATTTTGGTAAATGAGTTCAGTAGTAAAGTGGACAGGATAACAGCATGAAACAAACATATATCTATGTACCATGGTCACTTTATGGTCTATATAATTCTAGTTTTTGTTGCCAAATCAAGATAGAGACACAGTTCAAATAATAGTTGTTCAAGCAAAGCAGAATAGACAAAATATAAGTGTGGGTAACTATAGAGCAATAACAACACTTGTAATGTGCATGACATCAGAACATAACTGTTTATTCAATTGAAACTAAAATCAACATAGAGCAGGTTACAACAGCAAACCAGTTAAAGAAACAGGTTTAAAACATACCTGTTGCGCCATTAGAGTTTCAATTCCATCCTTCAAATTTGAAAATAGCTGGTATGAGTAAATACAGCAATGCAAGAGCAAAGGAGTATGAACCATAGCTACAGAACCTAACCTGAGAACAAATCTTCTTCTCCTTTAAGCGTTGAGTTGGGATTCGGAGTGGTGGTCCTCGTGCTTTGGGCACTGCAGTTCCCTTACTAACTGCTCGTGTTTGGGTGCTTTGTGGTGTAGACGGTGCTGTGTCAACTGGAACTGGGTTACTATCTGCCGGGGTTGGGGTTAGAAGGGGTGTAGCTGGTTCTCTCTCCAACTGGGTAGGGGTACAATCTGCGAAGTCTGGGTTATGTGTGGTGGATCTGGTCCTTGGGCAAGTACAACCGTGGTTCTATCTGCATCAACTGGTAGCACTATCTTTTCTAAAGACCGTGTTGTTACTCCCTTAGATACTGCCATCACGCTCTCCAATTCAAATGGCTGATAAACAAGAAAAGTAATTGAAAGTATAGACATTGTATGATAGACAGGTGCAATGGATAGTGGGGAATAAAAGAGGGCATGAAATAATTCATATTTATGTTGTCTAACCAAACATGATAGCATGACACAATTTCACATATATGATGGCTAACTAAACAGGATAGCATGACACAATTTCACATTATGATGGCTAACTAAAAAAAATGGAAAGACATAGTTCAAAATATGAGACTATGTAAACAGGATGACATGACATAACTATATAATGTGTTTATTAAATAGGTTGGCATGCCATAATTCACATACATTCACGGGTAGAATGCCATAATTCAAAATATGATGACTGTAAACACTAAACAGGATGAGATGATATAACTATATGATGTCTTTATTAAATGGGTTGCCATGCCATAATTCAGATAGATGATGTGTATGTACTATGTTAACATGATGGCATGATATAATTCAAATATATGATTTATATAGTAAGCAAGTAAGCAGATGGCAATCCATATATGATGTAAAAACTAAGCAATGCAAGACAACATGCATGACATGGGTAATATAACCCTGCCAAGTTTGAGCATAGACCTCAGGGGGAAATAGGACTGGTCCTCAGTCTCTGAATCCTCCTCTGAGGAGCTCTCTGTAACCAGCAAGATGTCTGCTTCAGCAGGTAGCATTGTCTGCTCTGAATACCTTGTTTTCACTCCAGATACTTCCATCACCTCTTCTATGGCTGATGCACGGGAAGAGTAGTTGAATATACAAATGTTGTCGACAAATGGAACACGTAATACAAAAAAGGATAGCATGATATAATTCACATACATGATGATTGGCTAAACAGCATGGCATTGCATAATTCACATATATAATGCCTTTGCAACAAGATAGCATTGTATAATTCACATATATAATGTCCTCCAACAAGATGGCAATGCACAATTCACATATATGGTAATTAGACACTGAACAGGTGGCATTCACACAAAGCATGTCTAAACTAATCAAATGACATAGCAATGCGAGACACCATACGCACGATATGAGCAACATAACCCTGCCAAGTTAGAGCATACACCTCGGGGGGAATAGGACTGGTCATCTGTCTCTGAATCCTCCTCTGAGGAGCTATCCGTAACCAGCGAGATATGCGCTTCATCAGATAGCATAGTCTGCTCTGAAGACCTTTTTTTCACTCCAGAATTTGCCATCACCGTGTCAAATGGCTAATGCACACGAAGAGCAATTGAATGTACTAACATTGTTGACAAATGTAATATGTAAGGAAAAAAGGATGGCCTGATATAATTTACATATAAGATGACTGGCTAAGCAGGATGGCATTGCAAAATTCACATATATGATGCCTGGCTAAACAAGATGGCGTTACACAATTCACATAAACGATGAATAAACTAAACATATGGCATTCGCACAAAGGATGTCTAAACTAAGCAGATGACATATTTGATGTATAAAGTAAGCAATGCAAGACACCATATGCATGATATAACCAACATCAGCATGCCAAGTTAGGGCGAAGACCTCAGGGGCTAAATAGGAGTTGTCTTCTCCTTCTGAATCCCCCTCAGAACAGATATCTTCCTCTCGATTACAATCCGAAATGCGTGGAGGGGGGCTGCCTTTGCGCCTACCATGGAGCGACGTCTGCATGAAATTTTATTACCACGCAAGGCTCGTCTCTTTTGCTCTACATGTTCAGTTCCATTGTATACAATACTTGTCATGCATAGGAATAAAACATAGTGAGATTATGTAAGGAGTGCATGCAGAAATCCAGAGTGATGGTAGCAACCTGTGGATAGACCCAAAACCAATAGTAGCAGGCAGATAATGGCTTCAGTTAGAAAATATAGATAATGTCTTCTTTACTGTTTGTTTCCCACCCAACATGAAACTCATAATAGACACTGGAGATTAACCAGACAGTAGATAGATACTATTGATAGCGGCCCCGATATGTACCCCACAACCATTTAAAAACTCAAGTTTGACCATTAGTTTGGAGCTGACTCAGAGTCTAATCGGTGAACAGGACGATAAAGTAGCATGTAATATTAAGCGATGCACAACGTAAGCAGACACGAAAGAGTGTGATCTCTCTTGCGGACCCGTGTTGTCCTTGAGGTCATCTGCTCAGTTGATGATGGTAATGCAGTTTTCATGGCTGGCAGCGGCGGGGAAGAAGATCTGAGGCGGCGAAAGACAGTCTGGAGGCCGGATCCCTGCTGTGCTCGACCCTTCTATCGTTGGAGCAGCTAAGCTGGGGTGGACGACGGCGCTGCAGGAGCGGGACAAACCACGCAAGGTTTTCTTTGAAAACTATCCGTTAGAGAAGTAATTCTGTAAGGGCTCGTTTGAATTGGAGGATTCCAACAATGCAGGGATAGGAAATAGACAGGAATAGGATAGGAATGCACGTGCAAAATAGAGAATTTAAAAACACAGGATTTCTGCCAATCTGGGTGTTTGATTCACAACAATTTGAAGATCACGGGATGCAAAGAAGCATGGTGAGATTAAGTCAAACCACAAGAAAATGTACGGTTATAATGCTATTATGCTACTATCTCTTAGTCTTATGCTTCATGAATAGGAATTTGAAAAGGAGGATAAGTGAAAATTAAAATTCCTACGTTTTTTCTTTCAAGGAGACACTAAAGGAACAAATCCGTGTGCTCAATGGACAATATATATAACATGTAGAGTAAAAAAAGAGATGCAACAAGTGTACAACCTCTTTGGCGAAGCCATGTCGATCTCAGCGTGATTAGGTTGGCCGGTGAGGATGCTCCGGCGGACTTTGCTGTCGGAGGAGGGGAAGAAGATCTTAGGCGTCTGGAGATGGAGCTCGAGGTACTACTCCGCTGTGATGGAGGGTTTCGTCGTTGGAGCAGCTCCAGTGAGTTGTACGACGCCGAGGCTGAAGCAGGACAAGAGAGACAACGAACAACGTTAACCTGAGTGGAATTCTAATAGCATCTCCAATACATGACGCAAAATACATAACCACAAAGTGCTAGATGTAAAATACATCAGCCGCTCATCTCTGAACTTAACTGTTGAAACTGAACATAACTGTCGAAACTGAACTTAACTGTCGAAACTGAATTTTGCTGTCGAAATTGAATTTTGCTGTCGAAACTAAACGCACTAGCAAGGTGAGGATACACGTCAGTCGACTGACTTTTTCATCTCTGGCCAGTCGATTTTGCAGCCGTTGGATACGAAATCAAGGGCCTGCGGTTCATCTTCAACCTCCACCCCCCGGAGCCGCCAGCCACCACCGGCCAAACAGTAGCAACCCGCCGCCCGCGGCCGGCGGTGCGCCACCCCGCCCACCCCGAAAACACTCCCCACCATCGGTCCGCCGCCACCCCATCCATCCCTCTAGGCCCCCCGTGCCGAGTTTTTTCTCCTGCGATCCCCACGCCACCGCCCCGCCAACGCCCCGCCACCGCCGGCGACCCCCCCCCCCGTCCTGAACCCTAAGATAGATAGTGGGGTACCTCTCCGGCAAGCCCCCCTCCCCGCTGCGGCTTGTTTTTCCTTCACCCCGGCGAGCCCCCCCCCCCACCCCTTGAAAATCAACTGACCCAAAAGTCGATTCAGTCGACTGAAGTGTAGCTAAATCGGAGCAGCATCGCAAGCAAGAGCAAGAGCGAGAGCAGCAGCGCGAGCAAGAGCTATAGCAAGAGCAGACCAGGCAGGGGACCGAGAGCAAGAGCAGAGCAGCAGCGCGAGCGAGAGCTAAAGCAGCAGGAGCTCCTACTGATGTGGACGTCGCCGCCGAGGGAGCGACGCCCTGGAGGAAGTGGCCGCCGATACCGCCGTGGATGGAGCCGCGCTGTGTCGGCTCGGGACCGAGCGCCGGCAGCACCATGAGATCGAATCAAGAAGAAAATGCGGCGATTAGTGTACAACCTCTTTCGTGGCTCTGATTAGGCCGCAGCTTCCTCCGAGGAAACGGTGATGATGATGCTCTTTCCGGTGGTGCAGGTGCAGACGGCGGTGTGGGAATGGAGGTGGCACGAAAGATGAGAGGAACATCGGGGCAGCTCCTTGGACGTGGAGGACGGGGTGGCTGAACCGGCGGGACGATGAGATCGACGACGGATCCTCATCCGGTACGGTGGATGAGGGACGTCGAGGTGTTGCTGTGGACGACGTCGTCGGGGAAGAGGCTCTGGCTGGGTGGCGGACGGAGCAGGGTGTGGGGTTTCGTCGCGGGTTTTCGCGGCCTCGGTGTAAGAATGGGTGGGCGGATGGGATGGTAGTGGGTAACCATGGCTTAGAGACGCGCTTGTCCGAAATGTGGGGTAAGTTACAAAAGTACCCCCACCGATTTGAGGCGGTTCTTTTGCTTCAGGGGTACCACGGGTATTTCGCGTGTCAGGATTTCACAGGAGGTGGGAGTTTTCGCGCGCGTTGTAATTTCGGAATAGCAAGGCGCAGGTTGATATGGAGGGAGTTGTCGAAGCACAATGAGACAAAGATATATCTTAAATGTTTCGGGCTAACAAGGCGCGGGTTGAAATTTCCGGACAAGCCTGACATGTACAGTACCAAATCAATGCGCACTACAAATGTCATTCAAAACTTTGAATTCATGTTATGTTCAATTAAAATATTTCGCTACGTGTATAATGCATGCAACCTACTACTCAAATGAACGTTTTAGTGCATTCCAAACATATATACTACCGCTTCAATATGAACTAAATTTGAATTCGTTTCTCTATTTGAATAAGATCTATAGTAATGATTGTTGTGAAGTCAAAGCATTTGAATTTGTTTCCCTGTATTAATAAGATCTACAATCATCATTATTGTAAGTTAAACCATCATTTGTGTATTATATTCACAGCACACCACATGATTAGTCTCGAGTTACATATGAACTATGTGTACTATATGAACTCGAACTAGATTTTTTGAATCCACTTTATTTTGATTTCAAATCACATTACATTTCTAGCTCTAGCTAGATCTTCATAATCTAAACCATGTCTCATATGTATAATGTGTTTATCACATTATGTATGGTGCCCCGCCCCCTACGCCTACAAGTATTTAGATGTGAGTTGCAAACACCACACATTACCACAAATTCAAATAAAATGTGAGAATTTTCGATATATAGTATAGTTAGATTGTTCGATATTTAGTTGTAAGTTGCAAACGCCACACATTATCACAAATTCAAATAAAATGTGAGGTTGTTTGATGTATAGTATGGTTTAGATTGTTCGGCATTTAGCTGTGAGTTGCGAACGCCATGCATTATCACATTATGGTATAACATGTGCACAGCGCGTCTATCACCGCTATATTCATGCATGCAATGTTTAAAACACTATGATCTCCTATTCAAATATATGAATCCGCTTTCATATCAAATTATGATCTTTGTTAGTCTCTTACACCCACACAATCCTCTGACCTTTGTAGCTACCACTAACTTTCTCTCGTGCATGCACACGCCCTCCTCGCCCTCCCCCTACCTCGGCATTCTATCCACCGGGCACATTCATTTTTTTCCTTAGGTCGTTCTCCCAGAGTCTCCACAACTCCTTTCCGACACACACCGATAGATAAACCTCTCAAGTGATGCCTGCCTACAACATACACACACACCTTCAATCTCCTCCTTTATGTGTCCTTGCCTCGTGTCTCTCATACGGTCAGACACACGTGTAAACTCTCGCCCCTCTTTTCATCGATATCACAACCGCACACTCCTCCCCCTATCTAGCTAGTAGTTGGGCCTCTCGCACCACATCCTAGCTCCATTCTCTCTGTCTATCCGTCTCGCTAGGCCTTATTTGCCTCTAACAAATGGACGTACACCGACCGATCTCTCTCTATACATATAGCTAGCTAGGTCCTTATAACTCGTTTTTACCCACACGTCAATCGATCTACCTCATTAGTTGTGTCTCTTCCTTCCTTCGACAAACAACAATTGATCTACCGATCTAGTTAGGTTTGCTTACCAAACACATGGTTCCCCTTCATCATCCATGGATGCGTCCCGACAGATCTATCATGCACAGGCACACACAGAAACACAACCCCACTCTTATTGATAACATTGCAGTTCCACCCTTAGTTTGTCTAGTAGGCCTCTCCCACCATCTTCAAGAAGCAACTCCATCACCCATCCAGCACTCTACCCCTCTCCCTCCCTCTCCCTCCCTCTCTCTCTCTCCTCTCCTCTCTCTCTCTCTCTCTCTCTCTGTCCCATCATATTTCCCGTCCTTCAGTTATGTATGGATGTCGACCGGTCTCCCTCAAGACATAGCTAGGTCTCTCCTTCTCAACACATATACGAGTCGTTCTACCTCTATAGTTAGGCCTTTGCCTACCCATCCCCCCACCCCCTCCCCTCCCACACACACTGATACATCGAGCGCTCTAGTCATGTCTCCCTGCCGCACACAAACTTGACATGTGCCCTCTAACGTTCCGCTAGGTCAGTTGCCCTATATCTTTGACTTGCACACACACACAATTTTGATGGCTCTCTTCATCGATCTCGCACCCACCCACTTGATCCTCTCTTCGACTCTATCGATAGCTATGACCCCTCCCTCTCTTCTCATGGATTGCCCGACCCTCTATGTATGATATGGATAGGCATCCATTTCACACACATTGCATGCAAAATTTTGTTTGAGATGTCATCGACACATATTCCCGCAAATAAAATCAACCCCCACCCCACCCCCACCCCAAAACAAAAAACACTCATAAACGTGGTTTGTATCTCTCACACACACCCACGTAGGTGGGGGACGTGCACGAAGAGAAGAGGTGCATGCACGGCGCACGTACTCCCGTCTCTTCCCCAACCACACCCGCGCGGGTACACGGTGGAGCTCATTTCTGTACGAAAAAGTCAGCCCACGTGGTAATTTGGCACGTGTACTGGTTGTCCACTTGGTGGAGGGAGGATCATCTACCACGGGTGAACAAACAAATTGTGACTTGACGTGTTATGTTAAAAAAAGGCAAACCATGTGGGGCCTACCTTAGAGGCAAGGATCTATACATTGGAGTACTTTTGATGTGTCCCGTCAACTCGCAGAACAAGGAGAAGCTTGCTTAGTATGCCGTCTCCCCCGCCCACGGGCGCAGTGGCTCGCAGGATGAGGTGAAGCTTGCTCCGCCTTACGCCCGCTCCCTCGCCCATGCGCGCGGTGGCTCGCAGGACGAGGAGAAAATTTTACTACTCCCTCCGTTTACTCCTCGTCCCTACTACCTTGGTTATAGAGATTATATCATATTCTTTGGAATATATATGTTTAGTAGATTTCAATATGAACTACTAGTACATACTCCAAACACTGATGTATATAGACGTATTTTAGAGTGTAGATTCATTCAGTTTGCTCCGTATATAGCACTCTCCCTCGCCCCTCGACCCTCGCCCACGTGGTGGACGTGCAGCAATTCAGTCGATCTCATATAGCCAGAACGATATATATTGCACTACCATTATTGCTCGACTTCCCGAAGAGGCGAAGAGCCAATCGCAAGGTTAATACTTTGGAGATGCCAAGCGCAAGGTTATAGGAGAACGAGTAGTAGGTGCCGCGTCATGTATAAATAAAGTTTTTTTTCTTCAGTGGCACGTACGCAATATGATAGGTTCATATGGAGAGAAAAGGAAACCGGTCCACTATATACATAGTCAGGACGGGCCAGCCTACATGGTTGCTTGCTGGGGTTGCTCTCTTCACACTCTCTCGCACAAAACGGCTGTGGCCACATCTCTAACATCCCGGCGGATCACGTCCGCTTGGGGAAGGGTGGATGCTTAGTGTAGATGCGGTGGCCGTTGCCGACGGTGAAAACCCACTGTCGGCACGTCCCGATCAGGGGTCCCCGCTGTTCTCTCTCACAAAGACGGTGAGGTTGCCTTCGTCCCTTGCTCACTGCCGCGACGTGGGCAGTTGCCGCCTCCCACCGCCCTCCTCAAGGTTGAGCTAAGTCCCTCAGGTACAACTCCCTTTACAGCCGTCTTGCACCACTGCTCCAGCTGCCCACATCACTCCCTGTGGATACTTCTCTACTTATTTGCCCCGCACATACCTCTACTGGCTTCTACGTACTGTATTTGTGATGAGTTTATGTCTCATCAACTAGTCCCAGTAATCTTATTCTAATCACGTTTCTTCAATTTATTTGCCATAGGGATGCTCATCTCGATTTTGGTGAAACTGCACAAAATGATCCGATGGTCAAAAGGTTGCAAACTTCATTTATTAGGAAGCTCGAACGTTGCCAGCAAATTGAAGCCTGGTCAGGGTTCACGGTTCAAGGGCTAGGGACTGCATGGATCGTTTTTTCTTTAGCTGCCTCTGTTCCAAAATAAGTGTCAACTTTAGTAGTAGTACAACTTCGTACTAAAGTTTGCACAAAGTTGAGACACTTATTTTGAAACGGAGGGAGTACATATTTGCTATGATCTGTCAATCATTGAGATGCAATAGCATGCATGTTAGTCTCCTTTGTATTTGATGAAATGTTGCAACGGGCAACCTTGGACGCAAGATACATGTAACAGAAGCTGGAAGCTTCATAGCATTGTACAAATTTATCTCGCTGATAAGTTACAGTACGTACTATACTAGTACTTCCTCCGTTCCTAAATATAAGTCTTTGTAGAGATTTCACCATGAACCACATGCGGATGTATATAGATGCATTTTAAGTGTAGATTCATTCATTTTGTTCCGTATGTAGTGGAATCTCTACAAAGACTTATCTACTAGTAATAGCTAGCCCCCACTACTAGGAATTCTCTATCCTCTCCTTGAGCCACATCATCAAAATTGATGTAGCCGTTAGATGAAGTAGATCAGTCCATAATAGTCGTCTGAACTAGACGTTGAGAGGCTCCGCACTAAGCCACATGAAAGCATGCAGAAATACCATGGCACATGCATGTGAGTGGGTTTTAAATCACATCAATATGTCTGCATGCAAGCATGCACCGGTAGCATGCATGTAAGTGAGCTTTTAAGTCCCATTTACATGTCAAAAAGAAAAATATAATCCCATTATGCAGTAGGAGTTGGCTGATATTTTTTCGTTACGTGGGATGATCTAAATGATGATGGGAGTTTATTTAGTTTGGCTACCACATTTTTCATGCGGTTATAGAGTGTTTTTTTAGTTCTATGAAATCGATAATTTTGCGCAGAGAGATATACCATTGTTCCGCGGCAACGTGCGGGGACTCATCTAGTAATATTTAGGAATGGAGGGAGTACTATGTAAAGAGTTAGGTGTCGCACGGTGATAGTGTGAGGTGGGCCATGTAATCACTGAGCCTGCATGTTTTCACTACTCTTGCATGCCTCTGCTATAAGAACGGAGAAAATTGTAATCTAGTAGTATTACCTCCTTTCGCCAAAAGCGTGGGACATCCAGCAGTCCTACCACCTTGGTAATAAAGACCAATGAGCCGTCAAATCACATAGACCTAACAGTAAGTTGGACGGACGAAGCAACCATCACTCTTGCGCCAGTGAGAGGTCGCGTACGCTCTGCCCGTGCATGAATGCGGCACCGATTCTTTGGAGCGGCGCTGACCGTTTCGGGCGGGAAGCGCGCGCGGACTATGGAGGGGCTTTGGGTGGGCCAGGCTGGTCAGGAGCAGGCGTGGCAGCTGTCCGCATGTCCCTACCGGACACGCCCGGAAACAAGAGGATGCACCGACTCTCGCGGCTAAAATCGTACACTACACAACATCTCTCTGTAGGAGTAGGTCGATCTGTCGCTCTCTCTAACACACACATGCTGTTAAACACACACACACACACACACACACACACGCACGCACCTTTGTCCCGTTGCACCTTCTAAGGTGACTTATTACACCTAGACAGAGGGAGTAGTAAGTATACAAGATACGGTGGCACACTGACTTAAGTCGAATACACGTGCCCAAAATTTGTGTGCATGTTATAATAAGGATTCACTTAAAATAGTACGTGAGCGAACAGAGGGATCAATTGGACAGTGTTCCCGAGCAGTAGCGAGATGTGTGAGGTAAGATACACCGCTGGCGCTTTTAATTTTTCTTACTAATTTGTTTGTTTCACCCTCTGACTGGTGGGACCCAACGTACTACGTGGAGAGAGGTAAGGTGACTAAGGCTGCATTATTTCTGCACCACTGTGGATAGTCTTACCACCAAAGCCACATGACACAATCATGATTGAAATCCCAATGACTCCCACACACAAAAAAAACACGTCATGCTTGTCACACAAATGCAGGAACGTATAAAAGGTTATTTCCCTCTCGTTGAACATAACGGGAGGGTTGTGTAGCTGGTTAGCCTGTTCGCTCATCAAACTTGAGGTCTCGAGTTCGATAACTACACTTGAGCATAATTTGTGCCAGGAGCATTCTTTGACTGGTCAAAATATTTTCTAGGGTTTGCACGCTTCACACTCTCTCTCCAGTATATATATATATATACACGTTGGAGCCTCAGTGCTTGTAGTTGCTCTCTTCACACTCTCTCGCCCTCTCCCGCTGGAGCCTCAGCGCTTGTAGTTGCTCTCTTCACACTCTCTCGCCCTCTCCAGATCTAAACAAGACTTCGTTGGCCTCTCTCTCCCCTCACTGCTGCTCAAAGAGCCGGCAGGATCCGTCCGCCGGGAAGGGAAGGAGGCTTAACGCCGTCGGCGTCGGCGAGGGACTACCGACACAGTTGTTCACTTTCCACCCAGCGGTGGCGCGGGAGGGCCTCCGACCCCTTCTTCTTCACCGTCGTCCCGTCGCCCACCGAACCACGCCCCAAGAACCTTAAGGTATAATTTACTTACTCCACATGCATTGCTCTAGTTGCATGTATACCATGAATCTAGGACGTGGTTCAAAGAGGAAAGGAGTGGGGGAAAGTAGTGGGAAAAGTTGTATATAGCATGAATCTAGGACGTGGTTCAAAGAGGAAATGAAGGGGGAAAGTTGTATAGCATGAATCTAGGACGTGGTTCAAAGAGGAAAGGAATGGGGGAAAGTAGTGGGGAAAGTTGTATCGCATAAATCTAGGATGTGGTTCAAAGAGGAAAAGATGGGGCGAAAGTACTAGTTCAAAAAGGAAAGGAAGGGACAAGGCTGTAGAGTTTGACCAGCACTAGATTTGCTGCGCTCACATAGGGAAAGGTGTCTAAAGATAACAAAAATGGGACCAACAAAAATATGCTCCTTGGTTGTTTGTTCTTTGTTGCAACAGACTGTGCATGACCACAGTACATCGGTAGATGCACATGGTGCTGGTGCGTCCACTGTCCTGTGCAACTCATTAGCTGTTGTTAATCTAAGGCCCTGTTTGGTTAAAAACTCCCTAGTCCCTACCTGCTTGGTTCCAGGGACTAAACATGGACTAGAGGTTATTAAATGACATGCTAAAATACAATGTTACCCCTAGTAATGAACTAATAGAGACAAGGTGCGATGCGTGGCAGGAGAAACTGTTGGAAAAAGTCCCAAAAAGACTCCCTCAGGGTCTTCTTTCTTTAGTCCCAAATGCTCACTTTTAGTCCCTAAAAGTCCCTCCTGTTTTGTTTAGATGGGACTGACACGGAGTTTTTTTAGTCCCTACAACATAATGTCCCTGTAAACAAACACCCTCTAATAATGTCGCTGGAAAATTGATGCAATGCCACAGTTAAAAGCAAATTACATGTTTAACGAATTTTATTGTTAATATAATCTCTATGTTAATATTAATCAATGCCACCGTTTGAGAAATGCTACTGTCTTGCTTTCTTTCCCATTTAGATAAGGTAGATGCTTATTTTTGTTGGCTTCTGTGTCATCCACCGTTATTGACCACTAATTGTTTCCTTTGCACCTCTGTGTAAACAGGGTTATCTACTTCACCTCGTTGCCATTGTGACCTTTTGTTGCACTGCACAAAACACTTTTGTTTTAAGAGTGTTTTGTGCAGTTCAACCAAAATGTCACACCGACAACGTTGCTTGATTGCTTGATCTTAGTGGAACTGCACAAGAGGAGATCTTACTTCTTATCCGTTAAGGCGAATTTGGTTCAGATCTTCTTCTTGTGAGTTGTTTGAATTCCGCATCATGAGAGGTCAGTACTAGCCTTCTTTCACATGATTCTGCAGTGTGCTTTCATATGTTGTGCTACTTGTATGATAATGTTGCTTGATTTTAGTGAATTGCACAGATGGAGACAAGACTTCCAATCTGTATGTGCACCGTAATATCCCATTGAGGCAGGATAAGGATATTTCACAACTGCTGGCCTATATTTTGCCACTTTCATCAGAAAATTAAGTTTAGTACTATACTTGTGCTCCCTAATTGACATGCCAAATCTTACATTGAAGGTGAAGCTCGTCTATTATTGAACCAAGTGATGAACGGGAAGAACAAGCGGAAGAAAAACAAAAAACAACTCCCGGTGCTGTAATGAAGCACTGGAACTGTGATATATTTTGCATCTTAATTTATTGCTATGGCTGGAACGAGCAATTGTTTTGCCACTGATTTGATGCCACTATTAATGTAATATGTAATTATCTCTACTTGTGCAAACAGGGATCTTCTTGAAGATACCATATATTTTAGTGGAACTGCACAAGAAGATGTTGGAAACATTAAACTAATCGAGGAGTATATAGTAAGCATGGCCACCACCGTAGATAGCAACAGATGGTTCCGGAGAAGTGCTTCATCTGTATGCTCTACACAATAAGCCTCCTGACAAAGGTTGGTACTCGCCCACTGATTTCATCCATATGATTGAGCTTTGTCATCTCTATTGGTGCTGTGCTACTATTTAGATACTGTCATGAAAAAGTGGTATTGTCCTTGAGAAGTGCTTCATCTGTGATGTTTTAAATATTTCCTTCCCTTTTTTTCGAGCAAACAGGGATGCTAGCATTTAGTAGTCCTCTTGTCTTTGCACAACAGGATCATCTTCCTCTGAAGAAGAATATGGAGTACGTGAAGTGACTAGTTCCGATTATGCTAGGATGAAGAAGCCCTGTCTATCTTCTCATCAGAAGGAGCAGTTGAAGGATGGTTACATTACTCCCCACAAGACCAAACTAACTTCAGCTCAGAAGGACTGACAAATCTCCATTTTTTTGCTGTGATGCACGAGTACAATGTTGTTCTAGGAATCTTTCTGGTGAGTTCCATTTTTCAAAAAGTGTGCTCTACATGGACCATGTATGTGCCTGTTGAAACTGTCAATTCATAGTACAGTTTGCTTTATACTAATCACTTTTTTGTATTTATGCAAACAGGGTTGCTCAGCTTGATTTCAATGGGAACTGCACAAAATGTTGATGAATACATCGAATCATTCATTTCCACCACAAGAACGGAGGTGCCGATAAGTTCAAGGCGTTGCAACATATAAGGGCGAAATCATACAAGCTACGCGCGAATTTGGTGGAACTGCACAAAAAGAACAGCTGGTTTATTTAGCACGAGGTGCCATGACAATGTCTGAACTGATGGCAAACCTTGCCCATTCCACAACCATAGGCATTTGATATTTTGGAATGGGACAATCTTCTCAAATTTTGCTCATTGATTTTAGCAAGACATGCATTTGATATTTTTGAATGGGACGCCCTTTGCTGTCAGCAGCGTCGATCAATTTTTTCTTTATTCTTTAGTTGTGAAGTAAATATTGCCTCTGACATGTGAGTCGCTGAGATGCATAATCATCGATTGTTTTGAATGTTCTCTATGAATTGCCAGGCATGTGTGTTTGATTGCAATGTACAGAAATGCTAAAAAGCTGCTCAAACTCTTTGTACTCCTTCTGTTCCTTTTTACTTCGCACATTGTGAAAGTGCATACTTTTTTGTATAAGATTGGTCAAAGTAGAGATACTTTGACTGTAGACAAAACTTGTATGCAGACTAGAAAGGACCGGAGGGAGTACATGTGAAACTGCTGCAAACGAGGTGATCACTCTGG
The DNA here is from genome assembly GCA_032464435.1 of Aegilops umbellulata. Classification (NCBI taxonomy): domain Eukaryota; kingdom Viridiplantae; phylum Streptophyta; class Magnoliopsida; order Poales; family Poaceae; genus Aegilops; species Aegilops umbellulata. Next base: position 133,925,261 of record CP136060.1, on the reverse strand, counting down.
GAATAATGCTAGTACGTATTGTTTTGCATGTTCATCTAGTGCCAGTGATACAGGAATTCGAACCAATTGAAATAAATTCATTCATACACGGTCCGATTTCATATAAACATGCCGGATTTCATTACATATCATACATTCTTCAACTAAAAAGGGGTGCGCTGGAGGTATAATTAATTAACCGAAGCTACCCACCTGTGTCCCGCTGAGCCGAACAGAAGCTTCAGTGACTTAACTGCAGGTGCAGTTGCTTAACTGGCATGTGGCCTGTTGGGCCCACGTGTCAGTCAGCCAACTGCACCAGTAGTTAAGTAGAAGCAGCATTATTCTCTAGCGCAGCTCTCCGACTCCACGTCACCGCCCAGAAGCTAACCGGCCGTCAATGGTCAACCCGCCTAGCTTGGCTTCAACCGGAGGGTAGCAGCGGTGGACTTACTTGGACCCGAGCGGCGGCGACCTACCGTGTTCTACTCTTCCTCGTTTTCTGTGTGGTGCGGCCTCTGTTGGGGAACGTAGTAATTTCAAAAAAATTCCTACGCACACGCAAGACCATGGTGATGCATAGCAACGAGAGGGGAGAGTGTTATCTACGTACCCTCGTAGACCGAAAGCGGAAGCGTTATAACAACGCGGTTGATGTAGTCGTACGTCTTCACGATCCGACCGATCCAAGCACTGTTACTCCGGCACCTCCGAGTTCTTGGCACACGTTCAGCTCGATGACGATCCCCGGGCTCCGATCCAGCAAAGCTTCGGGGAGGGGGAGGCGCGCAGCCCATGAGGGCAGCCCTTTCACCTTTCCACCAAGGCCCATGTTGGCCCATTTGGCTCCCGGGGGGTTCCGGTAACCCTCCCGGTATTCTGGTAAAATCCTGATTTCACCTGGAACACTTCCGATGTCCAAACATAGGCTTCCAATATATCAATCTTTACGTCTCGACCATTTCGAGACTCCTCGTCACGTCCGTGATCACATCCGGGACTCCGAACAACCTTCGGTACATCAAAATGCATAAACTCATAATAACTGTCATCGTAACGTTAAGCGTGCGGACCCTACGGTTCGAGAACAATGTAGACATGACCGAGACACGTCTCCGGTCAATAACCAATAGCGGGACCTGGATGCCCATATTGGCTCCTACATATTCTACGAAGATCTTTATCGGTCAGACCGCATAACAACATACGTTGTTCCCTTTGTCATCGGTATGTTACTTGCCCGAGATTCGATCGTCGGTATCCAATACCTAGTTCAATTTTGTTACCGGCAAGTCTCTTTACTCGTTCCGTAATACATCATCCCGCAACTAACTCATTAGTTTCAATGCTTGCAAGGCTTAAGTGATGTGCATTACCGAGAGGGCCCAGAGATACCTCTCCGACAATCGGAGTGACAAATCCTAATCTCGAAATACGCCAACCCAACATTTACCTTTGGTGACACCTGTAGTACTCCTTTATAATCACCCATTTACGTTGTGACGTTTGGTAGTACCCAAAGTGTTCCTCCGGCAAACGGGAGTTGCATAATCTCATAGTCATAGGAACATGTATAAGTCATGGATAAAGCAATAGCAACATACTAAACGATCGGGTGCTAAGCTAATGGAACGGGTCATGTCAATCAGATCATTCAACTAATGATGTGACCTCATTAATCAAATAACAACTCCTTGTTCATGGTTAGGAAACATAACCATCTTTGATTAATGAGCTAGTCAAGTAGAGGCATACTAGTGACACTCTGTTTGTCTATGTATTCACACATGTATTATGTTTCCTGTTAATACAATTCTAGCATGAATAATAAACATTTATCATGAATTAAGGAAATAAATAATAACTTTATTATTGCCTCTAGGGCATATTTCCTTCAGTCTCCCACTTGCACTAGAGTCAATAATCTAGTTCACATCGCCATGTGATTTACCAGCAATAGTTCACATCACCATGTGATTAACACCCATAGTTCACATCGATATGTGACCAACACTCAAAGGGTTTACTAGAGTCACTAATCTAGTTCACATCGCTATGTGATTAACACCCAAAGAGTACTAAGGTGTGATCATGTTTTGCTTGTGAGATAATTTTAGTCTACGGGTCTGTCACATTCAGATCCGTAAGTATTTTGCAAATTTCTATGTCAACAATACTCTGCATGGAGCTACTCTAGCTAATTGCTCCCACTTTCAATATGTATCCAGATTGAGACTTAGAGTCATCTAGATCAGTGTCAAAAACTTGCATCGACGTAACCCTTTACGACGAACCTTTTGTCACCTCCATAATCGAGAAACATATCCTTATTCCACTAAGGATAATTTTGACCGTTGTCCAGTGATCTACTCCTAGATCACTATTGTACTCCCTTGCCAAACCCAGTGGTAGGGTATGCAGTAGATCTGGTACACAGCATGGCATACTTTATAGAACCTATGGCTGAGGCATAGGGAATGACTTTCATTCTCCTTCTATCTTCTGCCGTGGTCGGGCTTTGAGTCTTACTCGATTTCACACCTTGTAACACAGGCAAGAACTCTTTCTTTGACTGTTCCATTTTGAACTACTTCAAAATCTTGTCAAGGTATGTACTCATTGAAAAAACTTATCAAGCGTCTTGATCTATCTCTATAGATTTTGATGCTCAATATGTAAGCAGCTTCATCGAGGTTTTTCTTTGAAAAACTCCTTTCAAACACTCCTTTATGCTTTGCAGAATAATTCTACATTATTTCCGATCAACAATATGTCATTCACATATACTTATCAGAAATGTTGTAGTGCTCCCACTCACTTTCTTGTAAATACAGGCTTCACAGCAAGTCTGTATAAAACTATATGCTTTGATCAACTTATCAAAGTGTATATTCCAACTCCGAGATGCTTGCACCAGTCCATAGATGGATCGCTGGAGCTTGCATATTTTGTTAGCACCTTTAGGATTGACAAAACCTTCTGGTTGCATCATATACAACTCTTCTTTAATAAATCTATTAAGGAATGCAGTTTTGTTTATCCATTTGCCAGATTTCATAAAACGCGGCAATTGCTAATATGATTCGGACAGACTTAAGCATAGATACGAGTGAGAAACTCTCATCATAGTCAACACTTTGAACTTGTCGAAAACATTTTGCGACAATTCTAGCTTTGTAGATAGTAACACTACTATCAGCGTCCGTCTTCCTCTTGAAGATCCATTTATATTCTATGGCTTGCCGATCACCGGGCAAGTCAACCAAAGTCCTCACTTTGTTCTCATACATGGATCCCATCTCAGATTTTATGGCCTCAAACCATTTCGCGGAATCTGGGCTCACCATCGCTTCTTCATAGTTCGTAGGTTCGTCATGGTCAAGTAACATGACCTCCAGAACAGGATTACCGTACCACTCTGGTGCGGATCTCACTCTGGTTTACCTACGAGATTCGGTAGTAACTTGATCTGAAGTTACATGATCATCATCATTAGCTTCCTCACTAATTGGTGTAGTAGTCACAAGAACAGATTTCTGTGATGAACTATTTTCCAATAAGGGAGATGATACAATTACCTTATCAAGTTTTCTACTTTCCTCCCACTCACTTCTTTCGAGAGAAACTCCTTCTCTAGAAAGGATCCATTCTCAGCAACGAATGTCTTGCCTTTGGATCTGTGATAGAAGGTGTACCCAACTGTCTCCTTTGGGTATCCTATGAAGACACATTTCTCCGATTTGGGTTTGAGCTTATCATGTTGAAACTTTTTCACATAAGCATCGCAACCCCAAACTTTAAGAAACGACAACTTTGGTTTCTTGCCAAACCATAGTTCTGATTGTGTCGTCTCAACGGACTTAGATGGTGCCCTTTTTAACGTGAATGCAGTTGTCTCTAATGCATAAACCCCAAAACGTTAGTGGTAGATCGGTAAGAGACATCATAGATCGCACTATATCTAATAAAGTACGGTTATGACGTTCGGATACACCATTACACTGTGGTGTTCCAGGTGGCACGATTTTGTGAAACTATTCCACATTGTTTTAACTGAAGACCAAACTCGTAACTCAAATATTTGTCTCCGCGATCAGATCGTAGAAACTTTTATTTTCTTGTTACGATGATTCTCTACTTCACTCCGAAACTCTTTGAACTTTTCAAACGTTTCAGACTTATGTTTCATCAAGTAGATATACCTATATCTGCTCAAATCATCTGTGAAGGTTAGAAAATAATGATACTTGTCGCAAGCCTTAATATTCATCGGACCATATACATCAGTATGTATGATTTCCAACCAGAGAACGGCGTTTTAGTCATCTTGCCCAAGAGGCATGGTTCGCAAGCATCAAGTGATTCATAATCAAGTGATTCCAAAATTCCATCAGCATGGAGTTTCTTCATGCGCTTTACACCAATATGACCTAAACGGCAGTGCCACAAATAATTTGCACTATTAACTTTGCATCTTTTGGCTTCAATATTATGAATATGTGTATCACTACGATCGAGATCCAACAAACCATTTTCGTTGGTGTGTATGACCATAGAAGGTTTTATTCATGTAAACAGAACAACAATTGTTCTCTAACTTAAATGAATAACTGTATTGCAATTAACATGATCAAATCATATTCATGCTCAACGCAAACACCAAATAACACTTATTTAGTTTCAACACTAATCCCGAAAGTATAGGGAGTGTGTGATGATGATCATATCAATCTTGGAACCACTTCCAACACACATCGTCACCTTGCCCTTTAACTAGTCTTTGTTCATTCTGCAACTCCTGTTTCGAGTTACTAATCTTAGCAACTGAACTAGTACCAAATACTGAGGGGTTGCTATGAACACTAGTAAAGTACACATCAATAACATGTATATCAAATATACTTATGTTCACTTTGCCATCCTTCTTATCCGCCAATCACTTGGGGTAGTTCCGCTTCCAGTGACCAGTCCCTTTGCAGTAGAAGCACTTAGTCTTAGGCTTAGGACCAGACTTGAGCTTCTTCACTTGAGCAGCAACTCGCTTGCCGTTCTTCTTGAAGTTCCTCTTCTTCCCTTTGCCCTTTTCTTGAAACTAGTGGTCTCGTCAACCATCAACACTTGATGTTTTTCTTGATTTCTACCTTCGTTGATTTCAGCATCACGAAGAGCTTGGGAATTGTTTTCGTCATCCCTTGCATACTATAGTTCATCACGAAGTTCTACTAACTTGGTGATGGTGACTAGAGAATTCTGTCAATCACTATCTTATCTGGAAGATTAACTCCCACTTGATTCAAGCGATTGTAGTACCCAGACAATCTGAGTACATGCTCACTAGTTGAGCGATTCTCCTCCATATTTTAGCTATAGAACTTGTTGGAGACTTCATATCTCTCAACTCGGGTATTTGCTTGAAATATTAACTTCAACTCCTGGAACATCTCGTATGGTCCATGACGTTCAAAACGTCTTTGAAGTCCCGATTCTAAGCCGTTTAAGCATGGTGCACTAAACTATTAAGTAGTCATCATATTGAGCTAGCACAACGTTCATAACGTCTGCATCTGCTCCTGCAATAGGTCCGTCACCTAGCGGTGCATCAAGGACATAATTCTTCTGTGCAGCAATGAGGATAAACCTTAAATCACGGATCCAATCCGCATCATTGCTACTAACATTTTTCAACACAATTTTCTCTAGGAACATATCAAAATAAACACAGGGAAGCAACAATGCGAGCTATTGATCTACAACATAGATATGCTAATACTACCAGGACTAAGTTCATGATAAATTAAAGTTCAATTAATCATATTACTTAAGAACTCCCACTTAGATAGACATCCCTCTAATCCTCTAAGTGATCACGTGATCCATATCAACTAAACCATGTCCGATCATCACGTGAGATGGAGTAGTTTCAATGGTGAACATCATTATGTTGATCATATCTACTATATGATTCACGCTCGACCTTTCGGTCTCCGTGTTTCGAGGTCATATCTTATATGCATAGCTTGTCAAGTATAACCTGAGTATTCCGCGTGTGACACTGTTTTGCACCCGTTGTATTTGAACGTAGAGCCTATCACACCCGATCATCACGTGGTGTCTCAGCACGAAGAACTTTCGCAACGGTGCATACTCAGGGAGAACACTTCTTGATAATTTAGTGAGAGATCATCTTATAATGCTACCGTCAATCAAAGCAAGATAAGATGCATAAAAAGATAAACATCACATGCAATCAATATAAGCGATATGATATGGTCATCATCATCTTGTGCTTGTGATCTCCATCTCCGAAGCACCGTCATGATCACCATCGTCACCGGTGCGACACCTTGATCTCCATCGTAGCATCGTTGTCGTCTCGCCAATCTTATGCTTCCATGACTATCACTACCGCTTAGTAATAAAGTAAAGCATTACATCGCGATTGCATTGCATACAATAAAGCGACAACCATATGGCTCTTGCCAGTTGCCGATAACTCAGTTACAAAACATGATCATCTCATACAATAAAATTTAGCATCATGTCTTGACCATATCACATCACAACATGCCCTGCAAAAACAAGTTAGACGTTCTCTACTTTGTTGTTGCAAGTTTTACGTGGCTGCTACGGGCTTAAGCAAGAAGTCATCTTACCTACGCATCAAAACCACAACGATAGTTTGTCAAATAGACTCCGTTTTAACCTTTTCAAGGACCGGGCATAGCCACACTCAGTTCAACTAAAGTTGGAGAGACAGTCTTCCGCAAGCCATCTATGTGCAAAGCACGTCGAGGGAACCGGTCTCGCGTAAGCGTACGCGTAAGGTTGGTCCGGATCGTCTCGTCCAACAATACCGCTGAACCAAAGTATGACATGCTGGTAGGTAGTATGACTTGTATCGTCCACAACTCACTTGTGTTCTACTCGTGCAAATTACATCAAACCATAAAAACCTAGGCTCGGATGCCACTGTTGGGGAACGTAGTAATTTCAAAAAAACTCCTACGCACACGCAAGACCATGGTGATGCATAGCAACGAGAGGGGAGAGTGTTATCTACGTACCCTCGTAGACCGAAAGCGGAAGCGTTATAACAACGCAGTTGATGTAGTCGTACGTCTTCACGATCCGACCGATCCAAGCACCGTTACTCCGGCACCTCCGAGTTCTTGGCACACGTTCAGCTCGATGACGATCCCCGGGCTCCGATCCAGCAAAGCTTCGGTGAGGAGTTCTGTCAGCACGACGGCGTGGTGACGATCTTGACGTACTACCGACGCAGGGCTTCGCCTAAGCACTGCAACGATATGACCGAGGTGGAATATGGTGGAAGGGGGCACCGCACACGGCCAAGGAACGATCACGAAGATCAACTTCTGTGTCTATGGGGTGCCCCTGCCTCCGTATATAAAGGATCCAAGGGGGAGGGGCTGGCCGGCCAAGGGTGGCGCGCCAGGAGAGTCCTACTCCCTCCGGGAGTAGGATCCCCCCCCCCCAATCCTAGTTGGAATAGGATTCCTCAAAGGGGGAGAGAGAGAGGGGGGGGCGGCCACCTCTCCTAGTCCTAATAGGACTAGGGGAGGGGGGAGGTGCGCAGCCCATGAGGGCAGCCCTTTCACCTTTCCACCAAGGCCCATGTTGGCCCATTTGGCTCCCGGGGGGTTCCGGTAACCCTCCCGGTATTCTGGTAAAATCCTGATTTCACCTGGAACACTTCCGATGTCCAAACATAGGCTTCCAATATATCAATCTTTACGTCTCGACCATTTTGAGACTCCTCGTCATGTCCGTGATCACATCTGGGACTCCGAACAACCTTCGGTACATCAAAATGCATAAACTCATAATAACTGTCATCGTAACGTTAAGCGTGCGGACCCTACGGTTCGAGAACAATGTAGACATGACCGAGACACGTCTCCGTTCAATAACCAATAGAGGGACCTGGATGCCCATATTGGCTCCTACATATTCTACGAAGATCTTTATCGGTCAGACCGCATAACAACATACGTTGTTCCCTTTGTCATCGGTATGTTACTTGCCCGAGATTCGATCGTCGGTATCCAATACCTAGTTCAATTTCGTTACCGGCAAGTCTCTTTACTCGTTCCGTAATACATCATCCCGCAACTAACTCATTAGTTGCAATGCTTGCAAGGCTTAAGTGATGTGCATTACCGAGAGGGCCCAGAGATACCTCTCCGACAATCGGAGTGACAAATCCTAATCTCGAAATACGCCAACCCAACATTTACCTTTGGTGACACCTGTAGTACTCCTTTATAATCACCCAGTTACGTTGTGACGTTTGGTAGTACCCAAAGTGTTCCTCCGGCAAACGGGAGTTGCATAATCTCATAGTCATAGGAACATGTATAAGTCATGGATAAAGCAATAGCAACATACTAAACGATCGGGTGCTAAGCTAATGGAACGGGTCATGTCAATCAGATCATTCAACTAATGATGTGACCTCATTAATCAAATAACAACTCCTTGTTCATGGTTAGGAAACATAACCATCTTTGATTAATGAGATAGTCAAGTAGAGGCATACTAGTGACACTCTGTTTGTCTATGTATTCACACATGTATTATGTTTCCTGTTAATACAATTCTAGCATGAATAATAAACATTTATCATGAATTAAGGAAATAAATAATAACTTTATTATTGCCTCTAGGGCATATTTCCTTCAGCCTCGTTGGCAGCGGGGCGGGGCCTCGGCGGAGCCGGCGATGTCCTATGTCTCGTTGTCAGCGGGCGGCGCCTCAGCCGAGCGGTGGAAATCCTCCCCCACGTTGCCGGCAGGGTGGGGCCTCGGCTGAGCCGGCGATGTCCTCTGCTTCGTTGTTGGCGGGGCGGGGCCTCGGCGGAGCCGGCGGTGTCCTCTACCTCGTTGTTGGCGCCGTGAGGCCTCGGCGGAGCAGGGCCTCGTCGACGCCAGCGGAGCGGGGACTCGTCGGAGCCGGCATTGTCCTCTGCCTCATCCTCGGTCTCGCCAAACAACTCCTTGCCCGCTTCATCGCCCTCTTTGCTAGCCTCTTTGTAGGCGGCCGCAGCCTCCGCCACCCGCATGCGGTACCGCCAGCGCTCGAGGCAGCCCTTGTGGGCGGAGCGGTACGAGTCGAGCAGCGCCTTCTGCTCCGCCCGCTCCACGGCGATATGCTCCTCTGCCTGCAGGTGCTCCTGGAGGAGATGGTGGTTGTAGGCGGCATCGGCCTGCGCCTCCCGGAACTGCTCCTCACGCATCTGCCTCGCCCTGTCCATATATTGGGCATGGGCCTCGCCAGTGGTCATGGTGCAATGCACCAGCGAGGATGGCGCGGAGGAGGGGGTTCGCGCCGGATCGTCGACTACCATGTTCTCCATTGGGATGTCGTCGTCCTCCGGCTGCCTGCCGGCCAGCCGGTCGGCAGCAATGGCTGCCATCTCCTTGTGGTTCGTCGTCCGCCCGTCCCGAAGAGCGCTGGAGCGCGAGGAAGCCATGGTGGGCAATAGTGGTGTGGACAGGAGAAAGGGAACAGATGCGGATGACTGCGGCTATGGCCGGCGCAGCACTTTATATAGCAATGGTGGGCGGGCGGAGGGATGGACGTGTGGCGCCAGAGTAGCCGCCTCGGCAACCGCGTATCATTAATGTGCGCGGCAGATGGACGGACGGACGGCACTTGTGTCGTTTGAAGGCGGAGCAATCGCCTGCACCGGAAAGCGGGGCGGGCAGCGCTGACTGTTTCGGGCGGAAAGCGCGCGTGGGCGAGGAGATGACTTTACTTGGAGAGGATGACAATGGGGACTCACCAGGTCCATAGCCTCACGTACGTAAGTGCCTTCTTATTATTATTATTATTATATATATATATAATTTATTTTTCTTCCTCCTGGTTTCCTGACATCACGATCCCACACCATTGTCAACCTATGTAGTTGTCAATAAACGAGAGAATTGCACAAGAAGCAGCCGACAGCTGGGACCAAGCAGCTCGAGCAGTATTTGTGTTTTTGAGGTATGAGCATTGCAGAGTTTTTCGATGTTTAGCCTAGATATTAATTTTTCTCCTCTGAAAAACAACGAAAACATCGCTGCAGGTATTAACTGGGCGGGTTGTGGCCCGTCTAGCCCAGGCCAGATATCCAGCCAAGATATTAATTTTTTTTCAAGCTGAAAATGGCTAGCCCAACTATACTTTTTTTAGGAATACCCAGGCAAGGTCAAGTTGTTATTCTCCGCCCCGCTGGGCTGAAAATCTTTCGTAGGAGGGATGTATTAGGCTTAACAAGAAAATGGCCTTTAAGCAATAATAAATGGGATGTAATTATAAAAACTAGGCAGTAACTATAAAAAATGCACCAAACACGTGATTACTTTATAAAATATATTTTTTGGATATTGAAAATTTTAATTTCATTAATTGTTGTGAGCGCAATGTTTTGTTGGATTTTTAAGTAATATAAATTTATATTGAAATTGTATTTAATCTGACTAGAAATTTCGGGATAAAAATATTTTGGATCCCATCAAAATGTGGGAAATTTTATTGAATTCTGTTTTGAACGGTTGGTTGAAATGGGCAGTACTTTTAACAAACTGTAAATGGGCTGTAGTAAATTCCATTAGAATTCAAAAATGGGCTACACATTCTTACAAATCTCAAATGGGCTATAAGTTCTCTGCCACACACTTCTGGCCTTACTAAGTTGACGCGTCCCCTAAAAAACAGAGTTGACGCGTATGCAAGGCTTTGTCAAATTATAGTCAACACACGGTTCTAGCAGTAGTGGCCGTTGGATGTCCATCCAACGGATGCCGTGCTTCTTCTTCAATCTCGGATATTCTAGCTTCACCCGCCCAAAAAATGATTCCTCCCCCTAACATCTGGGGCGCACCGTTTCGGAAGCTGACCTATGGGCCTACTAAGTTGACGTACCAAGGGCTTTGTCAACTTAGTCGATATAAACGATTCTAGCTGTAGTGACCGTACGATGTCCATCCAACGGCCGTCGTGCTTCTTCAACCTCTGGTCTTCTTGCTCTAGCTGCCCAAAGCAGCTCCGGTCGTGCCGCCTGCTCCTGCCTCCCATGGCCGGTTGTGCTGCCGCGGAGGCCTCACCGCCCCCTACTACTCCCACCGCTGGCCAGGCCATCCCTCCACTCACCCACATCCCCTGTTATTCTACGGCGACGGCAGCGCAGCCGAACCAGTGAACCCTCGTACTCCTCTCCGTGTGTGCATCCACTGTCGTGTCTTCCCCGGCTCCGCGTCGTCCCCTTCCTTGGCGTCGCCGTCGTCCACCGCCCTGGTGCTCTCGGCGCGGCATGGTCAACGTGGTCAAGGAACGACTTCCATCGGACGTGGACTGTACGTGGAGAGGCTGACAGCTGGGTCCACGGCAGCCGCAAGGAGGTGCCTCCTTATTACGCGCAAAATAATTATTCCTCCACCTGACAGCGGGGACCCACCGGACGGGCCACCGTATTTCGCGAAAAAAAATGATTCGCCCCCTGACTGCTGGGACCCACGAGCTACATCTTCACATGCAAGGAAGTGCGTCCAGGAAAAAAACGATTCGCCCCCCTGACTGCTGGGACCCACCAGCTACATCTTCGCACGCAAGGAAGTGTGTCCGAAGAAAAATGATTCGCCCCCCAACTGCTGGGACCCAACAGCTACACCTTAGCACGCAAGGAAGTGCATCCGGGCAAAAAAAGCGATTCGCTCCCCTGACTGCTGGGACCCAGCAGCTACACCTTCGCACGCAAGGAAGTGCATTCGGGAAAAAAACGACTCGCCCCCCTGACTACTGGGACCCACCAGCTACATCTTCGCAGGCAAGGAAGTGCCTGACAGTCAGGACCCACCTGGTCGAAGCGTACGTAGCGTTGTCATTCTGGTCGTGAACGTGTACGTACATACTGGTCGATGTAGAGGCGTGCACGTGTCGTAGTAGAGGCGCACACGTAGCATGTACACATACGTACAGCGGCCAAGGTGCAAGAAAGAAAATACGGCCACGTATGTGTACATACGGGCAGGGTCTTGAACGCCTACTCGCGCATACGTACGGCCAGGGCTCGTGTACATGGCTGGGTCGGAACGGAGAAACAATGTCGTCGTTGTGTTCATGGGGAGGCAACGGAATGTGGCGTGTTCATGGGGAGGCAACGGAATGCGTCGTGTTCATCGGGAGGCAACGGAATTCTCGTGTTCATCGGGAGGCAACGGAACGCGTGGGAGCCAACTGGCTGGGTCGGAACGGAATGTGTGGTCGTGTTCATCGAGAGGGCTTAGACGGAACAGGCGATGGAAATGAGGCATGGCGTACCGCAGAACGGAGGAAACGGACCTCCTACGGTTGAAACGGGGGTCCTGTTGATCGGGAGGGGTGTGGCGTACCGCAAAACGGAGGAAACGGACCTCCTACGGTCGAAACTGGGGTCCTGTTGATCGGGAGGGGTGTGGCGTACCGCAAAACGGACGAAATGGACCTCCTACAGTCGAAACAGGGGTCCTGTTGATCGGGAGGGGTGTGGCGTACCGCAAAACGAACGAAACGGACCTCCTACGGTCGAAACGGGGGTCATGTTCATCGGAAGGGGTGTGGCGTACCGCAAAACGGGACTCCACGGGATATTGTTCATCTCCACCGTCGACCTCCTCCAGCCTCCACGGGCTACCGTCGACCTCCTCCAGCCTCCACGGGCTCCTGTTCATCCAGCCTCCACCGTGCACTACTCCACCGGCTACTGTTCAACCACCCCTCCATGGGCACCACTCCACGGTCTACTGTTCATCCAGCCCTCCACGCCACGGGGTCCTGTTCAACCACCCCTCCACGGGCACCCCTCCACCGTCTACTATTCATCCAGCCCTCCACACCACGGGGTCCTGTTCAACCACCCCTCCACGGGCACCCCTCCACCGTCTACTGTTCATCCAGCCCTCCACCACACCATGGGGTCCTGTTCAACCACCCCTCCACGGGCACCCCTCCACCGTCTATTGTTCATCCAGCCCTCCACCACACCACGGGGTCCTGTTCATCCAGAGGCAACGCCACCGCTCACTGTTCATCCAACCCCCCCCCCCCCCCGCAACGCTCACTGTTCATCCCAGAGGCAGCATCGATCGGCTTCAGTTAGCAGCAGTAGCGAAGGAATCGCTCGATCGGGTTCAGTTAACAGCCATCGATCGCTCGGGTTCAGTAACGCATAGCCTGCAGTGCAATCACTCGGGTTCAGTTAGAGCCCAACGCCTTGCACACGCGCGCGTACGAGTATGAGAGAAACGCGCATCGCTCGGCCCCCGACCTCCCACAGTAACCAGGAACTCCCCGAAATTTTCCTCGCCCTCGCTTCTACCACGGTTTTTTCCGTCATGGACGGCCCAAAGAATGTCATGCAGCTGCGTCTCCGGCCCGCCCAGGACGAAAAGCCCATTTTCTGTCATGATTTTTTGTCATAGAAGTAGGAGCCCACCACATCTATGATGATACCGGGTTTTGTCACAATTATCGTCATAGAAGTGTCATATGTATGACACACAAAAAATTCGTTCGGCCCAAAATGTCACGGATGTGCCTTTTTTTTTGTAGTGATAGTTGGTACTCCTGGATCTCCAAGTTTCTTTGGTGTTCCACCTTTAAAAGTATAATTGGCAAGCATGGTGGAAATTTCAGCTTCCAGTATCTTTCTTTTATTTGTAACAATATCTTTCAAATACTCAGCATATGGATTCATTTTAAGCATATCAGTCAAACGCATACGCAAAAAGATAGGTCTAATCATTTCAGCAAAGCGCTCAAAATCCTCATCATCCTTTTTCTTGGATGGTTTAGAAGGAAAATGCATGGGTTTCTGAACCCATGGTTCTCTTTCTTTACCGTGCTTCCTAGCAACAAAGTCTCTCTTATCATAACGTTGTTTCCTTGATTGTGGGTTATCAAGATCAACAACAGGTTCAATATCTACATCATTGTTATTGCTAGGTTGAGCATCATCATGAACATCATTATTAACATTATCACTAGGTTCATGTTCATCACCTGATTGTGTTTCAACATTAAAAATAGAAATATCATTGGGATTCTCAGGTGTGTCTACAACAGGTTCACTAGAAGCATGCAAAGTCCTATCATTTTTCTTTTTCTTCTTTTTAGAAGGACTAGGTGCATCAACATTAGTTCTCTGAGAATTTTGCTCAATTCTCTTAGGGTGGCCCTCAGGATACAAAGGTTCCTAAGTCATTTTATCCCCTCTAGTCTTAACTCTAACAGCATTATCATTTTTCTTATTATTTAATTCACTGAGCAAATCATTTTGAGCCTTAAGCACTTGTTCTACTTGAGTGGTAACCATAGAAGCATGTTTACTAATGAGTTTAAGTTCACATTTAACTCTAGACATATAATCACTCAAGTGTTCAATCATATAAGCATTACATTTCAATTGTCTACCAACATAAGCATTGAAGTTTTCTTGTTTAACAATAAAATTATCAAACTCATCTAAGCATTGGCTAGCAGACTTATAACGAGGAATATCACCTTCATCAAATCTACAGAGAGAATTTACCTTTACTACCTATGTCGGGTTATCAAGACCATGTATTTCTTCAATAGGTGGTAAATTAAGACCATGTATTTCTTCAATAGGAGGTAAATTCTTAACATCATCAGCTTTAATACCCTTTTCTTTCATAGATTTTTTTGCCTCTTGCATATCTTCAGGACTGAGAAATAGAATACCCCTTTTCTTCGGAGTTGGCTTAGGAGTTGGTTCAGGAAGTGTCCAATTATTTTCATTAGTCAACATATTATTCAATAACAATTCAGCTTGATCAACTGTTCTTTCCCTGAAAACACAACCAGCACAACTATCCAGGTGGTCTCTGGAGGCATCGGTTAGTCCATTATAAAAGATATCAAGTATTTCATTTTTCTTGAGAGGATGATCAGTCAAAGAATTAAGTAATTGGAGAAGCCTCCGCCAAGCTTGTGGGAGACTCTCTTCTTCAATTTGCACAAAATTATATATTTCCCTTAAAGCCGCTTGTTTCTTATGAGCGGGGAAACATTTAGCAGAGAAGTAATAAATCATATCCTAGGGACTACGCACATAACCAGGATCACGAGAATTAAACCATGTTTTAGCATCACCCTTTAATGAGAACGGAAATAACTTAGGGATATAGTAGTAGCGAGCTTTCTCATCATTAGTGAACAGGGTGGCTATATCATTTAATTTAGTAAGATGTGCCACAACAGTTTCAGATTCATAGCCATAAAAAGGATCAGATTCAACCAAAGTAATTATCTCAGGATCAACAGAGAAATCATAATCCTTATCAGTAACGCAGATAGGTGAAGTAGCAAAAGCAGGGTCATATTTCATTCTAGCATTCAAAAGACTTTTCTTTCAGCTTAGCTAATAATTTCTTACGATCATTCCTATCATTGCAAGCAGGAAAGTCTCTAGCAGTTTCTTCATCCCTAACATAACCCTCAGGCACAATAGGAAATTCATATCTAGGGGGGAAATCTTCATCATCACTTTCATCAATATTATCAGTTTCAATAATTTCATTCTCTCTAGCCCTAGCAAGTTGTTCATCAAGAAATTCACCCAATGGCACAGTAGTATCAAGCATAGAAGTGGTTTCATCATAAGTATCATGCAAAGCAGAAGTGGCATCATCAATAACATGCGACATATCAGAATTAATAGCAGAAGCAGGTTTAGGTGTCGCAAGCTTACTCAAACAGAAGGTGAATCAAGTGCAGAGCTAGATGGCAGTTCCTTACCTCCCCTCATAGTTGCGGGAAAATCTTAGTTCTTTCGTCTTTCAAGTTCCTCATAGTGACCAGCAGATATAAATTCCAAGTGACTCAAAGAATAGAGCTATGCTCCCCAGCAACGGCGCTAGAAAATAGTCTTGATAACCCACAAGTATAGGGGATCGCAATAGTTTTTGGGGGTAGAGTATTCAACCCAAATTTATTGATTCGACACAAGGGGAGCCAAAGAATATTCTCAAGTATTAGCAGCTGAGTTGTCAATTCAACCACACATGGATAACTTAATATCTGCAGCAAAGTATTTAGTAGCAAAGTAGTATGGAAGTAACGGTAACGGTGGCAAAAGTAACAGTAGTAGTTTTGTAGTAATTGTAACAGTGGCAACGGTAAAGTAACTAAGCGAAGAACAATAGGTGAAAATCTCGTAGGCATTGGATCGGTGATGGAGAATTATGTCGGATGCGATTCCTCATGCAATAGTTATAACCTAGGGTGACACGGAACTAGCTCCAATTCATCAATGTATTGTAGGCATGTATTTCGAATATAGTCATACGTGCTTATGGAAAAGAACTTGCATGACATCTTTTGTCCTACCCTCGCGTGGCAGCGGGGTCCTATTGGAAACTAAGGGATATTAAGGCCTCCTCTTAATAGAGTACCCGACCAAAGCATTAACACTTAGTGAATACACGAACTCCTCAAACTACGGTCATTACTGGGAGTGGACCCGATTATTGTCACTTCGGGCTTGCCGGATCATAACACATAGTAGGTGACTCTAGACTTGCAAGATAGGATCAAGAACTCACATATATTCATGAAAACATAATAGGTTCAGATCTGAAATCATGGCACTCGGGCCCTAGTGACAAGCATTAAGCATAGCAAAGTCATAGCAACATCAATCTCAGAACATAGTGGATACTAGGGATCAAACCCTAAAAAACTAACTCGATTACATGGTAAATCTCATCCAACTCATCACCGTCCAGCAAGCCTACGATGGAATCACTCACGCACGGCGGTGAGCATCATGAAATTGGTGATGGAGGAAGGTTGATGATGACGATGGCGATGGATTCCCCTCTCTGGAGCCCCGCACGGACTCCAGATCAGCCCTACCGAGAGAGATTAGGGCTTGGCGGCAGCTCTGTATCGTAAAACACGATGAATCCTTCTCCCTGATTTTTTCTCCCCGAACGTGAATATATGGAGTTGGAGTTGAGGTCGGTGGAGCACCAGGGGGGCCCACGAGGCAAGGGGGCACGCCCAGGGGGTAGGCGCGCCCCCCACCCTCGTGGATAGGGTGTGGGCCCCCTGGCCTTGATTCTTTCGCCAGTATTTTTTATTAATTCCAAAAATATTATCCGTGAAGTTTCAGGTCATTCCGATAAGTTTTATTTCTGCACAAAAATAACACCATGGCAATTCTGTTGAAAACAGCGTCAGTCCAAGTTAGTTCCATTCAAATCATGCAAGTTAGAGTCCAAAACAAGCAACAAAGTGTTTGGAAAAGTAGATACGATGGATACGTATCAGCATGGTGCAAGAAAATGGACATTAGGCTCGACTACGCGTCCGTCTACCACCCACAGTCCAATGGGCAAGTGGAACGGGCCAATGGACTAATCCTTAGTGGCATCAAGCCAAGGCTCTCATGCTCCCTTAAAAAAGATGACTTCAAATGGGTGGAGGAACTTGATTCCGTACTATGGGGCTTGCGTACGACGCCCAATAGATCCAGTAGTTACACGCCATTTTTTATGGTGTATGGTGCCGAGGCAATCCTCCCCTGCGACATTATGCACGACGCACCTCGGGTACGTATGTATGAAGAGCTCGAAGCCGAGCTCGATTGGCAAGATGCCCTACATGATCTCGAAGAAGTGTGCAATGTCGCATGAGCAATGTCCGCCATATATCAACAGCAGGCCCGACGCTACCACGGCAGAGAGGTCCGTGCAAAAGACTTCAACGTCGGGGATCTCGTCATGAGATTACACCCCGGAAAGTAGAAGCATAAACTATCCCCTAGATGGGACGGACCATTTTTCATCGATCAAGTGCTAATTGGAGGAGCCTATCAAATTTGAGACCCAAAGGATGACCGTCTAGAGCCTAATCCCTCGAACGTGGCATTACTCCAACGTTTTTATGGCTAACACCCCGCACACTCACACTGTACATAACTACATGCCTTTTCTTTATTTTTATTTTCTTTTGTTTTTACACCTCGAAACATTTTTAAATGATCTCGGGGATTAATAAAGCATGTTCTTTTCAAAACATGCATTGCTCCACCTCTTATGCACTATTGTCTTTCAAGCCACGATATGCATCGATTTCATTTAAGATTGGCCAAGCTGGGTTGCCCGGCTCCTGTGATTGCCCCTTATGTTCTCGATCTTCTCGGCTAGGGGCAAAGGGAGCACCGCTGTGATTGTCACTCTCGGGTAAGCCGATGTAGTACCTCAGACGGACAAAGCCAAAAGCTAGCATTCTTACAATACAAATCGGTCGGCCATGACATAGGGATAACGTGGAAGAGGTCTTTTTAAACCGAGACCAGGGGCTTTGACCCCGCGGTCACCCGCCTTCAGGCCAATGTGTTAAACACGGCCACCCGAGGAAAGGAACTGTTGGAAGAACTATTTTCCTCAGAAGATGTTTCTTACGTTAAAATAGTAATATAACATAACTTTCCATTACCCTCTTGTCTTTCGAGCCTCATAACCCAATTGCCTTGTCACCCGAAGCACCTGGTCCGATGACTTCGGCTAGTAGTACGGGACACTCCTCAGCCATTGGCCGAGGAGGTGGAAGCCGACGGCTGGTTGACAGAGTTTGGATTTATGGACTGAGAACTGACATAAAGTACTTTGATACATAAAGTCAACAAAAAACAAATTATGCACGGTCTAGCCCATCTATTAAGGTGTCCAACACACAATCTTTCTGTGAGAATCGTGTCGTAGGCATTACACTTTCATACGCATTGCTGGTTGGGATTTCTTCCCATTCAGGCCCCATGGGTCCTACCTCGGCCAACTTCATTGTCCTTAAGCTAGTGTAATGGGTTTTCACCATAGCCTAGGCCTCCCTTACACCTTCTCGGCAGGTGGATACTTTCCAAGCCTAGAGCCGGCATCGAGCTCTTCTCAACTGTTCGCTAGAACCGCCATGTCTTCACGGACCTGCTCCGCCTCGGGCCATAAAGCCTGGTAAACATCTTTCATCGATTTTTGTGCACTTTCATGAACCACGGATAGATGATTCGCCATCTTCTCGGGCATTAGACCTCGGGCTTCAAGCGTCAAACCTGTCAAAGAAGCTATCACATTGGCGATGTTAGTCTAGTCATCCCCTAGGCTATGGTACATGAAAGACACATTCTTTGGGAAAAAAAGTGTCTTACCAAAAATCATGTCATCAGTTTGCCGATTCTTTGATTCTGCAGCAGCAAGCCTAGCTTTCAAGCTCTCAATCTCATGGCATGTTGGGCATTTTTAGCCCCAAAGCACATTAACGCTATCCACTCTTTGACTAGCCACATGGTCGCTTGTTTGGCGTTGCGACTCCGCATACAGGAAATCTTCGTGGGCCTGGTTCCGGTCTCTTTCAAGATGACCTAGGGCTTCTGCTGCTACAAGGGATGTTGGCATTAAGGCTATCACATTCCCTTCATAGCACACATAATGGTTAGTATTGGGGATATAGCTCCGAGGTGTGACCCGCCCAGGAGGGGCCGGGTTACACCGTTGGCGGTTTAACATGAAGAAGGTCCAAGGAGGCCCAAGGAGAAGTACAAAGACGGCGACTCTTGGAGGCAGGCCTGGTGAAAGCCCAAGACCTAGGCATGTGAACCGCCGTATGAAGACTTGCTCTATAAGACTTGATTAGTTAGAAACCAAGCCGGTCACGTTGTTTGAGCCGGCCGGGACTCTGTAAGCCTTCGGGCCTCGAACTGTGTATCTAAAGGTGAGACCCGGCGGCGGGTTAACTCAAGAATCAATAGATCGAGAACTAGGTCAAGCGTATTCGCTCCCTTGTAATCGAAAGCCAAGCAATACAACTAGAAGCAGGATGTAGGCTTTTACCTCGTTGAGAGGGGCCGAACCTGGGTAAACTCCTTGGGTCCTTTGTTCCGTTCAACCCCTTCAAGCTAACCTATGATGCGATGGCTCCGCACCTAAGTCCTTTCACAAGGGCATATGCCGTGTTAAATCCACGATAGTTGGAGCCCACCATGGGGCCAAAGCACTGTGGTTTCGAGTTCTTGAAGGGCAACTTCTCAGGCATCAAGGGATACGCCATGGGCCGGATGACTAAGAGTCGACGCGGCAAGATCTACATCGACGCCGCTGGCTGGGGTTCGAGGCTGATTCATTCGAGTACGGGTACCGGTCCCCTTCGGCGAAATTCACGTCTTCATCGGAAAAATTGGTGAGTCAGAGCCTGGCCGGACGCCTGCACTGACACCATTGAGTCGGCTCGGCGCGCGAGACCTGCCAAGGTCCAACCCGCCCGGAAGCGTGCTTTCGTTGGCTTTGTTCATGGGGTGGATCTTGAGGAGGGTTCTGTGTCAGGTGGAGAGACAGCCATCTACTCAGGTGATGAGTCGTTAACCGGCAAAACCGAGTCGATGTACCAACTTCAAGATGGCGGGCTTGGGGGCTATTCCAACGGTGACAATATTCCGGAGCCCTATGAGCCGTCGCGTAGAGCTGCAATCTTCATGGCCGGTGATACGCCTCCAACGTATCTATAATTTTTTATTGTTCCATGCTGTTATATTATCAATCTTGCATGTTTTATAATCATTTTATAGTCATTTTATATCATTTTTTGGTACTAACCTATTGACATAGTGCCAAGTGCCAGTTGTTGTTTTCTGCATGTTTTTTACATCACAGGAAATCAATACCGAACGGAGTCCAAACGCAGCGAAAATTTTTGGAGATTTTTTGGACCAGAAGACATCCCGTGGGCCGAAGAAGCACCTGGGGGTGCTCAGAGGAGAGCACAACCCACCAGGGCGCGCTTGGAGGCCCAGGCGCGCCCAGGTGGGTTGTGCCCACCTCGGGTGCCCCCTGAACCACCTCTTTGCTCTATAAATACCCCAATATTCCAGAAACCCTAGGGGAGTCGATGAAAATCAATTCCAGACGCCGCAGAGTCGAGAACCACCAGATTCAATCTAGACACCATCACGGAGGGGTTCACCACTTCCATTGGTGCCTCTTCGATGATGCGTGAGTAGTTCTTTGTAGACCTTCAGGTCCGTAATTAGTAGCTAGATGGCTTCCTCTCTCTCTCGTTTGATTCTCAATACAATGGTCTCTTGGAGATCCATATGATGTAACTCTTTTTGCGGTGTGTTTGTTGGGATCGGATGAACTTTGAGTTTATGATCAGATCTATCTTTTTATATCCATGAAAGTTATTTGAGTTTCTTTGATCTCTTATATGCATGATTGCTTATAGCCTCGTATTTCTTCTCCGATATTTGGGTTCGTTTGTCCAACTTGATCTATTTATCTTGCAATGGGAAGAGGTGCTTTCTAGTGGGTTCGATCTTACGGTGCTTGATCCCAGTGACAGAAGGGGAACTGACACGTATGTATTGTTGCTACTAAGGATAAAACGATGGGGTCTATTTCTACATAAATAGATCTTGTCTACAACATGTCATCGTTCTTATTGCATTACTCCGTTTCTCCATGAACTTAATACACTAGATGCATGCTAGACAGCGGTCGATGTGTGGAGTAATAATAGTAGATGCAGGCAGGAGTCGGTCTACTAATATTGGACGTGATGCCTATATAATGATCATTGCCTGGATATCGTCATGATTATTTGAAGTTCTATCAATTTCCCAATAGTAACTTGTTTACCCACCGTTTGCTATTTTTCTCGAGAGAAGCCACTAGTGAAACCTACGGCCCCCGGGTCTCTTTCTCATATTATTTTCCTTTGTGATCTATTTTCCTTTGCTTTTATTTTCAGATCTACTAAACCAAAAATACAAAAATACATTGCTGCAATTTATTCTTATTTGTTTTATTTGGTGTTTGATCTATCAATCTACTACAATTTATTCACATCCGATTGCCTTTCTTGGGCGTCATACCCGAAAAGGATTGACAACCCCTTTTACACGTTGGGTTGCGAGTATTCGTTATTTGTGTGCAGGTGTTGTTTATATTGTGTTTCTTGGTTCTCCTACTAGTTCGATAACCTTGGTTTCATCACTGAGGGAAATATCTACCGTCGATGTGCTGCATCATCCCTTCCTCTTTGGAGAAATACTGACGTAGCTTCAAGCCGCATCAAAAGGAATTTCGGGCGTCGTTGCCGGGAGACATCATCAACATCTACCAGGTTCCTAATCACAAATCTCATCTCCTTGCAATTTAAATTATTTGACATTTGCCTCTCGTTTTCCTCTCCCCCACTTCACAAAAATTTGTCGTTTTATTCGCCTTCTTTTTCATTCACCTTTTTATTGTCGGATCTCATGTTTGCTTGTGTGACCATGTGTCTTCTATTTGCTTGCATCTTCGCTTGCTAAAAATCTATTGATATGGATACTCATCCACTAGCTAATCTTTTTAAGAGATCTAATTATGTTGAACCAATTGCTAGTGATTTGAGTGCACTTGGTTATCTCTATGAAATTTTGCTTGAAATTCATGAATCTGAAAATTGTGATGAAGTGTTAGATGAAGAAATTTATGAAGTGATTCATGATAGCACCTTGAATGAAAAGCATGATTGCAATGATTTTAATGTAAATTCTATTAATGTAAATTGTGCTAATAATATGCAAAACCCCAAGCTTGGGGATGCTAATTTTGATATGTCCGATACTTATTCTAATGACCATGATTGGGGTGATGATGCTTCTTATGATCTTGAAAATTTATTTATGCCTCATGATGCATATGATATTGATAATAATTTTTGCAATAGTATTGAAAGTGGGTTTGGAAGAGTGTCAAAGTTAGGTAAAAATAATCCCACGTATTTGAAGAGTGTTCAATCTTATGAATTTTTTTATGAAAGTGGGTTTGGAGAGGTCATGACTTTAGTTGATGTTAATCCCACTATCTTGGAAGATTATAAAACTTTTATGCATGTGGATCATGAAGAGAACATTTTATATGATAGCTATATTGTTGAATTTGATTATGACCCTCCATATAATTATTATGAGAGAGGAAAATATCGCTATAGAAATTCTCATTTAGCTAAATTACCTCTCTCCATGTTGAGATTGTCTATGTTTTATTCTTCTTCCTTGCATATGCTAGAAATTGCTCGTCTTGATAGATTGTTTGCTATAAAATGCCTATGCATAGGAAGAGAGTTAGACTTAAATGTGTTTGTCACATGTTTCATGATGCTCTCTTTATGTTTCAATTATAATATTTCATGCGAGAATCATGAAAATTATTAATGCCTAGCTAGGGGCGTAAAACGATAGCGCTTGTTGGGAGTCAATCCAATGAATAAAATTTATTTTTGCTTTTTGCTTTCTTTTCTTGAGTATAGAACAATTATCATACTGTTATAATTGTGTTTTTTGGGTTTTAATTAGTGTTTGTGCCAAGTAAAGCCTTTAGGATCTTCTTGGGTAATAGTTGTTTGATCTTGCTGAAAAACAGAATCTTTCGCACTCATGAAAACAATTTTTGTTTTTAACCAGATCGTGATAAAATACCAATTCTTTTTGCAGAAGATTAATGTACAAATTGCTCAGGTTTTCCTAATTTTGCAAGATTTTTGGAGTTTTAGAATATTTGAAATTTCCATATTACTACAGATTGTTCTATTTTTGATAGATTTTGTTTTCTTTGTGTTGTGTGCTTGTTTTGATGATTCTATGGTTTTCTTTTATGATTTTTTGCCATAGAAAAGTTGGAATACAATAGATATAATGCAAGAATAAAATATGAATTGGTTTTCTATAGCACTTATAGTAGTGATTTGCTTTCTTATACTAACGGATCTCACGAAGGTTTTTTTGAGTTTTGTGTGATTGAAGTTTTCAAGTTTTGGGTTATCTTATGATGGATGAAGGAATAAAGAGTAAGAAGAGCCTAAGCTTGGGGATGCCCCGGTATCCCAAGCTATTAACCAAAGAAAATCAAGCAACTAAGCTTGGGGATGCCCTGAGTAGCATCCCCTCTTTCTTCTAACGACCATCGGTATTTTACTCGAAGCTATATTTTTATTCGTCACATACTATGTGTTTTGCTTGGAGTGTCTTGTATGATATGAGTCTTTGCTTGTTTTATTTTGTGTTTTAAGTCTTGATTCCTTGCTGGACACACCTATTTGGGAGAGCCAAAATTATGCCATGACTTGTTAGAATCGCTCTCTATGCTTCACTTTAATTTTTATGAGCTATGGACTTGCTCTAGCACTTCACTTATATATTTTCGAGCACAGTGTGCTTTAGTATTTTCGAAGAAATGCTCTCTTGATTCACTTAGATTTATTTTTGAGAGTTAGTAAAACTTTCAAGAAATTCTCTCTTGCTTCACTTAAATTAGTTCGAGAGAAAGAACTTTTATGCCCATGATCTTCACTTATATTTGTTTGAGCTTGTCAAAAGCAACATATGAAAATTACTTCCAAAGTGATAGATATCCAAGAAGGATATAATAAAAACTTTCATGAAGATCATTGGACAAAACAAACTTGATTCTAAGTAATAGATTTTGAGATATGATGATGTGATATGTGAGTCATCTTGATGAGTAATTATGCTTTAGTAAGAATATTGGTGTTAAGGTTTGTGATTCCCTATGCAAGCATGAAAGTGAATAGTCGTGCAATGAAATTACATCCTACTTGTGGTGTATTATTCAGTGTTAATTATGCTTAATGCTCTCTTATGAGATTATTCGTTTATTGGTTGGTCGC
Organism: Aegilops umbellulata; assembly: GCA_032464435.1. Classification (NCBI taxonomy): domain Eukaryota; kingdom Viridiplantae; phylum Streptophyta; class Magnoliopsida; order Poales; family Poaceae; genus Aegilops; species Aegilops umbellulata. The sequence goes on along the minus strand of CP136060.1, from coordinate 133,900,547 downwards.
TTCTCAATCTTTTGCTAGCCTTCATTTTGCACTAAGTATGAGCACTACTTGTGCATCCAAAATCATTTAAACCAGTTTTGCCACATGAGTCCACTATACCTACCTATATGCGGTATTCTTTTGCCATTCTAAGAAAATTTGTATGTGCCATCTCTAATATTCAAAATAAATTTCTCTTTTGTGTGCTCGTACCGCTCGCGAGGCGGTGTGGGGTGGCTAATATTTTCCATGCTAGATGTGTTATTCTCATGATGAGTGTTTATTCACTTGTCATTGCACGAGAGTAAGGCAAAGGTATTAGGGATGCCCAGTCCCAAAATAAACAATGAATTTACTTTATGTTGTCAAATAATAAATTCCTTGGAAAGTGTTGGTATGGAAGGCACCCGTGGATACGGTTAGCCATGGAAAGTGAAAGTATGGTGGAAAAAGGAATGAACTTTATTTTCTATTTGGGAATCGCCTATGATATATCTAGCATGGAAAGTGTTGGGAACTCTAAGTCGTTTTCGTTGGTGGGAAAAGTATGCCTCTCAAAATGTTTTTATCTCTCAATTTTCGCTTTGAGCTCTGGCAGGAGTCGGTCTACTAATCTTGGACGTGATGCCTATATAATGATCATTGCTTGGATATCGTCATGATTATTTGAAGTTCTATCAATTGCCCAACAGTGACTTGTTTACCCACCGTTTGCTATTTTTCTCGAGAGAAGCCACTAGTGAAACCTACGGCCCCCTGGTCTCTTTCTCATATTATTTGCCTTTGCGATCTATTTTCCTTTGCTTTTATTTTTAGATATACTAAACCAAAAAATACAAAAATACCTTGCTGCAATTTATTCTTATTTATCTTATTTGGCGTTCGATCTATCAATCTACTACAATTTATTCACGTCTGTTTGCCTATCTTGGGCGTCGTACCCGAAAGGGATTGACAACCCCTTTTACACGTCGGGTTGCGAGTATTTGTTATTTGTGTGCAGGTGATGTTTACATTGTGTTGCTTGGTTCTCCTACTGGTTCGATGACCTTGGTTTCATCACTGAGGGAAATACCTACCGTCGCTGTGCTGCATCATCCCTTCCTCTTTGGGGAAATACTGACGTAGCTTCAAGCGGCATCAGCCAGCACGCAACCAGTGTTACAATCATCAACTGTTGCGGCCATGACGTCCAGTTCAACTGTTGCTGCAACGGCTGGTGCGAACGGTTCTGCACGTCCGCCGGCTCAAGTCTTATCTGAACTCCTAGGTGCTTTGGCGACTCTCTTGGCTGCAGAGGTGACTCTAGTGACTCAAACGCAGCATACTGCGGAGGTTGCAAAATTGCGACATGAGGTGGCCAAGGCCTGAGAGGATCTGGAGGCAGAAAATGTCAGGATGGCCTCAGAGCGAGCCGCCCTGGAGGCTGAGTCACAACGGATAAGGACAGAGGCCTTTTGTTTGATCCTGGACCAAAACGCGTCAAACGATGTTCTATGAAGAAGACACCATAGCTGTCTACCTCCGTAGTTTGTGGCGAGGAATATTTTCAATACACCGAGGGCAAGACCAAGTAACCCGCCTGGTGTGACCCAGACTGCTGAGGCACCTATGACTGGGGCGGCGGCTCAGCCTCGTATGACAGGCTCACCTCGTATGGACTTGACACCACCACAGCGAGTGCCAACACCCCTGGGTCATTATTCCAACCCACTAGATAATATGATTGCCACATCTTCTAGGCTAGCGGCTCTTCCTGTAGAAGGGGAGTCTCCCACTACAATTGAGACCCGGAACACCGTGGAACTTCTTCAGACGGAAGTGGCTCAACAGGCGGCTTACTTGTATAGCCGTGAGCTAATTCACTCAACTCCACACCAATCGTGACATATTATAGATCACTTGGGGGCTTCCTGCTCAGTGAGCATAGCTATTCTTACCCTCTTGATCGGCTTCCATGCCATCTTATAGATCACTTGGGGGCTTCCTGCTCAATGAGCATAGCTATTCTTACCCTCTTGGTCGGCTTCCATGCCATATTATAGATCACTTGGGGGCTTCCTGCTCAATGAGCATAGCTATTCTTACCCTCTTGATCGGCTTCCATGCCATATTATAGATCACTTGGGGGCTTCCTGCTCAATGAGCATAGCTATTCTTACCCTCTTGATTGGCTTCCATGCCATATTATAGATCACTTGGGGGCTTCCAGCTCAATGAGCATAGCTATTCTTACCCTCTTGATCGACTTCCATGCCATATTATAGGTTGCTTGGGGGCTTCCAACCCAATGGGTTTAGCTTTCTTACCCTCGTGACCAAGCTAGATGCCGAATCCTGAGTTTCGACCTACCTGTATGCAAGATGCCTCTCCACAAGGTAATCCTGAATGACCCGACGTACTCTTAACAGTCAATCTTTTAAATAAGACCCTGAACTTGTTAAGGTTAAAACGGTGGTTTGTAATGTGAGGGACGGCTTACAGTGAGCGAGGACAACTCTAAGGTTGTGCGACCTATGAAAGCACTTGAATCTTAGTGGCTGTGCGGCCCATGAAAGCACTTGAATTTTAAAGGTTGTGCGGCCTATAAAAGCACTTGGTTTTTTCTGAACTTCTTTTCTTCTTGACATTTGAATTTGCGTCCATCACAGATTTCTTCTGCTCAAATGTATTTTGTGCAATTCAGGCCATGTAGCCGTGATTATATGACTCATAATTGAGCATATTGGGTTGCTAACCCGCCCTGATAGCAGACTATAAGTCGCCAGGATAATTTTCCTTGAGCAATCAAGGTCATGAGATTTCATGCTTACCGGTTAATACCCATTCTGGATTATAGTTATCATGACATCAACATGATATCAATCTCCAGGCATGTATGAACCTTTGGGTCATATTAAACCGCCCTAGCTTTAGACTTTAAATTGCCAGAGTGTTCTGGCTTATATGGCCTGCATTGATAGTCTTTAGGTCAAGTTTTTCAAAAGATCATTATATCAGGGTTTTCCAAAGGTATTTGTGACCCGCCTTGGCTTAAACCGCCAAGGCACATGCTATTTGCTTGTGTGCAGGGAGTATGATAATATTCGATCTAACCCACATAATTGATAATATTATGAGCACAAGCGGAGGATCATAAATATTAGTTCAGCGATTTAAGCATTCAAAAGATAAACATGCACGATGGCATGAAAAATCATTGTTTTCAAATCTAGCCTATTACAAGGCCACCATGGACTTGAATAATTGAGCTAAGAGTTTTTCAGCAAAAGATATTTATGCCCAGGGTGGATAGTCGCCTGGTATCGATGGCCTTCATCACGGCGGGTTGATGACTCTGGGTCATCCTGCTCTGGCTCTTCCTCTTCGCCGATCTGGAGGTCAGGAGACGTCCAGTCGATGTCGGTTAAGACCTTGAATACAACTTCATCATCGATAAGGGAGGACGAAGGGATGAGGTCCACGACTTCATAAGTCGGCGCCTTAACTTTGGTATTGTCCATGTTGTAAGCCGCCTGATACCTGGATAAATCAGTTTCCTCGGCCAGCTTGCACGCTAAGGGACGCATCTCATTTACACACTTGGCAAAGTCTGTTTCATCAAAAGGAGACCCGTCCTCTTTGAGACTTGGACATACAGTAGCCATCTCCTCCGGGTCTAGTTTTGCTTGCCATGCTTTGGCTCGGCTAAGAGCTATAATGGCACCAGCTTAGGCGGATGATCGCTCTATCTCTTCCAGTTTTTGGGGCATGATTGATAGTTTGTCCAGTACCTCCCTGATGAGTGTGGGCGGCTATTTTCCATTGGAGATAGACATTATAGTCCGCTGAGTGCCAGTATATAGTTGCTCAACCAGAGTGTATACGGCTTTTAGCTTTATAAGCATATCCTGGCCACGGTTGGAACTCTTGAGGCCTGTCGAGCAAAGAATCTAGATGAGTCGCCAGACGGGTCAGAATGAATAGGTTGGGAAAGACTCAAAATTTGTCACTTACCAAAGATGGCAGCTGTCATGTGATTAATATGTTGCTTTAACCCGGACAACTCTTCAGTCATCGTCTTTAGAGTAGCTTAGCATCTTCAGCTCTTTTCAATAACGCCACCTTTTCAGTGTCCCAACCGGCTCTTTCAGTGTTGAAATCTGTTTTCAGTTTTTTTGTTACTTCCAAGGCGACTTTCAATTCGGACCTAGCCTTTGAAGTTTCTGCTTGCTGCAGCTTGATATTTTGCCTTAAGTCGCCCACTTGTGATTCTTTCATGCTTAATTCAGCCTGAAATACAACAATTAAGCAGCACTTAACAAATTATCATGCTCATTTTATTGAAGTCCCAAGCACATTACACATACTCTACTTGGCACTTGGGGGCTAATGCAGGGTATTTCAAAAGCTACTTGATGACCCGGCTCAATTATGCAGGTTAAGCCGGCCCTTGGCGGCTGCATGTTTGAAAGTTGGGAACACGATTTTAAAGTCCCAGCTCAACCTCTCAGTTTAAGTCGGCCCTTGGGGGCTATTGATTTGGATCAAACTAGGATATACTGGACATAAGAAATTACAAGTTGAAGGTTATTGTTCAAGTCTACAGAATATTCAATTCTTTCTTATCCTCTAGACTTGGCGGCTAACATGGATTCATATGGAAAGGAGTTAGTAGTTTACCTCAAAGCGCTCCTTCATAAGATTCACTAGGCTGGCCTCCATGTCACGGGTGGTGTGGAGGCGGCTCAAGTAGCCCGCGTGAATGTCACTTGCGCTGAAACCGGCATAGCTTTCCAGGTCCAGCTTCAATTTTCCTTTCTCGACGGTTAAAACCTCTTCTTTGGCGTTGCGTTCTGCTAGGACAGTAGGATTGCCTGGTTTCGTGTAGCCAGTGCCAGTAATGATGACAACTTCAGCAACCTTTTCAGAAGGATTTTCTTCAAGCTGAGCAGATCTTGGCAGCTTAGGGCTTGGCGACTTAGGACTTGACGGCTTTGAGCTTGGTGGGTCGACACCCATTGGATCTACACTGCTGTCATGAGTTTCTGGTGGCAGGTCACTAGCGGTATCTTTGGTGTTCTGGATTGAAGTTTCTGAAATTGGTGCTTGCTTCTCCGGCTCGTTAACCTTAGGATCTTCTGACGGCTTGGCCATCTTTAGCTTCTTGCTTGCCTTAGCTATACCACTAAAAAGAAGACATATAAGGCTGTGAGTATATCACCTTAAGGTGTTAATTAAATAAGTAAAGTATTCTTACCCAGGGGCAATCTTGAAGGCAGGCAGTTGAGTTCCAGTAGAATCGCCAAAGGATGAATTAGAAGTTCCCTGATAATTTGAATCGGAAGGATTAAGGGATTGATGAATAAGACTCGCCTTTGGAAAGGAGAGGATTGAACTCTGAGGCACCTCTTTTCGGCATTTGCGAGGGACTGACGTGTTGGGTAAGCCGGCATGAAGGTCTCCACCTATGTTGTTCCGGGTTGTGCGCCGGGCTTCATGATGTTGTTTCTTCAAAATAAAGTTTGGATCCAAGTAAGCTAAAGGGTGAGAAAACCTTACTTTTCGGGTCACTTGTCGAACTTTTTGTCTTGGCAAAGGCTCTGAGTTGGAGGAAATAATAGTTAGCTCTTCAACACCTGCCTGGCTGGTCTCCGCGTCATCCTGAGAGGAGTCGGCGTCAATAAGATGTACAAAAAAGGAGCCAAGAGAATCAAGTTCTACCTCTGACTCATCATCCAGGGTGACCTGCTCTCTTACATCTGTTTTCTTCTTGGTTTTCTTGGAAGCTTTGGTCTTTGCCCTGGCTTTTTTGGCTGGTTTATCTTGCAGTTTCTTGCTCCAGAAAGAAGAGTCCTCCTAAAGAGAGCAAGTGATGATAAGGAGTGTGCAGTTTAAATGTAAATAATGAATAAAGAAAATTGGCTTGAACACTTACATCTGGAGCTGGGTTAAGAGTGCAGAAGGGATTCAACCCCGTCTTGCTACAGCTTTCTAAGCTTTCCCTGGGCAGTGTCTTAGTCATCTCATTGATCTCTTTCTCCTCCAGACACACTTGACAGTGACGCTGTGGGTCTTTAATATCGCAAGTGTATTCACACATTAAGCTGGGTCGGCGGCTCAAAGGTATGATCCTCCAAGTGACCCAGCATCGAACCAAATCAACTCCGGTTAATCTGTCAGCTAGCAAAGCTCTGACCTTCAAAAAGTTAGGCATATACTTAGCCCATTCAGCGGTGCTAATCTGGTCTGGAAGTGGATGTTTTGGGTTAAGCCGGCGGTCGCGGAAACCCAACAGAGGATTTTTGCCAGGCGGAGATGTGTCTTGGCAATAAAACCAGGTCTGATTCCAGTCTTTAGGGTGACTGGGAAGTGCTACTGAGGGGAAGTTGGCATCTCTTCGTCTTTGAATTGAAATTCCACCGAGTTCTAGGCTGGGCCCGTCTGTGAACTCGGTCTAGCGGTTCAGATAATAGTACTCTCTGAAAAGATCAACGTCAGGTTCTTCTTGAAGGTATACTTCACAAAAGACTTGGAAGTTGCAGATGTTGGAAACGGAGTTCGGCCCAATATCTTGGGGATGAAGTTGGAAAAAGTGCAGTACATCGCGAAAGAACTTTGAGCCGGGCGGTGAGAAACCACGGTTCATATGATCAGCAAAAACTATGACTTCGCCTTCCCTTGGCTGAGGTCTAATTTTTGTCCCTGGAGCTCGCTAGTGGATAACATCTTTTGCTGATAAGACGCCCACTTGAACATATTCATTAAGAGTTTGCTCTGTAACAGTGGAAGCGACCTAATAGCACGAGGTGACAGTCTTAATCATTTTTTATCATGTAAAGCCTAAAAAGGAAGTATTGGCGGGTCAAATTCGTGAGGATAAGCTGCCCAATGGCTAAAGAAAACAAGTCTAGCATGTAGAATTGGTTATGAGCAAGGATTGATTCCTATGAAAGAAGAAAATAAATGGCATGATTAAATCGGCAAGCATAGTCGGTTAATGTCAAACTTGGATAAGTACTGGCTGTTTAATAATTCATGATTAAGCCGGCCGGCATTTGGCAAATTACAAAATACCATTTGAATTGCCCCCTACAACAGTAGTCAAGCAGGCATTTACATATCTGGATTTGAGTGAAATTTCACTAAGTGTTAAACAAACAAGTTTCACAGATTCTGCTTATAATTCTGGATCTATAGCAGTCTGAAAACAGGAGGAAAATGTGAAACCTAAAAATAGTGAGGACGAACTACTGTGTTGGGAAGTGAACATCAATAAAAGGGAATAGATATGTGGTCGATAGCAGACACTAAAGTAATCGAAGCATAACTTCAGCATCGCATCTGGGCTCGACTAAGCAACATGGCAGATGAACTACGGGTAAGCACGATGAACCTCGATGAACACTGAAGAACTAGGGGAACCCTAATGCAAATTGGAAGCAAAGGGAGATGGATACCTGGTGGTGCCGATGGACGGCGGAGGGGCGTTGCAGTTCTTTTCTGGTCAGAATCAGGTTGATGTAGCGGCCAAGGCGACTTCGTCGACTGGGGCGGCAGAGCTCCGGTGGCGTCGGGCGTCGCGAGGAGGAGGAGAAGAGGCAGAGGCAGGGGTAAAAGGGAAAAAGAGGTCCCCCTGTCCCTATTTATAAGGTGGTGATAAGATGGAATGCACAGAAATCGAGGAGGTAAATTGATTATGTTCACCATGCGGGTGCCTCGATTTTCGGGAAACCCATTAAAACTAAAGATCCATTGAGATATCCCGAGTCTTGTGCGGAATAAATGCACATAAGGTCATGGCGGGTTACAATGATTCTGTTCATATGACGTCAAGGCGAGTTATAGCGGCCTGCGTAAAATTGGGCACTAATGCACAGTCTATTAATTAAAGTAATGAAGATTGATATGAACAAGTTCGAATCAACTTGGGGCCTAATGTTGGGGATATAGCTCCAAGGTGTGACCCTCCCAGGAGGGTCCTGGTTACACCGTTGGTGGTTTAACATGAAGAAGGTCTGAGGAGGACCAAGGAGAAGTACCAAGACGGCGGCTCTTGGAGTCAGACCTGGTGAAAGCCCAAGACCTGGGCCTGTGAACTGTCGTATGAAGACTTGCTCTGTAAGACTTGATTAGTTAGAAACCGAGTCGGTCACGTTGTGTGAGCCGGTCGGGACTCTGTAAGCCTCCAGGTCTCTACCTATGTATATAAAGGTGAGACCCGGCGGCGGGTTAACTCAAGAATCAATAGATCGAGAACTAGGTCAAGCGTATTCGCTCCCTTGTAATCGAAACCCAAGCAATACAACTAGAAGCAGGACGTAGGCTTTTACCTCGTTGAGAGGGCCGAACCTAGGTAAACTCCTTGTGTTCTTTGTCCCGTTCAACCCCTTCAAGCTAACCTACGTTGTGATGTGTAACGCCCTCGATGCGGCTATATCTCCCACGTGTCGAAGCACGACTTAGAGGCATAACCGCATTGAAAGCAATGTCGCAAGTGAGGTAATCTTCACACAACCCATGTAATACATAAGGGAAAGAGATACATAGTTGGCTTACAATCGCCACTTCACACAATACATGAGTAAAGCATTACATCATACAGATACAATTAAGGTCCGACTACGGAACCAAAATAAAAGAAGACTACCCCAAATGCTACACAGATCCCCGATCGTCCCGACTGGGCTCCATTACTGATCAACTGAAATGAAACAACACAACGAACAAGATCTTCATCGAGCTCCTCCTTGAGCTTGGGTGCGTCACCAGCACGGTTTCATCGGCACCTGCAAACTGGTTTTGGAAGTATCTGTGAGTCACGGGGACTCAGCAATCTCACACCCGCGAGATCAAGACTATTTAAGCTTATAGGTAGGGTAAAAGGTATGAGGTGGAGCTGCAGCAAGCGACTGGCATATATGGTGGCTAACATACGCAAATGAGAGCGAGAAGAGAGGGCAAAGCACGGTCGATGAACTATGATCAAGAAGTGATCCTGAAACTACTTACGTCAAGCATAACTCCAACACCGTGTTCACCTCCCGGACTCCGCCGAGAAGAGACCATCACGGTTACACACGCGGTTGGTGTATTTTAATTAAGATCAACTTCGGGTTTTCTACAACCGGACATTAACAAATTCCCATCTGCCACATAACCGCGGGCACGGCTTTCGAAAGTTCAAACCCTGCAGGGGTGTCCCAACTTAGCCCATGATAAGCTCTCGCGATCAACGAAGGATATTCCTTCTCCCCGGGAAGACCCGGTCAGTCTCGGAATCCCGGCTACAAGACATTTCGACAGTAATAAAACAAGTCCAGCAAAGCCGCCCGGATGTGCCGACAAATCCTGATAGGAGCTGCACATATCTCGGTCTCAGGGCACACCGGATGAGCCAGACGTCGGGTTGGCATAGACCCTGATTGCGCAGGGGGCGCCGGACATCGCTCGGTTTGGACCAGCACTTAGAGAAGCACTGGCCCGGGGGGGGCTAAAATAAAGATGACCCTCGGGCTGGCTGACCCAAGGGAAAGGGATAGGTGGTGGTGAGGCAAATGGTAAAACCAAGGTTGGGCCTTGCTAGAAGAGTCTTATTCAAAGCGAACTGTCAAGGGGGTCCCATAAATCACCCAACCGCGTTAGGGACGCATAATCCGGGAACATAACACCGGTATGACGGAAACTAGGGCGGCAAGAGTGGAAAAACACCAGGCATAAGGCCGAGCCTTCCACCCTTTACCAGGTATATAGATGCATTAATTAAATAAGATATATTGTGATATCCCAACAAGTAAACATGTACCAATCAAGGAACAACATCTCCATGTTCCAACAAGGAACGAAGTTCATCTTCACCTGCAACTAACAACGCTATAAGAGGGGCTGAGCAAAGCGGTAACATAGCCAAACAACGGTTTGCTAGGACAAGGTGGGTTAGAGGCTTGGTTTGACAATATGGGAGGCATGATAAGCAAGTGGTAGGTATCGCAGCATAGGCATAGCAAAAGAGCGAGAAACTAGCAAGCAAAGATAGAAGTGATTTTGAGGGTATGGTCATCTTGTCTGAAATCCCGCAAGGAAGAAGAACGAGTCCATGAAGAAGACAAACTGACGTAGTCGAACGAATCCTCACAACTCCGGAACGAAACCGAAGCTAACGAGAGAAGCAACCCGGAAAGAAACAAACAACATAGTAAACAACCATCACATAAACATGGCATGATGCACAATCAAGTATGATGCATGTCCGGTTTAACTAGCATGGCATGGCAAAGTGCACCAACAATACTACAAATTAAGTGGAGCTCAATATGCAACGAGATGCATATTGACAAAACACCACAACAATTATTTAGTTCTCTCTCGGTTATGTACCCAACAATATTAAATGTTGATTAACATGGCAAGATGTGAAGCAAAATAAAACTACCTATTTAGGCAAGTTTAAATGAGGCCGGAACAACAAACAACAATTCCGGAAAATCCTCATGTACATATTTCGAATTTGGTACCGTTCTGCCATAAACACAATTTAATGTTGTTAAATAGGAAAATAAAGTGCACCATGTTAAACTAGGCATTTTTCTACCCCATTTGCATATAAAGTTTATTTAAAATGGAGCTACGGTTATTTAGTTATGAATTAAACCATTTTAACATGACATTTTAACAAATTAATGCAAACAGCAAGTTAAACATTTTTAACATGGATGAAAGTTGCATATTAGGAAACTAGATGAAATTCTAAGCAAGTTACATATATAGTTTATTTAATTCTAATGCATGGTTTGTGAATTATTAATGCATGAACATGGAGGGGTTTTCTTTTAAACTGCAATCTCTGGATAAATGATAAAATCGCAGGCAGGAAAAAAACATGCACTGGGCTGAAACTAGCTGGCCCGATAGCGTACAGGAGAGGGACTGGAGGGGCTGCTCACATTGGGGGCCCCTTGAGGCCTGCGGTTGGGGAGACTGGGCCGCAGCCTCTCGCTGGGCCGCGGGCGGGGCGGATGAGGCATGGAGCGAAACCGGCCCGTGCGAGCGATGCGGTCAACGGGTGCAGGCGCGGCGCTCGCGACAAAGGCAGCAGGGACATAGCGAAGCGGAGGAGGCAGGCTTGCCGGCGGCGTGGCCGGATGCGAAGGTCCGCCTGCTGCGATGGCTCAAGGAAGAGACGACGGAGGGGGGTGCGGCTCCAGGCATAGGACGGCGAGGCGAGGGACTTGTCGAGGCGGCGACCTGCGGGATTCACCGGTGTCTCCAATCGCGGCAACAGGGCGACGCAGGCGCGGCAACAGGGAGGCCGGCGAATTGGAGGAGGGCCGACGGACTTGGAGCTCCAGGCGGTGGCGCGATGCAGGTGCAGGGGCGGAGGAGCGCCGCTCCAGGCTCAGGACGGCGAGGGCTTGGACTCCGACGAGGCTTGCTGGAGTCGAGGAGGGAGGGACCCAGCGGCGGCTCGCGGTGGTCCTGGACGGCGACGAAGCAGAGGAACGGCCCACGACGATGGCGAAACAGAGGAGGGCTGGCGCGGGCAATGATGCAGCAGGGCACGGTGTTCCTGGGAGAGAGATCAGAGAATGAGAGAGGAGCACGAGGCGGAAGGGAAAAGAAGAAGGCGGGGCAAAGCGCTCATCTGTTGGTTCGGCCAGCCGGCGACGGGGTTCCTGTAGTCGATTGGGTGGCCGGCGACGACGAGCTTCAACAAGAGCCGGACGCGAGGGGAGGCACTGGTCGGGGGAGAGGTCGAGATCGAGCTCCTCTCGATCTGGAGTGGGGTTGAAAACGAGGGAGGAAGGAGAAGGCGCTGGTTGGGCAGGTGGATCGAGGAGATCCTGATGAGGATTTGGAAGATGAGTGCGGCAGCGGCGGCAGGGACAAACTTCCTAGATTTTAGGGTTGGTCTTTATATAACACAAGTGAATTTTGGGTAGGGGTGTTTGGCCCCTCCGATCCAAAACGGACGGTCGCGAATAAATAGGTTATGGAGTCCAATTAACAAAACGGAGATGTTTTATAGATGTTAGGAGATGATCTGAATGCAACGGTGATGACTGAGCGAATCGGGTTCGGGACACTTTCGAACGCGCGCGAGGGGTCTGAGTACAGTGTAGAGAGGGTCAAACGGTCAGACAAGAGGGAATCAAAAACCCTGTTGGACTCGGAACAGTCAACGAAGGCAAGGGGGGAACACGGCAACTACGAACGAACCACGAGTTTAAGAAAAACATGCTGATGCAATGCGTATGATGCGATGATGAATGCAACAAACAAACAAATACACACGACGATAAAGAAAAACATGGAAGGCGTCTGAAGTGTCGGTCTCGGGGCGTTACATGATGGCTCCACACCTAAGTCCTTTCACAAGGACATCTGTTGTGTTAAATCCACGACAGTTGGCATGATCACTTACCGTGCGCCTCTCTCGTAAATTTCTTCACCTGCTCCACCTAGGTTAGAGCGGTGTCAAGCTTCCCCTTGGTCTGGGTCAGCGCCTCGGTCAGCTGATCACTCTTACATCGAGACTCCTATATGGGGGCATCAGCTGTCAATTGTTTTTCAAGCCTCGGCACGGTCCTCGTGACCCATCCTAAGCCTTAGGGGCTACTATCGTCATGGCTAGTCCTATTTGTCCTCAAACAAATACACGAAATTCGGAAGTCCCAAGAATTTGGATAAAATCTTACCCGCAGGCCCCATGACAAGACGTCCGGCTATTGATCGAAGGCACATCGAGATGCCCCAAGATAAGCATCCACCATGCTTAGAGCAGTGAACTCCTGATCCGAGAAGGCCAGATTCCTTAGGGAAGTTTTCCGTTGGCGGTAATTTGCTGCACATTGGATCTCAGAAGGGGTAGCTGAGCTGGTCACCGAGTCCTCGGGTCGAGGGGCTTCAGATGTAATCCCAGCGGGAGCATGAGTTTCTGCCTCCCTAGGCGAGGTCGTGGCTTCCGCAACTCTCACACTTGTTTGCTGAGGGTTGTCTGCAAAATAATCAGGTAAGTTAAATACCTGACATGTCCTGGCCTTGGCAATGAAAAAATACCTCATAATCAAAGGGGCACTATCGACCACCCTTGTGACCTTGGCTTGAGATTCTTGCACCTCTTGGGGGACCCTTTCCTGCGGAGCCATTTCTCTACGTGGGCGCTTGGAGCACCATCGCTTTGGAGGAGAAGTCAGATAGCTAGGGGCTGGAGGACGAGGTGCCCTCTTTTGAGTTGAGGAAGGGAGTGTTACTGATGAAGCCGGCCTCATCCCCGGCGCGTCAGGGGTAATAGCGACACTTGAGCCGTCAAGGCTCTCCAGGAAAACCCTCCTCCCTTCATAAATAAGGGTCAGGCCTTCATCCTCGTTGAATAAGGGGTCCTCTGCTGGGCAGTGCAGTTCTAGCTCAGGAGTCGGGCTGCTTATGCCCTCAAACCAACGCCTCCATCTATGTTTAAAGTACATGGAGGGTTAGGCGTTGAGACAAAATTAAGGAAGGATGGAAGATCAAAAAGCAAACTTACTATTTCAGCAGGATTATAATAAGATAGCCCGTTGAGGAACTATTGTCGGGTGAAGTCTTCTGTTTTCCCTTGGTAGATTCCGGCCAGAGCTGTCCCGAAAGGTGCTTGGTCATAGAAGCTCTCCCGTATAGTTCGTGAAGAATCACCGGTCCCATTGTACTCACACAATAAGTGAGGGCAATGCCTAAGTGGTTGGACTCTTTGGTCTATTGCCGTGGCCATTAAGTCATTAATGGTCAGGCCGGTGCGCATCAGTTGTGTCACTCGAGTTGCCAGTTTTATTACTTCGGCACTCTCTTCTGAAACTGGGCTCTTGGGCCTCGAGTTGTATTGCCTCTTCGGGGATTCCATAAAGAACAAGGGGAGTCCTGGCCGAAGTGGCTCCTAGAGGAGGACTTCGTCTATATAGAACACTCGATAGGCCAGACGTCGGTATCTTCATGAGGTGAGATTGGTGGGTAGTATGCCCATTTGATGCGATAGACTTCGGATGCCCCGACCTCATATAACTTTTCGGCTGGAGAGCGGGGCATTATGCAGAAGTATCTCCACCGCAGCTCGAAGTGCACCTCGCATCCGAGGTACATCTCGCACAGAGCAACGTACCCCATGATATGAAGGATAACATTGTGGGTGAGATGGTGGAGTTGCAGCCGGTAAAACTCTAGCAGACCCCATAGGAAGGGGTGAATAGGAAAACCTAATCCACGCAACAGAAAAGAGATGAAACATACCCTCTCGTCCTCTTGGGGGGATGGGTGATTCTTTGCGTGCACCTGGCCTTTCATGGATGTCAATCCTGCGCGGGTCGCAGTTAGATATGAATCCAGCAAAAAACCCTGCTTAGCTAAACGCTCCAAATGAAGGCGCGAGACTGCGCCCCTGCCCCAATCGCCTCTGACAGAGCCATGAGGGCTCCTTGAGGAGCATTGAAAGTGCGTTATATCGACTAGAGGGGGTGAATAGGCGATTTTTATGAATTCTTCACTGAGGAATTTGCGGGTGAGGAAATTCCTTAGCGAAGAACTACTAGCAGCGGAATAAGTACGCAAAAGTAAACATAACAGAACACAAGCATAGTCATCATGATGAAATGAAGACAAGCACAGAGTACAGAAAGCGTAATCACATGATAGCACAGGATGAAGACAAACAGACTGAAGAAATTGAACTGAGGAAATTGAGAAAGCCTTCAGTCAAAGTCTTCAAACAGATATGAACAAGCACACAACAACTGTAATGAGGAAATGAAAGAGTTGAGGAAATAGAACCAGTAAGCTTGGTGAAGACAATGATTTGGTAGACCAGTTCCAACTGATGTCTCAGTTGTACATCTGGTTGGAGCGGCTAGGTATTTAAACCTAAGGACACATAGTCCTCATCGTATTCTCCTTGAGCTAAGATCACACAGACCTCGCCCAATCACTCATGATAAGTTTTCAGGTGACTTCCAAACCTTCACAAACTCGGTCACTCGGCGATCCACAATTCCTCTTGGATAGTTCTAGACCATGACGCCTAACCGTTTGGAAGAAGCACAGTCTTCAAAGGTAACAAGCGTCGGATCCACGCAGGATCAATCTCTTTAGTGATGCTCAATCACTTTGGGTATGTAGGTGTCTGGGTTTGGGTTTTCCTCACTCGATGATTTTCCCTCGAAGTTCTCAGAGGATGGGATGCTCTCAAATGACAAGTGTCAGTTTCTCTTGGAGCATCCAACCAGCTAGTGGTTGTAGGGGGCAGCTATTTATAGCCTAGGGAGCAGCCCGACATGATAAGACATAAATTCCCTTCAATGATATGACCGTTAGGTGACTAGATATTTTGGGACAGCTGGCACAAGGCACAACAACGATCAGAAATTTGAGTATCAAATTCCTGAGGGCTATCATGTTCCTCACTGTGTAGGCAATCCGCACTGGCGAATTCCTAACTCCTCAGTGAGAACAAATTCCTCAGAGACCATAAGAACTTCGTCTCTGTCACTAAAGAATATGGTTGAACTGTATGAGATTTCCAATGGCTTCACTAGAAGGGATTGGTACGTGTAGGATTTTGAGTTGAGCATCACATGGAAATTTTTCCTTAGTATTTCCTCGACCCCCTTTAACAGTACGGTGTTTCCTATGACTCAATAAAGAGAAAATGAAACTACGAAAACAAAAGTCTTCACGCTTCATGTTCCTCATATGAATACCAA
Source organism: Aegilops umbellulata (assembly GCA_032464435.1). Taxonomy (NCBI): domain Eukaryota; kingdom Viridiplantae; phylum Streptophyta; class Magnoliopsida; order Poales; family Poaceae; genus Aegilops; species Aegilops umbellulata. The sequence goes on along the minus strand of CP136060.1, from coordinate 133,884,867 downwards.
GTCTTCAGGTCACACCAATTTCTTCACTTTCAAAGTCTTCAGAAAGTCTTCAGAAAACCAAAATCTTCAGTCGAAGATATACATTTTTAGGGGTCGACTTTCTCTGTAAATATCAAACTCCTCATAGACTTATAGACCTATGTACACTCATAAACACATTAGTCCCTTAACCTATAAGTCTGCAATACACCAAAATCACTAAGGGGCACTAGATGCACTTACAAGCATGCATTGCTCGTCATGAGAAGCTCTAGAGGATGGACTCAGGAGTAGGGGAGGCTTGTGCATTTGGTTTGGCAAGGAGGGATTGGGTCGATGCGGTAAACCAATACGAGCAGCTCGTGGATATAAACGGGAGGAAACTGATGCTTCGACATTTTTTCCATAAAGCAGTTTGATTCCCCGTAAAGGTGTGGTCGCCACGGCCAGGGACTGGGGCTGCATGCAGCAGGTCCAGGTCCACCTGGCAGGACCGTTGGTATTCGAAGACTCCTTGGAGGGAACTCGCCTGTCGAGATGAAGACTCCGGATCTGAGGTCCCATAAGAATTGTCCTGGATAAGGGGGTACTAACCCAGCCGGCCCATTCTCCTCGGGTTGGGCCAGCAAGCCTTCAATCATGATTAAGATGGACTTCGGAAGCCGTACACAAGGGGCGTGATCAAGACTGCCTCCCCCCAAAGGCTTGACGTATACTCCAAGATCTCTGTCGCCGCCTAGCTCCTCGTTATCGACCATGTAACCCTAGATGCCCTCCCTGGCGTGTATATAAGCCATAGGGTTTAGCCTGTAGAGGGGACATCATCGCAAAATCATTCACCTAGCCCTAGAGTTACACCACACATTACGATCTCGAGGTCGATCAACTCTATGCTTGATACATCTCCATCAATACAAACAAGAGGAAGACATAGGGTTTTACCTCCATTAAGAGGGCCCGAACCTGGGTAAACATCGTCTCCTTCATTCCTGTTACCCTCGATCCGAGATCCACAGCTCGGGCCCCCTACCCCGAGGTCTGCCAATTTTGACCTAGACACCATGTGTCCTCGAGAACGTTTTGCTCACTATAAGAAGTACTTTCAGCTTGTCCTTTTCTATAAAAAGGATTGGGACACCTTGCTGCACTCTTGTTAAACTACTTGTTACCACTCCTTTCAGTACTTACAGAGAATACCTTGTTGGAAACCTCTTATCATTTCCTTTCGCTCCTCATTGGGTTTGACACTCTTACTTATCGAAAAGAATATGATTGATCCCCTATACGTGTGGGTCATCTGGCATCAAAGGTATGATGTTTGATAGATGTAACATCAAAGATAGGGACGCATTCCGAATGCTCCATATTCTATAGTAGGCTCCGGGACGCCCAGATTTTGGGGCCGACTCGGGAGTTATCTCCGACAGACATCAGACGGTTCTAGTGTCAGCTGTAGGTGGCTCCAGAGGTAAGTTCAGAGTCTGAGACTTCCGAGAGGGATGTTCAGAAAACTCCGAAAGGAATTGTCGACATGTGGAAATATATCCCAATATTGTTATTTTAAAGTGATTTCTTTGGCTATAAGAATGACATATGATATATGATGCAGGAAGTGTACATTTAAGATATTTGAAGGAAAGAAATGCCAACCAAGATTTCATCAAAATTATACGAGACCGGGTCTCACGGAATAGCATGTGAGACCCACCCTGATGGAGGACGCGTGGCATTTACAAATCACAAAGCATCTACCCCACCCCCACTTGAAATCAGGGAGGAGAGATTAGATGCTTTATGATTTGTGAATGCCATGTGTCGTCCATCAGGGTGAGTATCACCTACTAGCCCGTGAGACCTGGTCTCATATATTTTTTTCCCCTAGTGCGGCTTTCTTATAATACTCTGTTTCTAAATATAGAACGTTTTGGCATTTTAGATTAAATTGCCAAAATGTCTTATATTTAGGAATAAAGTGAGTACTTAATAAAAGTAGGAGAAAATATATGTGAAAATGTGTATGCCTCCTTCTTATCTCTTTGTTAATTGGTGGCCGATATCCATGGTTGCTATCAACCATTGGACTAACCCATCTTATATACAACAGACAAGGTTAGTAAATAATATAAAAAATTGTATTGACATACCCAAGCCTCTATTCCAGGCAAGGTTTTTGCCTCAACATTCATCCACTTGGATGAAAGTGACCCATGGTGAATTTTGGGCTTGGCACGTGGTATTATTTTGGTAAATGGCTGTGTACAAACGCTTTGTGGATTCGGTGTTTAGTTTCAAATTTTTTGAACTTGTGTGCTGAATTCTTGGGTGCGGTTAGCGATTTTGCCTCTCTATGGTGAAAAACGGTGCCGCTTCCATCACCCGATCTGGAGGGTTCTTGCGTTTTTTGATCGGTGCCGCTTTCATGTTTCGATCTAGAGTCTGCTTTTTGTTTCTGGTTTGCGCCGCTGTAGTCGTTTGATCTCGAAATCTCACCACATACCACCATCGCTTACGTCCTGGGGGTTATATATAGATCGTCCTTCTTCTCATATCATTGTGCTAGGTTTCCTTTGGGTTAGCATATACTGTTTCTATGGTATATCCTTCTTCCTGTCGTAAGGGACCGCGGCGTCCTACTCGGCCTCCTCCGTCGCGGGGAGCTCTGGTTGGCCGGTGTGGTTGTTCAGGTTGTCTTGCTGCGTCGGCCGTTGTCTCGGCTTGGCCCGTATGTATGGAGCATGCTTCGTCCTCTAATGATCGGTCGTTGCCGCCGACACGCCCTAGCTGTCGGCAACTCTCTCCTGCTGCCCTGGGCCTCCTAATCTCCCTTGACCTTCTTTGCGGGTGCTGGCGGGCCTGGTGAGGATCAGCCACAGCTTCAGCTCCAGCATCGCCCTGAGTTCGTCCAACCGGCCGTCCGCGGCCGATGGTGACTACGTCGAAGATGTTGTCGATTGTTTACGGGTTGTGCGGAAACCGGGTGTCCCAGCGGCCGGCGCTTGCTTATCCCCTTGGCGGGGTCATGCTCTCCTCTCGGACGTAGTAGGACGCCCTGTTCGAGGAGCATAGATCCTGCGGCAACAACCTCTACGACAACGACGACGGCATCACCACCACCGGATAATGATCACTTGCCAGTGCGAGCGGTGTGACAGTGGTAAGGGCGGATGCTCCTGGTGCAGCAGACAGCAGGTTGCTCTGTGGCGCTGACAAGGGGTTAGGTTGCAGCGACGGGGCAGAGGGGAGGCGGTGCAGCAGACAGTAGGATGGTCTCGAAGGCGGCCACACTACGCAGGAGCGACTGGAGCCAGAGTGGTCCGTTGTTAGCCAGGATCGGCTGTTGCTGATGATGCTGCGGGCATGTGGATGAGTACGTGGATCTCAACGTGAAACGTCCATCAGCAAGGCATGAAGGAAATATGCCCTAGAGGCAATAATAAATTTATTACCTTATATCATGATAAATGTTTATTATTCATGCTAGAATTGTATTAACCGGAAACATAATACTTGTGTGAATACATAGACAAAAAGAGTGTCACTAGTATGCCTCTACTTAACTAGCTCCATGATCAAAGATGGTTATGTTTCCTAGCCATTGACATGAGTTGTCATTTGATTAATGAGATCAAATCATTAGGAGAATGATGTGATTGACTTGACCCATTCCGTTAGCTTAGCACTCGATCATTTAGTATGTTGCTATTGCTTTCTTCATGACTTATACATGTTCCTATGACTATGAGATTATGCAACTCCCATTTACCGGAGGAACACTTTGTGTGCTACCAAACGTCACAACGTAACTGGGTGATTATAAAGGTGCTCTACAGGTGTCTCCGAAGGTACTTGTTGGGTTGGCGTATTTCCAGATTAGGATTTGTCACTCCGATTGTCGGAAATGTATCTCTGGGCCCTGTCGGTAATGCACATCACTTAAGCCTTGAAAGCATTGCAACTAATGAGTTAGTTGCGGGATGATGTATTACAGAATGAGTAAAGAGACTTGCCGGTAACGATATTGAACTAGGTATTGAGATACCGACGATCGAATCTCGGGCAAGTAACATACCGATGACGAAGGGAACAACGTATGTTGTTATGCGGTCTGACCGATAAAGATCTTCCTAGAATATGTAGGAGCCAATATGAGCATCCAGGTTCCGCTATTGGTTATTGACCGGAGACGTGTCTCGGTCATGTCTACATAGTTCTCGAACCCGTAGGGTCCGCACGCTTAAAGTTTCGATGACGGTTATATTATGAGTTTATGAGTTTTGATGTACCGAAGGTTGTTCGGAGTCCCGGATGTGATCACGGACATGATGAGGAGTCTCGAAATGGTCAATACATGAAGATTGATATATTGGAAGCCTATATTTGGATATCGGAAGTGTTTCGGGTGAAATCGGGATTTTACTGGAGTACCAAGGGGTTACCGGAACCCCCCGGGGGCTTAATGGGCCATAGTGGGCCTTTGTGGAGAAGAGGAGAGGCAGCCAGGGAAGGGCCGCGTGCCCCTCTCCCCTAGTCCCAAATAGGACAAGGAGAGGGGGGCGGCGCCCCCCCCCCCTTTCCTTCCTCTCTCCCTCCTCTTTCCCCCTCCACTCCTAATCCAACAAGGAAAGGGAGGGAGTCCTACTCCCGGTGGGAGTAGGACTCCTCCTGGCGCGCCCCTCCTGGCCGGCCGCACCTCCCCCCGCCCCCCCTTGCTCCTTTATATACAGGGGCAGGGGGCACCCTAGAGACAACAATTCATTGTTTGATCTTTTAGCTGTGTGCGGTGCCCCCCTCCACCATAGTCCACCTCGATAATACTATAGTGGTGCTTAGGCAAAGCCATGCGTTTGGTAGAACATCATCATCGTCACCACGTCGCTGTGCTGACGAAACTCTCCCTCAACACTCGGCTGGATCAGAGTTTGAGGGACGTCATCGGGCTGAACGTGTGCTGAACTCGGAGGTGTCGTGTGTTCGGTACTTGATCGGTCGGATCGTGAAGACATACGACTACATAAGCCACGTTGTGCTAATGCTTCCGCTTTCGGTCTACGAGGGTACATGGACAACACTCTCCCCTCTAGTTGCTATGCATCACCATGATATTGCGTGTGCGTAGGAATTTTTTTGAAATTACTACGTTCCCCAACAATGGTATCAGAGCCAGGTTTTATGCGTTGATGTTATATGCACGAGTAGAACACAAGTGAGTTGTGGGCGATATAAGTCATACTTCTTACCAGCATGTCATACTTTGGTTCGGCGGTCTTGTTGGATGAAGTGGCCCAGACCGACATTACGCGTACGCTGACGCGAGACTGGTTCTACTGACGTGCTTTGCACATAGGTGGCTAGCGGGTGTCAGTTTCTCCAACTTTAGTTGAACCGAGTGTGGCTACGGCCGGTCCTTGCGAAGGTTAAAACAGCACCAACTTGACAACCTATCGTTGTGGTTTTGATGCGTAGGTAAGAACGGTTCTTGCTAAGCCCAGTAGCAGACACGTAAAACTTGCAACAACAAAGTAGAGGACGTCTAACTTGTTTTTGCAGGGCATGTTGTGATGTGATATGGTCAAGACATGATGCTAAATTTTATTGTATGAGATGATCATGTTTTGTAACCGAGTTATCGGCAACTGGCAGGAGCCATATGGTTGTCGCTTTATTGTATGCAATGCAATCGCCCTGTAATGCTTTACTTTATCACTAAGCGGTAGCGATAGTCGTAGAAGCATAAGATTGGCGAGACAACAACGATGCTACGATGGAGATCAAGGTGTCACGCCGGTGACGATGGTGATCATGACGGTGCTTCAGAGATGGAGATCACAAGCACAAGATGATGATGGCCATATCATATCACTTATATTGATTGCCCGTGATGTTAATCTTTTATGCATCTTATCTTGCTTTGATTGACGGTAGCATTATAAGATGATCTCTCACTAAATTTCAAGATAAAATTGTTCTCCCTGAGTATGCACCGGTGCCAAAGTTCGTCGTGCCCAGACACCACGTGATGATCGAGTGTGATAAGCTCTACGTCCATCTACAATGGGTGCAAGCCAGTTTTGCACATGCAGAATACTCAGGTTAAACTTGACGAGCCTAGCATATGCAGATATGGCCTCGGAACACTGAGACCGAAAGGTCGAGCGTGAATCATATAGAAGATATGATCAACATAGTGATATTCACCATTGAAAGCTACTCCATTTCACGTGATGATCGGTTATGGTTTAGTTGATTTGGATCACGTGATCACTTAGAGGATTAGAGGGATGTCTATCTAAGTGGGAGTTCTTAAGTAATATGATTAATTGAACTTAAATTTATCATGAACTTAGTACCTGATAGTATCTTGCTTGTCTATGTTGATTGTAGATAGATGGACCGTGTTGTTGTTCCGTTGAATTTTAATGCGTTCCTTGAGAAAGCAAAGTTGAAAGATGATGGTAGCAATTACACGGACTGGGTCCGTAACTTGAGGATTATCCTCATTGTTGCACAGAAGAATTACGTCCTGGAAGCACCGCTGGGTGCCAGGCCTGCTGCAGATGCAACTGACGACGTTAAGAACGTCTGGCAAGGCAAAGCTGATGACTAATCGATAGTTCAGTATGCCATGCTTTACGGCTTAGAACCGGGACTTCAACAACGTTTTGAACGTCATGGATCATATGAGATGTTCCAGGAGTTGAACTTAATATTTCAAGAAAATGCTCGGATTAAGAGATATGAAGTCTCCAATAAGTTCTACAGCTGCAAGATGGAGGAGAATAGTTCTGTCAGTGAGCATATACTCAAGATGTCTGGGTATTGCAATCACTTGATTCAACTGGGAGTTAATCTTCCGGATGATAGCATCATTGACAGAATTCTTCAATCACTGCCACCAAGCTACAAGAGCTTCGTGATGAACTATAACATGCAAGGGATGGATAAGACGATTCCCGAGCTCTTCGCAATGCAAAAGGCTGCGTAGGTAGAAATCAAGAAGGAGCATCAAGTGTTGATGGTCAATAAGACCACCAGTTTCAAGAAAAAGGGCAAAGGGAAGAAGAAGGGGACAAGTTGTTGCTCAAGAGAAGAAACCCAAGTCTGGACCTAAGCCTGAGACTGAGTGCTTCTACTGCAAGCAGACTGGACACTGTAAGCGGAACTATCCCAAGTATTTGGCGGATAAGAAGGATGGCAAGGTGAACAAAGGTATATGTGATATACATGTTATTGATGTGTACCTTACTAGAGCTCACAGTAGCACCTGGGTATTTGATACTGGTTATGTTGCTAATATTTGCAACTCGAAACAGGGACTACGGATTAAGCAAACACTGACCAAGGACAAGGCGACGATGCACGTGGGAAACGGTTCCAAAGTCGATGTGATCGCCGTCGGCACGCTACCTCTACATCTACCTTCGGGATTAGTATTAGACCTAAATAATTGTTATTTGGTGCCAGCGTTGAGCATGAACATTATATCTGGATCTTGTTTGATGTGAGACAGTTATTCATTTAAATCAGAGAATAATGGTTGTTCTATTTATATGAGTAATATCTTTTATGGTCATGCACCCTTGAAGAGTGGTCTATTTTTGATGAATCTCGATAGTAGTGATACACATATTCATAATGTTGAAGCCAAAAGATGCAGAGTTGATAATGATAGTGCAACTTATTTGTGGCACTGCCGTTTAGATCATATCGGTGTAAAGCGCATGAAGAAACTTCATACTGATGGACCTTTGGAACCACTTGATTATGAATCACTTGGTACTTGCGAACCGTGCCTCATGGGCAAGATGACTAAAACGCCGTTCTCCGGAACTATGGAGCGAGCAACAGATTTGTTAGAAATCATACATACAGATGTTTGTGGTCTGATGAATGTTGAGGCTCGCGGCGGATATCGTTATTTTCTCACCTTCACAGATGATTTAAGCAGATATGGGTATATCTACTTAATGAAACATAAGTCTGAAACATTTGAAAAGTTCAAAGAATTTCAGAGTGAAGTTGAAAATCATCGTAACAAGAAAATAAAGTTTCTACGATCTGATCGAGGAGGAGAATATTTGAGTTACGAGTTTGGTCTACATTTGAAACAATGCGGAATAGTTTCGCAACTCACGCCACCCGGAACACCACAGCATAATGGTGTGTCCGAACGTCGTAATCATACTTTACTAGATATGGTGCGATCTATGATGTCTCTTAATGATTTACCGCTATCATTTTGGGGTTATGCTTTAGAGACGGCTGCAATCACGTTAAATAGGGCACCATCAAAATCCGTTGAGACGACGCCTTATGAACTGTGGTTTGGCAAAAAAACCAAAGTTGTCGTTTCTTAAAGTTTGGGGCTGAGATGCTTATGTGAAAAAGCTTCAACCTGATAAGCTCGAACCCAAATCGGAGAAATGTGTCTTCATAGGATACCCAAAGGAGACTGCTGGGTACACCTTCTATCACTGATCCAAAGGCAAGACATTCGTTGCTAAGAATTGATCCTTTCTAGAGAAGGTGTTTCTCTCGAAACAATGAGTGGGAGGAAAGTAGAACTTGATGAGGTAACTGTACCTGCTCCCTTATTGGAAAGTAGTTCATCACAGAAACCGGTTCCTGTGACGTCTATACCAATTAGTGAGGAAGTTAATGATGATGATCATGAAACTTCAGATCAAGTTATTACTGAACCTCGTAGGTCAACCAGAGTAAGATCCGCACCAGAGTGGTACGGTAATCCTGTTCTGGAGGTTATGTTACTAGACCATGACGAACCTACAAACTATGAAGAAGCGATGGTGAGCCCAGATTCCGCAAAATGGCTTGAAGCCATGAAATCTGAGATGGGATCCATGTATGAGAACAAAGCGTGGACTTTGGTTGACTTGCCCGATGATCGGCAAGCCATTGAGAATAAATGGATCTTCAAGAAGAAGACTGACGCTGGCGGTAATGTTACTGTCTATAAAGCTCGACTTGTTGCAAAAGGTTTTCGACAAGTTCAAGGGATTGACTACGATGAGACCTTCTCACCCGTAGTGATGCTTAAGTCTGTCCGAATCTTGTTAGCAATTGCCGCATTTTATGATTATGAAATTTGGCAAATGGATGTCAAAACTGCATTCCTGAATGGATTTCTGGAAGAAGATTTGTATATGATGCAACCAGAAGGTTTTGTCGATCCAAAGGGAGCTAACAAAGTGTGCAAGCTCCAGCGATCCATTCATGGACTGGTGCAAGCCTCTCGGAGTTAGAATAAAAGCTTTGATAGTGTGATCAAAGCATTTGGTTTTATACAGACTTTTGGAGAAGCCTGTATTTACAAGAAAGTGAGTGGGAGCTCTGTAGCATTTCTGATATTATATGTGGATGACATATTGTTGATTGGAAATGATATAGAATTTCTGGATAGCATAAAGGGATACTTGAATAAGAGTTTTTCAATGAAAGACCTTGGTGAAGCTGCTTATATATTGGGCATCAAGATCTATAGAGATAGATCAAGACACTTAATTGGACTTTCACAAAGCACATACCTTGACAAAGTTTTGAAGAAGTTCAAAATGGATCAAGCAAAGAAAGGGTTCTTGCCTGTGCTACAAGGTGTGAAGTTGAGTAAGACTCAATGCCCGACCACTGCAGAAGATGTTCCCTATGCTTCAGCCATAGGCTCTATCATGTATGCAATGTTGTGTACCAGACCTGATGTGTGCCTTGCTATATGTTTAGCAGGGAGGTACCAAAGTAATCTAGGAGTGGATCACTGGACAGTGGTCAAGAACATCCTGAAATACCTGAAAAGGACTAAGGATATGTTTCTCGTTTATGGAGGTGACAAAGAGCTAGTCGTAAATGGTTACGTCGATGCAAGCTTTGACACTGATCCGTATGATTCTAAATCGCAAACCAGATACGTGTTTACATTGAACGGTGGAGCTGTCAGTTGGTGCAGTTCTAAACAAAGCGTCGTGGTGGGATCTGCGTGTGAAGCGGAGTACATAGCTGCTTCGGAAGCAGCAAATGAAGGATCCTGGATGAAGGAGTTCATATCCGATCTAGGTGTCATACCTAGTGCATCGGGTCCAATGAAAATCTTTTGTGACAATACTGGTGCAATTGCCTTGGCAAAGGAATCCAGATTTCACAAGAGAACCAAGCACATCAAGAGACACTTCAATTCCATCCGGAATCTAGTCCAGGTGGGAGACATAGAAATTTGCAAGATACATACGGATCTGAATGTTGCAGACCCGTTGACTAAGCCTCTTCCACTAGCAAAACATGATCAGCACCAAGGCTCCATGGGTGTTAGAATCATTACTGTGTAATCTAGATTATTGACTCTAGTGCAAGTGGGAAACCGAAGGAAATATGCCCTAGAGATAATAATAAAGTTATTGTTTATTTCCTTATATCATGATAAATGTTTATTATTCATGCTAGAATTGTATTAACCAGAAACATAATACTTGTGTGAATACATAGACAAACAGAGTGTCACTAGTATGCCTCTACTTAACTAGCTCGTTGATCAAAGATGGTTATGTTTCCTAGCCAATGACATGAGTTGTCATTTGATTAAGGGGATCACATCATTAGGAGAATGATGTGATTGACTTGACCCATTCCGTTAGCTTAGCACTCGATCGTTTAGTATGTTGCTATTGCTTTCTTCATGACTTATACATGTTCCTATGACTATGAGATTATGCAACTCCCGTTTATCGGAGGAACACTTTGTGTGCTACCAAACGTCACAACGTAATTGGGTGATTATAAAGGTGCTCTACAGGTGTCTCCGAAGGTACTTGTTGGGTTGGCGTATTTCGAGATTAGGATTTGTCACTCCGATTGTCGGTGAGGTATCTCTGGGCCCTCTCGGTAATGCACATCACTTAAGCCTTGCAAGCATTGCAACTAATGAGTTAGTTGCGGGATGATGTATTACAGAACGAGTAAAGAGACTTGCAGGTAACAAGACTGAACTAGGTATTGAGATACCGACGATCGAAACTCGGGCAAGTAACATAGCGATGACGAAGGGAACAACGTATGTTGTTATGCGGTCTGGCCGATAAAGATCTTCGTAGAATATGTAGGAGCCAATATGAGCATCCAGGTTCCGCTATTGGTTATTGACCGGAGACGTCTCTTGGTCATGTCTACATAGTTCTCGAACCCGTAGGGCCCGCACGCTTAAAGTTTCGATGACGGTTATATTATGAGTTTATGAGTTTTGATGTACCGAAGGTTGTTCGGAGTCCCGGGTGTGATCACGGACATGACGAGGAGTCTCGAAATGGTCGAGACATGAAGATTGATATATTGGAAGCCTATATTTGGATATCGGAAGTGTTTCGGGTGAAATCGGGATTTTACCGGAGTACCGAGGGGTTACCGGAACCCCCCAGGGGCTTAATGTGCCATAGTGGGCCTTTGTGGAGAAGAGGAGAGGCGGCCAGGGCAGGGCCGCGCGCCCCTCCCCCCTAGTCCGAATAGGACAAGGAGAGGGGGTGGCCCCCTTTCCTTCCTCTCTCCCTCCTCTTTCCTCCTCCACTCCTAATCCAATAAGGAAAGGGAGGGAGTCCTACTCCCGTTGGGAGTAGGACTCCTCCTGGCGCGCCCCTCCTGGCCGGTCGTACCTCCCCGCTTGCTACTTTATATACGGGGACAGGGGGCACCCTAGAGGCAACAATTGATCGTTTGATCTTTTAGCCGTGTGCGGTGCCCCCCTCCACCATAGTCCACCTCGATAATACTGTAGCGGTACTTAGGCGAAGCCCTGCGTCGGTAGAACATCATCATGGTCACCACGCCGTCGTGCTGACGAAACTCTCCCTCAACACTCGGCTGGATCGGAGTTCGAGGGACGTCATCGGGCTGAACGTGTGCTGAACTCGGAGGTGCCGTGCGTTCGGTACTTGATCGGTCGGATCGTGAAGACGTACGACTACATCAACCGCGTTGTGCTAACGCTTCCGCTTTCGGTCTACGAGGGTACGTGGACAACACTCTCCCCTCTTGTTGCTATGCATCACCACGATCTTGCGTGTGCGTAGGAATTTTTTGAAATTACTACGTTTCCCAACAAGGCACGGCCTGGCGTTGCGCACTGCACTGTTATGTGATGCTGTTGAACATGAAGTGCACTCAAATTGTGATGCATGCCATCCGCGTTGTATCCCCTTGCATGGTCCGACAAGGTTTCGCGTACATCCAGGTTCGTGTGATCATCTCTCTCTCTCTCTCTCTCTCTCTCTCTCTCTCATATTTTTTGTGCAGCTCAACAGTGAGGGAGATTTGCAGGTGGTCAAAATTCTGGTGTTATCATTGCTATGTAATAAGACAAGGTTTCTCCTGATCCTCTTTCTTCTTGATAATCCATATAGGGATTGCTTCTATCGATTATTTTGAAGCCTTTTCTTGTAGACTAAAGGTTCAGAGATGGCCACTAACTGATTGGTGTTATTTAGCTTCAGGTTCATTTTTGTGCTCTTAAGGTATAGTATCCCTTCCATCATTGTTGCAAACATTTACTATATGTCCTTGGTGCAGGAATTTGCAACCGTTAAACCCACGGCGGTTCCGGTGTGGGATATATTCTTCATGGTCCCATGTCCTTTGTTGCATCTGTTGTTAATTTGATGATATGGTTTTTGGGATGACCATGATTTACTCCCTTCTAATATTTGTTCTATGCAAGCATCAAGACTAAATAATATGGGTTTACCCCCTTATCATATTTGTTGTATGTAGGCATCAATACTAGAGATATGGTTTTAACCCCTTCTCATATTTATTTTTTTGAACGGTCCCTTCTCATATTTATTGTATGGATGCATCAAGATATGATGAATTTGGCTGACATACTATTAACTTACATAAGACCCTTACGGCGTGAAAAGCCGGAAGCAATTGCATTAACAATCTGTTTTTCTTACTGAAGCTGAACAACTGCCCCATATACAAGCTCTATCATGTTAACTGCTGATGTGAACTTCCTCAGCTATCATTTCATTACGAACACAAAACCAATGGGCGGTCAAACAAGGATGCCTTGAATTACCAAGGAATCAGAAATTTATCATGCAATATCAATATGTATTCTCTTTATGTACAATTAATGTGCTGACTCTTTTCATTCAATAAAGTTTTTCTTTATGAAAGATTATAGCATTTGTACCAATATAACTTTTTTACATACATCATATATAAAATTTGAAGTGAACACGTAAAAAGTGAATAAAATAATTAAATAATTGGCATATGAAGTTTAATATTATTGTACATATAATTTCTCACATAAAGTATCAATAGGCGCGGCGTGCCACCGCACGGGCATGAAAATTCAACATGGCTCGCTAGCAAGTAAGTACCCAACAGAATGAATTTACAAGACAAACAATGATCTTGGCGATAATATGCAATGATTTCTCCGACGTGGCACTTCTTCGCATGTACCCCAACGTCCTCAGAGAGATGATCCCATCATTACATACAAAGGAGCTTAGACACCCGTTGGACAGGTAGAGGAATTTGCAAAAGCTCTTGACTACTTCATTACAAACTATCTTACAGGGGCTACACTAGGATGATTTAACTCAACTAGGCCATCCGCAATCATTTACTTTCATGCAGTTGCATCATTGTATATGGTATGTTCCATAGAACGGTCTCTATAATGTGCCAATAAGTAGACCTTATTAGTAGCGTGTACACTTCCGTTCATCAGTATTTATCATACATGGCTGCAATGAACGTACTCATTTTCCACCTTTTAGAACTCTTTCTGGGTTTTAGTTATGCGATTCTATCATTAAAAATATAAGAATGGCCTTTACGATCCGTATAAATATAATGCATCACCAAGCGCGGCGTGCTGCCGCGCGGGCTATGCTAGTATATAACAAAACCTACTTAGCGATAGAATTGCACTTTCAGACACGAGGGTGCCGCACGTGGCCTTGCCTGCGCTATGTTGTCCGTGGCGAGCCGTCTGCTTGAGTCGGGGTCCTCCATTCGAGCCATCTACTAACAACGCCCGAGATGGTTGAAGGTCAACAAGGAGGGGTGAGTCTGCTGCAATCGTGCGCGGGAGAGACGAATGATGCAGAGAGGAAGGAGAAAGCGGATGCGAGGCAGGAGGATCAACGGCTGTGCGTGTCCGCATCTTATGGTTCGCGAGCGACCGATCTTGTGTTTGGATCGATGGACTGACGTAGGGTTCAAAGGGAATCTCCAAGGCGAACCCGCAAACCTCCTGCACGTTGTTCATACCGCCGAAGCCATCCAACGTGGTTCTGTATCGGTCCACGGGGCGGCCCGGACATGATTTCTCCACAACACGGAGACAAAAGTGGGGGGGTTGCGGGAGAGCGAACAAATGGAACTTACGAATCCGACACCCCCAGGCCCACCCAAAACCCTTCCCCGGCCC